>OZ025297.1:206268161-207515661 GCA_964019185.1 Maratus speculifer | reverse complement strand
TTCTTACGTTATTAGTGGTAGATAGAAACTTTCTTTGAATGTAAATGGCTGCATTCATAGACATTATTTTTAATTATGTAGTAAATGCAATTATATTGATAATACCTATTTTGGATTTACTATTTATTAATTATAAACGAATATTTTGCATTTCTTCGTCATCATAAGAGCAACAAAACTCTAATTTATTATCCAGAAAAATAAAATGCCTTTTGCTATAAATTACATATGGCTCATGAAAGTAGAGCAGCTGTATTTTGTTAACAGTTGCATCAAATCTATCCTAAATATTTTTGTAATGACAGAATTTTATATATTTATGAAAATTTGTTCTCACAGTCACAAGAGTAATAGAGTACAATCCCAAAGGTAAACCTCTTTGAAACTGTATTTCATTTTAAATTATGTTTGATGCAATATATAAGACTAATATTTATATATAATATTTGGTTTAATTTACAAGCAAATTTGTGAAACATTTATCCCTCCCCCCTCATTTTTTAACCTCATATTCAAAATTAAAAAAAAATAGTCCATAAATAAATTTTTAAATTGTCATTTTACGAGGGTAAAAATAATATATGGCACATAAAAAACTCAATTGAACTTTTTAAAGTCAATTAAATATAGGCTTAAATTAAAATACTGGAGAGAATAACTACAAAAAACAGACATTGATAGACATTTATTTGATAAATTCTAAATAACTGCTTACTGAGTATTTATTCTTTTGAGGATTTGTAATTTAATGTATGTAGAAAAAATGAACATTTTAAGTTTCGTAAAATTTATATATTTTTACATTTTTGTTATAAAAGTATAGAAATTTATGTCAAGGATCATTATATCATGCTAATATGTTTAATTGACAAGAAAAGTCATAATATAATCTTGTTGAAGCGTACTATTACCTTGTTGAGATTAGTAGTTTAGCTCATTAATTATAATACACATTTAATATTTTTTTCCATATTAAAGAGAAACATTGCATATGCATTAAACGAACCATCAAAATAAACATTAAAAAATGCGTAATACAATGTTCACAGCGACTTTCTGAGACGTATGATGATGCATCTGTGAGACAAGTGTTATGGAGAGCTTTTTAAAACAATAGTTTTCGTATTGAAATTTAGTAATTCATTCCCTTTATATTTGTTACATAGCTATATGTTGTATATTTTTTATATATTTTTTTAAGTGTAATAAAACAAAGTATATTTGATTCCGGATTTCAAAATAAAGTATCTCAAAAGTTTCAATAAAAAATCGATTATTAAAATAAATAAATAAAACAAAAAAGAAAAAAGAAAAGAATAAAAGAACGCATATTAATTTATAAATTTTGCAAAAATATTTAAAATATTACATAAAACTAATACCTATATAATTATATAATACACCCACAGAAAGTCAATGTCACCACTTACTGATACAAAATTTCAGCGATGAGGAAATTGCCTTAGATTCCATGTCCTTGATGTTTCCATGCTGTATATGATTGGTCAAATCAGTGTAAGTACTAAATTCCAAGAACGACATTTGGGACAGTGTCAACAAAAAACATTGCGTTCGACTCATAAGCTTCATAAGTTTTTCGTATTTTAATGTATGGTTATTCATTGAAAAGATTTAATTGAATATGAACTAAACTTTTTTTATATCTGTGATTTATAAGATTTTATTTTTTGCTACGTTATTTAGTTTGATTAACAGACTCAACCAAAAACCATTTTATCCGTAGCAAGAATTATTGAATGACGAATGGCTAGAAACATTTGCACACACGAATTTCTAATTTCTCTCCTTTTCATTAAAGGTCAGTATTATCCAATAGAAACTGTCATATTGTGAGAAGTCATTTGTATATTTCTAATTTTTGGAGCAATCGCTGTTATTCTTCGCTGATATAATGTGGCTAACAAATCAAAGATACTAACTGGTCGTAAACCCATACTATCACTGAATATCAATTACGAAAATAATCTAAGATTAACATACCTTAAATATGGAAAACGTTATTGGGAAACCATTGTTTGGGTCGTGTGTTATTATATTTAACTGTTTCACATTTTGTGAATATGATATACGTTTCGGAGGTGTAATAGAAATTTCTTCCTGTATATTTACAGGAACAGAAAAAAAAAATTCGACCACTATGCTATATCCGAAATACTGTCTACAATAACAGCAAGATATGAATATTTTTAAAACTTCGTTATCACATGAACGCACCTCATTTGCTACGCGTACTGTGCAATTTACAACTTGTTTCTTTTTTAGTAATCTCTTTTGAAAATATATAAGAAAAATAAATAAAATTAAATACAAGATTCAGATGTATTTTTTAAAAGAAAGCTACATGCTAATCTTATTTTGAATGCTTCTTCTAAAACTCCTGCTTTGATCATCCAGTAATGTGAGTGTGTTTTTAATTTTGTTTATTATTATTATTATTTTATTGTATTTTATTTATGTACTAGTAACCATCATTATTATCTTCATTTAATTCCTTTTCTCTATTTTAATTGTACAATTACAATTTATTCTTCTCTAAACACAATCTCAAGTAAATGTTATGCAAATGTAAATAAATTTTATTAAACAACAACATAAATGAAACCTTACTAATTGCTTGCATCAGAATAATTTATTTGCCTCTTTTTTAGACCTAAACATTATGTTGAAAGAAAATCCTTCTACTATAATTAAAATGAATGTATCTCAGGCAAGATTATGCCTTTACCTTTTAGTATAAAATAATTGCATATGCTCTTCACATTTTAATTTTCACTAAAAAAGAAGGTATTATACTAAGACTAATTAAATAAATGCTAATTGCAAATAGTTAATTCAGTCTAATCAATTTAATGGAATTAAAATAAATATATTATCATGGATTAATTTAATATGATACGCTTCTCAAGAAAGCAAATTATTGATTAAGTTTAAAAATTCTGCGAAAATATAGATCCTTGAATAATTTATTAGTATCATACTGATCATTTAATTATTTTGCAGTTATGTGATTACCTTTTTATTATTTTGATCATGAAGCCAGACTTTGAAACTAGTTTTTAAGCAACTTTAGTATTTTCATTGCCTCTGCATAACCTAGTCATATAATGAATTTCATAATTATTTCATGAAGGTTTCAGTAACTTACGTATATTTTTAAAAAAGAAGAGTGAAACATTATTAAACTGAATTCCTCAGGCAATCTTATAGAAACAAAATATGAATATTCCCTTAAAAGTTACTATGAGTTTGGCATTCTAAATTTGATTAAATGATGTAATTATACTTTTGTTTACAAAATTGATATGATGCAAAACCAATAGAATTTCATGTATAAGTTTATTATATAATATTGTAGGAAAAATCTTATGCCCCAGACATTGTATAAATAAATTATTTATATAAAGCTACCAAGCCTTACGAAGCATCGTAAATTAAAGAGAACAAAGGGAATTTTTTCGTCATAATTATTGCATTGTGGAATATATTATCAATTATGGATAAATTTCGTCCGGATATAATTACTGATTAACTCAAGAAAAAATTACGCAATACTTGAAGGTGACGTGATTAAGGAAAGCCAACATGGATTAATTAAGATATCATTTTGGAATAAAACTCAAAGTCAGGTAAATCTTTGATTAGGATAATTATATAAATTATGGCAAGTGTGGCAATCATAAACTACATTAATCAGAAATCTAAATTGACCGATAATATACGTTCAATAATAGAATTTTTTATTATAATTGTAAAGTCTGGGATATATTTTGCTCCTGAAAAATAAGGTTGGACAAACTATTATCAACGCTTTTTAAATGTCTGTTCTTTAAAATTTAAGATTTAAACTTTTTATTTTTCAAATATATATTGTGATATAACTCAATGTTTCCGTGTCAATCTTGTTTAAATTTAGAATATCAGCAAATCAAAACTCAGGAGAATAAAATTTTTTTTATAACAATGACTTATCATTTTTTGGACAGAATTTTGTCAAGCTACTCAAAACGTTTCAGTATTGTTCATTTTTTTGCTGATGCGAAAAGTATTATTATTAATGCTTAATGTCATACTGATACGTGCATAGAATTCTTATCATTAAATGTAAGAGATTTGTTATTTTTCAAAAAATATGTATTGTAATACTTTTTTAAAATTATGTTGTATTATAATACTTTTTTAAAATTATGTTGTTATTTGTATAAATGCTATTGACTTGTGTATGTTGCATATCTGCAATATGGTGATACAAAGAGTTAAATATATTCATATATTATAAAGTTAAAATTATTTACAACGTTAGAACACCAGAATATTCGAATTCCAAGCATACCGGTTTCGGTAGCATATAGCATACCTTCCTCAGTGCTAAAGATAGTGGAGATCAATCAATATCAATATCAATCAATATATCAATTGTCAGTGTGGTCTTTCTTACATTGGTCAAACCAAACGCAGTTTAAAATTTCGTATTAAAGAACATAAGCAATATATTGAAAAACAAGAAATCAAGAAATCCTCAATCGCAAAACATTGCTGGGAGACGAGTCATGCTTTTGACTTCAATTCGGTTAAGATACTAACTAAACCTACTTCTATACAAGAACTCAACTTCCTTGAAGCTTTCCATATCCATAAAAATCTTCCTAATCTTGTTAATTGTGATTTTGCTATTCCACCATTATCAGACTGTTGGAAATATTACATTAAAACTAATTTTTCTTAATCTTTTAATGCAATTCTCGCAATATCTTTTCCATTTTCCACCCAATTTTCCTATTAACTGTTCCCTGTTTTCCTATTGGCTGTTGCCTAGGATCCTCTGTTTTCCTATTGGCTGTTGCCTAGGATCCTCTGTTTTCCTATTGGTCAAGAAACTTATCACTTGAATCCCCATCCTCCCTATATATATATGAGCAAATCTCCACTATCTTTAGCCCTGAGGAAGGTATGCTATATGCTACCGAAACCGGTATGCTTGGAATTCGAATATTCTGGTGTTCTAACGTTGTAAATAATTTTAACTTTACCATATTACACCAGGCAACAACCTATTATATTCATATATTATATTATTTTCATATGCATTTACTTTCATGCGAATTAACAATTGCTATATTATTATAACATATCATTATTCACAAAGCATTGTTGCCGCACATGCTAGGAAATGTGCTAGGAAATTATGGCTAGGAAATAAAATATAACGATATAAAATATAACATTTTTTGGACAGAATTTTGTAAGTTTCTTGTCAAAACGTTTCAGTATTGTTCATTATTTTGCTGATGCAAAAAGTGCTATTATTAACGCTTAATGTCATATTGATACGTGCATAGAATTCTTATCATGAAATGCAGGAGATCTGTTATTTTTCAGAAAATATTTATTGTAATGCTTTTTTTAAATTATGTTTTAAAAATACGATTTTTTTGTGCTATATATTTCTTAATTTTTTATTGAAACTTAAAAATAGTGTTAGGAGCCTTTAAATTGTATTTAAAAGTAAGCTTTTTTATGACTGAAAAATTCGAGTTTCGCATTATGTATACTTTTTTATAGTTTGATTAAAATATCTTGCAATATGTATTTAATAAAAATGCAATTTTTTTACATAGCAATCTGCATAAAAATAAGTTTATATTTAAACCCTTTGTGACTCAACAGCTCAAATTTGAAAAATATTGAATCAGATGTTAAAATACATCATTTTAAGCATGTGAAAAATAATTAAAAATATTTTAACGTAAAAATAAAATAATTGCGGACTAAAATGTATCTTTCACCATCTACAATATACAGAAAATTATGTATTTCTCATAAATATTTTAAATTTTTTAATACAAAGATCTGAAGTATTCAAAATTAATTTTAAAAAAGTTAGTTAAAAAGCTAGCTTTCTTAATTTGACAAAATTTACTTAGTTTTTGTTTTAAAAAATATCGACATAAAACTTCTCAAATAATAAAAAAATTGATATGAGGAACTAACTCGAAATCATCGTCTGTTGAGAATTCCTTTGATCAATTTGTGTTAACTGATGTGTTGAGAAATAAGAACAAGAAATAAAATGCTGTTTTAAAACTTTTTTGTATAAATGCTATTGACTTGGGTATGTTGCATATCTGCAATATGGTGATACAAAGAGTTAAATACATCCATATATTATATTATTTTTATATGCATTTACTTTCATGCGAATTAACAATTGCTATATTATTATAACATATCATTATTCACAAAGCATTGTTGCCGCACATGCTAGTATGGCTAGGAAATAAAATATAACGATATAAAATATAACATTTTTTGGACAGAATTTTGTAAGTTTCTTGTCAAAACGTTTCAGTATTGTTCATTATTTTGCTGATGCAAAAAGTGCTATTATTAACGCTTAATGTCATATTGATACGTGCATAGAATTCTTATCATGAAATGCAGGAGATCTGTTATTTTTCAGAAAATATTTATTGTAGTGCTTTTTTTAAATTATGTTTTAAAAATACGATTTTTTTGTGCTATATATTTCTTAATTTTTTATTGAAACTTAAAAATAGTGTTAGGAGCCTTTAAATTGTATTTAAAAGTAAGCTTTTTTATGACTGAAAAATTCGAGTTTCGCATTATGTATACTTTTTTATAGTTTGATTAAAATATCATGCAATACGTATTTAATAAAAATGCAATTTTTTTACATAGCAATCTGCATAAAAATAAGTTTATATTTAAACCCTTTGTGACTCAACAGCTCAAATTTGAAAAATATTGAATCAGATGTTAAAATACATCATTTTAAGCATGTGAAAAATAATTAAAAATATTTTAACGTAAAAATAAAATAATTGCGGACTAAAATGTATCTTTCACCATCTACAATATACAGAAAATTATGTATTTCTCATAAATATTTTAAATTTTTTAATACAAAGATCTGAAGTATTCAAAATTAATTTTAAAAAAGTTAGTTAAAAAGCTAGCTTTCTTAATTAGACAAAATTTACTTAGTTTTTGTTTTAAAAAATATCGACATAAAACTTCTCAAATAATAACAAAAAAATTGATATGAGGAACTAACTCGAAATCATCGTCTGTTGAGAATTCCTTTGATCAATTTGTGTTAACTGATGTGTTGAGAAATAAGAACAAGAAATAAAATGCTGTTTTAAAACTTTTTTGTATAAATGCTATTGACTTGGGTATGTTGCATATCTGCAATATGGTGATACAAAGAGTTAAATACATCCATATATTATATTATTTTTATATGCATTTACTTTCATGCGAATTAACAATTGCTATATTATTATAACATATTATTATTCACAAAGCATTGTTGCCGCACATGCTAGTCTAGGTAGAAAATAAAATGTAACGATAAAATGCCCTTTACCTCCACATTAGAGAAAATTTGCATGGGAGTGTTTTCTGATCAGAATTACTCAGGCTAGCTCTATGGCATGAAGTGTGTTTTGATATCGCTGTCTGCATTGTCCTTACAGTTTCTTTCATCTTTATATAAATACGTAGCTCATTAATCATTGCGGACGGACGCTGGGCCGTCCGTCTCTCAGAAGGTAACAGTCAAATTTTACCGAAAACAATGGTCTACAACAAATTATGCCTACTCTTTGAAGAAATGTATCAAGTCGTATAAAGTTTTAAGAAAATCGAGTCAAAATTTAAAGGGACAACAATAACAATTATATTTTTCGGGTAGACGGGTACCATTGTTATATACACATATATATGTGATGATATTTTAAGGGTTGCCCCCGGAAAAACAAAACGATCCGACGAAACGAAAATGATGGCGCGAATAATGTCGGCGGTCGATCTGTCATAATCAATCACATCACTTCCAATACATTCGCAGCCGAAGCAAGTTAACAGATGGAACTGGTGTTGTCACTTCAAATAATGAAAATTCTCCGAAGAATCAGTTAATATCACATTTTATTATCGTTCAATTTCAAAGTTACTCCATGATCACAACTAGACTTCTCGAGTCTCCAAGCTAATGTTACGGAAAATAACAAAAGAACAAAAAGAGATTTGGTGCAAAGCCGTTTTCGGGAAAATACCACCACTAGAGCAAAACGTTCTAAAATTACTAGAAGAGGCAACGAACGTGCTTAACATTTTGAAGGTCAAACAATTCTACTCGCTCCGTAAGCTCTAACTGACACTCTCAAATTTTTCAAATAAATTTGCTCCGCTTTCTCTGACGCATTGACTTCAAAACACACTAAGATTTATTCGAATGTAGTTGTAATTTTCTTCGAGCTATTTTATTGGATAATAGATAGGACTAGAAGTAAGGATTCCTTCATACCTCACGCAAGAAGATAAAGTAATCAGTCCCAAAATGCGGATGAGTCAAACCATCAAGCAGACGATTATTAAATAAATAAAATAAACTTTGATAAATATTTTTTATTCTAAAATGGGAATTGGATTTGTGGAATGAAATTAAGATTTTGCAATAAGATATTGATATTTAAGTAATACATTCTAGTTCTATTTAGGAAAATAATTAATAGATTATACTGATTTAAAGAAAATAAAAAAAGGAACTTTAGCCGTTAAAAATATTAATATATTACGGAAACTGTGAATATAAGTATGTTCTTATAAAACTTCAGATCGAGCTCAAGCGGGAAAATGGCGAATTGTTTTTTATTTTTACATATATATATATATATATATATGTATATATCTATATGAATATCTATATAATATATAACAGTAATATATACAGTTATAAATAGTTAAATACATATACAAATATACATATATACATATGTAAAACATAAGTAAATATGTATTTATGAATATACATATGTTTTACGGCACCGGTGTCTAGAAGCTGAAAAGTTTTCTTTGTATTATTAAAGATCCAATCCTATCATATGTAATTAATTAATTTATGTTCTGTAATAGGAAATGATTCTAGATTGTCATGCGGTTGCTTCTTTTTTTGAATGGAAACATACCATTTCTTATTAATGACTATATATAGGCGTAATAAGTACTTTGTTCATGTATATTTGAATAAGAGTACAGCAGCTACTGGAACAAAGTCTGAATATTTATAAACTAGATATAATTGTAGCTCAAATCATTTGGCCCTTATGACTTAAAATTTCCGGTTATTTTTATTTTATTGTTTATAAAATAACTGACGGATAAAAAAAGGAGAAAATTCGGGGGAAATACTGGTCTTTCATGTCAAGAGATAACGTCTGTTGTGTCTCTCCCACCACCCCACACCGGTAGTCACATTTCTAAATTTTCCGGCACAACTCTTCTGATATCTCGTTGTAATGTCATGGTATTGGAATAAAAGATGTTCCCATTGCATGATCAATGAGAAGACAAAGTCCGATACAGATAGTACCTGTTTCGAGGTTTGCTCGATTTCAGATTTAGTAAGACTTGAAGAAACCCGATGAAAAAAATTCGTTCGACTTTGCAGTGCTTTACACAGCATAACTGCTATACTGTACTGCAAGTAACAGATGCCCTGTTCAAAAATCGTTATTTTCTAGATTTATTAAGCATTCAAAGACCAATAATGCAACTTTTTGGAACAGAGTACACAGTACGCTTGCTATACAGCGCCGTAGGTTTGATTTTGTTTTCTTATTCAGTGCATTTTAAACGGTGTAAGTTTACTACAGAGCTTGAGCAGTATGCTTTCTGTATGATGCAGAACGCAGAAAGAAATCGGTTCGAGATATTTGCATACCTTAGAGGACATCATAAAAAGAGGGGCTGAATAACGGGAGAAGTCAGTGAGTTATAAATAATTTTGTTATGATTTTGGCGTGTCTTAAAGAATAAAGGTGAAAAAAAGACACATGCAATAATGTTTTGTAACATTCCAAACCAAAAAAAAAAAAAAATAATAAATAAAAAAAAAAAAAAAAAAAAAAAAAAAAAAACTTTAATTTTATTTAAAGGAAAAATATGAAAGATTGTCAGATTAAATTCTTTTAATCACATTGCGAAAATATATTTTTTTATTTCAGATTATTAAACGGGCTTGAAAATTGACTACTAAAACTTCATTCAGATTAAAAATTGCTTATGAATTGTTTAAATGTTGGAAAAGTCTGTGGCAATAAATTAAAAGAAATAGCTTATTTTTATTGTAAATATAAAAACTAAAGACATAGCATAAACATTAATTAAAATGAAATTTAAATAATTTTTTGTATTGTAAAAGAAAAAAATTAGTAGAGATTCGGTATATTTTTTTTTCTCATGAATATCTCACACTCTGAAAAATTCATATTTTACAGTCGTAAGTGAAATGCTTATTTACACTCGCTTACTTCTGCAAAATACATTAAATTAAAATAGAATTTACTGTTCAGAATTTCGTTGTTATTTTGAACTATGCTCAAAAGAATTATTTCCTTTTAAGCTAGCCATATAAATAAAGTTATGTAGACCATATAAATAAAAACTTAACTGAAATCAAATAAAGCCCAGTATTTTATTTAAATAATGACATTTATAATACGCGTATACTAAAGTAAAGAAAAGGAAATATATGTGTTTGTAATCAAATATATTTAAAACTAAATTAAAGTGCCTCTCAAATTCTACCATTTTATTCTAACATTTACTTATAAAAATTCTCTGGTTTATCGTAATTTAATATTCAGTGTATTTTTATTACATGCGGAAAGATCATGTTTTTGTTAGCATATATGTATATACAAAATTAAATTTGCATTGTAAAAACAACCAGTAGCTTAATTATTTACTAAAATTTTAGGTCTGTAATACTGCTTCGGAAATTAATAAATGTTTTTTAATACTTCTTTTTCAAGGGGACAGTTTAATTTTAAAGCAATTTTGTTTGTTTCTTAAATTGTGGTTCAAATAGTTAAATGACTGCTATTTAAAGTTTGAAAAAATAATTAAAAAATCTACTAGATTTTTAGATACTAATATTTTTGTCATTCAAAAAAAATGTTCAGATGTATTCTACGCAAGGCAATATTGGTTTTTAGGTACAGCTAATAGTAGTTTTAATACAATTCTTTACTGATGCATATAATGTATGTTCACAAAATTTTAAGGCTGTTTTTTCCTGAGTAGACGTATGTGCGCATGCCCATTCCCTTGATAGGGTGAAGTACGTTGAAGTGTCAGCTGACTGAGCTCATGCACATCAGTTGCTTCCGAGATGTAGGACTGAGTAGACCGTTAGTAAACTGAGTGAGTGTTATTGACACCATTGAAAACTACCTGAGCCGCTTGCAACACAATCTCAATTTTTAGGTTTTTTCTTGTAATTGGTTATTGTGATGGTATCTGTGTCTATTAGTACAATGCTGAAAAGATGTGTCAAAATGTGGTACTCTCTCTAATCCTCAAAACACAACAAAGCTCGCAAGAGAAGTCATGCATGGAAAGCATGCCCATTTTTATTTATTTATTCATTTATTTTTTCGGTGCTAAAGGACTGATCCACAAAGTGCTTCCTCGCTGAACAGATTGTTACATGTTAGATTTATGTTTAGATTATTCAGATTCATTATATTATGAATCACATTTAGACAGGAATTCACGATAAAATTCGTTGAAAAATGTATTTTATCCAAACTCACCATTGTCGTTCAATTTGTTTAATATATTTCAACAAAATATATCAAATATACATAAATGCTACGAACAGTTATATATTAGAACAAATTTTACTTAATAAATTTTCAGATCAGAAACCTCAAAGTCAATTTTGAAAGACATTTTAATTTCCACCTCACTTTACAGAATATTTTATATCTTGCAATCCATGATTTAATAATTTTGTATCATATGTATATTTTAAAGTATATTAGATTTTTACAAAGAGTAAAATATATGTATATATATATGACTTTTAAGAACTGTGAGATTTAACGCGTTTTTATAAATTATACACTGTAAAAAAAAATCTGAAAGACTACAAAACTAGTTTTTGTAAAGCTACAGAAATCTGCATGTTTACTAAAATTTTATCTGTAAACAGGTATAATATTTACCACCAAATAGTACAAATACAAAAAATGTCTTAGATTCACCTGCCAGCCAATCAGAAAGAGCTTCAGTAGTGACGTAATCACTATTTACGAAGCTACAGAGGCGTGAAATGCATCCATCTTGAATCCGGTATTGATAAACATTTCTAGTTACTGAGTAAGTAAAGTTTTATTCTGTGTGAGTTACATTTTATTACATTTCCTTTCTGCTTGATTCATAATAAGTAAAAATCAAAACTCAGAAAAGACTATTTGACTTTTAGTTATTGGCAAGCTAATCTGCCAATTATGTTCTGTTTATTACATATTTATCTTTCGGTGAAATAACTATTCTTTACATTTGTGATTAATGCATGTGAAATTTCTAATGTTTTATGTAATAAATCAAATTTATCAGCTCTTTTTCTAATATTTCACTTCCCTTTCTTGCCCTTTTACACTACAATACCAAAATTTAAAGTGTTTAAAACTTGCTTTAAAAAATATTACTCAATTGTTTCTTCATAGTGAAAAAATTTCATTAATTATTCTTACATCATATTCATTTCATTAAAACTTCTTATGTATTTCGCTTTTAAAATTTTGCTTCCGATTTTTCTTCAAAAACTCTTCAAAACTGCTTAATTTAAAATAAAATAAAAAAGTACAATCTGTGCTCTATGTGTTAATTTATTGTCGTAATGAAATATAAATTAAGTCTTTCCTGTTCTTCCCCCACTCCTTCTTCTACTAAAAGAATGCATAGAATTACACACAGAAAGTCTAAAACTCTTTTAAACCCCAGTGGTAGCAGAGGAAAACGCCTCAATCGGAATTATTTAGAGGAAAGCTGGAAATTATTTTAATTCATTTAGTTTAGGTCTAGGATGAATGTATTAAGTTTTCCCCCCTATTGCTAGGTTGCGTTAAGAAATATGCACAAATTTATAATTGGAAAATACAATTTCTTTAATTATCATAAAAATAGCTATTAAAAAAACCTAATGAAAAACACTGTCAATGCAAATGTTGTAGAACTTAAAATTATAAATAAAATGATAACCGATATTTAACATTTTTGTTGAATTTTCCACAGTTTTACTTCAAAGTATTGGCTAAATCACTAAACAAGAACTTGAAACGCGAAAAGACAAGGTTATCAGTTTACCGTGCTTGTTATTATGTACATGCAACTTTTTTTAATTATTGATGCATTATTTAGAATGAATATTTTTGAGAATTATGGCTTAATCTCTTCATTGCGGATTATAGCCCAGTGCTGGGGTATACAAGAAAGGCCAAAAGTCTGTTTTAATTGCAAGAAATCTGGAAATTGTTTTAATCCTATCGACAAAGATTAGAAATTAATGTACTAAGTTTCCTCCTTTTGCAGGTGAGCTTTAGCCACTACAAACAAATTAACTTTAAAAAGTGCATATTTTCATAATTTTTAGAATATTTCAAAAATGACTCGTAAATGATGGGAAATATTGCTTATTACTTCCGATATTGTATTTGAAATATGTATAGCATTTAATATGATGCATATAGAGTTAACAACAATGCGTATGTATTAAAATTAAGGATATTGAAAATAAAGAGCAAGGGTAGGGGGAAGCGGGGTAGAGCGAACTAATGAGTGTGCATAAAACTTTTCTCTAGAGGAATTCAAGGTCAAATAATAGCACGATTATAAATTTCGATATTTGCGTAAAGGACAAAAATGGTAACAATAAAATGATTTTGACAAGTATACAAGAATCTTCAGTTAAATTCATAAAAGTTTCAAATCTTACAAACATGGAAAAAAAAGTATTATATTCTTTACGTAAAAAATCTTTCACTTTAAACTATGGTTTAAGGTTGGCGGTGTTCACTGCGAAATGAAATGGAAAACAGCTATCATTTATGCAACACTTTCTCGAAAACAACTAAATTATAATTCTCAAAATAGACAAAATAAATTCCTAACATAATTACAGAAACATCGTGAAGGCTTCAAGAATTAAAAATGTATCTGTACACGTATGTAACAAATGTAGAGAGGATGAATGGGTAACTTGGTGTTTCGTTGTTCTAAGCTTTGGATTAGCGGTTAAGGCAAAATTTTGAAATAGAATTGCGACAAAATTATGAACATGGGTATTCATTTTATTGATTGTCAATGATTTTTACGGTATTGCTCGTTTTGAGATATTAAGATAATTGAAAAAAATGTATTTTCTAACGTAAATTTAGAACATGGGGGGGGGTGAGGATCTATGTTAAATCTAGATATAAACTGGAGGGATTAAAACAATTTCCAATTTCCCCTAATTAATTTTGAGTTAAACCTCCTGACCACTGCAGTTGAACATTGAAAGAGAATTGTGGCATTAATGTTCAGCAAAAGTATTAAATGTAGGTGGTCATTTTACTCAGAATTTTAAACTTTACAACATTTGTATTGACAATGTTATTTAAAGTTAATTCTTTTGAGATATTTTTAATATATTAAAAAATAATTTTACAGCATATCTATATATTTTTTCTAATTCTCAACTAGTAGGGGAGGAAAATTAAATATATTCATTGTAGATCTAAGCTGAAGGGATTAAACCAATTTCCTACTTTCCCCTAATAACGAACTCTACAAACTAATCACTGGAATATTAGTATTTTACTTATTTCTAATTTTTAACTAAAATAAATAAGTCATCTAATACTCCCCCTTTCTAAAAAAAATAAAATAAATCCTGATCTTTTACTTTATTGTAACAATAAGTAATAGATCATATAGCTTTATCCCTCCTCTCAGCGAAAATGACGTTATCTGTTCCCCTCTCTCCTTAAAAGCATACAAAGTTTAGTTTTTTACAGTGATTAATTTTAATTTTTTGCACAATTTGTAAGTCTTCAGTAAATTAAATTGTCAACCGTTTGGAAATTCCTCTCTCCCCTCCTTCAATAAAAAAAAAGAAAATATGGTTATCTTCGTCGCCATGCTTACTTTTAAAATTATAAAATTTTTAATGTCTATTTTCTTCCTGCTGTATTTGCTACTTTATTATGACAGCAATTAACCACCTGAAATCTTCCCTAAGTCTCTCAACCTGAGATTTTATTACTTAGTAAGGGAGAGTGGAGTGGAATGGGGCAGGAGATTTTTCTGTTTGTTTCATTTATAAATATTTCCCCAATCACGTATTAGATTAAGGAAAAGCATCCCCAATGTTTAGTTGAATAAAGTAGCTAATTTGCACAAACTTGCAATTGTAAAAAGAAAAAGATTATTTCAAGAACCAAAAGTAAATTTGCTTTAAAATTTTTTATGCTTTCTGTATATTAATGACTTGTTTATGTACATATGTAATTGTTTCCCTATTTATAGAACATTATACTATATATCATCCATAATTTAGACTATGTCTAAAAGCAGCATTTCTGTCTATACAAAAAGTTTAACGTAGAGTATAGGGTGGAATGGGACATGCCATCAAATTAAGAACTAGGATAAGTCTAATTTCTTTACTTTTTTTTCTCTTAGTTACAATTTCATTATAATTATAAAATCGTTTTGAAAATTATGTTTCTATAATGTTCAAAAACATTAAAAATGTTTCATTTTGTGTTTTATAAATCGAAATTTTGTTTTTAGTGTCAAATTTGATTTCCTCATCTTTGAAAGTTGTCTCATTCCTCTCCACTCTCCCTGATTTTTGTTTTATATTCAGGTAATTTTAGAGATTTAAGCGAATAATTCAGTTGCATGTCTATTAATTTAATTATTTATAGAGGAAGTTTTATTTTTATGTAAAATTAGAAAAAAAGAACTATTTATGCTTTAAGAGTAAACAAATTAATCTTTGGGGCTAAACAAATATAACGTTATAATTTTTTTTTGGCGGAGGGGGGGGGGGGTTGTCATTTTACATCGATGTCATTTCTGATCATCAATTTTTTCTCTTTTTATTTGTAAAATGGTCTTTGGTATAAAATAGCATGTTATCTTTTTAGCCTGTTATTTATTTTTATGAAAATACAAAGTTATTAAAATAACTGAATTATTATAAAATTATTTAATTCTAAAATATAGTATACCCGAACGTTTAAGATTTCTATTTTTCTTTATATGTGCATGCATATGTAATCACAGTTTGAGAATCCGTATGAAAAATGTGCTTGAAATGAAGTTGTGTTTACTAATAAAGAAAAAGAATGTTGTCCTTCTTTTGCTGATATGAATTTCTATTTGCCCCTCACCCCTCTCTGTTCGGTGCAAGTACAACAGTTCTTTATTATTGTTGCGAAGTGATCTGCGTTCACCGGTGTATTTGAAAGAGTTAAAATTCATATTTTTAATAATCAACTGCACTATCGATTATAGCATTTCAACTCTTAAACATATATTTTGTTTATCGGAACTTTAAAAATAGCATCTTGTAGTAAGTTGCTTAGGGTGTAAAAAGATTTTGGAGAAATAGTTTGAGATTTTTTTTTTCAAACGGCTTATTGTGGGGGCATGTAGATATCAGAAATTTAATATTAGAATATATAAACATGTTAAAATTGGTATTGATGATATATTGCGTTAACTATCTTAAACTGTATGGGAATAGAAAAATTGCCAATTTTAAAAGATAAATGCATAGCAGATATTTATGTACAAATAGATGCAAAAAGCAGCTAATCATTTTTTTATGCTATTTGCTCCTGAAGCATCTTTTAAATCTGTTTGTATTTTTACTTAATAGAAGTATTTTTAAGCAAGCACTAAAAATCAGTTTAAAACCATAGATTATAAAACACTTTCCAACACATTCTGAATTGTATCTAAAATTAGTACTTCATATAAAGGCTAAGTAAGCATTTTATAAAACACGTAACGCATTTGAAAACTCAATTTTAAAAATTACTATCAGTTATCGGAAAAATATCCGAATTATTTTGTAGAACACTGTATATGATCCATAGATTTCTACAGTTGGCAAAAAATGTATTTGTACACCCTAATTTTTTTTTTAATTTTAACCTAATAAAAACAGATATTTTGTCAAAAATAGTTTTAATACAGTCTGTTTACAGTGTGTTTTAAATTACACAGCAGAAAATTTCGATAAAGATGTAAAATAATTTTCTAATAGGAAAAGTTTAAAAATTTCTTGCAAAAAAGTATTTGTACATTTTTCCATCCTGATATGTACTGTGTTTTATAGTGTTTATCGTTCAAAGGACTACTTTTACAGAAGCTGTTAGTAATTTTTAACTTCATATTATATTTGTGTGACATTTAATACAATTTGCTCTTGAAGTAATTGAGTATAGAATCTAAAACTAGAGAGGCACCTCTAGATATATGAAATCCTATGATTGAGCATAATAAAAATTTAAATTCGCAACAAGAATTTGTAATAAGTATATTTGTAATAATTCAAGCTATTAAATTACCATTTACAACTATTGGATGTATAGTGAGAAACTATGAATAAATTAAAAGCATCGAAATTCAATGAAAACCAGGACCTCTCAGCAAACTAACAATGAGGGGAAAAGGGAGTGTTGTTAAAAAAGCTTTAAAAAATCCTATGCGTTCGGTTCAAAAATTTGCTAGAGACCTTGCAACATCTTCTCACATCAGAGTAATACCTCAAACAATAAAAAATATTCTTCTCAATGCAGATTTACAAGGAAGAACCTCAAGGAAAAATCCATTCATCAACGAAACAAATAGGCGAAAACGCATAGTATTCGCTTTCGCATACAGAAGTAAATCATTGGATTTTTCGAAAACAGTAAATTTTTCTGATGAGGGAAAATTTGGAATTTTCTTACCACCAAGCATTCGATAAAATTGGCGAAAAAATAAAACTGTTCTAGATCCAAAACGTATACTTCAAACTATCAAGCATGTTGGGGGGAATATTATAGTTTTGGGGTGTATAGCTTCTAATGGAGCAGGACATTTAAAATTTATTGGCAATGGAAGGACAGGTTTAACATACATTGATGTGTCGCGGCATATTTTATTAAACCGTGCCAAGAAATTATGCGTAGAGAAAGCTTTTCACTTTCTGCAGTATAACTACCAATGCATACTGCTGTGATCACCAGCACATGGTTACGACAATACTCGAAGACGACTGGTAACTCCTCTAAAATCTCTAGACTTGAATCCAATAGAAAATTTGCAAATGCTATTGGATGCAAAAATCCGGAAAAAAAATATGTATCAGTAAAAAACAGTTTTAAAGAAGCTCTTATTGTGTCGTGGAATAACATTAATCAGACCGCTACAAAAAAGTTGGTGGAATCTATGTCACACCATCTAGAAGTAATCATAAATGCTAAATGAATTCACACAAAATATTAATTTGTATCATTTTACTAAATTTTCCTTAATTATATTACATTAATATAGTGTACAAATACTTTTTTTGCATTATATTTTTGTATATTTGTTTATTATAATGTAAAAAATCGATTCGTTTAATTTTGTTTTTGCTTCTATAATATTATAATGCATTAAATTAATGTATTACAGTATTTTTTGCTTAAATCTTTTGTTTAATTTCATTATAATTTAAAAAAATGAAGTGTACAAATACTTTTTTTGCCAACTGTATGTACACTACATGGCCAGAGATGACCGGTCATTTGCGATTTTACACATTTTGATAAATATCTAGAAAAATACATGAGGAATTATCTTGAAACTCTAAATGTGTAAATAAAAGAGTAAAAGACATACATTTCCATGGAGATATTTTTCCCGAAACTCCAAAGGCGGCAGTCAACAAATTAAAATAATAATGTTTTAGTTAACCCTGTCAAAACTAATGAAGCAAAAGCGTTCGAACTGTATATTATGATTAAGTGGGTTATTCTAATAAACTGTGCATATTTTTATGTGGATAGCATGTACACTCGTAGAAAAATTAAGGTTTTTATAAAAACAGTCCTAAATTTTTCCAAATTTTGACGGATTCTATCGGCTAATTTTGAATAGTTGTAGCATTCGATACTAAGATGAATTTTCGTTTTTCTATAATAATATTCATTATAAATTTAATTTAATTTATGCTAACATTTATCTTTTCTTTTTAGATGCATGAAGAAACTGAAGTATATCTTAAAAACAATGTGAGCCTGCTTGACGGCGAAATTTGAGGAAAAAGCTCTATTATCTATCAGAAAAATCTCGTGAACATTATTCTTGCACTTTAATATATTCTGCAGCACTGAACTTTTCCAATTGTTTTATTGTAGTGACATTTTGACATTTATTTTCTAATAGTGTTTTAAAATATATATACATATGAGTTTGACTACTGTTATTTAGACAAAACATGACTTCAAAAATATAAAGTATGAAATCCATAGGCATTTGCATAAATACTAATTATGTAATACTTGCAAAATGTGAGTTGTATATGGTTTTTTATTGCAATTTAATAAATAGTTATTTAATAAATTTACTCATATATTTCATTGTATTTTGTTATTTAATCATATTGCATTTATTGGTTGTACAGATATGAATATTATATTTATATCAAACGACAGCTTATAATATTTTCCAAAGCAATATACATTTCTTTTTGTTTCCATTTTAGTTTCCATAAGCTTTCTACTTTTATAAAATTGCTTATTTATACTGATTATAACATACTGATAAACACTAAAAAGTTCGAAACCTGCCCACAATTACTGTTGATGTATCAAAGATGTATTTTTTTCATACATATGTTAAAGTGTATATCAACTCTCATATATGTAACTATTTGAGTTAAAGATTCTCATTCCAAAGGAATGTTAACCACCTAAGAATTCTACTAAATCCATTCATATTTGATCCATTCTTCCGGATCTTTAAGCTAGGTTAGTTTTAAATTCGTGGTCTTGTCAATAATTAAATTTTTCCTCTTTAATATTTCAGTTTGAAACAAAACTCTCAAGCAAATAAAGTATTAAAGATATATGTAAAATATGTAATGTATTAAGTGTAGGCGGTGCAATAAATATATGAAGAATAAGTCGTAGAAAAGGATCACCCCCCCCCCCCTCTCACAAAAAAGTGGGAGGAGAAAGATTCTAATAATGTTATAACTTCACTGCATATTCACCTGAAATAAGAATAAGATGTAAAAAAATCTTAAATGCGACATTCAGGTAAATACATTAATTTTTTTGCAGATTTCCTATCTGTTTTTGTGCCACTGAATCGGTTATTATGTAGTGTTCAAATATATGTACCAGAAGTTAATGAAGTTCTTACGACCATAGAACCGAACAAAACTTCTTTAAAAAATATATAAGACTATATAGTTTAGTAGCATATTTACATAAAATGAACAGATAGTATTTTCTCACAAGTTTTTAAATCATGTATTGGATTAGATGAGGCACAGTGCTTAATTACATATATATATATACATATATATATATATATAGATAGATAGATAGATAGATAGATAGATAGATAGAGAGAGAGGGAGAGAGAGATAATATAGTCCTTACAATTTGTAAATTTCGTTTGTCACAATTATACCAATAACATTTCTTAGGCATATTTTAAAACTCAATTATGTATCTTACTTTGTTTTTATTGGCTTTTTTTAATTTAACTAAAAACCGTAAGATCTGCTTCAGCTTATCTGCTCATTTAGTGCTGTTGTTATAATGGCCATTTAATATAAAATATGATTTTGTACCTATTGAAGTGTCTCAAGTGAAACTTAAGTGCGTAACATACAAATATTTATGTAATTGCTGTGGTAATACTGAAACACATGTCAGGCCATATTGTTTACTTTGTTTCGAAGTATTTTGATACATGAGGAAAACTTCACTCTGGATATCTAAAACTCTAAAAAATCAACTTCATATTGAAAGAATTCGTAACAGCTCCAATTAATAGAAGTATTAGTATGAAATATATTTATACACACGTAAAATCTTTTCGGAATATTGCTAGTAAACCACTGGTAATACAACTGCAAAAATATTTTACAGTTACAAATATATTTTGGAAGTGCAAATAAAATGTTTTAAATACAATACTAAAAAATCATTAGCATTTTTACTGCATTAATTCTTGTACTGTTGCAAAGAACTTTCTGGCGAGAATACAAAAACTGGCTCAACAACATATAAAACAAAAAAAGGTAATTTTTCTGACGATTCCTTAATAAATTTCCATTTTTTTATAAGTACATTAAAAGTTTAGTTTGCAATTTAAAAAATTTCTAAGTAAATGTGCCATGAAGTCCCTTGCAAATGTACCAGAAAATTCTCAATAAATTTACTACAAAAACCTTCGTAAGAATACTAAAAATCAATAGAAAACTCACAAAATATTGTTTAGAAAACTCCCTAAAAAATATTTGTACGTTTTCTAAATAATTCTTAGGAAATTTACCAAAATATATTTAGTAATCGCCCTAAAATATCGCTAGTAAGCTTACTAAACTATATTTAGTACTTTTATAAAAACTAATATGAGAAACTCCCTTAAAAATCATTAGTAAATTAGCTAAAAATTCTTTAGTAAACTCCCTGAACAATCATTAGTAAGATTATTAAGTAATATTTAGTAAATTTGCAGGCAATTCTTTGGGAAACTCGCTAAAAAAAGATTAGTATGTTTCCTAAACATTATTTAGTAACAGTTACTAAAGCAACTTTTGTAATATTACATGATTTTCTTCTGTTGCGGTTACATAAAAAAATTCTAGGCATCCCAGTTTCCTAGAAAATACTTAGTAACCTCACAGAATTTTTTTTTACAGTGTACTATAAAACTATTTATTATTACAATTTTGTAAAAAATAAAATTGTGACTTTTCTTCAGAGGGCAGTCCCCTTATCGAATTGAATTTAGGTTGTATTTGCCAAGATTATTGCTATTTAAAACTTCTATTACTTAATAAGTGCATTTCAATCAATTTTTTATATGATTAAGGGCAATCGATGTACTCTAAATTTTATCCTACAGTAATAAAATGCCGAGATACCTCTCAGTTACAGAATATCCACATATTTTTTCAAAAATTGATTAAAGTTTATGTAATAAAATATTTATGCAAACTTATTTTTTAAACAAAAAAACTTATTTTTAAACAAAATCAAATTGAAAAATGTATCATAATTATATCATATCTATCATAACCATACCAATATTTCTTAACAAAATAGGAACATTCAATATAAAAAAAATAAATTGGCAATTATAATTTTTATATGCTCTTATCGAATGAAATCCAAATCTCTTTCAGTACAAAAATCTTCCCTAAAATTCAGTTTTTAAATAAAATGTTTCAATTTTGGTTTCAACATCCTTCAACGTTGAATATGTTAGCAAAATAGCACTTTCTGAATTCAATATGGATTTTCCCCCTCCCGAATGCGAATAGCGATGATGTAAATATTTTCCATAAAGGAAGCAGTTTGTTAAATTTTTTTTGATAGGTATTTAGCTTTTTGATTAAAAAAGAAAAAAATAAACGTTTACATTTCGGCAGTGATGCACGAAATTCTCTAATTGCTTTGGATTGTGTCTACTTACGTGTAAACTCTTAAACGTTTTGTGAAATTTTCCATAATCGGTTAATTTGTAATTGCCGTATTATTACGAGAATTATTTGGTGCATTAGACATTCTTTTATAGCTGAAGTTTAACTGTATGCATATTTCTTTAAAATATATTGATTCTGCATCTTTTATGTTTGATATTAACTTGACCGATGGTTCGATCAATAAAAATGACTTAAAATATTAATTCATTTATCATTTATCACCTTTTAAGCAATTTTCAAAATATTTTATTATCAGGAATGGCACAACAAATAAATTATTTTCAGAAAAGTTATTTTTTTGCTACATTTTTAAATACTGTTGCTAGGTAGCGGTTAAAGTGACGGATAAAAAAGTATCATATTAATGACAAATATTAAAAAATGAAAAATAATATTATATTTTTCGAACATATGTCCATAATTGAATTATCAAATATATAGAAAATTTAGAATTTTTGCTGTAAGTAATGACAAAATTTTAATCATGTCGGGCTGAATTTAGATATTAATTTAAAATTTTAACATCTATATTTTAACATTTAATGGAATTATTTCAATTTTCCTTTAAACGGAAATTTTAAAATCGTTTGATTTTCTATTGAAGTGTTTTATGACATAAAAGAAAAAAATCTATTTTTTGAACGAATAGATCAGATATAACCAAAAATATAGTTACTTCTAATTACTCAAACACTTACTACACTGTAAAAAAAAATCTGTGAAGGTACTAAACATTTTCTAGGAAACTGGGATTCCAAGAACTTTCCATGTAACGATAACAGGAAAAATTCATGTAATCGATTCTGAAACTTGAATTTTTGCTGTTACCGTTACAGGAAAAGTTCTTGCAATCCCAGTTTCCTAGAAAAGGTTTAGTACCTTTGCAGATTTTTTTACAGTGTAGAGGAGTTAAGTGATTCTTGAATAAGATATTTTCATGGAAAAATAAAGGGATTATTGATATTGATTTTTTTTAAAGTGCAAATGAACCCAAACATTGTACACTAAACACGTGGACGGTATACTCTAATGCTCCATCGGCTTTTAAAGATTAGAAAACAACTTATTTTTGTTATAAATTTACAACTTATCTATTACAACTTATCTTATTTTTCTGCTTTAATTAAGGAATATTCATTTACGTTTAATTCAAAAGTTTTTTCTCTTTATAATATTCACGTGTAAATATGTATATATATTTTTACTTGGAGGAGCTTTTATTCTTTGAGTTCTATTGATATTTGGCAACAAGTTAAAATAATTTTCTTTTCTAAAATATGTAATAAATAAATCTCGAAATGCTGAAAATTTTTAACTTAAAATAGAAATAAATCGTCAAAAAATGAGTCAAATAAAAAAATAGTAAATACAGTCTTCACATCGGTACATTCTAATGTATAAATGGCCTAAAAAATTTAAATTCCCGTGAATAGATTTTGCTTCTATAAAACTTTTTTAAAGGAACAATTTTGAACGAATTCAACATTAACTAAACATTTTTGTATAATACTACCTTTTTTTTTTTTTTTTTTGTACAATATCTCTCTTAATATTAACGAAGAAATATCTCTGGTCACGAAAAATCCATTGTCAACGGCGGCGAAAACGGAAATTTTCTTTTAGAATAGAGATATTACTTTTATGAAGATGAATGAATCTAAAAAATTAATGACTAATTAAACCACTTTCCGTCTGTTTCTGCTATTTATAAAAAGCTTACACTAGTATTGTAAATACAATTTCAGAAATAAAGGCGTAAAACATAAAAATATTTTGAAGGAATATTAATATAAATATTTTATATGAAAATATGCTGGAAAAATATCATTTTTGGTAAAATAAATTATTATTTAGATGACATAGTTTGGCATATGTTTTTATGAAATTTAGTCTGGCGTTTAGTTATTCACCGAATCGAGGTGATGGTTGAATATCAAGCAATAGTAAAACTAAATACTCATATTAAAATGCCATATGATCTGCCAAATGATGTATGATCTGCCAAATGATGTCTTGATAAAAATCGTGTCAGTTCATCTTTGTTTTCGGGCATTTATGGACATGTGTCTCCTTCAGCTGATGATGAGATGTATTGTGTTTTCTCGAAACGCGTTCTGCTTTTTATTGTTATATTTACAAGCTCTATTATTATAATTAATGTAATAATTCATTAGCTAAAATATTTAACCATTATAAATTTAAGTCAGACAGTTTTCGCACTATATAAACTGCACAGAAATATTATTTTCACATTCTCAAATAATGAGGAATGTTTTGCTGTAATAAACTTAATTTATTATTAATGAATTAAATTGAAAGCTTGGTCGACTATATTTAAAATTTAATGCATTTTGGCAAAAATATGTGGGTATAAATGGCTAAATGAATATTTATTCCAAACAATATTTCACAACTTATAATCTTTGCTAACTACAATAGATTTGCGTGGGTGAGATATAAATGAATCACAAACCTTGAAAATATTTGATTATAATATTCATTCTACATTCGAAATGTTTCTAAAATAAAATATTTTAAAACGAGTCATGTCTCCAGATTACGATTGTTTCGATTGCATACCCAGTCCAATTTATATAAATAAAAACTTATACTTTAAATATGTTAAATAAAAAAATAAATAAAAAACTACCGTTAAAAATATGCATAAAGGTGCATTTGGAAATTGCTTACAAATAAAAAACAAATAAATTGTTTGTTGTTCAAAGTTTCTTAGACACATTTAATTTATCCTTAAAATAAATTTTCATAATTGCATTATATATTAATAATTGGATATTGCTGGGAACATAAGCATCCAGCAATCTTCCGAGATTTATAGATATATATATATAAATGGTATATTATACATATGGTATCCTTTGATGTTTTTGTATAGTGATTGTAAATACTAGTGTATGTTTAACGCTATTAATGTCAGTAGCAAGGCAGACCCCTATCTCAGCTGGCATCTAGAAGGCACCAGTTTTGGGCTCTCGCATAACAATCGCTTGACATTTACGTCAAGAATGGTTTATTGGTAGATTTACAAGCCAATTAAGCGAGACCGCACACGTTTTTCTAGTTGAGGCTCCCGGTCATTTTCCGGCTAGGAGCGAGTTGCAGACAAGAGGGGCCAGCCCCCCACGCTCGAACAAGAAGCCAACGAATCTGCTTCCGGAATAGGCCGGGGAGAGACTGAATGATCATTTTCGGGCAGATTGAATCGAAGGGGAGTATTAGCCACGCCCGCCATAAGAAAAAGAATATAGACTGTTTTCTTGAGAAGTCTAGATGAAAAGTTCGCTCCGAGATGCGAAGATGTATTTATAAGAGAAGCGTTAATAATTCCAAGGAGGACCTACCAACATAGCCTGTGATCCGAAAATGATGACCGCCGATGAGGATGTATGATCGCCTGTGACCCGAAAGTGATGACCGCCGATGAGGATGTGTGATCGCCGATGATCCGAATGTGATGTCCGCCAGTGATGATGTGTGATCGCCTGTGACCCGAAAGTGATGACCGCCGATGAGGATGTGTGATCGCCTATGATCCGAATGTGATGTCCGCCAGTGATGATGTGTGACCGCCTGTGATTTCTCCGAATGCGAGCCTTAACTGAGTGCTGGGCACGAAATAATATGAAGGTACGGTTTTTCTTTTAATTTATATTGTTTCCCAAAATGTTTAGGGCAAAATGCCAAGTAGGGGGTTCTGCACGCTCCAATTGGTATTCAAGATTAGAGTATTAAAACCAATAATTATACAAGTAGAATTAATAGTGTTTTTTTTTGTTTTTTTATTTTATCTATATTGAGAATAATGTGTCTTGTGACGCACCGACAATTTGTTAAGTATTTGTAAATAAATTTATATGTTAGTTGTTAAAAAATTGTTGGTATCTTTTCGACCATGAGTCTTATTTTATTTAATTCTATTATGATCTGATTTAAAGTTATGTTTTATTTACGATCCATAAGTTAATTCCATCTTCAAAAACAATCACAACGCAATTTGGTAATGAAGGCAGTTGCCTCACTTATATCGAAGGGATTAACCAGGATTTAAACGAACGATCACTGTTATTTTGGTATTAGATATTAAAAAATTGCATGAGTTTGCACTATGAATACTTTAAATTAAAATGATTAGGAGTGACTAGCATAGTTCATTCAAGGATTTGGGTTATGCTGACATGTCGAACTAAAGATTTCCGTTACAGGAGCCCAGTTCTGTCCAGCATATGCCCCAGAATCCTATTTGGTACCGTGACCTTTTCGGATGAGTTCCGGAGGTTAATAATATTGTTTTTGTTATAAAAAGTTAATAGTAATTCATAGTGTTAGTTTTACTCAAAATTCTACGCGCTATTCATGGTTTTTAATGTTAAATTAAATTTTAAAAGTAAAACTTGGTGCCAATGGAGTGTGCTACAACGTTTCTGACTCATTCGTCCAAAATGGCTATTTTTTGATGTGTTATACTAAAAATAAATATATATGTTTAAGTATGATTATACTGATGATATTGTGTTTTAAACTGGAAACAAACAATCTTATAATTGTGTGTGGAAAGGTTTTAAGAGTAATATTATGAAATAAGGTTTCAAATTATATGATATATTTGAAAAATTTGAAAGAATTTTAAAATAGATTTTGCATCACATTGAATTTATTTATGGTATTTTATTGTAATGATTATATTTTGGGGGTACATGGCATTTTCTATGTTATTGAACAAAAAAAGGAGTGTTTTATGTGAATTTATAAGACCAATTTTATGCCGCAAAGGAAAAAACGGGAGTAGTATTACAAATGAAATAAAATAATAATAATATGAAGAAGAAAGGGCAGTTTAGAAAATTAATAATTTTGGTACTGATTTTCTATGTGAATTTTATACATTTATTTTGAATTTGATTGTATTTGGATTTTGAGGGATAGTGTATATATATATTTATATATTTTCTTGTGTGTTATAGAATATTTTATTCAGGAGTTAAGTTGTATTGCAAAGTTGTTTGTGTAAAAATACATAATATAAGGGTAATGAATGTCAATTAGGACCATATATGCCGAGGAAAAGAGGAAGGAAAAGTTTACAAAATCAATCTAAGCCAGGGGTGGTAACAAGAAATAAATCAAAATTGATATCTAAAACGTTAGAGATTAAAATGGACGACCCATTAAAACCGAATTTGTCGCAAATGTTATCATTGATTGTTCCCTTTGACGTAAAAAAGATTAGCAATGTGTTATTTTATTTGAAGGAATTCGATGAATTATTGGATCGGGTCCACGTAGAAGAGGATTTTAAATTACAGATATTAAAAGCTAAATTTGTGGGTACGGCCAGTGAGAAATTAGTATCTGACCAGGCGCTAAATGAGGAAAAGAATTATACAGAGTTTAAAAGAAAAATCGTGGAATTGTTTCAGAAAAAAAGATTCTTTTATCGAAGCACAGATAAATTTTAACTCAATTAAGCAACTCCCAAATCTAAACATGAAAGATTTTATAGAAGTTTTTAACAAGGCCGCATCAATGTATTTAGGTGCTTCTGGCCAGGCAACGGAGGTGGGAGCTAATAAACTATTCGATTTAATAAAAGTCAATAAATTTTTGGAGGCATTATCGCCAAATATTGCGTTGGAATTGCGAAAATTAGACATTAAAGATTTTGGGAAATTGTGCGAAAAAGCTCAGACGATCGAAGCCGCGTATAAATCGACAGTTTTAGATCAGATTAATGCGGTAACATCCAATACAAGCTAAGAAAATGAGGATTTTTGTACGAATTTATTACAATTAAATAAAGAGCAGGCTACGGCCATAGCAGAATTAACTGCTCAGGTCAACGAGTTGAAATTACAAACTAAAACCCAAGTTAGGGAAGATAATTTGAAAGAAAAACGATGTGAAATCTGTAATACGAATCGGCATGACATTTCCGAATGTTGGTACAATTTGAAAAATTCAAATACTAAATTTCGGAACCAGGGACAGGGAAATTTTGCAAATAAGAATTTTGGTGCGAATAATTACAGGACGATGGAAGGCTATGGATTTGCAGCGCCAGTATCACAAAATTATTTTCCCAGTGCACAAATGTATAGTGATTTTAATTATGACAGATTTCACAGGGATAGAAATTATCAGGATTATAATAGATTTGAAAATTTTTATGAAAATTTCAATCATAGTCCTCCATGGAATAGGGATTCCTCGGATAGAAGCTATAATAACACAGATGACAGATCAGGGGTTGCACGCTACGATGCATATTATGGAAATCGTAAACAATCGGATGAACATAGGAGAGGGCGAAATGACTATTCCAGGGATGAACCGCAGCATGACAGAAATAGAAATTCAATTCAGGAAAAAGAAAATAAGAGAGATGTTTCGGATAGATACAAAGGGAAAAGAAAGTCGAATTCGGGAAACTTTTAAGGGAATCTGCAGTTGTAAATAATAGTCATAAGAAAGACCCCGGTAGATTCCCGATAAGAGGGAATAAGTTAGTGATTGCTAGTGTGAATTCAGCGGGAAAGGATAAACTTCCCATCATTGCATTACAGATTTTTGGGTTAAAAGTTGACACGTTGCTGGATAGCGGGGCCGCAGTTTCGCTTTTATCACCGGAGGTTTTAGAGGCGCTCAAACAAACGGATGCAAAAATAAAATACTTGGCGAATAGGGTAACAATCCACACATTCGATAACTCAGTCATACCTTTTCGGCAATGTATAAAAATTACATTTAAAATTAACAATGAGTTTGTGACAGGAACATTTTATGTTACATCTCATAATTTTCAAGGGGACTATAAAATGTTGCGAGGTTTTGATTTCTTGAAAAAAAATAGAATGATTTTAAATTTTGATAAGAAAACACTAAAATTAAAAAATACGGAAATTGCCCTGGAACCGCAGGTTATGAATAAGGAAATAGTTAATATAAATAGTATAAACAAAAGGGGGGCGGAAGTAAAAAATGTCATAAAAGCGGTACGCACAAATATTACCAAAAGGCATTTTAAAGGAAGTGAAGTATTTGCGTGCATGGAGAAAGAAGCACATTTACACCCAGGACAAACGAAAATAATATCGTTGAGATGTCCGGAGGCGGTCCAGCCTAATCAGCTGATTTTAATTGAACCAACTGAGGAATTTAAAAAATTATTTACGGAATGTTCAGTTCATGAGGTACCAGTCACTAACAAAATTAATTTAATTATAACAAACAATACTGAAAATAAGATTATAATTAGAAAGGATACTAGGGTCGCATTGATCAGTTCGGATTTTGTTAGTAAAAATAACTTAAAGCTTAATGAGATTGAAGAGGGAGAAATTTATCAAATTAATAATCTAGTATTACAAGAAGTTAGGGCTTTGAGAGAAGCGGAGCTTGACAGATCGGATTTTAATTTAGATCATTTAACAGGTGATTTTAAACAAATGATAGAAGACTTATTGATGAGTCATGCACATGCTTTTTCGAAGTCCTACAAATCTTTGGGTCAGTCTTCATTGGTATCGCCCAAAGTACAATTAAATCACAATTTTCCTATTCAGCATAAACCATATAAGACGCCTCAGGCAGTTAAGCAGTTTGCGCAGGAAGAACTACGAAAATTGCTAGAAGCGAAAATAATCGAAAAATCTGATTCGGATTATGCATTTCCGGCATTATTTGTAAAAAAAAGGCACGGAAAAAAATTTGGTTCGCTATAGAATGGCGGTGGATTACAGGACGTTAAACGAGATTTTAGAGGGGTTTCCATATCCGGTACCGGACGTAAAAGATGTTTTACAGGCAATTAGTGGAAAAAAATTTTATACAACATTAGATTTGCATTCAGCTTTTTTCCAAATTAATTTACGCCCGGAGGATCGTCACAAATTAGCATTTGTGACGGAGTTTGGGAAGTACGCCCCTTGCCGTCTCAATTTTGGGCTTAAAATAAGTAGTACAAAATTCGCTGAACTTATGGATAGGGTCCTGGGACACTTTCCTAAGGACAAAGTAGGATATTTTATGGATGATGTGGTTTTGGCCGAAGACAGCCCGGAGGGAATGGCACAGTTCTTAAAGGAAGTTTTGGAAACTCTAATTGATCACAATTTAACAGTTGAACCCTCTAAGGTGCAAATATGTAAACCGGAAATTGAATTTTTGGGTTTCAAAGTTAATAAAAACGGATATGCCTCATCAGAAAAAAACGTGGGGAAGGTACAACAATTAACTAGACCTAAAAATAAAAAGGGGGTAAAGTCACTTTTAGGTTTGGCAAATTATTTCAGAACTCTTATTCAAAATTATGCCGATATTGTCAATCCTCTAGTCGAATTGACTAAACAAAATGTAAAATTTAAATGGACTGAGGAGACGGAACAAGCATTTTTAAATATACAAGAGGCAATCGTGAGCAACCCCACCCTTAAACCGCCAAAATTTGATAGGGAGTTCTTTTTAATAACTGATGGTTCAAAGAAAGCAATATCAGGTATCCTTGCGCAGGAAGATAATGGATACTTAGTCCCTACTGAATTTTACGGTAGAAAACTTAAGCAGTCAGAAACGGCTTACCCAAGCATGAAGTTCGAATTATTGGCTATTCATGACGCAGTTATGCATTTTAAACACATGCTGTTAGGGCGAAAATTTACTATTTTAACGGATAACAAAGCTCTCACATATCCGCTGAAAATTGAAATGCAGTCGGATATAGTGGCTAGATGGATTTTAAATCTCAGCGACTATGACTACAATATCGAATACATCGAAGGGAAAATTAATCCTTCGGATTTTTTGTCTAGAAACTTAGTAAATAATATTACTAGTAGCAACGACTTACAGAATAACTTATTCAAAGTAAATCTTAACTTGAGTGAAGAGAACATTAGAGCCAAGCAATATGAGGATGAAAAATTAATCACAATTATAAAAAAGGTTGAGTCAAAGAAAAACAACAGAATAACAAAAAAGTATAATTTAAACGAGAATAAAACGCTGGTATTAAAACAAAACGGGAAATATCCAGAATTAATAATCGTACCGGACGAACTTAAGTTTACGGTTATGGCGGAGGCACATGGACCCCATTTTGGTTTTAGAAAAACATACGAAACTGTCAAAACTCGTTTATTCTGGTACGGTATGTACCAAGATATAAAAAATTATTGCACGAATTGCGTAAGATGTAATTGCAGTAAGCAGCATCAGACGATTAAAGTACCACTTGAAAAAATGGAAAGAAATTTACTAATCGGAGCAAGTCTACAAATGGATATAGTAGGTAAATTACCCATGACCCTCAGGAAAAATTGCTTCATTCTGACTATCATAGACGCAGGCTCTAGATTTTTAGAAGCAGTCCCTTTACGAAATGTGGAGTCCCAAACTATCTTGAACGTTTTAAATAGGTACTTCGGAGCCTACGGCTTGTGTTCCGAAATAGTTACAGACAACGCACAATATTTTCGCAGTACGCTTTTTAAAGAATATTTGAAGACACTAAATATATATCTACACCCGACAAGCGTCTACAAACCTTGTGGGAATGGTCTGGCTGAAATCATTAATAAATCGATTAAGGCATCCTTGGTGGCAATGTCCAATTCCACTCTTGAGTGGGACACCAGACTCGAATATTTTAAACTTAATTATAATACCACGATCCATCGATCACTAGGTTATTCTCCTTCAAAATTATTCTTTGGTAGAGAAATTAAAAATCAATTTACGGTATTAAGTACTCCGGATTTAACGTGCACTCAAGCGTTCGTTAAAAATAGGATAGAACATATGAGGGCAGTTCACCGGCAAGCCATAGCTAACCAACAAAAAATTATGGCGGAATATATCAAAGAAAATGATCTTCAGGAAGTTAAAAAGTTAGACGTGGGTCAAGAGGTGTACGCAAAAGTAATTGGCAAGCCAAGGGCTTTACACCCTCGTTTTGAAGGGCATTTTGTGGTAGTAAAAGTTGTTCGACACAATAATTATGTGCTCCGTCTGAAAGACAAAATAAATGGGCCAACAATACGTCGATACATACAATTTCTTTTTGCACCCAAGGCTACGACGAGGAATGCCAGAAAAACTAAGGGCGAGTTAAATGAATCAGACTCGGAACAGAATATTGACGATTAAGTAAGGGCACTCTTACTTAGATATATAGGTTACGGAGGATTAGCTTGTACAAGACTGTCACAAAGACTTAATTAAAAAAAAAGGCTCCTTTCAGAGCCATACATGAAAAAAATAAAATAAAATAAAATAAAATAAATAAGTATTACGGTTGATAGGCAAATTTATATAAGATAAGGTGGATGAACGCATTTCCTCTTAAGATTAATTATTGAGTGAATGTAAAGATAGCTTAGATAGTCAGATTCATTGAAAATTTTGAAATAAAATTATAATAATAATATTAATAATTATTTCTTTCAAAAGTGGTTTTGTTTGGGCGACACAGGGAGATAATACCTCTTTATATTTAAAGGCGAAAAGGGAACTTAGTTTAAAGAAAAAAAAGGCTCTTTTCAGAGCCATACAAAAAAAAAAAAAAAAAAAAAAAAAAAAAAAAAAAAAAAAAAAACTTTTGCATAATTTTATTTTTGGCGGGGCAACCAACATTGGGGATTTTGGGACTTTGCATGTAAAAAATTCTTTTGCGGGCAGAAGATTTTGATTTACTTGGCCAAGGCATGCAGGGTCGTGAACTATCATCGTTTTTATTTGCTCCGAGAAGGATAGATTTCGAAATTGGGTAAAAGGGTTTGGAAGTAAATACATTAACAATAGTGATACAAAAAAATAAAACGGATATATAATAAAAGGGGTATAATAATAAAGATTATATAAGTAATAAGGAGACATAATGTAGCGTTGGTAGGATAAAATAAATAAATAAATCAATAAATGTGGTAGCTTTTTGTTTTTCCCTCCCTGTTTGGTTTCAAATTAGTTTTAAAAAAAAACAAAAAAAAATAAAAAAACATAAAATAAAATAAAATAAAATAAAATAAAATAAAATAAAATAAAATAAATAAATAAATAAATAAAAATTTCTTTATATCAGCACATAACAAAATGCTTATAAGGCTTACACAATGGATTACTTGTAGAGTTTGACTACTAACAAAATTTTATTGAAGTATATGGTTTCCGCGGTCATCAGAATGACATAAAATTTTAGAAATTGGGATTTTTTTTTGAGTGGACAGGTTATATTATATATATAAATGTTATATAAAGAAAAAGGGTAAAATTGGTCTTGTAAGATTAATTTTTCAATATGTATAAGGAATGAAACAAAAACAACAGCACTTACTATAAGTTTTGAATAGTGCTAAGGGTGAAAATCATCCTGCACAGCAAAATTGTAAATATAAAAAAATGTGTGTATTGATTTTATATTGAAATAATGTGAATGGTATAAAATGTGTATCATATATAAAAAAAATTATAGTGTAGCATATAAATATGGTGATGCATTGTTTGTACGTTATGATAACAGCCATACTTGTAAATGGAAAAATGAGTCAGAAATGTGTTCTTAAACTATTTCAGTAACTAGTTTTGGACATAATAACAGCTTTAAAATAAATAAATAAATAAATAAATAAAATACATATATATATATATATATATATATATATATGTATATATATTATCATTGCTTTATTATTTCGGAAATTCGCGATTTTAGGCTAAAATTATGGGAACAATATAAGTATTGATGCATAACGCAGAGAAGAATCCTCACACATCAACAACCTCCCAGCAGGGGAGGTAAGCAAGTAGCAATACAATCAGAGACTGCGAATCATTGTGTTACGTAACCTGAACTTTCTTTACAGACATGGACAAAAAAAAATCTAGGCATTCTACGATGATCATTTTAGATTGTGATGTATAGAATTAGACAACTGATGGCGTTGCAAGTGTTCAATCACAAACAGACTTTAAAAAGGTGATTTATCTTTCAGGATCGCCGAACACTTAAAAAAAAAATAACTTGAGTCATGACGGGAAGTTTTCACGAAACTCAGTTGTTTCCCTTGAAAGATACAAGGTTTACACACCTAACAAAAAAAAAAAAAAAAAAAAAAAAAAAAAAAAAAAAAAAAAAAAGAGAAAAAAGAAAAAAAGAAAAAAGAAAAGAAAAAGTACTCTTTTATCTCTTTGTTTCTTTTTTTTCATTTAGTTGGGGGGGGGGGATGCTGGGAACATAAGCATCCAGCAATCTTCCGAGATTTATAGATATATATATAAATGGTATATTATACATATGGTATCCTTTGATGTTTTTGTATAGTGATTGTAAATACTAGTGTATGTTTAACGCTATTCATGTCAGGAGCAAGGCAGACCCCTATCTCAGCTGGCATCTAGAAGGCACCAGTTTTGGGCTCTCGCATAAGAATCGCTTGACATTTACGTCAAGAATGGTTTATTGGTAGATTTACAAGCCAATTAAGCGAGACCGCACACGTTTTTCTAGTTGAGGCTCCCGGTCATTTTCCGGCTAGGAGCGAGTTGCAGACAAGAGGGGCCAGCCCCCCACGCTCGAACAAGAAGCCAACGAATCTGCTTCAGGAAAAGGCCGGGGGAGAGACTGAATGGTCATTTTCGGGCAGATTGAATCGAAGGGGAGTATTAGCCACGCCCGCCAAAAAAAAGAATATAGACTGTTTTCTTGAGGAGTCTAGATGAAAAGTTCGCTCCGAGATGCGAAGATGTATTTATAAGAGAAGCGTTAATAATTCCAAGGAGGACCTACCAACATAGCCTGTGATCCGAAAATGATGACCGCCGATGAGGATGTATGATCGCCTGTGACCCGAAAGTGATGACCGCCGATGAGGATGTGTGATCGCCTATGATCCGAATGTGATGTCCGCCAGTGATGATGTGTGACCGCCTGTGATTTCTCCGAATGCGAGCCTTAACTGAGTGCTGGGCACGAAATAATATGAAGGTACGGTTTTTCTTATAATTTATATTGTTTCCCAAAATGTTTAGGGCAAAATGCCAAGTAGGGGGTTCTGCACGCTCCAATTGGTATTCAAGATTAGAGTATTAAAACCAATAATTATACAAGTAGAATTAATAGTGTTTTTTTTGTTTTTTTTATTTTATCTGTATTGAGAATAATGTGTCTTGTGACGCACCGACAATTTGTTAAGTATTTGTAAATAAATTTATATGTTAGTTGTTAAAAAATTGTTGGTATCTTTTCGACCATGAGTCTTATTTTATTTAATTCTATTATGATCTGATTAAAAATTATGTTTTATTTACGATCCATAAGTTAATTCCATCTTCAAAAACAATCACAACGCAATTTGGTAATGAAGGCAGTTGCCTCACTTATATCGAAGGGATTAACCAGGATTTAAACGAACGATCACTGTTATTTTGGTATTAGATATTAAAAAATTGCATGAATTTGCACTATGAATACTTTAAATTAAAATGATTAGGAGTGACTAGCATAGTTCATTCAAGGATTTGGGTTATGCTGACATGTCGAAATAAAGATTTCCGTTACAGGAGCCCAGTTCTGTCCAGCAGATATGATTATATCTTTTTTATTGTAATATCATAATTAGCATTATAAAATACAATACATTGTTTTTAATCAACATATTCGAAAATGTTTATTATTATAAAACTAGATTCCATATCATTTCAATATTACTTTAGGTAGATAAGGTAAGAACTTTTAAATTATACCCCTTTCCTTCTTTTTAAAAGATTTGTATTGAAGAAATCTTTTACACAATGACTTTTTCTATGTGAATGTATCTTTTAATCTATAGTTTCGATTAAAAGTTTTAGATAAATCCTTAATCGACTATATTTCTTTAATTTAAAATGCGTTGAAGTGTTACAACACATCATTCCTATATCTTCAAAAATTTTCAAAGAACTCTTTTGAAAATTATCCAAGTTAAATGGAATTTAAACAGAATTAAAAATCAAAATTTAGAAAAATTCAAAAATGAAGTAAATAGAATCTTGAGCATAAATTCTTTAAAATTTATATTTGATTATTCATTAAATACAAGTTTAAAGAACTCATTGGTCGCATTCAAGCATGTTGAGAAAAAAAGAAAGTTTAAAAGTTTATGAACTATTTCTGTTTAAGAATATTAAATTCGATTTTGAAAAGCTCTATAATATGCATTTGACATTACATAGAAAATGAAATAAAGCTTACAGTTATTCAGAATTTTTTAAATGGAAAGATAATCTTTTCCAATAAAGATATAATCAACGAACATTTTATTAGTTAGTTTCCGAAATGCTTATCTATTAATGATTTTTATATAAAAATGTAGTAATTTATACTATTTTTGTATAAAAGTACACATATGTTCTCACTGTAAAAACAAAATACCCAAATTGGGTTGAAATACTTTTGGGTACAGCATTGTTCCAATTTGGAAAGTTCAGTTTGTAGCACAAAATCGTTTAAAAAAGTCTGATTTTTAATGACATTAAAACAATTAAAATATCTTAGATAGTATATACATTATACCTTAGAAATTTTGATTAATGTAATGTTAATAAAGATCTGCTCTGTTTTGAACCATTTTGGGTTATCTATTTTGGGAACAATACTCTACCATTTTGGAATCCTTACTGTACAATTTTAGGAACATTACTATACCCAGAAATCTTTCAACCCGATTTGGGTCTTCAATTTGTACAGTGCTGGGTAACGATTTGTTGCTATATATAATTTTTCAGCATCATCTATGGAATTTAACGTGAACAGAAATATTTAAAGTGTATGCATTTTATGCAATTTATGAGCTTTGCATCGCAAATAAAATGAATACTTTTTATCAATTCATAATGTGATTGATATATAAAGAATATATATAATACTGTTACAGGAACTTTCTGAACATTTCCTTAAAAAGTCGAAATTTAAAAGATGTGAAAACAAACCGAGAGCGTTCTAAGAACTTCTAAATTATTATTTATATTTAAAATTTCACGAAATATCAAACTTACTTAAAAAGTAATAGTAAAAGTAAAAATTAAAAAGTTAAAAATAAAAAAAACATAAAAATATGCCATAAGCGAAATATCTATCTACGCGAAAAATTTCAAAATCTTATGCTTAAAGTCTACAAGGTCTGAATTGCATCAAAGTCTAATACTTCATAAGTGCTATCAAAAAAGTAAATGTAAAACAATTTGCACATAAAAAAGCATGCGGAAATAGATTTAATGAAAACATTCTAAGTATTTATCATCTAATAATGATTTAAATTGTATTATTTGTGTTTATCACAACCAATCATCAGCAAGAGGGATATAAGACCTGTAGAGAGGGGTTGAGCTCCGTGGGGGTCTTTCTAAAGGAACTTAACCCCTATTTATCCAAGATTTATCATTGAGAAAAATAAAAATTATAAATAATAAAATAATTCGACAGTCTCTTTTGTACCATAACTATCCTTATAGATTCCATCAACACGCTATAATAGTAGTACTTATTTTGTATTTGAATGAACTGTAATCTCAAATTGTATACAGATCAAGATTGCCACTTTTCCGGAAATTTTTCATATGCAATATAAGTTTTTTTCCTTTTTTTTTTTTACAGAAGAGTAATTTTTGGTTAAATACACGATATTTTGTCTTTTTAAGGAGGATTTTCTATAATATTACACAATTTCTAGGTCTGCAATTTTTCTGTTTTGTATTAGCCTTGAAGTTAGGGATCAGTTTGTCAAACTCTGCTTTCTATATTTTCGTTTCATAAAAGATTCTGTACTTGATTCCATAGCAAAAGGTTAGTAAGTATAAGAGTTTTGTAAGTCATCCTGTAACGGATCAACCAATTGTTACAAAAAATCAAATAATTCTGCCCTCGTTAAGTATTTTCTTCTAAGTTATTTTTATTTATCTAATTGTTACATTAGAAAATCGTCTAACAGAGAGTATGTTCTGTTTTTCGTTCAAATTTTGACAGATAAATTTCTAAACTATGAATCGAGTTTCTAGAAAACATGTCTCATTGTTATATTGGAAATATGCGAAAGAATGCTTTCGTTTTCTCATTAATTTTGAAGATGTATTTTCTGATTAAGAATCCAGTTACTTGAAAACTTAACTATCTGTTATTTTGGAAATATGCTAAGTAGAAAATGTGATTTGTTTCATATTTAATTTTGGGAATTATAACCTCAGATAATGAATCCAGTTATTTCAAAACTCCTCTAATTGTTAAACTAGAAACGTGCCAGAAATGCGTTTTCTTACACAAGTAATTGTGAAAGATATATTTTTAGATAATTAATCCAGTTACTTCAAAAAAATGTCTCATAGTTATTTTAGAAATGTGTCAGAAAAAAGTTTTGTTTTTAATTATTTTGAAAGAGGTATTTCTAGAATATGAATGAAAAATTGTTTAAATTTTCAAGACAAAATATAAGAATTGAAATTCTGAAAAAAAGAACATGCACAAAATTTATCGCATAAAACATATAAATAACAGTATTTCAAATACCATTTGATTTATAAAAAAAAGTTTAAATGACAAAATATAAAATAACAATAATAATATAAAACTCGAACGAATAGTTTTTCTTATGTTTAAATAAATTCCTTTCGAAGGTTTAAGTTTTCAAAATAGAATGCTTGTTTTAAAGTATATAGTTAAAAGTATATATTTCATTTTACAGAATAAGTTAAACCATAATCATAAGAAATAATTCTGTATATTATAATAATGTATTTTCTGAAAATCTAATTCAAAATGCCAATTTCCTAAAAGGCAAAACTTTACTCTTACAACAGCGTGTTATTAAATTGTTTCCAAATGGTATTCTAAAGCTTTATAGGTTCCCTTATTTTGCTCAAAAACTTGTTGAATATGCAATGAGCAAGAATAATTCTGTTGATTTTATAAATATTTATCACATCACCTGTTTCACAGAAGAGAATTTCAATTTTGGAATAGATGCATATATTTTTGGAAAGCATGTCCAATTTTATAGATGCATTAACTTTAGTTTGTATTTAAAACAATACAACAAACATAAAACCTTTTTTCTAATAAATAAAATATATGATGAAACATTTTGAATAACATGAATGTTGTATTTATGATAGAAATAATTACATGTTGTTTCTTTTATTTTTAAATTCTAATACATTCTAAGGTGTTTAAAGTACTATATATTTATTTATTTATTTAGCCCTTTTATTCAATTTATAAATTCGTGTACAATCCTAGAAAAAAAATTTGTTTGTTCATATTTTAATTGACAAATATTTCAATGTTATTTTTTATAAATAACATATAGTTCTCTATCAAAAAAGGCAAAAACATTCATTTAACCCTCTGACAGTCTTGCAAAAGGGCAAAATTGTAATGTTGTTTTCTGAGCATTTTGTTTTAATTGCTAAAAAAATATGATTCTTTCAAAATTATGGAAAAATCTTATTTACGAATATGAATGTTATCCTTAGTGTGTTAGTCATTGCACAATGTATTAAAAATCCATTAAATCAACTGAGTTAAATCATTTTAATTATTGCTTGCATTGCAGTGAAACCTGGAGCTTAGGGAACGTCTATAGACGGGCTTGTCAGCGAGAGGGTTTTAAAGTATTGTTACGAATTTTGTAAATAGTTAGTGTTTGTACTTTAAAATAATGTAAATAATCTTATTAAGCTCCATTCCTTTACTAATATTAGTTTTTGTTACATTGTCTCTGTTATCAAGCAAACCTGTCTATTATTTTCCAGTGAATGTCTACGGCAGCTTCGCGACATACTACATTTATCGCCAAGTTGGCGTCACTTTTGACGGCTAATTTTGGTCACCAAATTAGGCGATATATCGCCAAGTTGGCGACAAACTTGGCCATTGTTGGCGATGGAAACCCTTCCCTCTCTATAGTAGCCTCCCCCTTAGGTATGCCGATTCATTGAATGTTATTCCTTGGTTTTCTGGATTTTTCGAGAAGCTCGTAGAAATTTTCAGTGCATTCTGTGAGCCTATATAAGGAGAGCAATGCGAGCTCTTGTGGTTATTATTTATCAGTTAGTCATTGAGTGAATTACTAGGCGATTGTTTTAGCAATTTTGCTTGAGTTTTATCTACGTTGTATTGAATGTGATTTAGTGTTGAGAAGTTGTATAAAGAGTCTCTGGATCGTATATCTGTACTTGTACGATAGATTTGAACAGTTATTTTTGAATATCTAGTAATATTTGTGAGTTTCGAAGACTCTGTTGCTCTGATGATCTGTAAATAAATTATGTTTTACTTTTCTAAAAGGCAAGAGTTTGAAGTTGTCTAACCATAAGATCAAAAGAACCCTATATACGCAACAGTATTTTACTAATGAAAGAATAAGACGTAATATAAAACCATTATTTGAAAAACTGACTACGTTCAGATATCCATTTAATTTATCTCACTTATTCTTTGCATCACATGTGACCTTTTAGCGTCCTTAACAATTACTTTGTATTTGTATTTATGTCGGCCAATTATCGACACTGTGGTATATAGGCCCTAAGGGGTCAGATGTCCTCCGTGGGGGTCTTTCTAAGGGAACCTAACCCGCATTTACACAAGGTTTGAAGAAAACCACGCGAGACTCCGAACGGTTAGGCCGACGATCGCGATTGGGTTCGAACACCTACTGTCTACCAGTTTAGAGGTCAGAACCTCGCGGCCACTGGTGGGGCCAGTATGAAAGAAACAACTGACATAAATAATATTTGGTGCATTCGTTGGATTTTTTTAATATGGGCTCTCATAAATATGAGAGTTGAAACGTGCGATTATTTTTATATTGAATGAAGTTATTTAAGTTTATCCAATTGCTGCTTTCTAAGTTAATTATTTAAATAAATTTGTGTTTTATCATAAATAAATTAACCCATTTACCTTCATTAATGACGGATCAAACGGGAACACAACAACATAAAAAAAACACATAAATATTTAGTCATATCTAGATTTATTCATTTGTATAGATAAAATATAGATGGTGCCACTAACGGTTTTTTTCTAATAAGACCTTAAAATAAATTGATTTGACAATGTGGATAAACTGGTACTTTTGTTAATTACATACTTTTTAATACAAAAACAAAAAACAACAATAAGAAAACACAATTACTTTCTTGATATACACAATCCAACGTACATGTTTAAAAATGCCGTTACATAGTATACACCTGCATATTAGGGTGGATCGAAATATTTTTTTTCACAATGTCAAAACCTACCTATGCGGAAAAGATGTTCTCTTGGATAGAGATTAAGGGAAAAATAATTAAAAAAATAATTTTAAATTTTACTACTGCCACAATGAGGTTGAATTTCGAAAAAAAGTGAAAAAAGACCTAATTTTTGCTAGATGATTTTTGATTCAAAATAATAGTTTAAAAAATTATCCAAAACCTACCTATGCGTAAAAGATGTTATATTATATGCTGATTATGAAAAAATTAATTTAAAAAAATAATTCCAAAATTTAAATCTGACGCAATGTGGCTCAGATTTATGTATTTGAACGTTTTACGGCAAAAAAACAATGTTTTTTTTGTAAAATAAAATATGAATTTTAGAATTTTTAACGTTTATTGCAATGAGGGGATATTTATTTTATTACAAGATTAAAACTTTAGTTTCTTATTTAACAGCTTATTTATTATTAAATCAAGAAAAATCGACATTAAAATTGGCGATAATGATGTTTGGTATTTAAAATCGGCATGAGATTTTGTAATTCAATTCGATTTTTTTTTTTTTTTTTTTTATAAAACCGTCTCTTATATATTGTCCGTACACAACAAAAAATGCTTCCGTGACTATTTTGATTATTAGTTTTGTAAAATGAGCGTTGCGTGAATAGATATTATTGATAGTAGATGTTATTGTAACTGGAATGATTGCTGGATTTACTATAGCTTCTGAAATCATGTCGTGACTAAATCCCTCAGTTAGTGGAGGTTCGACACATTTTCCTATAAAATTAAATCTATGTAATCCTTCGCAAAAGGTCAAAAGCTGGTAAATGGAAAATATAGATATTATTTAATGTAATGATTAGGTGCGCGTCGTGATCACTCGTGCACTTTTAAAATTCAACTACTGACATAAATGAAAATAAAAAAAGCTTCTCACATGCAGCGAATGTTTTTTTTTCACCAGTGAAACATTTGTGCCCAGCCGCAGCGCTGCGAAAAGATGACGTTGTGGAACCTCATTTGACTAGCACAAAAACCGTTGTAGTGGGCGCTTTAAGACCAGTTCCATATTTCGAATAACACATTCTTTAACATCTATGTTAACAGATATTCTATCACAACCGATCGCAACCAACTTTGTTACATTTATATTATTGTTAATACACGTAAAAAAATGTGCGTCGTGTTTTCAAATTGTTTGGCACTCTCTCAGAATTTATATATATGTGACCGATGTATTCGGAACAAAGTTCTTTTTTCAAGCTTAAGTCTGCTTCTATTATGATTTTTCTTCTGTTGTCTTCTAGTGATGTAGTCTTGTCTTTACACCCATCAAAGTTTAATAAAATGGCCATGATCATAACCTTTTACAAATGACTAAAGTGAATGACTAAAACGATAGAGTGGTCTTTGGTTTGATATGTCATGCTGAATTTTTTTCTGTCAATAGCATTCGATTGATAGTTTAGTGAGATAATGCCCACATATTGAAGTGCACCTGACACAATGGCAGCATCTGCTCGGTCGTAAATGCCCAAACTGTCCAATATTTTGGCTGATGCCAATTTTCGTTATTACAGGTGGTGTGACACTTAGCTAGTCAGCATTTTGGCTTTTCAGTGATAGCTGATGACGCAGAAAAGTGAGTTTGCTCACACTACGTCATTTTAGTTTACACGCAATACACATATTTAAATCTATGAACTGAATAAAATAGGCAGTGCTTTCGAAAATGGTCCACAAGACAGTAATAGCTTTGAATACCTTATTTTGTTTTATAAGAATTAAGAAGAGCGCAATATTTGTCGTGAGACAATTTTTCTTAAAATACTGCACTGGTAAATTATTGAAATTGAATCTCATTTGCAGATCACTTCTAACTTATTAGCAACTCCTTCTCACTATCACGAAATAAATAGATGCAGACCGATTCCTTGCTTCGGTTATTTTTTAAATACCAATACATAAATTTTATAACGTTTTTGTAATAGGAAGCATATTTACTGGCATATCAAAGCCAGACCCAAATATAGGGGGTAATTCATATATATATATATATATATATATATATATATATATATATATATTAAGCTTGGTACACTAATATTTACAGTACACTAAGCTACACAATACACATGCGGACAAATCTTTCACTGAAAAAACTGGAACTGCCAGTTTTTTAAACTTTAAACCACTTGCAGCAGTATTAAATTTCAAAATTAGTTTTTTTTTCACTTAATCTCCATGAAATATAATATCTCTTAAGCAAAGGTATGTTTAGATTGATATTAAAACGATTATTTTGCGTCAAAAAAATTCTAACCAAAATTAGATCTTTTTCCTTTTTTGTGACAGTATTAAATTTTGAATTTATTGTTTATTATTTTTTTTACTTAACCTCCATACGATATAACATCTTTTCTGCATTGTTGGATTTTAAAAATTATTAAAATAATTACTTTTTGACAAAAATCATCTAACCAAAATTCGGTCTTTTTTCAATTTTTTTCGAAAATTCAACCTTTTTGTGGCAGTATTAAATTTAAAAATTTTTTTTTATTATTATTTTTCCCTTAATCTCCATACATTAGAACATCTTTTCCGCATAAGTAGGTTTTGATGAATAGTAATTTTTTTTTTCGCCATAGACAATCGATCCACCCTACTGCATATATGAAACGCATTCTATGGAGAAATAAACACACAGAAAGAAAAATATATAGCAGATTTATTTGTTTTGCCGCACAGTTTTTTCTCCAAATGGTAGAAAAACAATTCTCACTAGAAATTCACATGTCCGGATAAGAGGTACTTCATCAGTAGGTAATTTCTTCTCGTGGGAAGTTTTATTATGTATGTTTTACTACAAATCTAAGTTGCAGTCGAATTTTTTTGAAAATCTTCAAGACTGAAATTAAATTGAACATTTTTGAACTGTAAATATATTTTATTTTGAGTAATTTTTTAACTGCATATATTTATTAATGTGTTTCTTGAAATGGTTTGTTGCTCCTGAAACTCTTGTTTGTAGAATCAAATTAATCACTATGCATCACAATTGGAGAAAAATTATTTCATGTATTTTTATTTTTCAATTCTAGGTTGCTGCAGATCGAAAAATCCCATTAATAGTCGTAAATCTTCAAACTGCCTCTACTATCATATTTTTGTCAGAATGCAGCCTTCATAATACACATTGCAGTAGTTTTAGTTCTTTATATTTCGTCGTATATCATGTTAAAGGCAGATAAGTCTGCTTAAGATAAGTGTCCATTCGAGAGTTTTTCACAATGTGTAACACAAAAATAGAAGTAAAATATTATTTTTAGTTTAAAAAAATAGATGAGGGTAGGATAAAGTTGTTTATAATTTTGTTATAAATTTGTTTATAAATTTGTTTGTAAATTTGTTGATAAATTTGTTTATTTGTTTATAAATTTGTCACCTTTCTTTCTAAGTGAAGAATTTTCGATATGACTTATTTAAATAAAAATAAGTTTTAAGATTAATTTAAAAATAATGTTATGCTCAATTATATAATAGTAAATACTTTAAAAGATATACTTACACCCTATAATTTACTAATACATAAATCAACAGTATAAGATAACTGCAAAAATAATTTATGTTTTTTTTTCATAAATACATTCTCATTTAAATATATATAAAAAAATGTATTGAGTATATTGCACTTTCAAATCATAAAGTACATATTAAATAGAAAGAGATGACCGATATTTCAATACATCAATTTATTTTTCAAAGCACCAGTAGACGTAATTGTGAAATGAAATTATGTGACTTAAATGAACATTTTCCTTCGTTTATATCTAGTTTTGCTAGAATTTAGAGTTTTTACTAAAACGACAGATGTATTTACTTTCTTTGGTTGTTATCATTACAACAACGCGATTTTTATAAAATTATTATTTATAAAAAAACTTCCTTCTAGAATGAAATTTATTGATAAAAATCTAATTGGAGACTACTTAAATGATCGAAACTTTTTTTTAATGCTAGATTGCTGAAAATAGAGAAATTCCATGGGAGACTGATAGATCTGCAAAGTTTTGAAACAAACATGATGTAATCACAAAATGGACTTTAATACATTTTATTTTATTACTAGCTGACCCGCCCGGCGTTGCCCGGGTCCGTTATAATAATGTTAAACGAACTTGAAATTTTTATGATTTTATCTTCAACTCAAAATATGTGTTAATACACTGTTAAGAATTTGACCCTTTTGCTGCATCGTCACTCCACCGCTTTTATAGAAAATGATTACTTCAGCCTATTTTGGAGCATTGTCATAGGTCAAAAGAGATATATTCTATAAAAGCGGGGGAGTGATGATACAGCAAAAGGGTCAATTTTTTTACAGTGTACATTATATTAAATACGTGCCCCCTGACTGTGTCAAAAATTGGTTTTTTAAAAAACTAATATTTAGCTGCAAAAATACCTAAAATGACTGCAATGGGAAACGCAGGAGGGAATATGTGTCCAACGATTTCGTGTTGATATTTATCCTTAAAATTACTGTTAAGTGACTTAACTAAATACTTTTTTCACATAGATATCCCAAGTGAAATATTTTGAATTTCAAACTAATTATATATCACTCTTAAATCTGACTATACCGTGAATGAAATCGATTCTCGATGATTCGCTAAAAGGTTAGTATATAATATTATAAATTCAGAGCCATTTTACAAAAATAGGTGTATATTTTTTATCAAACATGCGTAATGTTCATTCTATGAACAAAATCCTAACCGTAACCTAATTGTATCGGAATCATAACTTGTCTGTAACTTAGCTGTATCTTAACAGTAACCTAACTGCAAGTTAAATATACCATAAATGTAACTTGGCCGTCACCTAATCATAACCTACCCATAATCTAACCACAACCTAACCGCAAATTAACCTTAACCTAACTGTAACTTAACCATGACCTAACTGTAACCTAACCGGAAAATAAAATAACAAAAGGGTCACCGGAACGTAATTGCAACCTAACTGTTATCTAACCGTAACCTAGTTCTAATTTAACATTAACTATAAACAAAATATTTTAACCATCTCGCGCTAAGTACTTAGTTTCTCTTTCCACCGCTACGGAGCGCATTATGTTTTGTAGAACATCCGAATTTTAGGTTCGGATTGGATTCATGTTCATGGAAATTATTTTGTCTTCTTCGGATACGGTTATGATTGTGTGGAATATTTGTGTTCAGTTTAGATTCGGTTCAATTCAGATTTCGTGGGGTTTTTTTTTCCCTTCAAATGGGATTTTTAAGTTCGGGTCGGGTTGTACTTATAAGGAAATTATTTTACCTAGTTCCAATGAGGTTATACTTCACTGAAATATTTTTGTTAGGTTCAGATTAAGTTTGGTTCAAATTTCGGGATTTTTGTTTTTCTTTTTTTTACAAATTTTTTGGTTTGGAATGGGGATTATGTCCATGGAAATTATATTGTCTTGTTCGTATCTGGTTATAGTTATTTGGACTATTTTCGTCGGATTCAGATTTGGTTCGATTCAGATTTCAGGTATTTTTTTTTAATTGATTTTTAAGGTTCTGGTTGGATTCATGTCCAGGGAAATTATTTTGTCTTGCTCGGATCGGGTTTTGGTTCTTTGGAATATTTTTTTCGGGTTCAGATGTCGTTCAATTCAGATTTCGGCTTTTTAATGAAATTTTTAGGTTCAGGTTGGGTTGCGCATCAACGGAAATTATTCTGCATTGTTCGAATAAGGATATGCTTCTCTGGAATATTTTTGTCAGATTCAGATTTAGTTCATTTTTTAGGTTCGGATTGGGTTCATGTTCATGGAAATTTTTTTGTCTTGTTCAGGTCCGGGTATGGTTCTGTGGAATATTTTTGTCGATTCAAATTTCAGGTATTTTTTTCAAATGGAATTTTAGGTTCCGATCGGTTTCATGTCCACTAAAATTATTTTCTCTTATTCGAATCCGGTTATGGTTCTTTCGAATATTTTGATCGGTTTCAGATGTAGTTTGCATAAAACTTCAGGCTTTTTTTTCAAATGGAATTTTTTAGGTTCGAGTCAGGTTTATGTTCATGGAAGTTTTTTTGTCTTGCTCTTATCAGGTTATAGTTCTTTGGAATATTTTTATCGATTTCAGGTTTCGTTCTGGTCATTTTTGGGGTTTTTTCAGAGAAAAATTTTAGGTTCGGGTCGGGTTGCATATACACGAACATTATTTTTCTTTGATCGAATTGGGGTATGCTTCATTTGAATATTTTTGTGGGATTCAGATTTGATTCGGGTCAAATATCAAATCCATAGTTTTTTTTCAAATGGAATTTTTAGGTTCGGGTCGCGTTTATGCTCATGAAATTTTTGTCTTGCTTGGATCGGAGTATAGTCTGTTTTTTTTTCTGGTTGGGATCGGGTTATGTGTTAATACGCCTAAACATTATGTTTTGCTACTATTCTTTTAGTGACTATTTTTTATATATAATTTATTTTGCTATTTGATAATTTATTACTGTGTATGAATCGTCTGCCTATTCGAAAAATTGTACGTCAAAGAGCCATTTCATTTTTGTTTTAAAAACAAATTAAAGTCTTAATAAAATTTTAACTTAAATAAATGCATTCAAATTTAATCAATGATTTAAAAAAACTGCTAAAAAAGCCTCATATATACATATACATATATTAACTGCAACATAGCCAACCACAAATACATTCTAATGTACGAAGTACCAACGATCTGACGTAATAGCTATGTTCAAAAATCCTAAGTTAAACTGACATTTTGCCAGTCTATGAATTTTAAAGGTCTTTGGGAAAAAAACAGTCACTTTTGAAATGTCAAAATCTCAAATTGGTTTCTTTCATAGAGTAAAAAGAAATTAATAGAGTGGAGGTATTATCTCTGGAGATGATGCTTAAGATGTAACCCTACATTAAGTCCAATTAAGTACCAACAAAAGCACGTGCTTTGACACGCCTATCAATTGGCGAAATTTTAAAATGAAGGGCCAAAATCACAGTCAAGTGAAATCCAGCCACCCCATTGGTCGAGTGGTAAGGGTGAAAATCACGAACTTGTTTCTCCATTTGAAAAAGGTGAGGGGGAAAGTATTTTTTAAGCGATTGTTACCGTCTGTTCTTATTTAAGATAAACCATCGAAATTAACTCAATTAAGATATTTTGATGCCATTTTATAAAATGAGAGTGAAAAATTTAGATTATAAATGAAAAGAGATAAGATTTACTTCAAAACTGCCGCTATGATTTTTTCTCGGAAAAAGGAGTATGACAACATTTACCCAACTGCTAAGAGATTGTTCCCTGAAAAGGACGCGGCTCAATGACCAATGAGGTGTTTGGATTTCACCGGACTGTGATTTTGGCCCTCCGTTTTAAAATTTCGCTATCAATTGAAACAGGTTTAAACCTGTAATTTTTTTTCTCTCGTTTTTAAAAAAAGAACTAATTTATCGCTTCACCGGTAAAAATTTATTAATTATTTTATCATATGTGTTTTAAATATCAATATAGAAAATTATTTTAACGTTTTGCTTGAAAATATAACATTATTTTGTTAGTACATTAAAATCGTCTGCAGTCAGAAATTTATATTTTAGATTAATATTTATTACTTAAGTTTTCATACATGATTTTAAAAGAATGTTTTCATCATTATATTTTAAATATTTATTTACATGCAATTATTAAGTCATAAACATTTTTCATCTACGTTATAAAGTATTGAAAATTACATTAATGAAGGAAACTTTTAGTTATACAATTTTTAATTCGTATTAAATGTTTTCAATATCTTATTTAATTTTAATTTGATATTTAATTATTGCTAATTTTCAAATTTCCTTCATTTTAAAAGCGAATATTTATTCTAATAAATAATAATAGAACGAAGACCATTTTAAAAAATTGCTATTTCCTCTTGAAATATGCTTCAACTGTAATTCATTTCTTTCAATTCGTCTTATAATACAAAATCTCTTCCACGTCCTTTTGTTTGCCACATTAAATTTGAGCGATAAATGGTTTCATATCGCAAACCTTTTTTGAGCTTACTTCACCTTCACTTATCTTATTCCTCCATGGGTTTCTTTAATTCTGTCTCAGCTTTCTTATTACTTCTGCGAAAAATTTTACACAACCAACCAACCGTAAACAAATGAAAGAGAAAAAAATTGGGGAGAAGATGATTTTTTATGAGAGTGACCTCTTGATTTTAATTAATTACTCAGTTAATAATTGGAATTTTGAAATTCTGAAGCTCAGGTGCATCAGGAGAGATATTGGGCTACTCTCAAAAAAATTTTGAGCTTTGTACGTGCTGTAGATTTTGCTAGCCATCGCAGACACACACACAGACACACACACAGACACACGCACAGACAGAGCGTTTTGTTCTTTTATTAGTATAGATTTAAAATTCTCCAACGAAGTTCAAAAGTATTTATGACTAATTGAACTGTGTTCAGGAGTTGAAATTCCAAACATATCCCATTCCTGAACACAGTTTTAGTTTACGGTACTTAACTGCTCCCAAAAATTCATATTTTGAGCTCATATTTTATGTTAACTCTAAGCTTTAGGAAGCATTAAAAAAAAAAAAAAAAAAAAAAAAAAAAAAAAAAAAAAAAAAAGAGAGAGAGAGAGTTGCTTGTTGCCTTAAAGTCTAAAGCATCTTCTATCGAATTTCTTTTTTAGTTTATCTTAAAAATTTATATAAAAAACTGATATAAAGAATTATTTTAGTGAAAACCGCAAAAGAGTCTGCCACCTATTCCATGTTTTATATTCATTTGAAATTTTGGACCCAAAACATTAATGTCACCCATACTGTTCAGAAGTTTTTAATATTGTTTGTCTTGATGTGCACTATCACTCCTTAAAATTTGCCCAAGAGTTAAGAATCACCCTGTATTAGCATGACGTGTTTCTGTTATTTTACATTAAATAACTTAATAATCTATATATTTAAAAATCCTAGCTGTTTTTTAAGTCATCGTCCCTGAGCTTTCTAATGGCCCGATTTTCATAATTATTTTTTAAATGAAAGCTGTTTATGTGTAGATATGCCCATCCTGGCTAATTTTTAATTTATTTTCAGTTTTATATTTTATTTTTAATTTTAAAAGCTTTTTCGTGACATTTCTTCAAAACAGTGGCAACAGATTAAGCTTTTCTCACTATAATAAAAATTTATTTTGCTTTATTACTTTGCATCCACCAAGCAGCAACTTTATTTCATCAGTGAATGTGAAATCGCATTTCAAAAAAAAAAAAAAAATAGTTTTCATAAAATTTAATCCTTATAAAATGATTGCACATAATCATTCACTAATCGCGGTACAATGCACATTATTATTTACTAAGTAACATTATTAACCTTTTACACGCTAATGTTCCAAAAATGGAACATCAACTTCAAAATTTTAAAGGTCCATGGTGTGCACAAATGAAAATATTTCTATAAATTGCGCCATTTCTATTTAATTATAATAAATATTTTATGAAACTAAAGAATTTTTAAATAATTGCATAAATCACGCTTTTATTTCGAAAAAAGATGTGGGTTTCTGAAGGTGTAAATGTTGTCGTATTAGAAAAAAAAAAAAAAAAAAAAAAAAAAAAAAAAAAAAAAAAAGAATAAAATCTGTGATACGCCGGTATTGCGATATTTCTATTTTACATAATATTAAAAATTAATTAAAATAATTTCGATGCATTTAGTTATTATTCAAAATAAAAATAAATAAAATGTTTTTCGCATATCAGCAATAAACACAAAATTTTTGTTCTTTTTAGATATCGTTTTCTTTCGTTGCCATAACAATAAAATTAATTTTGATGAGATCATGGAAGCTACAAACATAAATAATTTAAATAATTTAAATAATTACAATTATAAATAATTTAAATAATTATAATAATAAATAATTTAAATTTATTGCAAGTGCTGTAAATGTGTAGTGGGTTGGTTATGTAGTTTAGTAACTCCCTGTTTCCATTATAAGTAAAGTGTTTTATTGATATTATAATTATTATACAGTTACCAAGCGTTATTTAAACGAAAAAAAAACATATGCAGATATTTTTGAATTCGTCTTCTGAGGTATAATATTAACATACTAAATATTTTGGCATTTAAATATTGTTTAAGGTTTATAAACCGCATAAAAAAATGTAGCTAAAATTAAGTCCACCATGTAACGTAATAATGTATGAGTAATAAAGTATGAGAACAACATAATAATGTAAGAGTTGTTTTTCTTATTTTTTGTTATTTTCTGAAGTTTGTGTATTTTTATCAAGAAAAGTTATGTTATCCCTATTTTAAGAGGTGGCAATTGTTTATTTCTCTGACTATTTTATTGTGTGTATAAGACTGATATATATCATATCTAATTTATATTATTTCCGTCGAATTTCGACGGGTGCAGCTAGTCCTCTATTTAAAATATTACACAAATATTTTTTCTAAATAAAGTATTATATTCTTTTTAAATTAAAAAAAAGCTGTGATAAAAAGTAATAGAAAAAAGATTTCCAAGTGTTCAGGTAAAATTTTATCTCGTAATGCAGCCTTTTTTTTTTCTTAAAAAAAAAGTGAAGCAAAACAACTCTCTAGAGAAAATTATGATTTCATAAAAGAGTTCCTGTTCAAAGAGCGAAGCGTTTTTCACTAGGGAAATACCATTTTTGGAAATTTTTGTGAAAAACCTTAAACAAAATGCGATTTATTTCAAATGAAAAAAAAAATATATATAATTTAATTCCTTTAGAATGGATACATAAGTTCACTTAACAAAAGGTTTTATCTATTTTTAAAAGTATATAATTTATTAAATAATATTAAATTGAATTCATGAAATTTCTGTAAACAATATATATATATCTATATCTATATATATATATATATATATGTATACAGTGTGATTCTAAACTTTTTTTACAATAAAAGAGGGGTAACAGTACACATCAAGGCAAACAATATTAAATAGGAGACCAAGGGTCCCAAACGTTTTGCAAAGGAGATAGCCGCCTTTAAAGTTTAGGGACCAAAATTTCTTATAAATATATAAAACGGAAAAATTGGTCGATTGATATGCGGTTTTCACAAAAATTATTCTTTATGTCGGTATTTTCTTGAAATTAAATTACAAAGATAAATTTCAAAAATTGCCGATAGAATGAGCTTTAGACTTTGGAGTAACGAACAACTATTTTTTGCCGGTATTTTTTGCATCTCATTAAATGTTTTCGTAAGCTTAGACTCAAACTTAAATTTTGAGCTCAAAATCTGAATAGTTGGGAGTGGTTAAGTAACACAAACTGAGCTGTGTTCAGATGGTTAAAATTTCAAATGATTATAAAAAACGGAAAAATTGGTCGATTGATTTCCGGTTTTCACTAAAACTATTCTTCATTTAGGTATTTTCGTGAAAATAAATTATAAAGATAAATTTCAAAAAATTCCGATAGAGGGCGCTTTAGACTTTCGAGTAACGAACAACTCTTTTTTGGCGTTATTTTTTGCATCTTATTAAATGCATTCGTAAACTTAGACTTGAACTTAAATTTTGAGCTCAAAATCTAAATAGTTGGGAGTGGTTAAGTAGACAAACTGAACTGCGTTCACAGGGTTCAAATTTCAAATGATTGTAAAAAACGGAAAAATTGGTCGATTCGTTTGCGGTTTTCTCTAAAACTAATTTTTAAATCCCAATTTCTTGAAAATAAATTTTAAAGATAAATTTCACAAATGCCGATAGAGGACACTTTAGACTTTGGAGTTGCGTACAATTATTTTTAACTATTATTTTTTTAATCCCATTAAATGCTTTCCAATGCATAGACTTAAATTTTCGGCTCAAATTATGAATCGTTGGGAGTGTTTAAGTAGAGAAAAATTGAATTATGTTTGAGGAGGACGCAGGGTTAAATTTCAAGTCCTGGGCACACTTCAGTTTGAGCTTATTAACCCCTCATAACGAATCAGAATTTGAGCTCAAAATTTAAGTTTAAATCTAACCTTCCGAAAACATTAAAAAAGCTTTTGCAAGCATTTAATTAGAACCAAAAGATAATGGTTAAAATTAATTGTTGGTTACTCTGAAGTTTAAGGCGCCCTCTAACGGAATTTTTTAAAATTTATCTTTAAAATCTATTTTCAAGAAGATACTGACTTAAAGAATAGTTTTAATTTATACCGCAAAGGAATCGACCAATTTTTCCATTTTCTATAATTATTTTAAATTTGAACCTCCCCTTTCCCTTAAACACAGTTCAGTTTGTGCTACTTAACCACTCCCTGCTATTCAGTTTTTGTGCTCAACATTTAAATTTAAGTCTAAGTTTCCGAAAACATTTAATGAGATGCAAAAAATAACAGCAAAAAATAGTTGTTCATTATTCCAAAGTCTAAAGCGCCCTCTATCGATATTTTTTGAAATTTATCTTTATAATTTATTTTTAAGAAAATACCAACATATAGAATAGTTTTAGTGAAAAACCGCAAATCAATGAACGAAATATTCTGTTTTTTAAAATCATTTGAAATTTTAACCCTCTGAACACAGTTCAATTTTGTGCTATTTAACTATTTCCAACTTTCACAGATTTTGAGCTGAAAATTTAAGTTTGAGTTTCTGCTTGCGAAAACAATTAATGAGATGCAAAAATACCGGCAAAAAATAGTTGTTCGTTACTCCAAAGTCTAAAGCGCCCTCTATCGGCATTTTTTGAAATTTATTTTTATAATTTTATTTCAAGAAAATGCTGGCATAAAGAATAATTTTAGTGAAAACCGCAAATCAATCGACCGATTTTTCCGATTTTTATGTTTATTTGAAATTTCGGTCCCTAAACTTTAATGGCGGCTATCGCCTTTGTAAAACATTTGGGACCCTTGGTCTCCTATTTAATATTGTTTGTCTTGATGTGTACTATCACCCCTCTTTTATTGTAAAATAAAAAGAATCACTCTGTATATATATATAAAGTTTTCGTCTTTTTCCCGCTTTGAATTCGTTCTAAAGTTTCATTAGAACGTACTTTTATTCTCAGTTTTCCGTAATATATTAATATTTTTAACGGCTAAAGTTCCTTTTATTTTTATTTTCTTAAATTCATCATAATCTATTAATTATTTTCCCAAAAAGAACTAGAATGTATTATTTAAATGCAGTATCTTATTGCGAAATCTTAAATTCATTCCACAAATTTATTTCTCTTTTTAGAAGAAAACTTTTTCGAAACTTTAGTTTTGTTTTATTTATTTAAAAATCGTCTGCTCTGAAATTTATATGCATTTAGTGGGGCGTTTTACTCTTACTGTGTACGCTGGTTATTAAAGAGTTCTTACGAATAGCTCCTCCCATCAGTCAATGGAAGAGCGCGAGGTAAATTGCTTTTACGTTCCAAACAATCTTAGTGGATTTTTAATAGCCATACGTTAGTGGGGAGGGGCAAGGTTATCTGAGAAACTTTGAGATAGTCTTTTTTTTTTTTTTTTTTTTTTTTTTTTTTTGGAGCGGGCAGAATCAATTAACCTTGCCACTGCTAAAGTTCTCACGATGTTCTCCGATTGTTTTAGAATACTTTCACGGAGTTGCAATGTTTTTCCAGAAACAAATTTGTACAGGCCCCTTTGATTATTTTTATTGTTTATGGTGATGCGGCCTCAGAAAGGATATCTGGTCTATCGTGGTGAATTTATTTTCTTCTGATGTAAATGTTTAAATCAAGAACAATCCTGTATTCATTATAGGCTGATGAAGATTGGGGGATGTATGGAGTGACGGTGAAAGTGCACGGTAATAAAGTATGATGTTCCTGTTCTATTGTATTTTTTAATGAGTTGAAGAGTCCAGTCAATCTCCAGCTTCACGTATCTACAATTAACTGCACACACACAACTGAATGAGAAGTAATATTAATTCAGATGTGATAAATAATGATATATCAAACGGTGATGCATCTCATACACTCAAAATGCTATGCGTTAATGCCGGCAGGATTACCGGTGAAAAAACTCTTTATTTGTGAAATATGTCTCAAAGAATTTTCTCTTCTGATAAGTACAATCTAGGAAAACATCTTGACACATATAGGTGGGAAACTCTCTGTTTGTAAAATAGGTCCCAAAGCATTATGTCATAATCATCGTCTAAGAAAGCATACATTCATACAAGTGAAATATAATTCTTACAAGAGAAAAACTAGAGTACTTACTTCCACAATAATAAACGAAGTACTCCTGAAATAAAGAATTCTAATTTCTTGTTTAAATAACAATGTCATCGATTACCAAAAACTGTCTACGAAAAAGTAAAATAATAATAATAATAATAAAAATACCTGCATTAGATCCTTGCGATATCAGTTGGAGGTTTTTTTTTTTTCGATGATGGAAATGGAATGTCATGAGATTGGTTATATATATGTATATATATATATGTATATATATATATATATATGTATATATATATATATATATATATATATATATATATATATATATATATATATATAATAAACATATATTGCTTACAGAAAGTCAAGAAAAAATTTACTTTTGAAATGTACAATTTATTTATAAGCCTTAAATTTTAGTGTTTGAAAAAATACATTTTTCCAAGTGGTTGTTGTATTTGTTAAATTACATTTTTTTCTTTTTATTATTATTAATACATACATATAACATTTATGTAATACTACACATTTCGACAACCATTACGGCAACCATTTCGAATATGATTCACAATGAGTATCAAGTCTGACTCAAGAAGTATGTATTAAATCCTTAACGATGCTCATTCAGTAAATGAATCACTAAAGAATATTAAAAACAGATCGGTTCAAATAAAAATGAAACATAAATAAGATTTTAAAAATTTCAACATGTATATTTTTTTCACATAGCATCAATTTTGATATAATTGACAGCACATCACATCCATTTTACATGATATAGGTTCTCTTAATGAAATGTACGCAAATCGAACAAGAAAAAGAAATGGAATATACATAACAGAAGAATTACGAGATGAATAAAAATAAAAGTTGTGATACTTGAGTCGTTATCAAGGGCAATATTACGTTATTACAAGTAATATACTTACTCTAACTCATATGTCTAACATTACCCGATTAACTGTAACCATATTATCGAAATAAATCAAGAAATTTGGACATATATAATCCTACCCAGCAATCAGCTGGAAAAAAGATGGCAACCAGCTGTGTCATCAGCGGTAAAGTGCAATGGTGCCATTACTTAAATAATTACAAAAGTGTCCGTGTGAAATGCAGCTGGCCTATCAGTGGTTGCCAACAGCAGGCTAGCATTGGTTTGCCAATTCATTGCTTCATTTTTTCCTTTTTCCTGCAGTGCGAGTACCTATCCTACAGCAATTCCGTTGCTGGGCCAGCACTTTTAATCCAGGGTCATCACTTATCCTACAGTGTTTATACAGTGGCAAATAGCGTAATCAAACAGCTTTTTTTTTACTATGAGCAAACACCCACCCAGCACCCTTACAAAAATTCTTATAAATATTGAAGAATTCTAGACCGTTTTTCTATAAGCCAGTTTATCTGAAAGCAGTATATAAAAACAATGTAATATTTAGAAACACTCGAATATATTCAGATTTAGCCAACAAACAGTAGACGATCTTTGATATTCACATCGTCACCTAGTGTAAAGGTTCCTATCAATAATACTGCAAAAGTTCGTGTACTTCCATCGTGTTGTGGGCCAGCGCATGAAATAAAATAGAGGCTGATCAGAACTTTATCTAATGCATTCCATCAGCAATGTTGATTGAAGCTGTCCAGCAGTGGTCATAATCAGTGGTAGACCATTAGTCAACACTTCTCCATCAATGCCAGCACTTATATTGATGTTGGCCAGCAATTTCTTCTTTGCTAGATTACATAATTTAAATCAAAGAACGAAACACGTGAATAAAAATTTACGTCGTAAAATATATATTTAATAGAGCAAAAACCTCAGAATATACAAAGCTGTAGACCTGATCAAGATCTCCAAACTCATGCAAGTCTTGTAATAGACATTCACAGTTATAAATTTTGGGGAAAAAAAGAAAACGTAAAATAAAACATCATTTAATATACCAACCTAATATATTTTTATTTAAAATAAATAATATTTTCTGTTGAATTTTTATCAAATTGAATCACTAATATCCTGATATGTTCTTCGTTTTTCATAATCTACTAACACCAACAAATTTCCCCTGTATTTTTAGCGTACGAGTAGCGGAGACAAATGGAACTAATGCTACTACAAGCGTTCTAAAAATCGAACTATTTACATCAGGGTTAAAATAAGAATTTAAAACATATCTCTTTTAAATTCTCATGTTATTCTATTATTATTATTATCATTATTATTTATTATTATTATAATTTTTTAAAGAAGATAATTTCTTATAAAAAATTATTCAAGGAAAACATTTTATAAATATCTATCAAACTATATGATTCGTCTTTTAAACTGACCAAGTTTTATTTTACATTTCTCAAAATGTGAAATAGCAACCACGGAAGAAATTTATGTAGTGTATGTAATCATAATTATTAAACGAATAAAAAAATAAGATTTTTTTTTCAAATAATTTTCTCATGAATAAATGATACAACATTTCTTGGGACTATCTCAGTTATGTATTCTGCCATGTTACTTTATCCTTAAGCAGCTCTCCTTAATACCAAACGGGATTAAGTCATTTATCTCCATTAGTATAAAAGCTCTCTTGGGAAATAATTAAGCTATTTATTGCACATTTAAAGAGATTACTGTGTGTGATAAAAATCATCTTAGAATGTACAATAACTACATTTTCTCTTACATTTAAAGAGATTTATTTCTGTTTAAAAGATTTTGTCAAGCATCATTATAAAGACTTTTTTAATCTTTATATATTACAGTAAAATAAATATCTTAGGTTTAAAGAATTAAAGTCATTTAAATATTTTAGCTAATTGAAAAGTAATAAGTCTATTATTTAATGTAATTTAAACTTTTTACACAAAATATTTAACTAACTTTTATTTTAGCACATTTTTGCATTGAAAAAAAAATATAGATAAATTAACAAATCTAGATAAGGCATATATTTAACAAAATCGCATTCAAAGTACTTGTAAAATATAAAATATAAAGGAGATTGTTGAATTTAAAGAGTATTACTGCTAACTACTTGATGACACTTGATACACAGTTACAAATTGGACCCGACCATTAAACTTTAGTTATATATAGGCGTGGAATTCCCTTATCTCACTGACAAGGGTGTTTAAAGCTTTTTGAAAATTTTATTGAAAAAAAAACATTTTGCTAATTTTAATGAAAGAAATTCAATACTAATATTAACTGCGTACATCGTGAGTGAAATCGTTACGGAAGTCAAGAGAAAAGACTCTCTCGCTAATTCTTTTCCTTTGAATATTTATACAGATATATGTTTTTAATTTCAAGTTTTCTAAATGATATTTTTTGCAAAGGATAGATCAAAGCGAAGTAGAAAAATCCGTATATTCCTTCTTCAATTTGTGTATACAGGTAATTTTAATAAGGACATTTTAAATTTCAGAACCTGTATAGAAAATTAAAACATCCTCAATAAAAATCAAAAACCAAAAAAGCAAAAAATGGACTTTGTAGAGATAAACTTCATCTAACCAATGCAAAAAAATATCGCTTAAAAATATTGAAATGCAAGCGAGATACATTTATGAATTTCTCATAGGACTAGCATTTGTAATCAGATCTTTTTTAGCTACTGAAACAGCCCTTCAATAAAAGTTCTTATAACAAAATGCACAAATGATCTATATATTGAAAAGACCTGACTGTTTTTTTAGTCATCAGCCCTCAGCTTTATACTCGACCGATTTTGATAATTATTTTTTTAAAGGAAAGCTATTCATTTGTAGATGTGCCCATTCTAGCTATTTTTTAATTTATTTACATTTTTATTTTTTATTTTTTATTTTAAAAGCTTTTTCATAATGTTTCTTCAAAATAGTAGCAATAAGGTTAAGATTTTCTTGCTATAATAAAAAAAAAATTACTTTATCACTTTCCCCCAATCATAAGCTTTATTTTGTGATATGCCGGTATTACGATAGTTCTATTTACATAATGTCAAAAAATAATTAAATCATTTCGCCATATTAAGTTATATGTAAAACATAAATAAATAAAAAGCTTTCTTCATACCACAACAAACACACAAATTTTATTCTTTTTAATAACAAAGATATAGTCTTTCTATTCGCTTCCATCGCAACAATCGGAATTTTTACAAGTTCATGGAGGATACAATTGCATCGGTGAATATGTCATCGCATTTAAAAGAAATTTTTTTAAGTAACCATAATAAAATGTTTGTGTATAATTATGTACTATTTGCTGTACAATACGCATATCATTAACTCATGCTTATTTATCCTGCTAATCACGCTACGCTTTATTTTCTTATCATTTAAAAAAAATAAAAAGCTTACTTCATATCAACAACAAACACACAAATTTTATTCTTTTTAATAATAAAGATATAGTTTTCTATTCATTCCCATGGCAACATACGGAATTTTGACAAGTTCATGGAGGCTACAATTTTATCGGTGAATATGTCATCGCATTTAAAAGAAAAAAACCAAATGGTTTTTGAAAAGTAACCATAATAAAATGTTTGCGTATAATTATTCACTAATTGCGGTACAATACGCATATCATTTACTCAGAAATAATATTAAATATTCTATTAATGTAAAATAACAGAAAATAATTTATGATAAAAAGTAATATCTAAAGCGAAATGTTTCTGGTGGGAAAAAAATGATGCCATTTAGATACCAGATAAATTTTCTCCATGAATATATGTTGTTATTTATTGATTTGGCAATGATGACGTCATATTCACTGATATTCGTTCCTGCATCTAAATAGATTGGACATTCGCTATTTATTTAAAGATCGTTGGTATGCACAAATAAAAATATTTCTAAAAATTACGTCATTTCCATTTATTTTTAATGAATATTTAATGAAACTAAAGAATATTTAAGTAACTGCGTAAATCATCCTTTTGTTTCGTAAAGAATGAATATTTCTGGTAGCGTAAATGATGTCCTATTGGAAAAAAAGGATCAAAAGCAATAAATAAATTTATTGTTGTATTATAAACATATAGGAAATTGGTTATGCAGTTTAGTAAACCTCATGCTTCCATTGTAATAAAAATGTTTCAAATTGAAATTGCAGTTCATTAAACAAAGGTGCAGTTAACAGGTGATATTTAAACGGGGAAATAATGAGTTGTGCAAATATTTTTGAACTGGTATTATGAGATATCATATTAACTTTCTTAAGTAAAACTTATGTTTAAATTATGCTTCAGATTTTCTAAATCGCATTGAAAAATTTGTTTCGGGAGTTAGATGCAATGTAATACTTTCTTAATTATTTTCGTATCAGTTTGTTTATTTTTGAAATTTCTCTATCTTCATCATGGAAAGATGGTCACACACACAAATGTCATATATACACCACGTTGGCGCGATTGTAACAAAATGGTGATTTTACGTCTCATATGGTAACCAGGTTATTTTGTTTCAACAATTTATATAAAAAAAGAAACAACAATTGAAGCAATAAAAAACAGTTATAAATTATGAACATAATTATAACTGTAATAATGAATAAATCGTAATCGTATATCAGAATAAATCGTAAATACTAACACTTATAGCAATAATCAAAAACAAACTTTTAGCCAAATTTACAGGGGAAAATGTTTCGCCAACATGGTATATGACATTTGCGCCGGAAGATGTTCTATCCCAATTTTAAGAAATGGAAATTACTTATTTCGTTTGACATTCTATTGTCTATATAATACTTATACATATCGTTGTGAACTTTGATTAAAAGTAGTCAAACGAGTCAAAGGTAATTTGGAGCATTATGGAAATTTAATAATGGGAGATAACTCTTATATGTTTCCAGTAAGTAATTATGTTGATTATTAAAATCTGATGTCCTTGAATAGAGAATAATACAAGTTATATAGAATCATGTTGCACAAGTTATCTTTAAACCTAGATGAAACTTCTAAATGATCTCTAAACATCAACAGTAAAGCTGAATCTAACATTAAGTCTGCATGACTAATTACATGGGATGAAGCCCCCGTGGCCAATGCATTTGCGTTATTGTCTGTGGATCGCCTTCTGAGAGACATTGTGAACAACAATGTTCCTTTTGGAGGAAAGCAATTCACCTTGGAGGGGATTTTAGAAGGGTTCTACCAGTGATTCCACATGCTTCAACACAAAATATAGTTCAAAACTTCACTAAGTTTTCTACTCTTAGATCAAGATTTAAAGTATTGAAATTGATAAAAAATATGTAATTAAGACCAGATGAATACTAATTTTTGGAATTTTTGCTTAAGATAGGTAATGGATTTTTTTTTTTTTTTTTGCATAAATGAGGAATTAAATGCACAGTCAAATAAAGTAGATTTATCACCGTCTATTATAACAAAAAATAACACTATCACCGATTTTTTTAAGGTATGAATTTTACTATGAATTTTATATGTTTTCCTAAGGCCTTCTAAATAGGATTAGATTAATTGTACGAAGCAAAAGCGATAATTGTTTAAAAATTCATCTAGAAATTATTACTCGAGAAAAAATTTGACAAATACTTTTGATCTCTAGAATCGATAATGGCCAGTTATGAATCGCCATGTTTTCAGTACATCCCTTTAAAAACTATAAGTGCAAACAGCTCTAAAAGGTAGCACGACAACTAATGTGGTATATAAGAAAATACTTTTAAAATCCTGAAAAAGGAAAAAAACCTATTTTTAAAACAATATGAAAATTGATTTTATACTTATGTATGGAACTGATGTTATGTATGGTTATTGATGGAACTGAATAAAATTGACTTTTTCTTCTAAGTACAGTTTTTGTTTTTTCATAATTTTCAAGTTTTGCATACCTATCTAATATATTCTCCTCCGTCGAATTTCGACGGGTGCAGCTAGTAGTTTTTAAAATCTCTTTCTAAACATTCCCAGAAGCTTCACATCTTTAGACAGAGTACAGTTTTAATAAAACGAAGATAAGGCCATTAGAAGGATTGTACTATTTTACAACATTTCAATGAAAATGGATGAAAACATATGACATTTATTTGGTACGAAATCTAAAATACGCAGTGTAAAAAACACGATATGTATGTATTTATATATATATATATGTGCGTGTGTAATATAATTTATACTAATTACTCACGCAATCGGATTAATTTTCGTATAATGAACCAAAAAAACAGATGGCGTAAATATTGATCAAACGATGTGATTTTCTTGTTCATATGAAAACCTTGAGACGGTGTTATATATATATATATATATATATATATATATATATATATATATGCAGTCCTTTCTGTTTTTTTTTCTACGGCGGTACGAGAGATCGAATCTGTCAGTAGCTTTTGGCCTGTCTTTCTATGAACAACTACATATTCACCACGAGATGGTTGCTACACCGCCAGTATTACCAGCTCTCTTCCGAACAAAACCTCGACTAAGAATGTGTCCGTAGAGAATTTTTTAGATTCACGTGAAGATTCAATATTGAGAATTCTTATTTAGGGTCAAATTTTTGCATGGTAGCACAAAAAGCAAAAATGGCTCTAATGAATAAACCATTTTGATTATGCCTGTAAGCTTTTAAGAAAGTCTACCTTACCAAAAAGCATTGTTCTCTACGCCTTGCGTATGGCAGGGTATGTTTACGAAATTCAGAGGAAGAGTTTATTTTTTCCCCTTACAAATCAAGTCTTCAATGTCAGCTGAAGACATGTTTACCGAAAGAGATGGATAGTTAAGAGGCCACTTGACTCTATAAAAAAAGAGTAAGATGATAATGCTAAATCTATGGGGATGTTTTTTTCAAATATCTAACTCAAATTTTAATATTTTGATGTGTTTTGTTTTTGTATAGGATAGGATGATCTACATCCGGGCTAGTTTTAACTTTTACGATTTTGGTTTAGAATTTTTTTTTCAATTTCTTTAACTTAAAGAATCGGCTGAAACTGATTCTGAAATTGAATCTATCATAATATTAAAAACAAAATCAATTGAAATAGAAAAAGTAAAAACTAGATCTGTTGTAGATCGTCTTCAGCTATCCTATGCAAAATAAAATACATAAAACTTGTAAAATGTTAGGGAGATATTTGAGAATAACTCCCCTATAGACTTTATATTATTATCCAATTCTTTTTTCAGCCAGTCGAGCGGCCTTCTAATTTTCGTTTCAGTCCAATTATGATGTTATAAGAACCAATTGCGTCAAAATATAGTGGATTTGCCATTTGTTGGAGCGTCTTTAAGTTTCAGTACCCGCCGAAGTGAATCATAGCGAATTATGATCTATTGTCATTGAAAGGAGAAAATATTTTGAATGAAGAAATAAAGCAGCTCGGACTACTAAAATGTTTTCCATATTACTAATTGCTTTCCATACATAATTTTCTATTAGCTCATCGCTGGATTTTTTTATTTGATTGATAAAGCTCAATTCAAATACACTACTGTTATTCAAATATATAAAAATGCTAAAGAAACAGCGGTACTTCCGTGTTAACGCAACCGCAGCAGAGGTTGAGCAATAAAGAAAATCTTGTTCGTACGCGCAAGAAAAAAAAACCGCCAGAAAAAAGTACTAAAAAATGGTGTCAAAAATCAGCAAACAACAAGGCAACAAGGAATCCAAAAGATAACAGCGCACACATGCGAACAACAAGATTGCTCTTTATCGGCGCATTAGCGCAACTTCTGTTGCGGTGGCGTTAATACGTAAGTACGGACATATTATAGAGATACAATTATAAAATAGTATGAGTACTTTAAAGTAGGGCTGAAATACTCGTGACGCGCGTTGAATCACGCTGACAAGATGTTGATAAAGTAATCTAATTATACAATGTCCAAAAAAAAAGGCATAGTTTTTACATAATTTTAAGACAGGCTAAATTCTCTCACAATCTCTGCTCCAAATGCCGCGAAACTCAGTTTTGTCATATTGACATAAAAATATATTGATTAAATAGCACTCGAAACTTGTGAATTAGAAAAATTTAACCGCTCTCACACGATAGTTTAGAGCCGAGAGAATAAACAAAACTTAAATATAAAGAATTTTGGTTTCATGTTCGAAGACATTTTAGCATGAAAAGTTAAAAAATGGAAAAGTGTTTCGTAGAATCAAAAATACTAAAAAAAAGGCTATTGAAGTTATTCGAACGTAAAAATTGTTTCTACTTAGAATATGAGACAGAGGGAAGAAATGTTTTATAAAATCTAATAAGCAGGTAAAAGCCCTGAATTCAGATTTTGGGAAAATATACTACTGATATACATGTATTACAAGAAGGGGAATTTAAATAAAAATAAATTATATCTTTGATTAAAAAAACTATTGAATGTGCCGAAAAAAATAATAATTTAAGGAATATCGCGATTAAAACGTTTACGTATATTTACAGTTTTTGAATTTAATTGTGACGTAGGTGATATATTAAATGCTTCGAATTTCAGTCTACAACAGGCAATTTCAGGCTTTTTTTTTATCTTTCTATATATAAATTTATCACCACAGTATTTCATTTTATATTTCGTGTAGAATTGGTAGATTTAGCTTCAATAAGAAAAATAAGCTATTTATTTTATCAATCAGATACTTGAAAACATTTCAAAGTTTGAACATATTTCTCTATCAAACAAATCTATGCAATTCTTTGTAATATATAATCTACATAATCTTTATAATATATAATCTAAAAATCTGTATAATCCTTTTCAGTTTTCATAGTGTTCCAGAAATTTTCAAGGAAGCATTTGACTCAGCTCATATATTAAGTAATATTTATTATTTTGAAATGAATTTTTGATATATTCAAATGTAATCCTTACCAATTTATGAAACTCTAATGTTTTAATGTATTTTCTACTAGAGTATCATTCATGGGGATGTAATCTGAACTATTTATAATTTCGTGTGATTAACTGGCTCCTGCATAAAGCTAATTTTCGTGTGGTTGATATAGATATCATTTATGATTAAACATATGCAATAATTTTCATCCGCAATGTATTTACAGTGAATACTCTATCCAAATATGTGATATTATCAATGCATAATAAATGTACCCATGAATATTTCCTAATGTATTATTTATGTGAGATCACAGTTATTTAGTTAGTTGTTCAATAAATATTTATATAAGAGATATCTGCGGAGTGATAATTTACTTCATTAATGTTCGGAATACCATATTTGTATTCGTATTATTGTCGATAAATAAATTAAAAAAGTGCTTAATGTTTTACACAAGTTATAATTTATACAAATTTTAAATCTGCAAAGTACGTCAAACATTTTGTTTCACTATATCTTTTTTCCGAAATATGATTTATGGAAAAATGTTAATTATTTAATGTAGATATAAAAAAAATAACAGATTTTAATATATTCGAAAACTGACGAAAAATGTTCAGTGCATTTCCTTTTATAACACACAATACAAATAAGCTATTTATTTGTTTTAGAGGCATAAATAAAATTAATTATTTATAAGATAGAAATGATCACTAATGACATTTGCTAAAAAATATCAAATTTAAATGCGTGAAAATCCGCGAAGAGCGTTCTAAAAAAGTTCGAAATAACAATTTTAAAACAATCTCAGCAAACAACAAACCGATCTTAAAAGTAATGATATCAAAATGATGATGACAGTCTTTGCTCCAACATACAATAAATCTTATGTCGATTACATTAACCCAAAGGAGGTAAAAGAGCAAAAAACATTCTAAAAATGCGATGTCTGTATATTTAGGGACTGGACTGGAAACATAAAGTTTGGCATTTTAGAGTTTATGGGAATTTCGCGAAACATCAGAAATAGTGCCAAGTTGGCGACACTTTTGGCGAGTACCGGGGCTAATCTCTGAAACCACCAAACCGATTTCAAAATTAATGATACTAAAATGATCGTATTCGCCCCAGTTCAAACATAGGTTATATTTTATTCGTATACCATTAACCAAAAGAGGGTGAAGAAGCAAAAAACATTCTAAAAATGCAACTTTAGTGTTACTGAAGGATCTAGAACTATAAGATTTGGCATGTTAATTATTTATAAGATATAAATTATCTCTAAGGGCATTTGATAAAAAATACGGAATTCAAAAGGGGTGAAAATGTGCGAAAAGCATTCTAAAAGTATTCTAAATTTGGATTTTAAAGTAATTTCAGCAAACAACAAACCGATCTTAAAAGTAACTAGCGAGCTACAACCGCTAGCTGCGCCACTTTTTCCGAACGCGCCTCGATATTAAGCAATATAATAAGCAAAAAAATTCATTTAATAAGCAAGTCTTGGTGTTCGAATCCTCAAGCACAAAAAAAGTAAATTAAAGAGGTATGGTTGTTATGCGCCCATTATCCCGTTAAAAATATGTGATTTCGCACAGTGGGCGCTATGCGCCCACCGGCGCTACGCGCTATGGTCGCCATCGTCCCGTTAAAAATACTTGGTTTTGCACGGTTGGAGCTGCGCGCCCATAAGACATTTTCTCGTATTTTTTGGTTCATCAGAAACAGACTTTTACGCAGATTCTGAATATGTAATCAGTTTTTTTTACTTTAAAAACTGTCTGCATGATGGTTTAAGAAAAAACGCGCAAAAAAAAGTTTCGATAGTCCTGTTTTATTTCTAAGTTCAATATTTTAGCGAAAACTATGGTAAATATTTTACGGCAAGTCAAAAAAATTGATGCGGAAAAAAACGCAATTAGCGCCGGTAGAAAAAGTTGTTTTCGGCTGTTTCTTCTTTTAGCCAAAGGGGAAAAATTCATGTCCTTCACCGCAAGGTGGCGCAGTGTTCTGCTTCGGAGCTCCGTTTGAGAATTGAGATATTTTTCGTTCCGATTCCCAAGGGATTTTTAATTCATAACTTTTTTAATTTTGGTCCCACAGTCTCGAAAATGCCCGAAATGACTTCCCCGGAATTTTTGCAATCGAAAGACACCTCTCGCGACTTCCAACTCACCCGCGTTGCGAACTGTAATCGGCTTCAAGCAGACAGACAGACAGACAGACAGACAGAGGCGCACGGATTTTATTAGTATAGATGTTACCAAAATGATGGTGATAGTCCTTGCTCCAATATAGGCTTCATCTTATGTCGATACCACTAATCCAAAGGGGGGTAAAATAGCAAAAAGTGTTCTAAAAATGCGATCTCTGTATGTTAAGGGACTAAAAACATAAAATTTGGCATGTTCATAAATTATAAGATATAGACGATCACTAAGAACATTTGCTAACAAATACAAAATTTAAAAGGTGTAAAAATGCGCGAAAAGCGTTCTAAAAACTTTCTAAATAGCAATATTTAAGCAATCTTGGGTACACTGTAAAAAAAAAAGGTCGATCTACTAAAAAAACTTTAGTGATCCTTGTAATTACAAAAAAAAATTTTAGTAATCTTAGTCGGTTACTAGAAAATCTGTAAGAATTACTAGAAAAAAGTTAGCAACGAATAGAGTTAATAGTTTTATATTTTTAATAGCTCTTACTAAAACTCAGTTGGTGTGGCTTTGATAGCATAGTGGTTATAGTAAAGGATTCAAGGCTAAAAGGTCCCGGGTTCGAAACTTGCCACCGCCAAATACACCCCGAATGTCTGTAATGTCTTGTTAATAAAGGGATTATGAAAATCCTGTCGGAGCAGTTAAGAATGTTTAGTGCTGCCATCTATTGCGGTTTTGCCGAAAATCTTCCGCTTCAGAAGACTGGATGCAGCTCCAAAGAAGCTCCTCCGCTTCGGTTGCACGTAATGGTTATTAAAAGAAATTTTGGAGCTATTACTAAAATTTGCTTTGTGGCTCATACTAAAAATTTTTAAGTTAGTTATACCAAAAATTCTTTTGTTCTGTTTACAAAAGAAATGCTTGTTTCACTTGCAAAAAAAAAGTTTGTAATGGTTACTAAAAAATTTCTGTGGAATACAAATTTACTAAGAAATTTTTAGTAACCTTTTGAATTTTTTTACAGTGTAGTTAGCGAACCATTTAATATGAACTTCATTATTAAAATGGCTCTCAGATAAACAGATTTCCTTAAGATGAATATTCTCCCTCTATAGAAATAATAAAACAAAAGAATAAAGATCGACTTTGATTGTGGTCAGTAAAAATGTCTCTTTTCTTTTCTTAATTTTTGAGTTTACTTTATCGTTAGATTATAATCTTTCCATATACATGTTTTGTCTTTCACAGTATATTCTCAAAGCATAACTCCTAACGTACGATTTGGCAGTCGAATTCTTTTCAGCTTATCTGATTAGGGCTGCTGTTTTTGGTTACACTGTCAATAAATTCAAAATCCTCGTATTTGTTTAAAGCGTAACAAAAAATTTCTCGTAGATGATATCCTTCATTTTTCATGCGTTTTTTTGGCGCTAATAGTGTGGCGCCAGTGTGTGAATTACTGAATGATTAATTCAATTACCTCGCCCACGCTCACGATGTCAGTCGTGCAAAAACTCTCTTAAAAATGCATTCAGGCACCATCCATATTCCTTTCTGTATGAAATGTGCCAAATTTATTTCTACTCCAAATAAATTGATTTTTAAAGCATTTATAGTTAGAATTGATCACAGCCTACAATTTTACAGCGTATGCATAAATTTGATCGAATTGTATAAAATTATCAATCGAATTGTATAAAATTAAAAATATGTAATTTTGTCGAGAAATTTCAAATTTCATTATTATCGGATGTATAGTTTTATCGCAGGGACAATCAAAACCATTCTGCTACTTTATGGCCCACTGGAAAAAATATTTCAAGTGCCTTTTAGGGATGTTACACGCATCAGAACATAATGCAATTGATATGCAAGGCCACATAAAAATATTCATGGTAATTTACAAGGCCACATAAAAATATTCCTTTGCATAATGGAATAAGGGGAAACATTGTTTAAGTCGAGTTTTAATTATATTAAACTATTTATGAAATTGATAAAAGTTGTTGAGGCTTACCAGAGTTTATTTTCTGTATAATAGAAAACAGATAGTATTTACAGGGACACACAAAAGATTTGGGGAACTATATTGAATCCAAAGTACTGATACAGAGTTCACCAAGATCTGAATATTTTTAAAACTTCCTTATTGTGCTGACACAGATCATTTCCTATGCTTGACGTGCAATTTACGAAACAGCATTTGCACGCAGACGATTTTTTGCATAAGTAACCATAGAAAGCAAATTTTATAATATTCTCTTAATTATTCATTTATTTAAATAAGAAGAAAATAAAAATAACTACTCATTTTCCTTAAGCAGTAATATTACACATTTAAAAAAATAAATTAATATTTTCTCATACCTAAGAAATATTTACACATGAAGCATTGACTGTTAAAAAAGGCATTAAATGTGAACATGATGCAAATGTTTAGCATGTCAGTCCCGCAGTACATTATTCTTGCACTTTAAAGTCACGTAATATATTAACTGGAGCAGGGATTCTGGAGAGTTTTTGTTCTAATGGGGCCGAAAATGTGTGAACTGTCTGTTGCTACCCGTGAGAAGATTATATTACTTAACAATTCTGGATTAAGTTAACGAGGAATAAGTAAAAAAATAAATCAAAACTTTTCTAGTGTTTGTTATGTAATTAAAAAGAAAAAAGAAATTGGTTCGACAATAAATAAGCCGCGAACTGGGCGTCCAAGAAAGCTAAATACCAGGCAAAGGAGAGCCATCATAAAAGAATCTTCATAAAACCCTTTTCTAAGTGTTCTAGAATTGGCTGTTGATGTCGCTTCAACGTCGAGAGCAATAGTTACACCACAATCAATTAGAAATATTCTTCATGATGCAAATATTCGAGGAAGGGGCCCCCAAAAATCATTTATTAGTGAAACAAATAGGGTTAAAAGACTTGGATTTGCAAAAGCTTATGTCAGCAAACCACTAGAGTTTTTGAAAACTGTTTATTGCACTGAAAACTGAATTATTTTTTTTTTTCGATGAAAGCAAGTTCAATATTTTTGGCTCAGATGGTAAGAAAATTGCATGGCGAAAGACAAATACTTCTCTTCAAATAAGAACTCGAAACTAATTGTAAAACATGGCGGTGGTCATGTAATGATTTGGGGATGCATCTTTTAACGGAGTTGGCGAAATGACCTTTATTGAAGGCAATATGAATGCTAAACAATATATTAATATATTGCGAAATCATTTATCTAATAGGGTTATGAAATTAGGAATTCCTAATTCATATTATTTCCAACAGGATAACGATTTAAAACACACTGCATATATTACGAGGTTATGGTTTCTTTATAATGTAAAAAATCAATTGAAAACACCACCACAATCACCAGATCTCAATCCAATTGAAAAATTATGGCATATTTTAGATGTGAAAATAGGGAAAAAGAAAATTTTTAAGAAATCAGAACTTAAGCAAGCTCTTTGGTAAAAGTGGCTACAAATCAGCAGTGAAACAGGTTACAAATTAATACAATTAATTCCCAGACGATTACAAGCTGTTATTGCATCAAACGGCATGCATACTAAGTGTTAGCATTGTTTTTAAGTTATAAAAATTCCTCTGGTTCTATTTTTATTGCTAGTGTACAAATATTTTTTAGGAGTACAAATTCTATTTATTTATGTTTTTATATTTTAAATATAATTATTAAGTCAGATATTAAATATGTTTATTTATTTTGTAAAAGGGCTAGTATTTTTAATTCTTAGTTGTTGTTTTTTTTATTTATACACATGCTTCAACAAATTTACCTGGTGTGCAAATACTTTTTTTGCTCACTGTATATTTTAATTTCATGTATCTATAGTATTTTAAACGTGAAACTAGTTGGATGTGCCAATCCCAAATATTTGTTCTATCTCATACGTACATTTTAATATTTCAAAAAATAGTTACTCATTTTAATGCTTTAATAATTTTAATTCAATACCATACCAACTTTGATTTTCTTCTTAAATTTCTGCTTCAATCAATTAATCGGAGTAAAAGCGAATTTCTATCTCTGCACGAGCCGATGGACAATAAAATGATAGGAAGATTTTTTTAATTCAGGGAGGACTTACTTGCCTTACCAAAAAATACTCTTATACAAAAAATTTAGTTCAGTTCTAGAACTAACTGTATACACTTTTAAATGATGCAATACTGAAAATCGCATAAAATTCGCTATTGCAGCGCCCCCTTCCGGTGGATTTTTTTCAGATTCGGGGCGATCCAACTAGCCATAGCCATATACTTACACAAAAAATTTCGTTCAATTCGATGCATAACTTCATGTACTTTTGAGTCGGTACAATATTGAAAATGGCACAAAAATTGCGATTGCAGCGCCCCTTTCCGACGGATGTTTTTCAAATTCAGGGAGTACCATCTAGCCATAGTGATACACTTACACAAAAAATTTGGTTGAATTCGATGCATAACTTCATATACTTTTGGTCGGTAAAATATTGAAAATGTCACAAAAATCGCGATTGCAGCGCCCTTTCCGGCGGAATATTTCAAAACTGAAGGAGGACCTGCTTACCACAGCCAAAAATTTTTACAAAAAATTTGGTTCAATTCTATGCATAAATTCATGCACTTTTTGATGGTAGAATTGCGACAAACACGCAGACACACACACACACACACACAGACACACAGACAGATACACAGACACACGGACAGACAGACATTTTGTAAAAACATGTTTTTTGGAATCTCTGACCCCTAAAACGTGTAAATCCGTTGAAAACCGGAAGTTGAAAAAATTTCGATTACAATACTTTCTTCTATTGGAGATAGAGGAAAGTAAAATATCTGAAAGATCGTACTAGGAAATATATAAATACTATACAATTTGTAAGTAATAATTTATTATCTGAGTAATATTTTTTCCAGTGTTAATTTTCTATAATATTGAAGAATCGTGGAATAATGAAATATGAATCTTGCATACATCATTAACATATTTCTAGTTTCGTCAAATATATTAAGAATTTTAATGATATGTAGTTCTCTCAAAAAAGAAGAAATTATTAAATTGTAATAAATTTTATTATTAAACTTATTAAACTGCAATATTATATTTTGATGAAAAACTCATTAAAAATTCTGCTTACAAAATTAAATGCAAAATCATCGAAATATTTCTTTTGCATGCAAATAAAAATGCGATATCTGTTTTTTAGATAATGTGATGTAATTAAGCTGAGTCATTTTATTGATAAAGACCTCATTTAGGAAATTAGTCATTGGCGATGGCATTTATAATACATTAAACACAAATACATTAAGATTTGCTTAATTTTTCTTCATACAAATGTTTAAAGGAGAAAAAAATGCAATATTTATATTAAAAAGTTTAAGTCAATTGCTTCTCAAAATCGTACATGATATATTTGTTTTTATTCATAAAGCAGTAAGCTTTCTTTAATATTCGTAATTTATAATTAATTATTTTCAAAACAGCCACATTCTTAATATACAAAATTAAAATGTTTTTTTAAATTTATATAAACTGCGAAATATTTTAAAATTTAAAACAAATACAGAAAACCCGCTAAAATATAAGTATTTGTTTTAATTACGTAAAATATAAACAGTTTTTATATATCATTACATAATATTACACTGGTTGGGCGTTTTTTGATAAATCAAAGCCCAATAAATGATTATGAAAGAAATGTTAGATGAGTAAATAATTATTTTCAAACAGCTGATTAAGTTTTAAATCAAAATTTATGAGAATTTAAAATTTCATAGTTTATTCTCCAATTTTCTGAAATTGCTATAAGTTTAGGTTTTTTTTTAAATTTTAATGAAAGATTTTAATCTAGAAAACATTAATTTTGTTAGCACGAAAATATTGTGTTGAAGTATATGTTTAATAGAACTTTTGCAATAAATATATTTACCCAAATACACTATGCTGTAGCATTTTTTAAAAAAAAATGTTTTTTATTAGACTATAATTTTCTGGTTAAAATTAATATTTCATATTTTATTTCAAATGTTTTTTGAAGTATCAGTCAAATGGTAAATAAATTTGAACTTTTAGTTATAGACGCATACACACACAAACGTTTTACTTTTTATTTGTTTATTATCATTTTTTAAAGATAAAACGAATGTGCTTATTTTAAGCAATTTGTGTGATAAATAATATTGTAGTAATTGGAATTTATCCTTACATATCAATGTAAATAAAAAATTACCACAAATCGATTCATACAGAAATAATTACTCTCACGTAAGCCCAAAATCATAAATATGAAATTGCGTAACAATCTTACAAGCTTAAGAATGAATATTACTTTACAAATCTGAAGTGATAAGTATTTCGCATTTTTAAGCTTTTGCTTTTTTGAAAATTTTCGAGCAAATATATTTTTTGTGTTACATTTATAACAAATAGTTATATTACTTTTTGCGATAACAGTATGCGGAATGTTAGGAAATATTTCCTTTAATAAGTAATGCTCTCCATAATTTTATACTTAATGATTTCAATGTACAAAATTCACCTTTTTTTTAATCATAATACCATGAATACCTTAGGTAGTCCGATTATAGCAGTTTTAAACCTTATATTATTTCTACTCTTAGTACGTTAGTAATAAAAATTTTCGTACAAATCATTCCCGTCTAACTACATATATTAATTTTTATATGTACTCATGACATGAAGAATTACAGAAGATGAATAAATTCGCTAATTGTAAAAATACTTAACCATTACAATTTAAAATAATACTTTAAGAATCCTGAAATGAAAATGCAATATAAATAAAATCGATTTAATAATGAAGATTTAGAGTCACGCAAGATATTTATCTGACACGTAAACGTAATTTATGAGTAACACGTTAAGCGGTTGATAATAAAAGCCATGAATGGAATGTGTGAAGAGATTTAATTTTTTAAATTAAAGTATCGTGTTGTTTTAAAGCCAAATAGGAAACATATTTAAAAGTCTGAAATAAAAACAGTAAAAACTATTAAAATTACAAAACGAGCATTTTCTTTGATTCTCCTTTGCTCTAATGTTATATTTATAGGTAATATTTTATTTATAGCATATATATATTTCTTAATATACTTTTACTCTAACTTGCATTTAATCTTAGCGAAAGTAATAATTATTTTATTTTTAACTATATTTAATTATTACAATTATATACAAAAATCTTTCTTTCTAAATGAAATCTCAGTTCATATTTGTTCCTGTGTTTCTTTCAACTGAACAACGTTAATATTGTTCATCAGCAAACTTTTTGATTTGATAAATATATGTACATTTTTAGATTTAAAGGTTAAAATAAATATATTTATCTATACTTAATCACAAAAACGAGATTTTATTAAATTTCACTAATTTAATTTAAGGATATGAATTTGCCGAAGAAGAATGCTGCCAGGAATAAAAATAAGTCATTATACACCATGAATATATAATACATTGCACATGTAAAAATCAAATAAAATAATCATATTTACGACTAGCGGCCTTCGCCCGCTACGCTGGTCGGTTTATCTAAAGAAATCTTGAAGAAGTAGTTAGATAAGGTTCAGACATACATTAAAAAAAAAAAAAAGCAAGTCGATCATTCAAAAAACGTTGGGAAATATCAAATATTTACTGTAATTTTTTAAGAAAAACAAAGTTTCGAAAAAAAAAATTAAATCGAAAAAAAAATTACACTGACATATTAATGCAAGGAAATTTTCCCAGAGAGAAAATTCGCCTTGAATACAATATTTCAAATTCTTTTAATTGCTTATAGGCGTTAATGCCAACATAGTGAAAAAAAAATTCCATGCTGGGAATCGAACCCGGGCCATCAGTATGGCGCACTGACGTTCTACCGACTAAACCACATGGAACGACAGCCAGCTTGAAACTTTCTCATACTTAAGTAGACTGGCGAAAACATAACGATAGCGCGTTTTAAAATCGCACAGTGACATCTATTGGATTTTATATGTACTAAAAAACGTTATGTACTAAAAAACGTGAGCAGCGCACCTAATAGTTTCTTTTGTTTCTTTTTGTTACTTTTTTGTCTGTTGTCCGATTTTGATGAAACAAAGCCTATGCACTGCCCGGGAGTGTGCATTCTTCATTAGTGAAAACCGCATAAAAATCCATTCAGTAGTTACGAAGATAACCTCGAACAAACAGACAGACAGACAGACAAAAAATTAAAAAAAAAATTTTTTGTGTTTCATTGGTTTTCTTTTATCGCCCTGACTCCATTTTTGTCAATTATCTTCAATGTACAGACACACCGGGTCCTACTGTTTTATTATATGTATAGATAACGCAAGAACTATCATATAATTCACTACTTATTTACAAAACTAAAGACATAATAAAAATAGTATCCTTGAAATTATAAATGAATTGTGATCGAGATTTTTATTTAATTTGATCATTGGGCATAGTAAAAACTTTATCTTTAATATTATAAATAAATTATTCTCGACAGTTTTATTTAAATTTGATCATTGTGAATAGTAAAAAAAAATCTTTGAAATTATAAATGAAGTGTCATCCACAGTTTTATGTAATTTTTATCATTTTTGAACGTTATTATTTAGATTTCAAAAGGTAGGAATTGAGCAGACTGAAGACGACTGATTTTACGTTTCGTCTAGAAAAGAAGAATTTATCTGAAATGAGGGGAAATTTTTCATTTTTAGTTTCTTTTCGTTTGAAAAAAAAAATGATGCGTGTTATACGCCAGTATATGTACCAAAATAAAATTATGTACTCACAAATTATTGGTGCGTTTTATACGCCAAGGCTTCTATAAACCGGGATATACGGTATATAGATGTAAAAATACTTTGTATTATACCGCTTTAATATGGTATACATATTAAAATCTGTTTCCATAACAAAATATTAAAAATATGATAAAGATTAAGATATATATTTTGCGATAAAGAACCAAACGTTTAAGAATATGTGTATACATATATCACAATTTATTCATGTTATAGTCTTCCAATTATTCTTCGTATCTACTTAGCTAATTTTTCTACGCAGTACTTTATTATCAAAATATGTGATATGCTGTCATGGAAACATCGCACAATCAAAAACTGAGTACGCAATCCCCTTATTAAACAATAACAAGAAAACCAATAACGCATAAACTTAATGTCGTATTTCTGAAAATATAAAATATAAATTATTTCTTATTTTTAACTAATAAAACTCAAATTCGTAACTTTTCCATTTAATTGAATCTGATTACTCAGTATTAGAAAAAAACCTAAAAATATATTTTTAACATTTAATCATTTAAAAAAAATAATTAAAAATTATATAGATAATAAGTGTAAATCCTCATAATTTAATTCTTAATGATATTTAAATCTAAGTTAAATTTATTTAGTTAAAAACATTATTTAAAAAATTAGGATTTTTTTTAAATTTATATATATATATGAAAAGTAGGTACAAATTCTGCGGTCAATTCATGGCATTTTTTGCAAAATAAAATGCATTATCTGGCATATCATTAGGATATAGTACAATTGTGATATTATTCAGAAAATGTCCGTTAATATTATATTTAATTAATTTTAAATTAGAAAAAATAAATCATTTTCTGGATTTAATTTTTATAGATTCAAACGTGAGGATATATTTTTATGATTAAAAAATATAGAGTTATTTATGCATGATAAGATAAGAACTATACTTAAATAGAACATAAAATCATAAGCAACTAAAAGCAGCTAATGAAATATCCATGCAATTATGTATATACATTTACCAAGGACGTAATAATGATAATGATTGTAATAATTTCATATTACTTACCTTTTTTTTCTAAATTACAATGCATTTTAATTATCCTATTAGTTATATAATAATAATGTTTAAATTTTAAAGAAGAAACTAATTATATAACATTTAGAAACTAATTATATAACATAAGAGGGGAAATTATAACAGCATTTCACTGTTAACAGGTTTTATTTTTATTATTTTTATTTTATTTATTTATTTATTTTTATAATTTTTACGCTGAGAATTATAAATATGAATCTTATACTATAATGCGAGCAAAAATTGTGTGTGTGTGTGAGTAAATTTTATCTCAAAAACGGCTCTAACGATTTTCGCAAAAATTTGGATTTTACCATTTTCGGGCACGAGAAGACCATTGGGCTAGGTCACATGTTCGAGAAAATTCGATTATTGGGTCATTTTGGGTCATAATGGGTCAAGATCAAGCTATGTATATCTAGAGAACGGCTGGATCGATTTTAAGGAAATTTTGTAACCAATCGTTTTTTGGCACGAGAAAACTATTGAGCTGGGTCACATGTTCGAAAAATTTCGATTATTGGGTCATTTTTGGGTCATTATGGGTCAAGCCATTTTTATCTAAAAAACGGCTCTAACGATTTCGACCAAATTTTACATTTTATCGTTTTGGATTACCAGAAGACCATTGGGTTAGGTAACATGTTCGAGAAAATTCGGTTAGTGGGTCATTTTTGGGGTCATTGTGGGTCATGCTGTTTTTATCTAGCGATTTTCTCACGCAATTTTGACTAAAAATTGCATTCTATGGTTTTCGGGCACGAGAAAAACATTGGGCTAGGTTACATGCTCGAGAAAAAATTTTAATGGGTCATATTGGGTCATTAAGAGTCTGGGTCAAGCTATTTATATTTAAAGAACCGCAGAATCAATTTCATCGAAATTTTGCCTGTAATAGTTTTTTGACACGAGAAAGCTAATGGGCTCACACGATCGAGAGATTTCGATTATAAGAGTCATTTGTGGGTCATGATGGGTCATAATGGGTCATAGTCAAGCTATAGCTAAAGAACAGGTGGATCGATTTTAACGAAATTTTGTATACAACATTTTTTTGACACGAGAAAACTATTGGGTTAGGTCTCAGTTCGAGAAATTTCGATTACTGGGTCATTTTGGGTCATAAAAGGTCTGGGTCAAGCTATTTATATGTAAACTACGACAGTATCAAATTTAATGAAATTTTGTATGTAAGTTTTTTGACACGAGAAAATTAATGGGCTATCTCACATGTTTGAAAGATTTCGATTATAAGAGGTTATGGGTCATTATATTATGAGTCATGATGGGTCATAACGGGTCATGTCAAGCTATATCTAAAGAACACGTGGATCAGTTTTAACGAAATTTTGTATACAACATTTTTTGGCACGAAAAAATCATTGGGCTAGGTCACATGATCGAGAAATTTCGATTAATGGGTCATAAAGGGTCATAAAGGGTCTGGGTCAAGTTATTTATATTTAAAGAACGGCAGGATCGAGTTTAACGAAATTTTGAGTGTAACAATATTTATACACGAGAAAACTAATGGGCTAAGTCACGTGTTCGAGAGATTTCGATTATAAGGGTCATTTGTGGGTCATGATGGGTCATGGTCAAGCTATATCTAAAGAATGGGTGAATCGATTTTAACGAAATTTTGTATACAGCATATTTTTGGCACGAGAAAATCATTGGGCTATGTCACATGTTCGAGAAATTTCGATCAATGGGTCACTTTTGGATTATTCTAATTTTATCTAGACAATGTCTCGCGCAAATTTGACTGAATTTTATATTCTATCGTTTTCGGACACAAGAAAATCATTGGGTTAGGTCAGATGTTTCAGAAAACTCAATTAATGAGTCATTTTGGGTCATAATGGGTCAAGGTCAAACTATTTATACCTAAAAATTGGCTCAATCGATTTTATCTAAATTTTGTATTTAACGTTTTTCGGCACGCAAGAATTAATGAACTAAGTCACATTTTCGAGAGATTTCGATATAAAGGTCATTTGTGGGTCAAGCTAATTTTATCTAGAAAATTGTTCTCACCATTTTCAGTATATTTTCTATTATATCGTTTTCGGACAAAAGAAAACCATTGAGATAGGACACATGCACGTAACAATTCAGTTAGTGGGTCGTTTTAGGTCTTAATGGATTCGGGTCATTCTAATTATATATAACAACGACTCAGTCAATTTTACCTAAATTTTGCAATGGAACGTCTTTTGTCACGAGAAGACTATTGAGCTAAGTTGCATATTAAACAAAATTATATTAGTGGGTCATATCGCTTCATTGCTGAATGCTGTCATGCTAATTTTACTTAAGAAATGGCTTAAACGATTTTGATTAATTTTATACTCTACTGTTTTTGATTACCTGAAGACCATTGAGCTAAGTCACATGTTTGATCATATGTGATTAGTGGATCATTTGGGTAAAAAAGGGTCAGGATCACGAGACTATGGCAAAAGCCAATAAGTTGGCGATATTTGACAAAATACTGACGTAATTTGGCCGAAAAATCGACTATTAAGGTTACGAAACCAAAACACATATTTGGCGCCAAATGAAAGAATGTGTCCAAATTTGGTTATATCTGGCAAAAAATATTGTCTTTCAGAATGTGAAGAAATTTCTTATACATTCTTAATAGTCTTCGAAATGCATAGTTAAACTAATCAGAGTCGAGCTATAAAAGTGATTTGGATTGATGTCCTTTCATTGTAAATTTTAAAATAAAGTAAAATTTATGAACATTTGCATACAAACATAGTTGATTGTTTTTATAAATAATACTATTATTAATAACATGTTTTACAGTAATAATACTATATCGAGTTGAAAACAAAGTTAATTTTGACCGAGCTGAGCTCGGTCACCCCTGCTAGTAACAATAAATTATAGTAATATATTTGTTTTAAATATATTTTTTTTATAAATAATAAAACATAAATAACTTAAAAAAATTAAATCTTGTCGGTGGGGCTATTGCTGTTAAAAATTAATAAAACAACTTTCAGGGTTTATCTGAAAAAAAGGTCAAAACTTTAAGGTTGATAGAACGCAGCTATAAGAAAAATTATATATATATATATATGTAAAAAGATTATATGGTAGGATTATCTAAGGGACATTCCAACCCTTGGATATCTGTTGGAATATATAAGGGTTGCAAGATCTGAAAAGTAAAAAAAAGAGTTTTCCACACTGTAAAAAAAAAAATCTGTAAATATACAAAACTTGTTTTTGTAAAGCTACAGAAATCTGGAAGTTTACTAAAATTTTATCTGTAACCAAGTATTATATTTACCAGTCGCATAGTACAAATACATGAAATGTCTTAGTTTTACCTGTCAGCCAATCAGAAAGGGCTTCAGTGGTGACGTAATGACATTTTCATGCAGCCACAGAGGCGTGAAATGCATCCATTTTGAAACTGTACTGATAAAAAATTTTAGATAAAAGTTTCTATTATTCATGAGTAAGTAATTTTTTTATCCTTTATGAGTTAAATTCTATTATATCTTCATTCTACTTGTGATTCATAATAAATAACAATCTAAAACTTATCTTTTCGTTCAAATAACTATTGTTTACACCGGTGTTTATCACAAGCACGAAATTTCTAATGTTGTATGTAATTAATCTAATTTACCTGTTCTTTTTCTGAAATTTCACTTCCCTTTTCTCCATAATACCAAAATTTAAACATACTTTTAAAACTTACTTCTTTACGATTTTTTTTTACTCTATTTGCTTCTTTATAGTGAATAAAATTCATTAACCTTTCATTATATCACATTCATTTCATTAAAAATTCATATGAATTTCACTCTTAAGATTTTGATTCCGAATTTTCTTCACACAGTAACATTATTTAAAATTTAAAAACCTTTTAAAAATGCTTAATTTAAAATAGCATAAAATAAAATGCAATCTGTGCTGTATGTGTTATTTTATAGTCATAATATATTATCAATTAAGACTTTTCTTGCCAACAAAAATTCATTTTCCCGTCCCCCCCCCCCAATCTCTTCCTGAACTTAAAGAACACATAGAATTACACATAGAAAGTCTTTAAAACTATTTATAGCCCAGTGGTAGAAAAAAAAGGGGAGGGAAAGATAGTTAGAGGAAAACTGGAAATATATTTAAATTCATTTAATTTAGGTATAGCATGAATTTATAAAGTTTTTCCCTTCTTACTAGATGAGCGTTAAAAAATTGGTGCAAATTTATAATTGAAACACACGTTTTTATTAACTAACATAAAAATATCTAAAAAAAGAATCAAAAACATAGTCAATGCAAATGTTGTAGAACTTAAAATTTTGAAAAAAATAACCGATATACAACATTTCAGTTTAATTTTCACAATTTTACTTCAAAGTATTGCCTAAATTGCTAAACGAGAGATTGAAGCGCGAATAGACTAGTTTATCAGTTTAACGTTCTTGTTATTATCATGCACATGGTTTTAAATATTGATACATTATTTAGGGTGGATATTTAAAGAATTATGGCTTAACCTCTTGAATACAGTTATAGCCCAGTGGTGGGGTATGAAAAAAAAGTCCGGAAAACAAATTTAATTACGGGAAATTTGGGTATTTTTTCAAATTTAATCATATTGACATAGATTAAAATTGAAAAAACTAGTTTCCATATGAATGAAGTTTCTACCGTTAGCTAGGTAATCTTTTGTGGCTACGTTCAAATTAACTTAAAAAGTGCATCTTTCCATAATTTTCTATCTGCATTTCTATCGTCATTTTTTGAAATTTACCTTTTATTTTCAAGAAAATACTGATTTAAACAATAGTTTTAGCGAAAACCGCAAATGAATCAACCAATTTTTCCATTTTTTATAATCATTTAAAATTTGAATCTTTCAACATAGTTCAGTTTGCGCTACTTAACCACTCCCAACTATTGAGATTTTGAGCTCAAAATTTACTCCAAAATCTAAAGCGCCCTCCAAAGTCTAAAGCGGTGATGTGTACTATCACCGCTTAAAGTTTTACCCAATAGTTTAGATACACACTGTATAAATTTCAATACCGTAGAAGAATTTTTTTCTACGTCAATAATATTTTTCACTATTGCTTTCTATAACACCCATATATTTAAATTTAACAAACTGCGTGAAAGAGAACATCTATACGTAAGAGTGGTGGCATACCTACAACACGTGTGTTCATATTGATGTTTTTGTCCAAATTACGGTAAGTCAGTTTTCACAAATATATCTGCAAGGTTTAGTTTCAACAAACCACAATAGTTAAAAAACATTCGCTTCCTAATACGATTTTACCCCCAAATCGTCTTAACCAATCAAATTTAATAGTCGGGACCCAGATAAATTTTAATCTGAGTAAAAGGAGACTCACCATTCACTGTCCATCATTCTTGCAGGCTTTTTGGTGTTTACGTTAAATAGAGAAAATTTTGCAAAAATATGGCATTGTTCATTACATATAGGATTAAATCTTTTAGCTTTTTTAAAGCATTGCTGGTATAACCGGATAATGTTCAATTGTTCTGGAGACCCTTATAATAGATCATTTTCTAACCTTGTGACAGTTTTATCGGACCAATAAAGAAAACAATTACCTTATAGTAGAAAATAATAGCACTAAGTACTCGGTGAAACACTAAACAATGGCTGGTGCAAGTGGTTTAAAGAGTCCGTGGAAATGCAAAAAGGTACTTTTTGAAGAAGGATTATGTATAGTGTCTGGAGTTTTTTTACCGTAATTTTTTATTTTAGTTCGCATCTCAAACAATAGGTGGCGCTGATGGTGATTGAAGGCCACGTCGAAGCATCGCTCAGCACTGATCAACTGGCCTTCAATCGCCGTCAGCGCCACCTACTGTTTGAGATGCGAACTAAAATATAAAATTACGGTAAAAAAACTCCTAACATTATACATAACCCTTCTTGAAATAAATTTTCATAGCTGTCATCGTTTACAAGTTATTGAATTTTGAAATCCATCAGTCATTTTTGGGACACCCGGTATATATATATATACACTTCTGTCCCAAAGTGAAACATAATTCGTAAAATGCTAAAAACTTGGAGTAAATTTTCGTTAAATTCTTCAAAATTACTATCGGAGATTAATTGGTTGAAGAAGAAACATTGGGTTTATGCAAAACTTTTCTATTGACTACGTTATGCGCGAAATACTTGCGCATGTCGGAACACTTATAAACCGGTTCACAAGATATTGGCAGGTCAGACAAATTTCGCACAATTTATAAGCCAAGAAACATTGTTACGATCAAACAGAATTTATGATGGAACAAAGACTCCAACTGGACATGTTTGCGAAAGAAAGAATCGTTGGAATGCTGGAATACGGAAGACAACAACCAAAGTTTCTCGAATTCTTACCGTGGACCAGTTTGTGATCTCAAAACTGTGGCAGAGGTTACAAATTACGGGAGATGTTACCCAACGACCGATAAAAGGTCGACCAAGAGTCACAGCCATTCGCCAAGACCGATATCTGGCAATAAATGCGTGACGTCAGAGGGGCAGTACTGCCAGAGAAATGGGCCCGGTGCTCACAGTCGCCACAGGAATACGAATATCCAGACAAACTGTTTACAGGAGACTCCCTCATAATGGTCTGTATGCCAGAAGACCAGGAGTTTGCATTCCCATCACTTCTGCGCATAAACGCGCTCGTTTAAACTGGAGTTTGAAACATCAGCATTGATGTGAGAGAGAGTGGGATAATATAATGTTCATTGACAAATCCCGATTTTGTCTAAATAATGATTCTCGTTGGGTATGGCCAGGCATCATGTTGGAAGGCCACACAGAGCTGCGAACTTTCCGGATTTAAATCCTATCTAGCATGTATGGTATATGCTCGAGAGACAACTTGCAGCTTTTTCACCCCCACCACGGTCTGTTCCAGAACTGAAAAGAGTCTTCAAAGAAGCTTAGAACTGTTTGAGTCCACAACTCATTCAGAATCTTATAGTAGGTATGAGAAATCGCTGTGCAGCGTACCTGGCTGAAAGAGGTTACCACACGCATTATTAAACTGCAGCATTACTATTTAATTTAATGTTTTCATTCATTTTTTTAAAGTGTGAACCCTTACTATTATCAGTTTTTTTTTCAAACTGTAACTGTTGATAATATAAAGTAATAAGTTAATATTATCGTCCTTTTGAATTGTTTCCTTTTTTTATAACCGTTTTACACTGGTAGTTTTACTTTACTGCAAGTTTCATCACATTCATTTACATTTCTTTCTTAATTATGAATTATGCTCTTTTGGACACTAGTATATATATATATATATATATATTGTTACGAATTTTGTAAATAGTTAGTGTTTGTACTGTAAAATAATGTAAATAATCTTATTAAGCTCCATTCCTTTACTAATATTAGTTTTTGTTACATTGTCTCTGTTATCAAGCAAACTTGTCCATTATTTTCAGTGTATGTCTACGGCAGATTGGCGAAATAATAAAGATATCGCCAAGTTGGCGTCACTTTTGGCGATTAATTTTGGTCGCCAAATTTGGCGATGTATCGCCAAGTTGGCGACAAACTTGGCCATTGTTGGCGATGGTAACCCTTTCTTCTCTATGGTAGAAAATAATTAGATATACATTGTTTGTTGTTTTTTGGATTTTTCGAGATGGTTCTAGAAATTTCCCGCACATGCTGCGAACCTATATAAGAAGAGAAGCGATGCGAGCTATTGTTATTATTTACCAGTCAGTCATTGAGTGAACAACGCGTTTGTTAAGCAAGTTTGCTTGAGTCTTATTTACGTTATTTTGAATGTGATTTAGTGTTGAGTCGTTGTATAAAGAGTCTCTGGAACCTATATCTGCACTTATACGATAGATTTGAACAATTATTTTTGAATATCTAGAAATATTTGTGAGTTTCGAAGACTCTGTTGTTCTGAAGTTCTGTAAATAAATTATTTTCTACTTTTCTATAAGCAAGAGTTTGAAGTTGTCTAACCATAAGATCAAAAGAACCCTATATACGCTGCAACAATATCCGGGTGTCCTGAAAAGGACTGAACGATTTTAAAAATCAATAACTTGCAAACTTTTACAGATTTTTAAAAAATTCTTGCACGAGAATCATCTCAAAGGTCAAAAGTTTTTTTCCTGCGATTCTGGATTTTAGTTCGAATTACAAACAATAGATGGCGCTGAGAGCGCTAGGTGCGGTGTTGAGATGGATATTGACGTCACTTGGTACTGAAGCAAAATAAGGAGTTTAAGGCTGTGGAGTGGGTCTCGTTTGACAATGCAATCTTGCTCTTAGGGCCCGATTTTGAACTTTTGTTTATTTGTTTTTATTGAACAACATACATTTGACCTGTGCACTCGACATGAAGCCCAATTTTGGTCTCAGTCAGTATAATTTCAATGAAATGTGTTGTTGTCATGGAAATAATAAATCCTTTTATACAATAGCAACGATTGGAAACTGGAAATGAATTTAACGAGCAGCATACGAGTTTTGCAGACGATTTTACATTTAAGAAAGCCGTATTTTCTCGGATTAAATTACTTTTTATCATCTAATTTAGAGAATACTTTGTGCATCATATTTTAAAATAAAGTGAAACGATTTAATAGTTTTTTTTTTTTTTTTTTTTTAAATTAATCTATTTTGATATTTTAAAAATTTGTTATATTCTAAAAATTGCTAGTTTGTTTTAAAGAAGTTCTTTAGTAGAGTTTTATGTATGTTGTAAAAAAATTGAGGAAATGGTTTATTCTTTAGAACAAAGAATATTCATAGTATAAATATTGAAAATTTGGTGCAATAGCTGTTGCACTATTTTGTAAAAATACCCAAATACAAAATTTATTACGATTATGTATATTAAATTCATGGTAATAGGGAAATAATACTACCTCCACCTTAAATGAGCCATAATCATAATGACATCCTAGAATCATCACCTATCATTGGATATCATTTAATTAGTCACGCAGAATAGGTTTTAATAGAATGAAGAAAATATTTATTAATATCCTTTTAAGCTTTTATTCGCTTTTCATAAAACTTTAAATAAGTAACGAAAATTCTGCAACGAGTATATATATTATAATTCAAAGCATTCTGTTGGGTAGTTTTTGCGCTATTATGTGCGGACAGATAAAAGAACATTCCAGATGACGAATATAGGAGCTACATATATAATTATCCTCACAGAACATAATGTAATGGCATAGTTCTGAGTGTCTGTGTAAATGAATCATCAATTATGCATAGTTTGTTTACAATACCCAACACGGCATAATAAATCTTATTAACATATATCACTTAAAGACCAATTCAGTTATTTCAACGCAAGTTAGAGTTTGGAAAGACAGACAGGCAGACGGCTAACTTAAAAGAAATCATAAACATTTTTAACTATGTTGGAAAGCGTTAACACATGTTAAGTGAAATTTGACATTTAGCAATTTATTTAAATAGACGGAAGCATATTTGAACTCTTTTGTATAGCCCTGTACTTTTCCTACTATCTTTAAATACACGCCATTTATCTAGCTAAAATCTATTTAAAACCGAAACATGCTTTAAACTAATGAAATCACACTTCCAGAGATTACCATCCAGAGCCGGCTATTAATCCAATTTTTGAGTCCATCTGTATATCATTTCATTTCTATTCTTTAAACATATCGTAATATACTTAAAGCTGTTCAACGTAAAAATGCATAACTCATTTACAAACTACCTTTAATATATTTACTTACACACTTAGTAAGGAGTGCGAATTCTTTTGTGTAGCCCTGTATATGATTTGCACCAATTATATATACAGCGTAACATGCAAAAATGTAGTGAAACTTAAAAAAAATCATATCAAAACTTAAAACTTCAAGCAATTATCGTTAGTGTACAGCATTTTTGATGCAGCATAGTTTCCGAAATCTTTTGTGTGTCCCTGTAAATATTTCATATTTTCTATTACACAGTAAGAAATTCGTAGTAAATCTAAGTAACTTATAACAATTTTATTATATGTGTAACAAAATTAAAATATGCCGCAAAGTATATTCCATTCTATACCGTTATGGTTATGTTACATAATTATTTTGTGTGGCCCTGTAAATGAATAATAACTATTCTTTGCGCAGATATTCTACATCATTTGTATTTCAATTTATTTCATAAATGCATGTTAATTTCATTATGTTCGGACGGGTGTAATATCATCAAAAAGCACTTGAAACTTTTCCCCCGTCGCGTCGGCCATAATGTAACGGAATACTTTTGACTGCCCCTGTATTGGAAATACACATCCGATATTCATAAAATTTGAAATAAGTGGATAAAATTCTTCAATAAATATGTATTTAAAATTTCAAACGATTCGACAGAGTAATTTTTTCACTGTTATATGCGGACAGACAGACGGACGGACGCACCAGAGACGAGTATAGGTGATATGCATTTATATAATTAATGATGTATCTAAAAAACAGCTAAATTTAAAAGCGCATGCCGAAATTGAAAACGCATTTCCAGCAGTTATTACTTAAAGACAGTACAGTAACCGGTTTCTTTTTGTGTGCCCCTGTAAATGAACGTTAAATGCTATAAATACCAAATACTCTATTCTATCATAATCATCTTATACTGAAATTCACTGATTTATATCAGTTTCAATACATTTGAAATAGTGTATTTCATTAATATACACTGCAAGTGATTTTCCCCCATAGACTATGATGTGATGCAATCTTTTGGGTGTACCTGTAAATTAACTGTTAATCCCACATACTTAAAATACAATACAGGACATGACTAGTGACATAAAAAAGGTTTAAAAGATACCTAGAAAAATAAATAGATAAATAAGACATCCTGTTCTCAAAAGTACTTACATTCTTGGAATGTAAAAAAAAATAAATAAATAAATAAATAAATAAATAATAAATAAATAAATAAAAATAAAAATAAAAATAAAAATAAAAATCGGTAATTCGAACGTTGTTGTTTCACGCATTTCGATTTCAAAGGAGTCGTACCCATGAAAATAATATTTTTCTCTATTATTGCGCTGACGCCAGCAAAATCAAAATTATATGGATTGCATTCAAAATCGGACGGTAAAAGCAAAAGTTCATTTTTGAATAAGATCCACTCCATAGCTTTAACCTCCTTATTTTGCTTCAGTGCCAAGTGACGTCAATATCGATCTCAATACAGAACCTAGCGCTCTCAGTGCCATCTATTGTTTGTAATTCGAACTAAAATCCAGAATCGCAGGAAAAAAACTTTTGACCTTTTAGATGACTCTCGTGCAAGAATTTTTTAAATATCTGTAAAAGTTTGCAAGTTATTGATTTTTAAAATCGTTCAGTCCTTTTCAGGACACCCGGTATATATATATGTGTGTGTGTGTGTGTGTGTGTGTGTTTTTTTTTTAGTATTTTTTTTTATTATTCAATCAGTGAAATTCAACGATCTGAGAAAACATTTTTTAGATTGAAATCGTTGCACTGCAAATGGTTAAACATGTAATTTCACTTTTACATTAGCACTAAGTAAATCATACACAAATAAATTATATACAAAATAATTTTGTCACATAACGAATGCTTTTCATCTTACCTTATTTTTAATTAACTTTTCTTAAATAATTTCGTATCCGAGACTTTTATTTTAATTAACGATATATCAAAATATTAGCATAAAATAGCAATAGAAAAAGAAAGCGAGGTATACGAATAGACATTCAGTAATTAGATCTCACATCCAATTAATGCTATTTGAAACAAGAAGATTATAAACCGCGTATAAAATATGGAAACTTAAATGGGCTAGTGACTTTTCTTTGAAACAGTTTATTTATGTCGTCTAATTAAGCGTCTTTAAAAAAGTAAAAACTTCTCCGTTTAGTATAATATTTATCATTAGCGCCATAAAAAAAGATTATATTAATTAATGAATTTCCATTTTTATCTGTAAATGGAAATCCGTTTATACACTTAAAGAAACATTTTGAATAAGGGATGATTAAAAATAAATTGGAAAGTGAGTTTACTTTTATTTAGAAAATAAGAGCCAGCGCAAAGCCATATAATGCTTAATGTCTTCAAAGATTGCATATGGTGTATTCTTGGGAATGTAAAGTACATTCGTGATTTAAAAAATAAATTTTAATTTAATAAAAATTCTTTTTTTCGTTCCTTAACAATCTATATAAAAATTAGAAATTTCGCAATGTTGTAAATTGTGAATATTATTTTTAAAACCATTATTTTTTTTCATTCTGCATTTTCATTTTCATTTTTATCTTTAACTTTTTATAAAGATCTCTTTATATGTGTCTCTATACCAGTGTGTCTTAGTCTCTACATGTCGCTTTATCTTTCACTGTCACTTTATGTCTACCTATTTATCACAAATTTTATATAGACTTCAGGATCTTTATGTGTATATAGAAGTCTATCTCTATCTGTTTGTTTGTTTTTCCTTGTCTATACATATTTATCTACGTCTCTGAATTTATGTCTCTTTATATGTAAGTTTCATATATATGAGTTTCTACATCTAAGTAAGTCTCTACGTCTATGTCTCTTTATCTCTGTCTTTTTCTTTGTCTGTCGATTTTTTTCTGAGTGCATTACGTTTGAATTCAGATGTATTTTGTTTCATAAAATCGTTGAAGAATTTCTTTTCAAATGAGTTTTATTCATTTTATTAGAATTTCATACATTAGTTATATTTTCGATTATATAGATCGATATAAATATAGAACGATTAGTTATATTTGCGAGGATCAATTAAAAAAAAATAGAATCAACTTTGAATCAGCAACTATGAAAATACATCAGGAGTACAACACAAATATATTTTTAAATATATTTTAGATATTAGATATATTAGGCATTTCAAACTTACATTTCTGATTTAGCATAAAAATTAGTTTATGAAGTAGTTTTCGTGGCTGTCAGCTTAAACAAAAATCATGATACTGTTACTAAAACACAACAATTTATTTATGATAACAAACAGAGAAGTAGTAACAGCACTCTCAAAAAATCTCCCTGTCTCTTCACAGAAAATGTACTGGCAGCATTGCTGCCAGTAATTGTCTGTATATTGATGAATATCCGTTTATTTTTTTTCTCCGTCAAAAGAGGTAAAATATCCGTCATTTGAAAAAAGTTCGGAAAAGATAAACGCGGCCGGCGTGAGGATCGAACTCAAGGTCCCAGCGTTGGAAGGCAAACGCTCTTCCTGAGCGCCACTGTTGTACAATGGAAAAGTGTTTTGAAGTAGAAACGTTCATTTCACATAGGTGTGGTTTGGACTATTTCGTTAAAAAGTTTGTAATTTTGAAGTTAATTTCGGGAAGTTTCCATCTTTAATTTAACTGTGGCTGTGGTTTTTATACGTTTATATTAATATACAACCCTTGGCAAAAAGTTTCTGATCACTGTTATCCAGTTTATGGCGTTTTGTATTTCGAAGCGTATACTTCGGGATTCGAGAGCATAGGAACGTTTTGCAATATGCCAAATAAAAGAAAGAATGTTAAAATATAAATAAAAGTTAATTCAATATTGCAATCATATAATTTATAATTATAATGCTGGCAAAAATGTTTCCCCGTGAGAAAAAAATATCCGATCAAGATCGAAGTTGGAAAATAGTAATCGATCACTGAGGAAAAATGTTTTAAATTTGCATATTGAAGATAGATTAGAGTGCCTGTGCATGCGTATGATATATGAATCTTATTTAAAAGAAGAAATCTTCCAGTTGCGAGATCAAAAGCAGCTCTGAAGTGCTGGAAAATGACTCGTGTGAAAAACCTGTCTCGCGATCTAAAAATCCGCATGATTTAATTATTAGAAGAAGTAAATTCACAATGGAAAGTGGCTGATTTGTGAAATTGTACTCAAGGTGCAGTATGCGATATTTGGAAAAAATATCAGTTGACTAATAGCGTGGAAAATTTACCTCGAAGTGGACGACCACAAATATCCATACCTAGGAAGGAAAAGAAAACTTGTGAAAATATCGAAAAGAAAGCGGCGAGCAACCTCAAAACAACTTGATTCCGAATGGTCTAAGTATAACGTAAAGGCATGTGACCGCAGTACGTAATCATCTAAATCTAGCAAGATTTAAATCTTGTAAAATTAAAACAAAATCTTACACAATAAAGAAGCATAGAAAAGAGCGCCTGCAATGGTGCAAAAAACATGTGCACTAGCCATTTGATACATGAAATAAAGTTATTTTTAGCAATGAATTTCGCATATCTATCGGTAAAAGTGATGATTGTGGAACATTTGTTTGGAGGAGAGTTGGTGAAAAGTTCAATGATAAGTGCGTCAATACGAAGACTAAATTTTCACCTGGATTTGCAGTTTGGAGTTGTATTACATCACAAGGCGTCGGCAAGTTGTGTATTGTGTTACGTACAGTAAGCTTTGAAATTTACATTGACATTTTAGTGGATTTTTTGATTCCCAGCATCGATCAATAGTTCGGAAATCAAAATGATTTCTTTTTTCAAGATGACAATTAGCTCCCCAACGCACCAAATCAATGAAGAAATTTCTACAAAATGTAGGTAATATACCAATTCAAACCATGACGTGACCACCCAATAGTCCGGATCTTAATCCCATCGAAAATATGTGAAATATATTTTTTAAAAACTCGATTTTTGAGGAATTACAAATGCCATAGAACTTACGTAAAGCTATAAGGGAATGCTGGGGTGAAGTTACTCCCAATGAGTGTAAAAATTTTAATGAGTCCAGTCCACTAACAATTCGACTGTCATCCGAAAAAAAGGTGGATTTACGAAATATATAATTACAGTGATCGGTTATTTTTTTCCAAATCAAAGCATGATCGGATAATTTTTTCTTTGATGCCTAAATTTCAATCACAATTCTTCTGTTTATAAATTTATGAATGGTGATTTTTCTTTATTGCATATTGTTGTTCATTATATGTAACACAAATGTATTATCGCTAATAGGCATTTCATTTTTATGCAGTGAGAATAAATAATCTTTTCTTACAAAAGATGGTAGTGTTGATATAATGATCGGAAACTTTTTGCCAAGGGTTGTAGTATAAAAATGTGAATTTTAAATACACTTACGTAGATTGCTAAAGGAAAAATATGGATGTTCTATTTTTTTTCGATAAGATTTTTTTGAATAATATCTTTTTTTTCGCATTTTATTTTTTAATTATTTTTTAATTAAAATATCTTTTAAGTGTGTTCACTTAAAGTATACTTTAAATGCGAATATTTATTATATAAATAACTTAGTAAATTCAACTTTATTCAACTTATTCAACTTTGAATAACAAATTGTGAGAATTTTTTTAATGAATGAAGAAAGTAATTGTTATTTATTTTTAAATTCGAAAACATTTTTGTCTTTTTAAACTAAATTAGACATTTTAATCTGTAGAATATTTTTGTTTTTCATTTAAAAAATAAATTCGAATTTATTACTAACAGACCCAATACGCATGCATGCTAGATATAAACGGAATCTCTTCCTCATTTTTCGACGTTCGGAATGAATTCACAGATCAAATACGCTTTCTGAGAGAACAGAAGTTATTTGTGAAAAAATAACGAAAACTTAGTGTATATTGACGAATTTTTTTGACAGTGAGAGGAATGAACCGTCATAAGATTCAGATGATTAAAATAAAACTCAACATACAAAAAGTAGGATAGGAGTGTTTTTTTCTTTTAAAAAATGAGTATCTCATTACTTATTTATGTCTTTAAATGGTTCCATCCTTCGATACAAAGGAACCTGCTAAATACACAGATAATTATATATAAACTTAAAATGTATTGCACTCCTGTGAATTCCATTGTTTCATTATGTAAAGTAAAAAAAGTTGTTTTATTAAATAGGCAAACCAATCTCAGAAAATAGAGAAGCAATCATATCCGCTGGCTGTAATGAAAAATGTTTGTGGAGATTTGCATACGATATATGAAGTTCAGCACTGTGCGAAGAGGGCGCTCGCTCAGGGCGGTATTTCAGGGTGGAATTTCAGGGGAGCACCAAATTTAGAATATCAGCCACAATTTTGGACTGTTACAAGAAAAAGTTGAGGAATGGTTGGCTAATTCGCACTTTGCTTCGGGCGCAATTATAAGTCCCACTATGGGCACCCCTTATGAAGTTGATGTTATCGCACAATTAAAATCGATGCCACGTAAACTATATGCGTTCAAAATCTGATGAATCTATTTATTACCGCACTGTATACTTTACATATCTACTGTACAGTTAATAAATTTATGTATCCTCATAATATACACTCATTGCCATAAAAATTTGCGCACCAAGAAAGAGACGTCCAAATGATGTCCTGAGACATCCCATTACACAGTTGCTCTGATCGCACCTCGAGTTCAACTAAACTCGTAGGGTGTCCAACTTTCCGTCCCAAATGATCCTAGATATGCTCGATTGTTGTCAAATCTTGTGATCAAGCAGGCCAAAGAAGGGTGATACTGTGGCGGAGGCAAGCTTGCGACATCCTTGCTGTGTGTGCCCGAGCATTGTCTTATTGAAAAATGGCCCCTGGCAATGGATGTGACTGAAGGATGTCCTGGCCTGAGTTGTCATCCTGGGCAACACTGAGTTGTCATTGTGCCACGGATCAATATTAGAGGTGACCGAGTATCGTAAGCAATAACACCCCATACCATCACGCCAGCTGTAGGAGCGTTGTGTCACTGTGAAGGCATGATTGAGGCGTTCACCACGGAGCCTTCACTCTCAAACACGATTGTCATCGCTGCTCAAATTGAATTTAGACTCGTTGATGAAAACGACCTGGTTCCATTCCGAGCAGTCCAATCCCGTCGTGCGCGACACCACTCCAAACGGAGGTGTCGTTAGGTGGGTGTCATTGGCAGCACACGTAATGGGCGCCGTGATACTAGATGTCCTTCAACCAGGCACCTTGCGATGGTTCGGCAAGACACAGGGATATGTAGTGAAGGTGCTGCCTGTGTCTGTATAGCGGCCAAGAAGAAGTTGGCTCTAGGAGTCCGTTTCGTAAGATGTGACAGTCTTTTCGACGACTGGTCTGTCGAGGGCGTCCCGAACCTGGTCGCCATGTAAATGACATCTCTTCAGTCCACTGATCCCAACACTTCCTCACAGTGATATCAGAACGGTCTACTTGACGAACTACTCGCCTAGCTGACCACCCAGCTTCCATCATCCCGAATATTCTTCCCCTCTACAGCTCTGACAGCCGCTAATATTGTCTTCAATGGCTGCGTAACGGCATGTCTACCTCAGCGTTTCCTTTACAAAAGAAAAGGTACACTCAGACAAGATCAGCTTACCAATTTTATACTCCAAGGATGGTGAAATTGAACGCCCTCTAGTGGCATTACGCAATGCGAAATCACAGTGCATTTCTAAACATTTGCATATCCGCCTCATATGTACCTTCATGCCAAGTTTCGCTACGATCCCACAATTATATGTTGGTCGCAAATTTTTATGGCAATGAGTGTAATTGTAAATCAAGATTTCTGGAGGTACATATACTGCTTTTCGAAACATAAGTAAAGATAGATTCTCAGTGTCACAAATGACAGTGATTCAGGACGCCACAATTGCACCTAAAACAACCAAAAACCAATCTGTGTCTACAGTTTTTTCCCCTTGAGTGTGTGTCTATAGAGTCGGTAAAAAAAAAAAAAAATCTATATCACTTTTCATTTTATGTTTATAATTTACAAATGTTTGAGGAAATACGGTTGGTTTGTTTGCACTTAAAACTAGTTGGATGTGTCAATCCCAAAACTTTTTTCTATCTCATAAGTACATTTTGATATTTAAAAAAAAAACGTGGTGACACCAAAATTACCCACTATCGAATTTCCTCGAACATTTGACCTAGCCTAATAAGATTCTGGTATCCGAAAAGCCTAAAACGCAAAATTAAATTAATATTCTGAGAAAATGAGGTTAGTAGTGCCTCATGTTGGGTAATTTATATAATAAAGAATACTGCCCAGTTAAACAGATGGCATTGAGCTCACAGGCTACAAATACTAATTGTACATTAAAGCCTTATATTTTCAAAGGTTAATTCCGTTCGAAAAAAAATTAAGAAGGGGAAACATCTCTCCCCTATCCTCTTTTTTTATACTTAATCATTGAACCTCCTAAACTAATCACGATCATGCTTTATCATATAAAAAATCTATATCCAAAATTTAGAGCAAATGAGATAATTCTTAATCAAAACCCATTTAGCATTTATATAATTTAAAAGGAGTTATCCCCCTCTTTTATACTTAACTATTAAACTTCCAAAACTATTCGAGATTTGAACGAAATCTGAAAATTCTGCTTGAAAAACCCATTTATATAAATTAAGGGGGGGGGGATTAGAACCCCCGTTCCCCCTATTTATACTTATTCAATAACAGTCACGGACTGTTAACACCTAATAACAGTCACGGAATCGCCTCATCAGAATTATCCTAATCTAAATTTTGAACGAAAACTTAATTCTGCATGAAAATCCCATTTATATCAACTAAGGGGAGGGGCATGAGCCCCCCGTTCCCCATCTTATACATATCGTATGAAATCCAAAAACTAATCAGGGAAGCGCCTTGTCAGAATATACCTACATACAAAATTTCAAGTGGATCGGATATTTTTATCACGAGTTATCGCGTTACGCACGAACGAACATACAGAACGGACGGGCACATAAGCTCTCAGGCTATGATAGCCTGTGAGCTAAAAACCTAATAAGCATCTATTTATGTCAAGATCTAACAGAATCTGAAATTTGATGGAATTTCGTCCATTAGTTCTTGAGATATAACAAAAAATTTGCAAAACGTAGCCCAGCAACACCATATCTTGACAATTTATGCCAAAACGTAAAAAAGCGTCTAATTATGTTATGGTGTAAAAGAATCTGAAGTTTGATGAAATTCTGTGCATTAGTTCTTGAGATATAGTCAGGTTAATAAAAACATTGTAAAATATAGCACAGCAGCGCCATCAGTTGAAGGATTTATAACAAAACGTAATCATCGTGTAATTATGTTATATGTCAGTTTGTAACAAAATCTGAAGTTTGATGAAATTCTGTGCGTTAGTTGTTGAGATATAGCTGTCGGAAAAATCATGCAAAATGCAGCATAGCTGCACCGGCTGTTGCAAGGTTAATACCAAAATGTAATCAGCGTCTAATTAAGTTATATACTCTAGTGTAACGGAATCTAAAATTTGATGAAGTTCTCTGCATTATTTCTTGAGATATAGCTATCGCAAAAATAGTGCATTATGTAGCATAGCAGCGCCACCTATAGGGCAGTTCACACCAAAACCTTATCAGTGGCAAGTTATCTCAAGGTATTGCGGAATCTGAAGTTTGGTGAAATTCTGTGCATTAGTTCTTGAGATATAGCTATCATGAAAATAATGAAATACGTGGCATAGCAGCGCCACCTGCTGGCCAATTTACACCAAAACTTAATCAGCATCTATGTATATCAAGGGGTCACAGAATCTGAAGTTTGGTGATATTCTGTGCATTAGTTCTTGAGATATAGCAATCTTGAAAATCATGAAAAACGTAGTATAGCAGCGCCACCTGCAGGCCAATTTTCACCAAAAACCAATAGGCACTAATTCATATCAAGGTCTAACTGAATATAAAATTTTATTAAAATTCGAGCATTAGTTCTTGAGATAGAGCGCCCACAAATTTTTTGTCACATACAGACAGACAGACATACAGACAGACAGACAGACAGACAGACAGACAGACGTACAGACTCACAGACAGACATTTTCTAAAAATAGTCAAAACGTGTTCAGGACCCTCTAAAACGTATAAATCCGTCGAAAACCGGAAGTCGAAAATTTTCATGAATCCAATACTTTCTTCTTGTAAAGATAGAAGAAAGTAAAAATATGGTGTGTATTCTTAAAAAAAATAGGAAGATGTTTATAAAAAAAAATAATTATTATTAAATCATAAAAAAATTATACTTTAAAGAATTATCATCTATAGACCAAAGCTTAACCAACTTGATAAAGCATACGTAAAAATGAATGTAACTCCAACACGTTTTTCAAATTTAAAAAAGAGGATGATATAGCATACTTTAATAACACGCACTTATGTCACAGAAAACCTAGTATATTTACATGACGTCACCTGAAAATAGTAACATTCTTATAGGCCTTTTTTAATTACTTCTTGACATAAGGAGGTTCTATTTATACCTACAAAGTCATTCCATAAATTAAATTACGTCATATGTAATTTAATTGCATTTGGAATAGAGAATAATTAAGTTTTACCACAAATTTTCAAAAACAGCCAGAATCATGTGGTTAAAATTCATTTTTTTAAACAGCAATTAGAACATTTTTTTCTTATGTGACAAAGAGTAATCGCGGGATTGATTTATTACATGGAATGTATTGGCAAAATGTTCGAAAAATGTAATAATATATGTACATTTTTGTATATACCATTTTTCATAGATTTTTTTAATGTTTAAACTATTATACTTTTTCTCATTTTTCTAAATTTTAATATTTTCCGGAAAGCAGTTAAAAGAATTTCAGATTGATGATGCACAAATACAGTACAGTATGTTTTCCATTTTAATGTAAGTGATTCTGATGCATGCCGACCAAGTTTCTCGATAAAATTTAGGAATCATTTCACAATATTGATAAAAAATACTTTAAAAAGCTAAAATAAGTACATTAAAATTAATTTTAAATATATATTATTTGATAAAGTTAAATATATGTTTGCAAATTTATTAAATTTCTTATAAGATGTTTTTACATTTTTAACAAACTAAAGGACAATTACGCCTTGAAATTAATCATTTATACTAAACATTCTGTACTTAAAGACGCTTTTATGCGCACAACAATTTTATAAGCTTAATACATTAAAAAAATCCAAAATCTGGAAGTTTCAGCCATACTGTGACCTTTATCAAGGTCATATAATAATATTAGAGAGACAACCCAGGAAACACACACCTTTCAGCACACGATCGGACCGTAACTGGCAGTGTCGGATATGTGTCGGCATGGACACAGTGGTTTCACTAAAGTATCGACAGCATGTCGAGAACACAAACATAAGAATATGATTTTACAGCTGCTGGTTACCATTACCATACCTTTTATGATTTTATATCGGCAAGTGACGCAGGACAGAAACGTGATTTCTGATAGTGGTCCAATTAGGTTTGCCAAACTGGGACAGAACTAAGAATTTTTGGTCTTAAGCGACATTTAATTTCTCTTTTTTTAAAATTTTGTTTGTTTCGATAAAATATCTAAATTTTATGTAATTCTTATAAAAATGCTGAGTTGCATAAACAGTAAAATTTTCAAAAATAGCCAATATTTATTTATATATTCATTTTAATTCATTTAAAAAAGGACCTACGATTATTTGAATCAGCAAAAAACATATTTTTAATCGCTCCTTAAAATTATTATTCATTACAGTCTTTATCTTTAAAAAAAATTATGACAATAATTATAAAAATATATTTCATAAGCTAATTCAACTTATTTTCTAATTGTATATTTTAAAAGAAATAATTTTATAAGTTTGTTTAAAAAACAAATTATTAAAAATTGTTTAAATTATTTAACAAGCTATAAAAAATAAGAATTCTACACAGTTTTTGGCTTTATTCAGAAAACCGCCCCCCTTTAAAAAAAATTACCAAAAGAAAATATATAATATTGATAAATATTCATTAAAAATATGTTCTGCAGTAAATCATCAAATGACGTAAAATATATTTTTTTAAATTAAAAAAATATATTTTTCCTTCTTATTATTTTTGTTGCAAATATATATCCTGTAATATCACACAATTGAATACATTATAATTCCTAAAACGAAAATTGTATCAGCGAAAAAATTCTGAATTCACCGATTTTATTAAATACTAAAGTATTCTTAAATTTACAGAAAGATTCAGAAATATTTCCCATTATAAAAACTATTTATCTAAAGAAAAATATAATGATAGAAATTAATATTTTCTCTTTATTTTTAAATTAAAAATATTGATAAATAAGAAATGACATTGTTGTGTCTTGACACTAACTATTTCTGAAACGTGATGACAGATGGCAGCAACAAAAATTTTGATGTTGACAGAACGAAGCTGTAATGACTTTATTAATCAATTATTTCTCATTATTTCTTGTCCATTTGTACTTTAAAATTCATAATATGTTATTTCATAGATATAATTTGTATGTATTCATTTCTAATTCATCTTTTTAGATAGATTATATTTGTTATAATGCAGGTTGTACTGCGTGACAGTTCAGTACAAAAATGTTTCTATTCTAAGTATGTTTACAAGATACGAAATCGAAGGATTCTATTAAAATCTCTTTAAATCCCAACAAATCTTATTTATTTTTGTAAAAAACCTCATCATTCAAGCTATCTAACCATCAATCAGCTCTTAAAACAGTTGTCAAGTAGTCTGTGATTGCAGAATCAACATTCGTATTAAGAAAACGATACCCTTTTTTTTCAAGACGCCGTCAAGAAGAATATGTCACAGGTAAAATCTTCTTTGATTAAAAAATCAATTTCTATGTTTATGCAGTCTAAAATCTCAACATAAATAAATTTTCTGGTCCGTCCTCAGCCACAGCGTCTAGAGTATTTTTAAAGTTTAATTATAAAAGTTAATTACTTCAGAATAAAAACGAAAGTAGAAATACAAAATGAACAGAAATTTAGTTTCACTATAAAAGAAATTAATAGATATAACATTCAAGTTGCTGAAGCAATAGAAAATAAAAATGTTAAATTAACTGAGAAGCTTAAAGCAGAATTAATTAGCTTAGAAGCTGATTTAAAGAAATCTTATTTTGGAATCGCAGAAGAAAGTATTAATCCTTTATACGATTCATTTACTAAAGCGAAGGACATTGTTGTTGACGATTTAGTAAAAATCGAAGAATTTTTGGTTGTAAAAATAGAAGAAAATAAGAATGAAACCAGTAATAATTCAATTTCTGTTAAGGATAACGCTTAAAAGTTACCTAAATTTGAGTTGCCGATATTTTATCTAGATATCAATTATTGGATTACTTTTAAGGAAACATTTTTGTCTGCAATTCATAATAATGAAAATTTATCAGATCAGTTAAAATTTTCTTATCTAATAGCGAGTGTAAAAAATTATCCTGCTAAATTAATTTCGGGATTTTCAATTTCCGGTGATAATTATAAAGAAGCGTGGGAAACTCTTGTTAATCGCTACGATAATCGTAAGAATTTGGCATATTCATTACTGTCAAAATTCATTAATACTAAATCATTAAAATCACCTACGCAAAAATCAATTCTAGAGCTATTCGACACTTGTAATGAAGTTATTCGAAATTTGAAATCTTTAAAATTTGAATTTAATGAATTTGTTGATTTGATTTTAGTTTATTTAATTCAAACAAAATTTGATGATAATTTAAGAAAACAGTGGGAGTTATCATTAAATAATGATTGTTTTCCAATTTATGAAATGGTAATTAGTTTTCTTGAAAAACAAGCACGTAGTCTGCAGAATTGTAATGTTGAATTTATTAAAACTGAATCTAAATCTAATCATAAATTTGATCCTAAATCTCAACATTTTCCAAAAAGATCGGTATCGAATACTGTCGTAACGGATAATGTGAATAAATCACAAAAAATTATTTGTCCAAAATGTAATGAACCCCACCAACTTCATAGATGCCCATTAATGCAGAATTTATCTGCTGAACAACTCTGGCATTTAGTAAAATCTAAAAAGTTATGTACGAACTGTTTGCGTTCTAACCATTTTGTTGCTAATTGTTTGATAAATACCACATGTAAACATTGTAATTCGAAACATCATACACTCCTTCATCGTGATCAATCTGCCCCTGAACAACAACAAATTATTGGACAACAAAATCATGTAACAACCCCAAATGCTGTAGGTAATTTAAATGAATCAAATTGTTTTACTAATCAATCGTTTAATGGAAATTCTCAAACATTGTTGGCTACTGCCATTATACGTGTAAAATCCAAATCAGGCAAATTCATTCCTTGCAGGGCGATGATCGATAGTGGTTCTCAAAGGAGCCTACTTTCTAAAACTTGTTGTGAAAAATTAGGTCTTCCATCAAGGCATACAAATCATAAAATCTCAGGTATAAATAATTTAGTTGCAGAAACAACTCTTCAGGAAGTTTCTTTGACATTCTCTCCCCATTTTAATGATGAAGTCTTTCAGTTAGACGCGTTAGTTGTTAACCAGATAACAACAAATTTACCAAGTTTTCTGATTACGACAAAGTTTTGGCCACATATTGAAGGCTTGAATCTTGCGGATCCAAATTTCCATGTGTCCAGTCCTATTGATCTTCTTATAGATGCAGATTTGTTTGCTAATATCATAATAGGAGAGTCTATTTTAGGACTTAAAGGATCACCGAGTGCTATTAATTCTAAACTGGGTTGGATACTATCGGGAATTATTTATTCGAATGAATCAAACTAAAATTCATCTGTTAGTTGTCATGTTACTACGCAGATTACTTTTCAGCTGCAAAAGTTCTGCGAACTTGAGTCGGTTCCCAGTTCTGATCCAATTTCTCTTGTTGAAGATAATTATTCTAAAACTGTTTCACGCACAGAATCAGGACGATATGTTGTAAACTTGCCGTTTAAATCTAAGCCAATCCTCGGTGATTCAAAATCTCAAGCTATAAAGCGGTTTTATTTTTTGGAGAAGAAACTCCACCAAAACCCTTTGCTTAGAGAGCAATATTTAGCATTCATGCAAGAATATATCGATTTGGGGCACATGGAACTTATACCAAATTCAGAAATTTCAAATCCGGATCATTTTTATCTTCCACATCACGGGGTATTAAAAAAAGATAGTTCAACTACACGACTTAGAGTAGTATTTGACGCATCTGCAGTTGGTTCATCAGGCCGCTCTTTAAATAATTATCTAGAAATAGGTCCGAAATTGCAGCCAGAAATATTTCTTTGTTATTAAAGTTCAGAATGAATCCAATTGCTTTTACTGCTGATATCGAAAAAATTTTTAGGCAAATCCTCGTTAATCTGAAACATATTGACTATCAACGCATTCTTTGGATATTTAATTTAGAAGACACTATCAAATCATACAGGCTGTTGACCGTTACATACTGTTTTTTCTGTGCACCTTTTTTGGCCATTAGGACATTACGCCAGTTGGCCATTGATCATGAACAATATAATCAAAAAGCCTGCCAAATTATTCAAGAGGAAATTTACGTTGATGATCTCCTTTTTGGATCCGACTCAAGAGAAAACGCTCAGAATTTAGTGACAGAGCTAATTAAAATTATGAAAAGTGGAGGTTTTAATCTACGAAAGTGGGCCTGTAACGATCCTGATGTAATAGCTCATTAACCTGATGAAATGAAGGCTTCCTCAAAAAAGGTCATTCAGGAAGATGATACTGTTAAAGTGCTTGGTTTACTTTGGGACTCTTCCAAAGATATTTTACAAATTAGGTTCGCTGATTTAAGGGGTCAGGTACCTTTGATCGATTAAAATAGAAGCAAAATTTGCATACAGTATTGATCTCAATATCTTTAAATCTATCGCTTTTAAGAACTTCAAATTTTTAACACATATTTAAATAATCTTCCTGTAACTGTTACAGGTCATGGAATATTTTTATACCTTCACCATAAAATTAAATTAAAAAATTACAAAAGGTCTTTTTTTCTCGAAGAAAAATCATACATAGTCTTGCGCGCAGCTTGACATGCATAAAAAATATCATAAAGACCTAAAATCACTTTATATATAAAGAAAAATTGTCAATAATCAAAATGACGAACCCTAGTTACTTTAAATTCTGTCTTTGTATAAAAAATACATAAAAATATGAAAAATAACAAAATTTAGGACTTTTTTTTGTAAACAATAATTCATAACTTAAAAAATTCATACACAAAAGTGATAGTAGTTCGTCATTTTAAGCATTTATATGTTATGTAACTTCTGTAAAAATTTCATCAAATTCTACCCAACCATTTTCGAGCAATCATGCGCGCAAGTTGAAAAAATAGCATTTTGAGAAAATCCAATTTAAAGATAAAATTTCTTTTTAAAACATATTATGCAAAATATCTTTAGATATTTAAGTATACATATATTTATTTACTTACCTATTTATATAAAAACATAAATTCAATAAGTTTCATTATAAAAAAATAGTAAATAGTGTGCTATAAAACATGCAAAATGAATATAAATACACAAATAACATATACTGATACAACATTTTTCTATATATTTATTCATTATTTACAAAATTTTTACATGAAACTGGTAATACTTCATCATTTTCAACATTTATATGCTATGTAAGAGATGTTAATTTTTTATGACATTTTAGACAACCATTTCGGAGAAATCATGTGCGCAGTTGAATCGTAAACGTAAAAACGAAAATAATTTTTCATCATATCGTTCTTCTAAGTAACCATTCATTATCTAATAAATCCTTACATGACACTGGTAACAATTCGTCATTTTCAACATTTGAATGTTTTGTATGAGCTGTTAATTTTTTATAAAATTTTAGCCAACAATTTCAAAGAAATCATGCGCGCTATTGAATCGTAAACGGAAAAACGAAAAAAAATTTTCCTCATATCATTCTTCTGAATAACCATTCATTATTTAATAAATCCTTACATGACACTGATAATACTTCGTCATTTTGAACATTTGAATGTTTTGTAAGAGCTGTTAATTTTTTATAAAATTTTAGACAACCATTTCGGAAAAATCATGCGCGCTATTGAATCGTAAACGAAAAAACGAAAAAAAATTTTCCTTATATCATTTTTCTAAATAACCATTCATTATTTAATAAATTCTTACATGACACTGATAACAATTCGTCATTTTCAACATTTGAATGTTTTGTATGAGCTGTTAATTTTTTATAAAATTTTAGCCAACAGTTTCGGAGAAATCATGTGCGCTACTGAATCCTAAGCGTAAAAACGAAAATTATTTTTGTGAAAATTCAATTGAAAGAAAAGATTGACTTAGGAACTTATTATGAAACATTATTTTTAAGTATTGCAGTAATTTATATAATTATTTACTTATCTTATTTATACACATGAATTTAATAAATATTAAAAAATAAATATTGTGTACTAAATCAAGAAAAATAAAAGTAGAAATAAAAATAAATTTACCTTTACAAGAACAATACTACATCATCTGTTTACTTAGATTATTAGGTTGATAAACTTTTTAAAAAATCTATAAATTCATTCTGATGTTTTCTATTGCATGACATAAATAAACCTTTTAGAAATTTGAACACTAATTTACATACATATACTTTGATAACTATCATCGCATGGGATAACAGATGGAAAAAAACTTTGCTCAAAGATTTTCACAAAACTTAACACATTTAAAAAGCACCGGCACTGTAAATTTCACCTTCCTCCAAGAGAAATTTATCTTTCTGAGCAATTTCTTTCATTCGCTTACTTTTTCTTGCTTCTTTTGTGTTTTGAGGAAAGCGTAAATTAGAAGTTGCAATCCTTTGGTCGTCTAACTGTTTCAAACATCCTCGAGCATGTGCACCAACTGTCAAGCCAAATTCTTGCATTACATTCATTTTTCCTTGATTGCCATCATTAAACAAAATAACTGCTTCATTTGTAGCAATTTCCACAATCCTTTTACCTACTCCTTGTGTTTTTGGACATAATTTCCATATTAAAGAATTTATCGATTCATTGTTGTTCTGGGTCTTACCTCCTAAGCACCTAGACAGAAGTTTTGGCTGCGATAAGTCATTAAAAATTGGTTTTATAGTATCCATTACACTAGTCGGGACTGTGTTCTTGTGTTTAAATGTTTTAATGGTACCACAAGCAACTGCTTTATTATATTTGCACCAAGATTCACTTCCAGTAGGGCAAAATGAATGTAGAGGCTCGGCATCCGTTGAACGAGAATGAAAATATGCAGCCCAGATAGCTTGACGCATTTCATGTAAATTGTTTTTATTCTGTCGAATTGCATTTCCATAATAATCTGTTAGCTTAGCAATGATGTTGTCCGTAAGTCTACCTTTTCCTCCAAGTGCTTTACCTTCACTACATTTTACTTTGTTTTGTTTAAGTTTTCGTAAGCGTGTGCCCATTCTCTTTTGAATGTGACCCACGCATTCAATTTTTTCAACTTTTGTATCAGAACCATATGGGCTGGCCTCTGATATGGCTTGAAAAGTTTTGGCATCACCATCACCTATATATCCAATGTACTTTACGTTTCTTGTGGCTTCTGAACGTTGAAATATTCGAACCATACCACTTAGTTCCATTTTTCCAGCAGATCCATCGTGGTTATTGAGGCAATCTTTTTCATGGGTTTTTTTCCATGAATTATATTCATGCGTCCCTTTTTTTAGTTTCCATGCATCACATGACTTGCAAAATGAGGAAAGGACTTCAGTATCAATAACTTTGCCGCTTTTGTCACCAATGACAGTGCACACACCTATTCGTGAAGTATGACCCCGAGTTTTCCATGTACCGTCACCACTGATGTTTAAGCATGAAGAATCAGTCAGAGTTACTTCTTCTGAAGCTGCAGATATCATAGATTTTTCTGCGACAGATGCAGAGCATTTCTGTAGCACCTTTATCGCAGCATTGTAAGATTTTTTGGAAACCGGTTGAGGCAGATCCATGATTCCACAAAACAGTTTCATTGCTGCATACCCCAGTCCAATTGATCTAATGGCTAGGGTGGAGCGAAAAAAATTTTTTTTTGAAAATCAAAAACGGGTAGGTGCCAAAAGTTGCCTTTATACTAGTACATCAACTGCGTGAAATTTTACCGCTGAAAAAAAATGTCTTGAGTCTGCGCTTTTGCTCCAAAAATCGAAATTTTGGGTAAAATTTGTCATTTTTTGACATTTTTTCAAAAAAATTAAAAAATTCCTACAGAGCTGGTTAGTATTTAAAAGTGTTGCTTAGACCTTTATATTTATCTGCTTAACACATTTAAACTATAAAGCAATATGTTTATTCCCTTTTAGATGGAGCAAAACAGGCAACTTTTAGTAAGAAAACAACATTACCACTCTATTGGGTCATACAACGAATTGTTGTTTTTAATACAGCTCTTGTTTTCAAAACTACGATGTACATGCGTCGTGGAGGTGGCTATATTTCCTATACCACCCGGCCCAACTATTCGATCATCTTAGTACAGTGTTTTACTTATACATTGATTTGTGATTTTCTTTATAAAAATTTGGCATGTTTTCGATGCTTCCACCTTGTTCATCTGTTCTTTGCATCCACATGCTGCTGTAACTATCTTCAGGTATATTTTTACAGTTTATACAAAAAATGACAAGCAGAGTAATGCACGGGAATCTACTAAAGGGATCTATTCGGCCATCTATTATATTTATCAAACTTACATTCAGTTGATGAATAGTGATTGGAAATTCTGTTACCACAACATTTTTCCAGTCAATTGTATTTTTTTTACGTAATGATTTGCTTCAAAGATGATTTCAGATATTTCAACTATAAGTATGCCATCATTTATTCTACTTTTGCATTTTTTATATGTTGAGAAGCGAGCTGTTTAATGTGATGGTGATCGTCAGCGAGAATTGCAATGAAAATTTGTTCTCCATGTGTAAAGCAACCGCTGTTGTAAATAACTTTTTTTTGCATTAGTTTTATACCGTTTTCTAAGTGTTTTCGTATCCAGGTAATTTCCTATTAACTTTTAGATCCTCTTTTTATGAGTGGCCAACATTTGATGGTGAAATGTCCTGGGAATAAACATATAATGCATAGTACTTTATGAGGGAATGTACGGATTCTAATCGACTATAAGTGCTCATTTAAAATTAGGAGAATTTTATTTGTCACTGTGAACCATTTTGCATGGGGTAAGCTTAGAATTGTGTATAATATTGAATCATTCGCTACTTCAACTCCAGTGAATTTCCTCTGCGCCAATTATTAGAGAAGTCGCTATAAAACGTTCTAAGCTACATGGATTCACTGGATCAATAAGGAAAATCTTTGTCTACGAACTGTTCACTTCCTATTGCAATTTTTTTTTTATAAAATAGAGAATAATTTTGAAAAATTATTTTCTCAAATTGAGAAAAAGATACTCAGAACAGACTAGAAATTTCTGTCAGAGATTGCAAAGCTAATTCATAAGGAAAGCTATTTCTCAGAAAGAATTTGGAATAGGAGTTTAGAAAACATCTCACACAAAAGACAGCTCATAAAGTTAATAAAATTTTCCGCTTTATATAAGCACAGATTGGCAATTAGCGTCTATATGTTCACTCACAAAATGTATAATCCAAGTTTATACCGCAGGATGTCTTATAGCAAATGTACTACACACCTAAATAAATGATCTAAAATCTTATTAGAAATTACTAGACTATGGAACAATGGAAGAAACGACATAAAGCATACTAAAACTTCTTTAGAAATATTGTTGTTTTACATGCAAATTTTGTTTGCAATCCTCTGTGACGATCGTCATAATATTAAGCAGCCAGCTTCTCAAAATATATTCAATGTAATAAGTACAGTAAATGATGACATCTAAAAATTGAATTCATACAATCAATTTTTAGGAAAATCATTATATATAAAATGTAATTGATTGAAAAAATGCTGTGGTAACAGAACTTCCAATCATAATGTATTAATTGCATGAAAATTTAATGAAGATAATAGACTGCTGAATAGGTTCAATTAAGAACATACCCAATACATTACTCAGCTTCTCTTCTTTTATACATGGTATAAAAATATACGTGCAGCAGGTCACACCAGCAATCCAAATCATCCAAAGTCAGTGAATACAAAGAAGAGATAAATTACTTTGATACATAGAAAACTTAACTTATACTCGTCTTCGGGAAAAAAGTAACAATTCAATACATAAATAAAACACTGGGCCTAGATGATTGGGTGGTTGAGACGGGTGGGATAATGCAACCACCTCTATGAGTTATATACACAGTAGTTTTGAAAGCAGCTAGATCAGAAATGCATTCAAAAAACACATTTCGTTGTATGGTCCAATAGCGAGGTAACGCTGATTTTTCACAAAAAGTTGTCAGATTTGCTCCAATTATACAGACTACAGATATTGTTTTATAGTTTAAATATGTTAAGCAGATAAATATAAAAGTCTAAGCAACACTTTTAAATACTAACCAGCTCATTAGGAATTTTTTAATTTTTTTGAAAAAATGTCAAAAAATGACAAATTTTACTCAAAATTTCGATTTTTAGAGCAAAAGCGCAGACTCAAACCATTTTTTTTCAGCGGTAAAATTTCACGCAGTTAATGTACTAGTATAAAGGCAACTTTTGGCACCTACCCGTTTTTGATTTTCAAAAAAAAAATTTTTTCGCTCCACCCTACTAATGGCATAAATATATCTGTTGCTAATTTCTGAAATTTTGTTATTTTCGCCGATCTTCTTAGAATTCTTAAATTTAATAACTTCAGCACAATTTTCACATAAAATCGAAATTTTAGATGATAAGCCACATTCAATTTCTTCTGTTATACTTACTTCACCACCACAAGCTTTACAGCATAAAAATTTTTCCAGAATGGAAAACATGTGACTGACATCCATAATACGATATCCATCAAAGCTAGAATTATATTCAAACTCCTTGTTTACAGAAAGTTTTCTCTGTGAAGCACTGTTATTCAGTGAATCATTTTCACTTTTCGTCAACTTTCTGGTATATACATTACCAGTAAATTTCCTTTTTTTCGGTCGTATCCCAGAAGCTCTTTTAGGTGTGTTTTCGCTAAGAACTTCACTCATTGTAGCAGAAGATTATTAACGAAATAAATAAAATTAATTTAAAGCTAAAATAAAACTTATTCGCAAACAAATCACTATAAAAAAATCAGAAATTCAGCATCGAAAGAGTAAACAACACAACGTGCATAGATTTATTTCTAAATCAAGCTAAATAGCTTGAATCTAAAGTTGAAGTAGCAGTTGCTAATTTCTGCTTGATTTCCTGAAAGGAAAGGGAAAATAAATAACCACAGAGTAAAGAAAAATAAGAGTAGAAATCCTTGAATCTTATCAGCTACGGCCGGCGCCTGCTGCGTGAAAAATGTAAACAAACAGTCTAGCCCTTTAAATATCGCTGTTTCATGAAAAGAGGTCTTACTATTTTGCCCATAACTTCGTTTCTAATGAGGATTTTTTTATGGGGTTTGTTTTAATATGAATCTAAAAGATTATACTTTCATATAAAGCAATAAAAAAAAAATCGAAATTTTGACCATTTGAAAGGTACCTGACCCCTTAAAGGATGTACAAACAAAACGAGATTTGTTATCTGTAGTGGCTACAATCTTTGACCCTCTGGGTTTCCTAGCTCCTACAACAATAAAGTTAAAAATTATGATGCAAGATCTTTGGAAGGATAAGATTTCTTGGGATGAGAAAATCCCACCTGCCATACAACAGGTTTGGAATGAATTTTCATCTGAAATGCATTTATCGAAATCGTTAGAAATTCCTCGATACATGAATTTACTTAATGAAGCAGTTTTGAAATTCAACTGCATGGATTTTGCGACGGTTCGAATAAAGCCTATGCTGCTGTTACATATTTACGTGTAGTTACACCTGAAAGGGTATTTGTTAATTTGATTGCTGCAAAAACTAAGGTGAATCCTATTAAACCTCAAACATTGCCTAGAATCGAGCTTTGTTTAGCTCTTTTGCTAGCTAAGTTATGTTCTGTAATTATTGACACATTAAAGGTAAAATTTGACAATATTTATTTGTGGTCAGATTCCCAAATTGTTCTCAGTTGGCTAAAAGCACCACCTTTAAAGGGAAATCAATTCGTACTTAACAGAGTATGCCAAATACAGGCATTAATGCCTTCCCATGAATGGAATCATATTCCAGGTGCTTTAAATCCTGCAGATGTAGCTTCTAGGGGAATTCCTCCACGAAAGCTTCTTAATCATTCTCTGTGGTGGCATGGGCCTCCATGGCTGCTGTTAAATGAGCAAATCCCAATACCAAAGTTCACTGCTCCGATTCCAGAATTAAATCAATTAATTGACTCTGTCAGTAATGTAACACAAGTAAGTGCACCTCCTGACTTTCTTCTTAAGTTCTCGAAATTCTCTAAGCTGTCAAGAGTCACAGCCTATTGTCTTAGATTCATTCATAATGCTAGACATAATACATCGAAAAAATTTGGAAATCTAAGTTCAGAAGAAATCTCTAATTCAATTCAATGCATTGTAAAATTAATTCAAAGTTCTGAATTCAACACAGAGCTTAAGTTGTTAAAAGAAAGAAAACCCTTACCAAGCAATAGTAAACTGTTATCACTCAATGTATTTTTAGATTCAAGTGATATCATTCGAGTAGGTGGTCGTTTGTCCCAACATCAGTCTTTAACCATCGATAAAAAATATCCGATGCTACTCCCAAAAAATAATTTTGTCACTAAACTATTAATAAAGCATGTACATGAGAAACATATGCACGCAGGTACACAGCTAGTACTTTCTATTATACGTCAACAATTTTGGTTTGTTAATGGTCGTTCTACTGTGAGACAAGAACTCAACAAATGTGTACTTTGCAAACGCCTAAAAACACAAGCTTGTCAACAAATGATGGGAGATCTTCCCGTTGACAGAATCACCCCAATTCGTCCATTTTCCAAGGTTGGCATAGATTTTGCCGGCCCCTGCATAACTAAGCCAAATTTGCCCAGAAGTAAGATAAAATTAAAAATATACATAGCAGTATTCGTCTGCATGTGCACTAAGGCAGTGCATCTGGAAGTGGTATCAGACTTGTCGGTGCAAGCCTTGCTAGCAGCCCTAAAGAGATTTATTGCACGTAGAGGCCTGCCGTCTGATATTTATTCAGACAATGGTAAACATTTCGTAGGTCTAGCAAATCAACTAAAGCAGTTATTCCAATATTTGAGAGACAGAGAAATTCAAGATTTTCTTTCGAGCCAAAAAATCAATTGGCATTTCATTCTTCCATATGCGCCACACTTTGATGGGCTATGGGAGGCAGCTGTAAAGCTTACAAAAAATCATCTGTTAAAGGCATGTAAATCCAGTACTTTAAATTTTGAAGAATTATCCACTTTACTGTGTCAAATAGAAAGTTGCATAAATTCCAGACCTCTAACGCCGATGTCATCAGATCCATCAGATCCGCGCGCATTAACTCCAGGTCATTTTCTAATCGGAGCACCGCTCCTTGATATTCCAGAACCTTCTAATTCACGAGCTCTATCATTAAATGCTCGTTGGCGCCTTATTGAAAGGGCCAAGAACCAATTTTGGTATAGATGGTCAAGAGAATATCTCCAACATCTCCACCAGCGTCCTAAATGGACTACTCCAAGTGTTAATCTACGAGAAGGAGACTTGGTAATAATTCATGAACGATCCGTGCCCATGAGATGGAAAATGGGCCGCATTCTACAAACTTTCCCAGGACAGGACAATCGAGTTCGAACAGTCTTGATTAAAACAGCGGACGGTGACATCAAGCGTCCTATTACAAAGGTATCCCCTCTACTACCGGGGGCGGAGGATGTTGTGTCTTGACACTAACTATTTCTGAAACGTGATGACAGATGGCAGCACCAAAAACTTTGATGTTGACAGAACGAAGCTGTAATGACTTTATTAATCAATTATTTCTCATTATTCCTTGTCCATTTGTACTTTAAAATTCATAATATGTTTTTTCATAGATATAATTTGTATGTATTCATTTCTAATTCATCTTTCTAGATAGATTATATTTGTTATAATGCAGGTTGTACTGCGTGACAGTTCAGAACAAAAATGTTTCTATTCTAAGTATGTTTACAAGATACGAAATCGAAGGATTCTTTTAAAATCTCTTTAAATCCCAACAAATCTTATTTATTTGTGTAAAAAAACCTCATCATTCAAGCTATCTAACCATCAATCAGCTCTTAAAACAGTTGTCAAGTAGTCTGTGATTGCAGAATCAACATTCGTATTAAGAAAACGATACCCTTTTTTTTTTCAAGACGCCGTCAAGAAGAATATGTCACAGGTAAAATCGTCTTTGATTAAAAAATCAATTTTTTTGTTTATGCAGTCTAAAATCTCAACAGACATAAAACGAATTCTTAATCTAATTAAAATTTATAAATTACCAACTTACTATTTATGAAAATAAGTATTTCCATGTTAAAAATATATAATTTATTAATTAATGCAATGCATGTAGTTACATTATGAATCGTGCTAAAAAATATTAAATAATACAAAACCTCTAAAAATAATTAATTCCATTAAATGCATAATAATTCTTATTAAATTATTGAAAATTATTTCATTCTTTTTTAATATTACGTTGATCTTTAATCACTTCAGTATAAGACAATTACAAAGTAAATAAATTATTATTACAATAATTAATAATACACAAGTAAAAAATTATATAAAAACTCGTCAAAATTGCAATTTTTTCCATCAAATAGTTTACCTTCAACGACAACCGCATCCCTTAACGAAATGCTTTCCTCTTATTGACCCATACACTCCTCACCCCCAACCAGGGTCAGTGGGTAATTGTTTAAAGCACTCACATTGTGTCCTTTGTGACCTCAGTGTGATCGACCCCAACGTCATCCTACGTTGAAGTACATTTTTAAAGATTTTTAACAAATGTAGTTCCAAGATGATGGTGGCATCAACGCTATTTTATTTTCAATTTATGCTGGTGATGGGATAGCAGACCGACTGAGTGTGACTGTGTGCGACTGTGTCGGGTGGCAGTACCCCGGCTTGTCGAAAAAGGTGTGGATCGATACGGCGGGCGATATCATGCCGATATCGTCGGTAACGGCAAAGCGGCTGTGGGCCGATTGTTTACCGATAGCTCTATGTTTTCTGGGAAGTTGTAGAAAATGACTGTCTCACATTGTTACATTACCTTGATGAATGCCATTGGGTGGCCAAAACTTGTCAGTTGTGGATGTTATTTAATACTTTAAGTGATTTAATTGTTATGTACATAAATACGTCTTTTTATAAACAGTTTTTAATGTAAGTGATTTTATTTTTTCATCTTATTCAAAGCTAATCAGCAAGGTAAACTGCCATTTAAGAAAAATATTTACCAAAGATTTTAATAATAAATTTCCACTTTGTTAAAAACTGAATAAAATTATTACTCCCTTAACTAAGAAATGTTATTAATGTTATTATTTTTTTTTTGTTATTTCAAAAGATAAAATGTACATTAAATAGAATCTTCGTAAATACTCATATTAAACATAGAAAAATCATGAAATATACCAGCATTTTTATTACGTTTCAAAAGCACACATTAATTTTGCAATGTATTGACAAAATATTGACAAATGTAAAATATGTATTTGAGAATACACTTGTTTTTTTTTATCATTTTGATAGATATCTTAGTGAATCTATTTCTTAAAAAAATAAATATTTGTTTAGCTGAGTTCCTGAAACATTTTTCGTAATATCATTAAAAAAACAAATGCAAATGAAAAAAAATATTATGACAGATTACAAGAATTTTTGTCACAACTAGAATTCAGTCACTAATTCAGAAACAGATTTAGACATTATTTTCCCACGCTTTTCAGATTAAAAATATATAGTTTGAGAACACTTAGGCAAATCCAATACTTTTACAACAATAACACAATACATCAATATATATTTTGCTACAGCAATTTCGTACAGAGCTCATCAAAATGTCTTTGTTGTGTCACATTCTTCCAGAAAACCCAAATCACATTATGCAAGCTTTTTTTTAATTAATAACCAAGTTTTATAGTTTCGTTTTTAATTATTTTGATATAAATTATTCAAAAAATTTATTTCTGCTGTGGTAAACCGCATATGTTGCTTACTTTTAGAAATGTTAATTTTAGAAACATTTGAAATAGCAAGGGCATTTTTAAGAAATTAATTTAGAGAAATATTGATTCATTTTGGATTTTCTTTATCTAATTAATAAATAGATCTGAATGTAATTGATTAATATGATTTTCTTTATAAAATGTATTTATATTATTTATTAAGAAACTGTCATGAACGAAAACAATTGAAAAAATCATACTATTATCTTCATTTCAAGTACAAAACTGTCAACAAAAATGTTTTACACAGATTAACATTTCTTCAATCATTTTTCAAATAACATTTTTCATGAAATATATAGAAACACTCCTTAATGATATAGGGGAGACTGGGGCATATGTGAACTTGGGACAGATATAAACGCTGAAGTTTTTTTCTAGTTATTATGTTTCTTTTGTTTTATTTTGTTTTTTCCAAAAAAATATCAATGATGGTAGCACCTATAAACGTATAATAATAAAAAAAAAAATGAAGCTATTCGACCATTTTCTTTTTCCTCAGGATTCAAAAGACTCATTTTAAAAAATAATGTTTTAACAATTACTATGGGTGCTAATAAATTTTTTGATAAAAAAAATCTTCTAAAATTGTGAAATGTTCATGATTTGTCATTTTAACTCTAATGGGTATGTAGGGCACTTGTGAACAGTCTAGTTGGGTAGAAAATAACAGTTCATACGTTCCCCAATTATCATTCCGTGATTAAGTTCATTTCCGTTAAATTTATGCGAAATAATGTCATTTCAAATATCTATAGTTTTCTTAAAATAGATGATGTTTTTGTCATACAAAATCGAATTTTTTGGAAACTTCTACAAATACATTTGTCAGCAAATTTACAAAAGCAACAATTTCTTTTAAAATCAATTTTAATTTAAATAAATTTTATGTTTTCTAATATGCAATACATGATATGTATTACTTTATTTAACGGCTTTCAGTATTATTTTTTATGCTTTGTTTTTAGGACAAAAACTTACGTTAAGCAACATGCAATTTTTTCTATTCCATTTGTTACAGACTTGCAGTATTAGTTTATTTCCATTTATAAAAATTTCACGTCATTTGATGCATCGAATATAGATATGATATTTTAAGAAAGTGAAATTTTTAATCCTATAACTACTGTAAAATGTCAATTATAAACTCCCCTCTATCCGCCTTCAAAAGCAAAATAATTTAAATTTGGAGGAGATTTTAATGGGAAAAAACTTTTTTTTATTCTTAATTTAGATGTAAAAAAAGCAAATACAGGACAGAGAATTTTTCATATTTCTGCAGATTTCCGATAAATATTATCTAAGCATTCCCTCCCTAAAATAACCCTTAAACAAAAGCTCCTAAGTAAACTTTAAATGTTTTAATTTTTTTCAAGTTTACTTCTTTATTTTTTTAGTTTATTGCATCAATATTTTATCAATTATCTAAGTCTTCCCCAGTCCCAATCTACTTATTCCTATTTTATAATACTTTGCTTAACCATACTTTGCTTAACCATACCACCCAGAAACTAGAGATATACACACACACACACACACATATATATATATATATATATATATTTGTATGGTGTATTTAACAGATAGGAGCGGTCCGATATCCTGTGTTAGATTTTTGGCGACTTTTCTTGGCGCGCTTTTTTGGCGATAAATGTTTTGATCTGGTTTATGTTTATATCTGAAATTCTGAGCGGCTTCTCAGCTTTAGGGTTGCATTTTTTTCGAAAATCGTGTAAGAGGAGAGAAAGGATTGGAGAAAAGATATCTTGAAGCTTATTCGTTCATTAGTATCACGTAAACCATTAGTCAGTTTAAATTTGAATTCTGTTAGATAATTTTACCTCCAAATTGACATTCAGATGCGTTTGCTGGATGCTCCTGGTGCATACACTGTAAAAAAAAATTCAAGAGGTTACTAAAAAATTTTTAGTAAATTTGTATTCCACAGAATTTTTTAGTAATCATTACAAACTTTTTTTTGCAAGTGAAACAAGCATTTCTTTTGTAAACTGAACAAAAGAATTTTTTGTATAACTAACTTAAAAATTTTTAGTATGAGCCACCAAGCAAATTTTAGTAATAGCTCCAAAAATTTTTTTAATAACCATTACGTGCGCCCGAAGGGCAGGAGGTTCCTTCGAGCTACATCCAAACTTCTGAAGCGGAAGATTTTCGGCAAAACTGCAATAGATGGCAGCACCAAACATTGCTAACTGCTTCGACAGGATTTTCATAGTCCCTTTACTAACGAGTACTTACACTACATACATTCGGGGCGTATTTGGCGGTGGCCAGTATTGAACCCGGCACCTTTTAGTTTGGAGTCTGTTACTATAACCACTATGCAATCAAGGCCACACCAAGTGAGTTTTAGTAATAGTTATTAAAAATATAAAACTATTAACTCTACTCGTTGCTAACTTTTTTCTAGTAATTCTTACAGATTTTCTTGTAACCGACTAAGATTACTAAAAATTTTTTAGTAATTACAAGGATCACTAAAGTTTTTTTTAGTGGATCGACCCTCTTTTTTTACAGTGTAACGCCTTTTCATTGTAATGTAAGTCTTGCTTGCAACAGCTATTTTTTTCCTTTTTTTATTTCTTTGTATCTTTTTATCAGAATTCGCACTAGATGTTTAAAATGCTAACTTTATCCTAAAATTAACATTTTTTTTTCATGATACCATTTTAGAAACGTAAGATTCAGCAGTCAGTTTTGACGCACAAAAGGCAAATTTGTTATAAAAACCGATAAAGTGAACAGCATTAATGATCTAAAAAATGAAAATCTTTGGTTTAAAAAAAATTCACAGGAGTGATTAAATGTTGACATAATATACAGCTCTTCATTTTTACCGTCGATGCAAGCTAGATAATTTAACAGCGGCTGCTGTAAATATTAACTGATTGTGTTCTTTTTTGTGCAAATAATTGTGTAATACATTTTTTATATGTTTTTGTTGAGTAAATATTAATATTTTATATCTTTTATCGCCGACATGAGCTAGATAATTAAACAGCGGCTGCCATAAATATTAACTGTTTCTTTAAATTTTTATTTTTTTGTATGACACTTCCTTTTTTTCTGAATTGCCGTCTTATTTATTGGTATTTATATATATATCGCCTTAAAGATTTTTTTTTTGAAATAATAAATGCATTTTTAGCAGTTGCGAGCGAGATTTTAAACATTTTACTACAAGCTTTGGTAAGTTTTATTTATTTATTTTTTTATTATTATTATTATTAAATGTTCTGTATTATTTTTTAAAAGGGGGATTCAGGGGGGCAGAGCCCCCCTGACAATAGAAAAGAAGACTTAGAAGATTTAGATAAGAAGATTTAGAAAAGAAGATTTAGAATGCTAAATTTTGTGTTATTGCATCTAGGAAAATTTTCCAAGATGACAGAAAAACATCGTTTTTAAATCTTTGTTATTTATAAATAAATGGTTTTACACACTTTTCTATTTTTATAAAATGGTGCAAAATCATTGATTTATAAATAACAAAGATTTAGAAACGATTTTTTTCCGCCATCTTGAACAATTTTTCATGTCGCCAAAACGGCACTTTGGCGCAAACTTTTTCGCCAAGTTTTCCCACCTAGCGCAGGATATCGGTTTGGTTTATTGGTTTATTTTTGTCGTCCGATTATCTGCGCTAGGGATATAGAACCGGGGGGAAGTGCCCTTCGTGGGGGTCTTTCTAAGGGAACCTAACCCGTATTTACGCAAGGTCCGAAGAAAACCACGAAAACTCCGAACGGTTAGGCCGACAGCCGCGATTGGGTTCGAACCCAGCACTTGCCGTCTACCAGTTGAGAGGTCTGTACCTCTCGGCCACTGGTCGGGCCGCAGGATATCGGACTCTTCCCGTATATGAATACTTATTATGGTAACATATGAACAAAATAATAAAAAAAAATGTCAAAGGATAATCATCCTCTGTGTTCACAACTGTTCCACCGTTGGAGCACATGTGAAAACTTTTTTTTTGAATTTATAAAACTATTTTTAAAAAAGTAGGAAGAACTATAAAAGTAATTAAAAAAATACCATATGTAATAAAATAAAATTAGTTTATCATATTGAGTAGTTTTTGCTTATAGAAATTATTGGAGAACTGTTGGTAGGTTAGAAGGGGGCCAAACTCATGCCGAAGTAGCGCAAGCCATTGGAGTGTCACAAAGTGTCATTTCCAGGATCTGGAACCGTTTTTTGGAGAGTGAATGTGCAGGCCGAAGACCAGGGCAAGGTCATAGAAGAATAACAACGCCCAATAAAGATCGGTATTTAGCGTTAACAACTCGGAGACACCGAAACATGAACGCTACTCTTCTCCAACAACACCTTCGCTCGGCTACAGGCACCACGATTTAAACTCAGACTGTCCGAAACCGGCTCCAAGCTATAGGTCTGTATGCTCGCCGGCCGATGGTATGTGTTATATTAACATCAAGGCATCGTCGCGACCGCAGGGAGTGGGCAACCGAGCATGTCAACTATAAGAGAAATGGATGGAGCAATATTCTGTTTTCTGACGAGTCCCGTTTTTCTGTGCATCCGGATAATAGGCGTATTTTCATCTGGAGGGACCGTGGCAGTAGGAATAATCCTGCGTTCGTGCACGAAAGTGTCAGATTTTGCGGTGGAGGAGTGTTTGTGTATGGTGGCATCTCCATTGACGGGCGCACTGACCTCTACATCATTCGAGATGGAGCTCTGACTGGTCGCCGATATAGGGATGAGATTCTCAGACCTATTGTAGTCCCTTACGCTGCAGCAACCGGATATAACTTCATTTTAATGGACGAAAACTGCGGGCCACATCGTTCAAACCTGGTGGAGGATTTCCTTTTCGAGGAAGGAATCGTTCGAATGGAATAGCCAGCGTGTTCTCCAGGCATGAATCTAATCGAGCACGTTAGGGACGCTCTAGGAAGACGAGTTTCTGGCCGCCAACAACCCCCCAAAACTCTCCAAGAACTGGAAAGAGCTCTTCTGGAAGAGTGGGGCAGAATAACCAAACTCGTCATTAATAGCCTCATTGAGTCCATGCTCAAAGGTGTTCAACGTTGCTGGCCGCCCGTGGAAACCATACCCCTTACTGAAAATGATTTTCTTTGAAGAAAACACCTTTTCTTATTCTTTTTTTATTCAGCTAAAAAGTTTCCCAGTTACAAAATCCACCTAAAACTGCAATATCCTTTAATTGTTTTGAGCAGTGTATATATATATATCTGATTTTTGTCATGCGATAACTAACGTATTTATAAACCGATTTGAATGAAACTTGGTATTACATAGTACATACAAATATCTCGACCGAGTTCGTTGGCCAGTATCAACCGCCATCTTGTTTCAAAATGGCGGCCATTTATTTTTTTTTAATTAAAAATTTAAAAATAATTGCAAAAAAATTAAAAGTTGAAAAATATTTTTATTTTATGTGTTAGACCTTAACATACCAATTCCAGAACATTTTTTATTTTGTCAATATCTTAAAAAATGATTGAGTTATAGCACTTTGACTTTTTCTTATGGCTGACAGTTTGAAACGATCTGATATTTGTCATGCTATAACTAACGCATTTATGAACCGATTTGAATAAAACTTGGAATGTACATAATAAATACAAATATCTCGACCGAGTTCGTTGGCCAGCATCAACTGCCATCTTGCTTCAAAACGGCGGCCATTTAAAAATAAAAAAAATTAAATTTTAAATTAAATGCGAAAAAATTAAAAGTTGAAAAATATTTTTATTTTATGTGTTATATCTTAAAACACCAATTCCAGAACATTTTTATTTTGTCTATATCTTAGAAAATGATTGAGTTATAGAACTTTGAATTTTTCTTATTGCTGACATTTTGAAACGAGCTGATTTTTGTCATGCTATAACTAACGTATTTATAAATCGATTTGAATGAAACTTGATATGTACGTAGTACACACAAATATCTCGACCGAATTCGTTGGCCAGTATCATCCGCCATCTTGTTTCAAAATGGCAGCCATTCAAATTTTTTTTTACATTTAAAATTAAAAAAAAATAATTGCAAAATTTAAAAGTTGAAAAATATTTTTATTTTATGTGTTAGATCCTAAAACGCCGATTCTAGAACACTTTTTAATTTATCTATATCTTAAAAAATGATTGAGTTATAGCACTTTGAATTTTTCTTATGGCTGACATTATGAAACGATATGATTTTTGTCACGTGATAAGAATCGTATTTATAAATCGATTTGGATGTAACTTGGTGTGTGCATAGTATTTAATAAAGCCCGGACCGAGTTCGTTAACCAGTTCCATCCGCCATCTTGTTTCAAAATGGCGGCCATTTAAAAATTAAAAAAAAAATTAAAATTTCGAAATTAGGTACAAAAAAGTGAGAAATTGAAAAAGATTTTTCTTTTATGCATTTGACCTTGATATAAAGATTCCAAAGCATTTTTTGTTTCGTCTGTATCTTAAAAAATATCTGAGCTATAGTACTTTTAATTTCTAGTGTTGCTCACATTTTGAAATGATATGGTTTTCGTCACGTGATAACACGCGTATTTATACACCGATTTGGATGAAACTTGGTGCGTAGATAAGACATACTGATGCTTGGACCGAATTTGTTGGCCAGTTGCCGTCTTGTTTCAAAATGGTGTAATATACATCTATTTTTTAATTTAAATTTTAAAATTAGATGCAAAAAAGTAAGAAATTGGAAAACATTTTTTCTTTTGTGTTTTGACCTTGATACAAAGACTCCAGAGGATGTTTTGTGTCATCTCTGTCTTGAAAAATGCTGAGTTTTAGCACTTTCAATTTCCAGTGAGATTGACATTTTGAAACGGTCTGTAATTTGCAGGGCTTCCAAATGGTCCACCAACTGAACATCACAATTTTCTTAGAGACATTTTGTTTAGATTTTTCTTGCAAATTGTGTAGAAACCATCTTCAGAAGTTGATTCTAGCACAAACGTATCATGAAATTTTCTGTTAAAAATACTGATGTTCAGTTCGCGGACGATTTGGGAGCCCTAAATTTGTTACGCATTAATACGCATATTTATAAACTGATTTCGATATAACTCCGTGTGTTCATGGTACATACCAATATCTAGACCGAGTTTACGGGCCAACTTTATCCGCCATCTTCTTTCAAAATGGCGGCCATTCAAATTTGTCAAAAATCTTTTAAATGTATAATGATGTATAAACAAAAATTTAGAAATTGAAAAAAGGTTTTTTCAAAACTATTTATTTTACTAATAAATTCCGGAGTATTTTTTGCTTTGTCTTTACCTTGAAAAACTTCTGGGATATAGCAGTTTCAATTTCTAATGTGGGTGACATTTTGTTTTTAAAGTCAATTTGCTCGCGACAGCACTCGTATATATTAAACGATTTCTATATGAGTGTGCATGTTCACATGAATTAAGATTTCGACCAAGTTCGTTTTTTTTTTTTTTTTTTTTTTTTTTTTTTTTTTATCCATCATGCTGTTTTAAAATGGATATCGTGGAATTTGTCGACCATATAAATCGCTTAAAATAAAACCAGGTTCAATAAAAGATGACAAATTTCTAAAAATTCCTATTAATATTCAGTATTGAAAAAAACTAGTATTCAATGTTACATAATCGTGTTCCACTATTTTGAGCTTCGTATATTTGATTTATATAACTGAATTTAAAATAAATAAATAAGTATATGAAAGCTACCTCTTCCTCCAGGCATTGCCGGAAGGACTTTTTTATTTCTTAAGCTGTATTTTGTTATTACTGTGGATAAATCGTATTAAAATGTTGCATTTATAAATTCTGAAATAATATAAAAATCGGATAGTATAATAAATCAAAATCAAATGAGATAAATAATGTGTTGCAAAATTAATCTTGCTGACCAATAATTAAATTTTGAAATAAAAAAGGAATGGAATAAAATTCTCAAACACATATTTGCGTGAAAAAAGTAAATATTTACATAACATTGAGAAATGTATAGTATACACATATCTGAATTGTATGAAATATACTTTAGGAACAGGAAATAACTGAATAACAGTCAAATACACACTGCTTAATCTAATTTGAAATTGTCTTTAAAATAATTTTTTAATTCTCTTTTTCGAAATATTAAATTTGATTTTTAAAATTTAAAAGTAAGGGAAAATATTATCTATTCCACTATAATATTTTCAAGCGTTATTAATGCGTTAAGAAACTAAAACCACAAAATCCTTCAAATTATAATTTAAGTTTTTTCTATAATACATTTTCATATTTTACTTAAATTAATTTATAATTATTTCTTCAAAGAGTATTGAAACATGAAATGAGAAAATTGGATTCCGGCACTTTATATTAATTTCCAAATTTTAATGATTTCGACGGAGTTAATTTGAGCACTATTAAAGTTTTCTGTGTACTTAAGTAAGGAAGTTTAAAGTTTCTGATTATTAAAATTACTGAAATTTTGTAAAGTTTTCATCTGTAGCTTTCAAGCTTGGTTTAGATAGCTTTCACTTGTAACATCTGTTGTACAGAAGATCTTTATTCTCGACACTAGAAATATGTATATCGCGTATGTAGTAATTAATACGCTTCAGATGTATCAAAAGCGAATGTTTTAAGCAACAAAAGAAATTTAGAGTGAGATTTAATGCTTTTTAAGTGTTTTAAAATTATAATAATTTAAATACTATTATCTTTAAATCTTCCATAAATATATCAAAAACAATATCCACTGTATATAAATCGTGATAATTTTCATTTGTTTTTTAACTTAAGTGCTTGTTAAGTGTACTGTTCAATGACTTAGTAAAAAATTTTAATATTATACTTTTAAACTTATAAAATTTATTTACCTTACGCGTTGAAATTGTTTTTTGGATGATTAAAATGTAGGAATCTTTATCGGATTAAGATCCATCGAGTGAAGTGGACAGTACTTGGTAGATAATCAAAACGTGGGATCATTAACGTTAACTATTAGTGATTATTTAAATTTTCAAATATAAAGCCAATTTTTTTACAATACAGTATATAAGTCTACAAACGTATATACATACATTAAAAGACAGCAATTAATCTGGAAAATTAAGTATTAAAGCATTTAATTATTCAATCTACACGTGAAAGTTGAGCATGTTTTTAAGTAAAATTATATTATTACAGGTACTAAATACGCTTTATTTACACAAAACACATAATTATTTATGATAAAACATTATAATAAATATCTTATTATACATTTCAAAACATCAGATCATCTTTAAAAATAAATTTACGGGAAAAAATCGGCGTTTATATCGTTATGCAATTTTGTCATTCCAATTTCTTATTTGAGAAAAGTGCATTTATTGCAAAAAAAATTACGAAAATACATACAGATATCTTCAAACTAAACAAAATTGATTTTAAAGATAGATAAAAGAGATTAAAGTACTTACTTAACGTGTTTTTCGTAGAAATAACAGCTGTGTTTCGATCGTTACTTTTGGACATAAGAAAATACAGGAAAAGTCTTTCTAGAAAAGTTCTTATAACTTCAAAAAGCAGTAAATCGGCAGTGTTATTTATTTACTAAATTATAAAACAATAATCCACTTACTTTAAGCCTTCACTGTTTTTCATTAGAATCTGCTGGAAAGAAGTTAAAACTTTTTTTTCTTGGTACATTGGAACAGTTAACGTTATGAATATCCAAAATTGGCCACTTTAGTCAAAAAATTTAATTTTTAAGATATTTATACAAACTTTTACAATAAATTATACCATTTTTTGTCTCTGAACAGAATTAAAAATTCAGTGAAAATAAAAATTAAATTCAATGATAAATAAATTTATTTATTGAAAAGCTTAAAGTTATGATGTGCGTACAGTGCCCACCTTTTGAGAACGTCCCAATTTAATTTGAATTCAATATTAAAAGGACGGTGGACATTAATTTTATTTATTTATTTATTTTTTCATCCCAGCAATATGAAACTTTGTGCATTTTCATTTCTCCATTTTGGTTTCACCAAAAGCGTATAAAAAACCTTTAAAAAATTCCAATCTTGTTAAAATTAAAAAAAAAAAAATATTTTTTTTTAAATTTTTAAACGGAATTTTAAAATGTCTTAAAGAGGCATAATTTTTTAGTTATTTTCTTGCTTTTGCATTTTTAGCACTTAAATCTATTATAAACAAATTTGTGTAAGTTTTTTTTAATCTCTTGAATAGTTAATATTTTACAGATTTTATTCTAAATTCCATATCGATTTTCATCGACATTTTGACTTTTAGAAAGTAAAAAAAAAAGCAAATTTGACTAACTTGATGAAGACGAATTTTAAAAAGCTTACACAATTTCTTTTTAAATCCTATCAGAATACTTCCTTATTAATTTCATAAATATTGATAAAAAATTACGTCGCAAGAAGCATTTCAAAAATCTAAAAACGCTGAAAATGTAGTTTTGAGAAAAACAGATTTAAAGTATATAAATACACTTACTTTTATTATTTACTTCTTAAATCCTTCATAAATAATATTTTAATGAGATAAAACTCTTTTGGTAGTATTATATTACAGAAAAAGACTTTTTTTGTGACAATTTTGCTCAAATAAAGGTCCACTGTCCCCTTAAGTTCTTGGAACAAATTGAGCACATTTCGGATCATGTGATAAGGAACGTTATATTGCTGGAAGACTTCCATTTTATTTCGGAAAACAGATAGTGTTTAAGGGGCCAAATGGTCAGCAATGATGTTCAGATTGCAGTTGGCATTGTTGGTTACTTCTACCACAATCACAGGTCCCAAAGACGTCCACGAAAACGTTTTCTAATGATTAATAGTACAACTACCGGCTTGTGTATGACCTGTTAATATTAACAGTTTTTATATGGGGAAGCCCAAAATAGAATATGTAATCGCAAATTATTTCTTAGACTCAATAACAGAATTTAAATACCATTTCCACCTGATTGTCTGCCCTCCACGTTATCGAAGCGAGTTTAGAGCAATGAATGGTTTAATAAGCTTTTAGCTCTTTGCTATATATTTACTATGTGAAGTAGGAATGTTAAAATTACGTCATATGTGAGGATTAAATTAACTCTTTTTTAACAAAAATGTCACTACGACAATGGATAAATACAAAAAAAGATAAATTTTAAATTAATAATAATAATACTTTTTCATGAGTTCTTAAAGATGACAAAATTACGTTGTTTAAAATAGATTTATTTATTTACATATTTTTGCATTGCCTTATTCTTCATCATATATTACTCATATATGGCTTTTATGATAATTCTATTATATATATCATTTGTTTAGTAGACAGAATTATGAAAATTCTTGAAGTACTTAGCGCGGTCATAAATTTATTTTTAATTCAAAACAAGAAACATGCCGAATATTTTGAAAAAATAAAACATTTAATATACAATTTGCCTTACGTAAACATCAAACTTACAATCTAATGAGTTACATTTTTTCTGGATCTTCTTAAAGAAGCAAGAACTGAAGAACGATCCCTATCACATAAACATGACAAAACATTTTTGTTTAGTATTATTTATTTACTTCTAGATTTTTGTTACACTTTCTAACAAAGTAGAATTTGTTTATGATTTCGGTTAATATGTCCGTTTGTCTGTGCTCAAATTCTGATAAATATCCTCGGATTGTAACGAAAATTTGAAAGTTATTGACGCTTATTCTAGCATAATCCCTATTCAAATGAAGTGTGTAGTATGCTCATGCTCAATTTACTTACAGAGACAGTCAAAAAATTTTTGTTACATATCGGTAAATGGAAAAAGAAAAATTTCAAAAGATTTTTAAAGATGTTACACCCTTTCAAACACAAAAAATAATATTTATTTACGAAGTGCACTAAAATGTGCATTCTGTAGAATATGGGGTGTTAAAAACAATGTTTTGTAATTGTCAGAACCACACGAGTAATTCCTTTACATGATGATATATGAGGAGAATTTCTTGCAGCGTACTTTAAATACGTTAAATCATTTTTAATGAAATTTATGTATGTATCTGAATCTTACTATAAAATACTTCATGTACTATACGAAGTGCATAGCATTTACAGGGACATAAAAAAGGTTTCAGGTAATGTATTATCTCCGAAGTATTATTAGCGATGATTGCACGCAATGCATTTTTTATTATGATATTCCCATTTCAGTTTAATTATATTGCGTGTATAAATGCTACAGTTGATATACAGGGATACACAAAATAATTCGAAAATATTACTGAATATGAGCGTAAGATGCTCAAAGTTAACTTTTTAAGTGCGTTACACATTTTAATTCAAAATTGCATTAAATTTACTAAAAATGTTTGTAGAATCTATTTAAAATTATATACAGGCCATGCTTGGAACTGGAAGTATGGCTGTCCATGCATGATAATTTCTGAAAATATATTTTTTAATACTTTTAAGATTGTTTTAGTTTGAATTAAATTTTAACTAAAACAAGGCGTGATAAAAAGGTACTAGGTAAATTATAATGCTGAACAAAGGTATTTAAGTATGCTTTCATCAAGTAGCATAAAGTGGTCAAAAAGGATATCGGAGCAAAGAACAGTTATTATTCATTCACAGGGCTATGCAAAAGAATTCTGTTAAATGCTGATATGGAGGGGACTTAATTGCTTTCTTATTTATTTAAAAGAAGATATATATTATGCTAAACATAATTGTAGAAAAATATAGCATTGGCTTAACATCGTTAAATAATATTTCATAAATTATCTAATAAGTATATCATTATATTTGATTTACCTAGTAACTTCACTTCATATATTATATAATATGAAATTATATAAATATATAAAGCAAAAAATGATATGATTATCAAACTGGATATTACTTTTATAATAAACTTCATGAAAATTCAAAATTTTAAGATAGAGAACATGCTTTTAAAATCTTTAATTTACGTACATTTTAATTTAAAAACTGGGTAATATTTACGCTTTGTATACATTGACTATTTAGTTGGAAATAATCAAGAAATATAAAACGATCCATCAACCATAGATTATGAAACAGCTTCCAAAATTTCAGAATAATGGAACAAAACTGCTCTGTTTAATACGTTAAAACGTTTTGTCTGATTTAATCATATGAAAATAGCAATACCAACCACATTTGCAAAACCAATTTGAGCATTTCCCGTTCACAAACGGAAATTATTTTGAAATCCAAATGCCGAGAACTATCCAAATTTTTAAATTTATTTCAGTTAAAAAATACGTACACCAGAGACAAAAATCGTTCGTTAATAATTTACGGTAATAAGGAGTATGATAGGTGTATTCATTTGTGTAGCTGTGTACAAAGGTATAAAAATTATATACTGTGATTAACATGCGAAACAATTAGATATAATTAAAAGCGCATAGTGAATTTTTAAACGTACTTCCAACAAGTACTACTCAAAATATTGTTGCAACTGATGTTTTTTGTTTGCTCCTGTAAATGAACAACAAATGTTACGTAGCCCTGTTCTATCGTAATACACTTACATTAAAAACTAGCAGTTTATATCTGTTTAAATACATTTGGAATGACGTAATCACGTTTAAATAATCTCCAAAGGATTTTTTTCCATATACAATAACGTAATGGAATTTTATTGAGTGCCCTTTTAATTGAACTAATAGCGCATTCTTCATATACAGTATAAAACTTTAATTCGTTAAAATAAATAAGGTATATCAATTGCATGAAAATCCAAATATATTTAGACGGACAGCTAAATCTAATGCATAAACACTGTTCATGTTTTCTTGAAAGTATTACAAATAGGTTTTAATATTCCTTTATATATTTTTTTTCTATTAACAATGAGAAGCCTCGAATTTTGAATAAATTTTATGATATAAAATTCAATTCTTATAATAATGTATTAAAGTAAAAAATAACAGCATTGAATTCTTTGTAATACAACTAATAATTATATGCAAAAACCCATATAAACAATTCTTCTATTACTTTCTTTCAAAAATAATATTAGGTTTAAGTATTTCTGTATATCTTTTCAAATATAAAAGGATGCTTTGTTTCATACGATATCATTAAGCAAAGTAATTATTTTTTATAGATATTGTTTCGTGTCCTTTAATTGTTAAGTGTTTGTCCGCATAGTCATAAACCCATTTTCTTTCCATTCATCACGATCGTAGTAGTAATTATCATGCTGCCAATTTTCCATTTATTGCATGTTTACACAGGAGTTCATTATTTATACTTGGAAAAGAAATTTGCAGATAAGGAAAATTATGAATTTATTCTCTAATGATAATACTTACATATCTGGTACAAAGTTTATTTATACCTAAAATTCAAATAGTTAATTTATTCTGAAAACCCTCTCTTTTTTAGTGGCTGATACAGAAAAAAGTAACTGTACGTAATTTTGTATTATAGCGTTTGTATATTTTCATGCAGCAGAGTTTAATTGGTGAGATATTTAATGCAAAATCTCATTTGCTATTCTCATATTTATTCATTTGCTACTCTCATAATTCTCATATTTCTACGCTTATAATATATATATATATATATATATAAATACCGTTAAAGTAAAAAAAAAAGCCAATAATATACAAAACACTGATCAGCAATACAATTAGTTTAAATAGTACAATTAGCTTTATTTTTGTATAAATTAATAAAGTTCGCATATATGCGGAGTATAAACTATAGTTATTTACAATCAGACATTTTCAGTAATGAATGATATCAAATAATCATTAAATAATTACAGTTGAATAAATGGAATTTCACTTCGGTAACTGATGTTTTTACATTTGAATAAAAAATTCGAAATTACGATACTTTCACTTTAGATAAACAACTGTGAATTGTATTTATAGATGGCAGCACTAATGGTTTTTGTGCATTTGGAGTAGAATTATTATTTTTTTTAGTTAAAAATTAAAACAGTATTATTGATAATTGTTCGAATAAGTAATGTATTTAACAGTAGCAATTGTTGATTTTAATTGTAGAACGAGTTGTATAATATAATGTATGATAATTTAAATATATATATTAACTATACTAACTTTTAATATAATAATTATGGTTATTATTTTAATTTTATCATCTACATTTGTTTTGATAACTGTAACTTTTAACCTTATACTGAGCCGCATGTAATTTTTAAACTGACATAGCACATGACTGATCCAGTTCTCTCTCTCTCTCTCTCTCTCTCTCTCTCTTTCTCTCTCTCTCTCTCTCTTTCTCTCTCTCTCTCTCTCTCTCTCTCTATATATATATATATATATATATATATATATATATATATATAAATGTATATTTTATTATAGTTATTATTTAATGTTGTTTTATTGAATTCCTCTTTTCCTAATGTGAAATAGTAAATAAATTCCAACCAGTCGGGTGCATTATGGGTCGAATTTCTTAGCTTATAGCACGACCTAAAACAGAAACTGGTTAGATGTTTTGCTTTTTTACTGAACCATGCATCCCTGATAAGTTGTTAAATAAAAAAGCCTTCTACTGTCTATTTATCGATTTGCCTTTCATAAATTTGGTAATCTGCTTTCTGTATCACTTTAAACTTGAAATGATTTTTATAAGATATCAGTATAAATACTAGTCTTATTGGCTTATTGTTATGATAATACATGAGTTACTTTGGTTATATTTGTAAAAGTAAATATATATATATAACTTAAATATGAATATTTTTTAAGAAATTATTTAATACCACATTTATTTAACATCTTTTACAAAATTGTTTTATAATAAAAAAGAAAAAATCAAATGAGTATCAAAATGATTTCTGATACATTTTATTATATATTTTTTTTCTTAAAAATAGATTTATTTCAGCTTCATATTGACGTCAAAAATTGTAGTATTTTTACACTACATTTGTTGTGTACATACATTGAAACATATATATATATATATATATATATATATATATATATATATATATATATATAGGGTGTTCAATAATTTGATCCACAAATTCAGTTGGACAAGAATAGACCTTCGCCTTAAAATATGTTGTCGTAAACCACTTATATGGTCACAAATAGAGAGTTTTTTAAGCTATCGGAACTCGGGACGGCTTAAATAATTTCTATATACTAAAATAAAATTACAATGTATTTTTTGTGGCTTAGAATATTTTTTGGACTCGCTGATATTGACGGACTCGCTCAAATACACCTGGATTTTGTTGGATATTCGCAGTAACACAAATGAGTCTTGCAACCAGATCCATTTCAGATTCTACCGACGTTGTGTACACAGCGTTTTATGTTGCTTAAATCAGGAGAGCGTGGTGGCCAGGTAACCAACCGGTCCTCAACGGCTCTTGTGAACAACACTACCTACCGACGAATGAATACGTTTCCGATCTTGGGTTGCCATGCAATTCTGAATCCTTGTGATGTCCCCTACCTCCCATTTGTTCCATTACTTCTAGGACATTCTGTATAAAAATGTTTTATAAATACATTGATACATACAGTGTTTATGTTAAAGAATTGTTTTAGGATAAAATTCATTCTCAATTTGGCCTAACTTGTTCCTTTTTTAAAATTTTTTTTATTAAAACCACATATAATAATTTATTTGATCTTCATGAAGATATACTTTAGAAGTTCTAGTGTACTAATTGTATATTTTTTATAGTTTGTCAAATTTTTTGTGCGATTACTTCCATTTCGAATTAAAAGATCCAACATTTCTAGACATATTTCTTAATCATTTTTACAAAATGTAATATTTTAAACTACTGTATTCTATAAAAATTGCACAATGAATAGCATTTCCCTGAAAAAAAAAAAACTTTTGAAAAGCAAGTATAGCAAACAGAAAATTAAATGATTAAGAGTTTTAGGTAGGAAAATATTAAACTTTCCGTCATAAAACATATATTTACGTGTGTATAGAAATGGGAAAGTAAATGTTAAATAACAAATTCATTACATCGGGTTAAGAAGCGTAAATGAATAAAGAAACTTTTGTGGTATTTAAAATTGTCAAATATTAATATTGGAAAAGTTTTAATTTAAAAATGTATTTAGGTGAGACATTTCAAATTTTTAAATGATCTTTTAAACTATTTTTGAAAATTCTAAGGCAGCGCAAAGAAAAATATTTCATTTCTAGCAACACAAATATTTGTACGTCAATATCAAAAAGAGAAAAAAACTAATAAATTCATTAATATCCATTAAAAGCAGCAAGTAAAAGAAATTACATCAGATTTAAAATAATATTTAAAATAATAAAATTTTGCTGATCTGATAAAATTTATAAAATATATTTGTACGAATTAGACGAGACATATAATTAATATTTTCATATGATATTTTAAACTATTGTTATGATTTCTAAGGTGGGGCAAATAATACTTACCTTCAAACAGCAAGGTTTATGACGTTATTATAAAGAAGAAAATAGAAATTTTAATAAGAAATTGCATCTAACTTAAAATAATACATTTAAAATGACTTACTTATTTTTTTTTCATAAAGCGTGGTTTAAAAATAACTATAGGCAAATATTTTAAACTGTTTAACTGATTTTATTTAATGAAACACATAAATGGCAGTTAAAGTTTAAAAGCAGCAAATTCAATTTTTGAAATTCCCTAATTAAAGGGAAATGAATGGAAATCTGCTGACAGGGAGATTATTATTTTTTTCAAACCATAGCTCCATCTTTAGCACTCTTTTAAAAGCCGATCAAATTATTTTTAGACTTTGTGGTATTTCAATGGGAGTTGACGAGCATAGCACGTAAGAAAGCAGAACATAGTTTTGAAAACAATCGCAAATACAATGATCTGTATATCGTTTTATGTGAAATGTGATAACTTTAATAAAATGAAAAACATGTAACAACATGAAAAACATGAAAAATAAAACTGAAAAAACATGTTGTTCACACAACCGATGATAGTGAGAGAGCTGATAATCACAGCCCAGAATATGACGCGATTGGTGCATTCTGGCATGTATAACGGAAATTCTTACCAATTCTTTTTCAGTTTTGTTACAACAAATGAGAGAATATTTTATTGTAACATATTTCAGTTTTCTAAAATTTATAATCGTCAACTTAAATTGAGTTACGATGAAACACCCTGTGTGTTTTATTAGTGGCCTTGTATTTGGATAGGTGGTTAGCGACTTCATGTTTATTAAGTTTCAATGGATTATTTTGGCAAATAACGATTATTTAGCTTCCTGATGACACTCTTAGCAACTTGTGGTATTCTCTCTAAAGGATGATCAAATGTAATGTGTTGACAGTTTGCCATATAGTAAAATATTTAGAATCGTCAATATTTTGAGATTTTCTGAATCTTTGTTTAGGCCAGTTAGCCTTAATTCAATAGGTGTTCATAGTTATTAATTTATACTATTATTACATGTCATTTTCTTTTATGGTCAAATAAAAATGTTGAGTTAAAAAATTTGAGTATTTTAAGTTATTTATATGTTTTATATAATATTTGGTTCGAAGGTACAATAAAATGAAGGAATTAAGCTAGATATTTATAAAAACTTAATGACATCTATCAGGGAACTACAAGATTTATTTATTATACATATGTTGTTAAAGCTAACGCAAGTTATGCCATTATATGTGACTTTTAAACGGTTTTTATGCTAATAATAATTATTATGAGATCTCAGTGTCCAAATAACAGGTGATGTTTAATAGGATTAAGGTTTTTTTAAGAAGTTGATTTTAAAGCAATGCATCCAGGACATGCCTTATTTGGTGCATATGCCAAAATTTCACAAGAATCCTGTCACTTTCAGAATTGCAACCTATGGCTATTGTTCTAAACTAGTGTCTGCTAATAAAAAATCTGGAAAATTTTGGAAAAAAAATTATAACGTTCTTGGCAAGAACCCTAACTGTATTATTAAAAATAGTTTTAAGTTAATAAATAAGTTGAATAATATAAATAATATGATAGAAACTCATGTATTTTATTTTGAAGATTTATAGAACAGTATACATTTGAGTGATTTAAAAGTTAAAAATACTGATTTTTTCAATGAAATTTAACAAACGAATTTAAAAGTTGAACAGTTTGGGAATTTTTTTTAATATCTTTGTGAATCAAACTATTTATATGATGGTTCACAGGTTTATAAACAGGTTAAAGGCATTCCAATGGAAGGGGGGGGGGGTGGAACTATAGATCCATACTTGCTGATATCTATGTTTACAAATATCAACAGGATGCCAATATAGATGATGATTTTATAACTTTCAAATATATTGCTGTAATTTTGGTAAATAAATTAAGGATAGCCCATCAATTCACAAGATTCACTATTCCCCAGACAGTTTAAACCTGAAGAATGTTTCACATAATCTAAAGAGACTTAACTATCTGGATATTAATATTGCAATTGACGTCAGTGATTTGATCACACGTATCTATGATAAAAGAAATTATTTTGATTTGACACAATTAAAATTTCACACATTAGTTCAAATGTGCATTCTTCTGTCTTTAAAAATATTTATATCAATGGTTTATCTCGTATCGAGAGCTTTGACGCTATCGTCAAGGGCATAGTTAAACTCTATAATACTGGTATCGGATATTGTTATCCAGTGAATCATTTAATACATTTGACTTTGAACTTTGTAAAGAATAAAATTAAGAGAATGGGATACATTCTCATTCCGATATAAGTGTCAATTAATTAATAGTTTACCAGTTGAATACCGACTGTTATGAAACAATAGATTTGTTTCTCCCAGTTTTAATCTGGTCTTGGAAGGTCTGGGGGACGTTACATGTCGTCACCTGAGAATAATAATGTTCTACCTGTGTTTTTGAAAAAACACACTTATCTTTACAGAAAGGTTCTATTTGTATCTATGAAAGCATTTTTGCAACAAAATGATGTTATACAGGGTGATTCAAAATAACGTGGACAAAATGATATGACAAATCAAGCATAAAACAAGGATAAAATATCACATAGGAACATAGGGTCGCAAACTACTTATTGAAACAAATGAAACGAATGAAACAAATACAGAACAAAAAGCCCCAGTGGGGTGGTCAGTAGCGGCAGCTGCTGCCACACTGAGGGGCCCTGGTTCGAATCCGGGTACGGACATGGATATTGTGTTGTCCCTTTGTAGTAGTTACATAGAATATGTAATGGATATGTGTGATAAAAATTGTTCTCTATTGTCTCTGTTTCTGTGTATAATGGATCAATCGAGGCGACAGCTATAGGCCTCAAACAATGCCATATTAAATCAAGATATAAGAAATCAGACTTTATAACCTAGTGTGGCAGTTTATGCGTTTTGTTTGCTCGTACATTTCTCTGAATACATGGTATTTTTATGCAACATTCGTGGAAATTCAAATTAATACTTAAAACTGTGTAACCCCTTTATCTATGGCTGATGAAATGAGGTGGTAAATTGCTATGAGACTAAGAACAGGATAGTCTTAAGAGCAGATTCGTACAGATTTCACTATAATTATCTCATTTTTAATTATTTATTTTATTTTACAGTTTTTAAGTACATCTGTGAATTTTTAAAATGACTACTCGAAAAGGGCATTGTAATTGGGGTTTTTGTGTGACCTTTACAAATGTGGATTTTACTCATTTACAACTTTTACATTTTTGCGTTACATGTGTACCTTTTGAAATAGTATGATATAGGAGATAGAAGAAAATATTTGGATGGTAAGTCTAACTAGTTTCATAAGGAATTCCATTTTTAAGAAAATTAAGAATAATGAGCAAATGCTTTTGGTAGAATAATTAAGTTGTTAATTTAATAGACAAATTCATTTAAACTGGTGACCTATGCTAAATGCATATAAATAACAATTTAAATAAAATCATAATGAAATAATACAGAGTTAATCATATACTATATGGTCAAAGGTGACCAGCTACTTGAGATTTTAGACGTTTTATTAAATATCTAAATAAATTCATAAGGTATTATCCTAAATAACTAAGTGTGTAAATATAATAGTAGAGGTAAAAAATTTCCACGAATATTTTTCGCGAAACCACATAGAGGACCATCAACAAATTAAAAAATAAGGAATACCTTTTGGATAACCCTTAATAATTAATGTAGAAAAAGAGTTCAAACAGTAGATTGTGATTAAGTGTCTTATTTTAATAAACTGTGTTCAGTTTTATGTTGATAGCGTGTAAAATCGTATAGAAATTAAAGTTTTTATAAAAACAGTTCCAAAATTTTCCATGTCTCATACTTAATGTAAAATGTTCTTAATATAAAAAAAAAACTTTTCAGAAAGTATGACAAAGAAAAATGTGCACAATAGTCAGCAATCAGAGTTAAAAAATAATAAAAATTACATGTAAAATGAGCACGTTTTCTAAATAATGTTTACACTGTACATGTATCTATGCTATCAAAATACATTTGCATAATGTTTATGCTAAATGTATAGGGCAAAATTTGTGAAAATCTCAAAAAAAATAGTTTGAAAATTCTGAAAGGTATCGTCTATAGGATAAGCTCAAAATCCGTTGTTTCAAAAATGAAGCAAAGAGATGAGGGGCTATATCTATATATCCATTGATTAATATCAATATAGGGTATACGATACCGCACGTACTATTATATTTGTATACAGCTTTTCATATTCTTGATTTATTTTGAGAACAACGAATTTTGAGCTTTTTTTTATTCACGATTCTTTTCTATACTTTTAAGCTATGCTATTGAGATTTTCACAAATGTCGCTCTATACATTTCCCTAACACAATATGTAAATGAAATTTTACTAGTATTCACGGTGAAGGATTGCTGTGAATTTGTGAAGTCAAATTTGATAAATCATGATAAAATCAGAAATAAATCAAACTCATTACTAATATGAATGTTATCTCTAAAGATTTAAGAAAAAATACACATTCCATCAAAATGAAAATGAGAAATCCAAGCAACAAATATTCAGTTAATTACCAGAAGAATGATATTTATATATTTATTAACTTTTTTACTCAAATATTATTAATTCATTAGTTATTTTTAATAGACGTTATAATACTGAATATAATTTCAGAAATTCATTCAAATTGAATTTTATAAGAAAAAAATATTTTCTCTACATTTTAGAAATATCTATCATAATTCTTATGCATAGAAACAATTACAATGCATAAAATGTTTATTTTAATGCAAGGAGTATTTTGTTTAACATTAAAAAAATTGTTTGTCTACTAAAACAAACAAGAAAATAGAGCAGTAGGAATATATTATGGTAAAAAAAGTATTTCGAAAAATCATCTGTCTCATAAAAATACTTGCGGACAAATCTCATTTTCTTTCAGCTTCCGGCTGTAGTTGTCATATTTCTGGACAATCCATTAATTGCTGCCTTCTAGTTTTCTCTTTCTTTAACATATTTTATTGTTATTCGTGTCTCACGCATTTATTTCCCATTTTGCCTTTTGCACAGATAAATTCCACTTGTTTACTGCACTTTTATTTAATATCTCTATGCATTGTAGAAATATTTACATAAAACATCTCTGTCGCAAAATTGGTATTAGGTTTAAGATTCCAAATCGTTATTTTTGTCTTTCTTATATAACTTGATCAGGAAAATAATGCAAATCGTGTAAGAAAATGTATTCATATTTTTTTCTCTGTTTTTAGTGTGTTATAATCCATTTTATACATTGCTATGAAATCTGAAATTCACGGATATATTTTTTCCAGAATTCCACGGATATATTTTCCCCACACTTTTCACGTAAATAGGACATTTTTCGTTAAAAGTCGAAAACTTACATCATATTTCCTGAAACCATTGAAACGAATACATTTAGTTATTTACGATAAATGTATTTTGAGTGTTTACAAAATTTGCATTTTGATGCACCGAAATGAAAAATAAAAAATACCTTAACCAAACAATCCTGATTTTTTGTAAGACTTCTAGTAAGTGCTGCTGAATTGCAAGTGTATAGGTTTTGTCATCCGATTTAGTATTATTAAGTATTATTAATTTTCTTAAAAACTTTATGACAACTTTTTAATATAAATTTTATACCAACGAAGCAAAAACAAATGCACATAAAAAAAGATGGATTGTACACAATTTGTGCAAAAAATAGAATATTTTTGAATATTTCAAAAGTGGGCACGTTTTTTGAATAAAACAGGTGAATATCTAATGTTTGAAAAATATATACACGGGCCATTTTGACCATTCGCTACATTTCATGGTAACGGACTTGACATTTCAAATAAAGCAATTAAAATGAACTAGCTTGTATATTTTCTAACTGAGATATTAATTTACATACCTTCAAAAGCTATTTAGTAAACTTACTTAGCAGCTTACATTTCATCGCTTACAAACATGGTAACAAACTTGACAAGTAACGCAGTTGACATTTCAAATAAAACTATTAGAAATGAACTATCTTGTATAATTTCTAACTTAGATAATAATACGCATGACTTCTGAAACTATTTAGTAAACAATATGTAATTAAAAAAGTGCAAAAATATTTATTTTAATATTAAAATTTAAGGTAACATACATGACAGTTAAAAAATATACCAACCTTGATAAAAGCTTATTCTTGTCATAATTACATTGCTTCACAATTGAAGAGTAAAAAAATGGCAAATAGTAGTTGCGTAAATAGTTTAACTATATCTCCGAATACTTGCTGATAGCTTTAGACAGAATTAGAAACCTATTTTGACTAAAATAATCACAAGGTAACCGACTTGACGCAAATTGAGGGACAAAAATTTATGTTAATTTCTTAAAGAAAATATCTTTGTAAAATTTTTTTTCATTATTATAGAGCATTAACAGTTCATATTTAAAATTATCAAATCTCTTTATTTAAAAAAAGTTAAACTAGGTTTTAAAAAACTAACAGTTAACTACATAAAACTGGAATGAGACAGGTATTTTTGCTTAGAAGCACATTTTTAAAGATATACATCTCTAAAATGTTTATTTTTTAAATTTTTTGTGTTGGAAATGTTCAATATAATCTTCCTTAGCTAATTCATAGCTGAAATTAAACTTTAAATATTAATTTATGTTTGAATTTTCTTCTTTTTACTCTTAGACAGCATATGTAAGCGAAATTTGAAAATGTCCCACACATATTTTCGAACTAAATAAGTGTGTAGTCAATGCTTGGAAAAAGTATGTATTTTTATGAACTAAAATGATATATAGTAAAACTTCTAAGCTGAAAACACCAAGGGAGCCGGGGATTTGTCCGCTATTTGCGAGTATTCACTCTAAACTGCTAAAAAATTCGATTATATTGATGTTAAGAATATAAAAATAGAAGCATTCCCTAAATAGAGATGTCTGCTGTTTAGGAGTTTGAATTATGGGGATTTTGTTGTATATTGAAATTTTGCAAGCTATAAAAATAATATCTATTTAAAAAAATTGGAGGGGAGTTAAATTCTATGCAGGATTTAACTTATATGGGGGACTTCTAGAGGGAGCTCCTTCCCGCATCCTTAAAGGAAAGTTTTTATTTTTTACACACTCAGAAATGAATACCCAGATTTCACGAAATTTCCCTCGTTTTTAAAGAAACCGTTTCCTGGGAAATTCTACGAACAAATATTTCGTCAACTTGATGAAATTACTTTCCTCACTCATTTGACGATAGCTAATCGTCAAAAAAAGTCGTCAAAAAAGGGCTTGTGCTGCCATTTATCGAATTTTTTAGAAGCTCCTGTATTCATTGACAGAAGTAAAAAAGACATGTCATTAGTGAGGTTCGAACTCACCACTTTCGGTGTGCCAGCCCGACGCTTTACCTTCACGCCAAACATTGCTCAGGAAGGTATGATTATAGAGACATATATTGAATTATAGTGTGTGTTTAAATTTTTATAACGTGATAGTAATTTTATCGATCCTGTTATAAATCTTGCTTAAATAATAAGACGAATTTATTATTATGATTTTCTAATGGTTAATGAATAATTATAATATGGCTTAGTTAAATAACATCTAGGGCAATTTTATTTGCTTAAGAAATGATTAAAATATGGACTGGTTAATTTGTTGCTCAGAAACAACGAATTATGAAGTGCTTATTGGGAGAGATTTTACTACTTTAAGTAGGTAGATAAGATTTTAACAATTTAATGTTAATAGGGGAGATAGAAAAATTATGTATATTTTTAATTTGAGTGAAAAAAGAATATATTGGATATAAAATAGATCTTAGAATTTTGAATTTTATAAATCAAATTTACTTTTTGAACGATTTTGTAGAACGAAGTAATTTTTTTTTTCGAATTAAATCATAACGAAATACAACTTACAAATAAATAAATAAAAATAGAAATAAACATCCTGAAAAACTTTCACCAAAATAAAATAATAAATAAATGAATAAAAGAAAATAAAACTAATGCAGGAAGAATAATTGCTTATATTTAATTATTTTCTGAAAAACACTAAAAAGTACTGTTTTAAACAAGAAATATATCCTTGCTAAAATCGCAAGATTTGAGGAGGTATAATAGTGGCTCCTTCTATAAAGAGCTACCGCGACAGTTTCCTTAAAATTCAACAAGTCTGCCCATGATTAAGAAAGCACTTTCGTCAAATATTTGCGAGTTCACGTTTCGTTAAAAGTCACGTGATTTTGATACGAAATGATCGTCAAAAACGACGAAATAAGGCTTAAAGTATTTCTGACTTGTCAAAAATGAGAGTTTTATTTCTGAGAGTATATATATATATATATATATATATATATACAGAGAGAGAGAGAGAGAGAGAAACTAAATATTTTAATTTGCTCGAATAAAAAAGTATTTGTTTAAAAACCAGAAAAAAAGAAAATGTATTCCATTGAAATATCCATTGAAACCTGTGGAGGGCGTTTCCTCCTCCTTAATTGAAGACAGACTTAAACCATCCATTTGGTAGTTGTTTTTAACCACAAACATTGAACGAAACTGAACTAAAATTTCATTTTCAAAACAGATTCAGAATACTTACCACCCCTCCACGCGATGGAAAATTTTAAAGTTATCTTTCTCTTATTTTTATATTATATTAATATACTTGAAAACTATAAATTTACTATGACATTATAAATCGGAGAAAAATGAAACTTGGTTTATTAAATTCACTAACCTGCGAGGGGGAGGGGGAAGGAAGAGTTGTGCCATCTCCATCTAAATTAATCTATGTCATTTGAACTCGTTTAAGATTTATATATTTTTTAAACAAGACATTTAATGAAAATTAACAATTAATTTCCATGGTGGGTTTTGTGAAAAATAAATAGCTGTCTTGAAAAATAGTACCCTTGAAAAGTAGCCTTTTTTTGTATTTGCTTTTTTCCTAAGTTACTCTAAAAGGTTAAGCCTATTGGGTTTATTTAAATCATTAACAAAGTTAGTTTGTATTTATTTTATAATCCAGAGGCGTAAATCTACATTTATGTGCATTAATCTGTATTTCCTTTTCGGGCTACTACAACGTGACGGCAATATTGCCTTCTTCCAACTATTTTAGATAAAAATTTAACACACACATCTAAAAACCCTCCTGAAAAAAAATGTGACAGTCAACTTTTTTTACTCCACGAACCTTCAATACTAGATTTTGTGTCGGTAAAAAAATCGGCGGCTCAAATTTTAAATAATATTTTAAACACATTTTGCAGTGTCTGTCGAGATATTGCAAGATCTGGAGATATTTTTCAAATTCAGTTCTGCAGACCCGTAGATCCAGAAGTCCGTGTCACTGACATATACCATCGTAAGCCTTGCACCATTTCCCTGATATTATCTATATATTTGTATATTAGCTACATAGTATATTAAAATTTAGTTTGGTTACAAAACTCATAACACAGCTGAATATTCACCCTCGGCTATCTCTTTAATAAATGTAAATATTCTAAAATTCTTTTGAACACTTCTGTATATTATCAAAACATTTTAATACAACTTTCATATAAGATCAAATTTAACTCAAATAAAATATACATAGCGCAACTGAAAATATCCTGCTAGCAATTACTGCGCTGTAGAACATTGGTGGTACAGTATATATATAGTAATTAATAAAGGAAAAAACTCCAGGTAAAAGAATCATTCTTTTTAAAATAGGTGTCTATTTTCAGTTTATATATATATATAAGTAGTTGGATGTGCCAATTAGAAAACATTCTTCTATCTCATACGTACATTTTCATGCTTCAAAATTTAGTTACGCATGTTAATGCCGTTAATATTATTAATTCACTACTATACCAACTAGAATTTGCAACTTAAATCTCTGCTTATGCCAAAAATTGGAATAAAAACGAGTTTCTGAATCTGCACGAGTCAATGAAGTAGCACGATATTCAGATTTTTTTCAAATTCAGAAAATTTAGTTCAGTTCTATGCATAGCATCAAACACTTTTTAATGGTGAAATAATAAAAATAACCCAGACATCGCGATTACAGTACCTCCTTCCTGTGAATTTTTTTTTTCAAATTCAGAGAGGGTCTGCTAACCATAGCAAATACTTATACAAAAAATGTCGTTTAATTCGATGCATAACTTCATACACATTTAGCCGGTGCAATATTGAAAACGGCACAAAAATCACTATTGCAGCACCCATTTCCAACGGATTTTTTTCAAAGTCAGGGAGCACCAACTAGCCATAGCCGTACACTTACACAAGAAATTTCGTTCAATTCGATGTATGGCTTTATACACGTTATTCGGTACAATATTGAAAATAAAACAAAAATTGCTATGCAGCGCCCTCTTCTGGCGGAATGTTTCAAAACTGAAGGAGAACGAGATTGCCACAGCCAAAAACATTCACAATAAATTTGGTTCAATTCTATGCATATCTTCATACACTTTTTGATTGCAGAATGCCGATATACGGACTTGCAGACACACACAAAGACATACACATAGACCCACACACAGAACTAGACATACAGAGACACACGGACAGACAGACAGACATTTTGTTAAAACATGTTTTTCAGAATCTCTGTCCCGTAAAACGTATAAATCCGTCGAAAACTGGAAGTCGAAAAAATTTCGGTTACAATATTTTCTTCTATTGAAGATAGAAGAAAGTAAAAAAAAAATAATAATAAAATAGAGCAAAGAACTGAAACATTGATTATGAGTTCAATAAAACTTAGGAGTAAAAAAAAAAAAAAAAAAGAGACCCTTGTCAGGATCGCTTTTCCCGCATTTTCAATCTTTTTAAATAAATAAATGAATAAATATATATATATATATATATATATATATATATATATATATATATATATATATATATATACATATATATATATATATATATATATATATATATATAATTAAGAAATGCTGTTAAGTATCATTTACATCTAAAAAATGTATACCATTCCCAATTTCCTAAATCTATTCCCTCCAATTGAATTTTAATCACGTTTTTAGATAATAGAATTTAATGTTTGAAATCAACCCAGTTCTTCCCAAGATTGCGTAAATATTGCAGTTTAAAACGAACTTTAGAATTTTTTTTGAAAATTTTAAACTTTTTCAAATGTTTATGTTTCTACAAAATGTGGTTCGATATAATTTATATCTTATAAGTAACTATCATTCAAAATTTCACAATTCTGGACTCTTCCATTTTACAAAAACTACAATTTTGAACGTTTTTTTCTTCTGAACCTCCAAGAACTAAAAGTAACACAGACATAAAATAGAGCCTATCTTACAGCAAGAGCTGTCACAGTCAATTTATAATCATTACTTTTTAAATCTATTTGATACTTCCTGAGAATGCATAGATATCATCATTTAGAATGATTTAAGAAAGCTTTTCGTGCGTTATCACCCCTTTTAAATTTCGAATTTTTCAAGAAATTTTCTTAAAGCTTCTTTTCTTAAATAGCCAGTACCATGGCAAATTCATGTTTCTAGGCCCTGCAGAAACACAAAAATCATATTTTAGAATAATTTTCTCCATCACGCCCTTGGACTAGTGACGACGATATAAGATATAACCTATGTTGAAACAATGACTAAAACCATCATTTGGATACCATTATTTTTTAAATCGGTTCGTTAGTTATAGAAATTACTGGCTACAAATAAAGAAACAAACTTTAATTATTTATAATATTAGTATTGTTAAGGATTCTAAACGGGCAGCTTACAAAGATCAAAAATTTTAAATGCGAAGATGTTTTCAACAATAACAGTGCCATTAAGTGTCGTGTATGGAACAAATTATCTACATAGAACTCCTTATTTATAATACTATTTACTTCACTCCCACCTTTGAGTTTCGAATTCAGTGAAACTGAAACTTTACTTTGGGTTTATAGAAACGACCATATCTAGATCGTTTTTCAGGTACATTTACTACACTTTTTCGGAAAGAAGGTTCAGAATATTCAGTATCTAAAGCACATTCTTTAACAGAATGTTGGTTCCTCGGCTTATTCTTAGAAGGATCTAAATAACAGTTTTTTCCAGTCAGTTTTACCTCCAGTTTAGGAGGAACAGGGTCTAAAAACATTCTTTATTCTGTGTTTGAACAGTCTGTTTGGAAGATGTTGAGTTTTGAGCTGTGGGGTTCAATTCTGTACATTTCTCTTGAGTTATTTCTAGCGAAATCAATCTCAGAACAGGACTTAGAAATTTGTCTCCATCTTTGGAAGGATAAAGTTCAATAACTTTAGCATGTGGCCATTCAAGTTTTCTAACATTCGCACTGAACACTAGAACAACATCACCAATTTGGATAGGTCTCGGATTTTTGTCAAATTTCAAAGATTGTCTCAAAAGTTCCAAATATTCAGTGCGAAATCTTTTTCGCAAATCTTGTTTTAGTAGTTGTCTATAAGCATGTCTCTTATTAACAGAAGATGAATCCAAAATATTAAGATGAGGAATACCTGATTCTCTAATGCCTTGTAAAAAGATTGAAGGAATAAGTGGTGTTAAATCATCAATTTCCTCTGAAACATAGGTAAAAGGCCGCTGATTAACAATACTTTCAGTATCGCAAAGAACAGGTTGAATTTCTTCTAAATTTAAAGAGCTTCGTCCTAAGAACGCTGCCACCATCCATCCCACCACGGCGCAGATGAAGGAATGTAATTCCAAATGATCTTCTGAGCTGCACTGTACTGAGAAATGACATACTAATCGATTTGTTTCAGCAAATTTTCAGCACCCGTAAAAAAATTTCCGTTGTCAGAATATGCTATCGCAGGTCTACATCTTCGTGCTGTAAATCTTCTAAAATTTTGCAAAAAGTTGTCAGTCGATAAGTATGTGGCTATTTCTAAATGTATGGTTCTGTAGACAGGGCATGTAAAAATAACAGTCCAAGCTTTTTGATCGCCACGAAGAAGTAAAGGACCAGAGTAGTCAGTTCCCAGAACTTCGAATATTGCAGCTTCTTTTTTACAAGCTTCTGAAAGAGGTACTTGTATAATCGGTTTAAATCGATTATTACCGTAAAATATGGTGAATCGGAACACTATTCAACTTAAAAGCAACAACTGATTTTTTAATTTTTTTTTATTTTTCCACTAGAAACTTCGGTCTTGTTTTGTTCTTTACTTTTTAAGCAAAAACGAAACATTTTTACTGTTTATATATGTATTATTTATTTTTGTAACGGTGTTCCGATTCACCCCGCAGATAGGGGTGAATCGGAACACATGTTATAATCTTTATTTATTCCGATTCAAATTTTAATATGGTTAATAACATCAGGTGATAATGATAAGGGAAAAATAGGAGCGCGTAGGTACTGTGAAACCAAGCCCTTATTTTATATACAAGTAAAGATATGCCTTTTTAAAAATTAGAAAACAACTTTGAAATCAAGAAAAATTAAAAATTATTTTAAGAAATTATATTCGAATTGCAGACGTAGAATTTAATACAAATTCAGCCCTGCTCTGTGTTATCCTCTAGCAGTAGTCATTGGGTAAGTGATTCTATTGGATAGCCCCAATCGCTGCCTGTATTAATACGATCTACAAATACGCTCTCATCCCCAGCCCTTAGTACTGTTTGTATCCCTCTCTTTTTTAATTGTTTTTTCATTTTGAGATATCTGTGCAATGATAATGGATGTCAGAGAATAATTCTGTGCAGTTTTTCTAACTAATTTGCTATTTTTGAATTCTTTTATTGTGTGTTCCATGTCTGTTGGATTAGACTTTTTTGCTTAACCAAGTAATTTCTTGTCACCTTTAATCTCTTCAAGTAATTAGAACAAACAAAATATTGTTACTATACATATTCACACATATGTTTTCATATAGTACATGAAACTATTACTGTATAGAAAAACAAACCATGAGAGAAAACGTGTTCCGATTCACCCCGTAAATCTTAAACCTCTGATGTTACAAGCCATTTTTCATTTTTTCATTATGTAGTTTAGAAAAAAGTAGAATTTAATACAGCATATCGTTTACAGGTCTATCATTAATTAAAAATCCCATCTGTTAGGTTTATATTACGAAAAATACTGTAGTTACATACAAAGTTTTCAAGACGTTGAAAAAATGAGGTTTTCGAGGATCCTCTTGAAGTTTTTTTATATACCCCAGTAGTGGTGCAAACATGTCAAAACTGAATTTCCCAACTCTTACTGTTATTACCTTCTTATAAAAAATTAGCAACTAAAAATATCTTCACATATATTTATAATGAATTTATTTGTATGACCGGGAAGTTTCGTTCCTATTCACCCCATTTTACGGTAGCTTGGATAATCGGTTTTGAATTGAATCTTTTTAAGCGAACGCAGCTTCTAATTACCTTTCTAACAGTCTTCCTTCATTTCAAAATACAAAAGATGTTCTCTTAACTTACTCATCGGTATCTGGATTCCAGCCTGATTTAAACTAAGATGCCTTGTCCGAATAAGTATTTCTAGAACTGGATGACTGCAGGTTAACAGTATTAGAAATCGGAAATTTTTTTTTATCTTCTCTCATCGCAATACGAATCTTAACTTTAGGTAGTCCGTTTGATTCTTCATATCACTAAAGTGATTTTAAGCGTTTATCTTCAGTTCCTGAAAAAGATTCATTTTGTACTATTTTTAACAAATATATTTCAGCTCTGTTTATTTCTTCTAGCTTTAACAGTCCAGAAATCCTGTTGGCAAATTTCACTTCACAATTAGTAAAAAATCTATAAATCCAAACAATAAATCGGATCAATTTGTCGTAAGACGAATATCTGTTATAATTTTTTCAGTTGATTCTTCATGATTTGTAGAGCTAATAAAAGTTTTTCTCTTTTTCTGAATATACTACGTTTAAATCAGAAACAACTTTGGATTTCGGCCATTCTTTTTCCGATCTTCGCAACCATTTTGGGCCTTCCCACCATTTAGATTTCGCTAAAGTTTCTGCATTGTAACATATAGAATCGAGGTCTACAGCATTTCATGTTCCTGGGATGTGATACCAATTTTCGGGTTCTGTCAAAGAAAAAAATCTAGCAAGTTTAAAAATGTAAACAAAAAATATTATCGTTTGCACAAGGCGCAAAGTAAAAACAAGTAAATTAAACCATGGAAACAGCGATAATACACAGCATTAGTATTGTTAAGGATTCTAAGCGGGCAGCTTAGAAAGATCAAAGGTTCTAAATGAGAAGATGTTTCCAACAATACTAGAGCCATTACATATGATGTATGGACCAAATTATCTACATAGAATTCCTTTTTTATAATACTATTACATCCTCAAAAATCCAAATTATGCTAGTATTCTAATGCAGTTTTTTTGTTGATTTAAATGCGTATTTAATAACTTAATAATTTATAGGTTAACACATTTAGCATAATAATCATGGGAATATTTTTTTAGTTTCTCATGAAATCACCCATTATTTTTCAAATATTCCTCTCGAAGAAAATGCAAAGTTCTCTAAAACACAGTTCTCTTCTCCTCATTTCAACTTGACCTAAATTGATTGAACTTTTTTTAAGTAACATTTTTAAATACAGTTTTTAAACACACACAAAGAACAGTTAGATATATTTAGGGATATTTTAATTTAAAATGGATTAAAGTAAATTAGACCTGAATCAATTAACTTATTCAAATTATATTGTAAATGTTTTTTTTTTCTTTTTTTGCTAAAATCCTATTATTGATTTCATTATAAGGTTAATAATTTTTTTCTAAAATTTAAATAATTAGTACTTCTTCAATTTAGCTGTGGATTACTATATCTAAAAAAATATTCACAATAGTTTCACTCGTGTTTTATATCTGAATATTAAACTGATTTTGCAAATACCTGTAATGAGCCCAGGATGTAATTTAATATTCTATGAGATACAGAATAGGAAATGGATCATTGATTGCTTGGGATTATGTTTTTTTTCGTTACTGAACTGACAGATTTAATCTATCTCTCTCTATATATAATTGGTTTGGATGATTTCTGGAAATTTAAGGTAGAAAAAAATATTGATTCTGGAATTATATTCAATAAACTGCTAGTTTCCTATTTTAACATTTTATTTTTACATACAACGGAAATAAAATACTATGTGCAATTCTAATACTGTAATTATGCCGTTAAAAAAAAAAAAAAAAAAAAAAAAAAAAAAAAAAAAAAAAAAAAAAAAAACGTATAGTTTGTTAATGGAGTTTTATGCAATATCATTCTAGCCTTTAAAGCACTGAAGATATATAGCACTGGCATGTATGTTTTAAATTTAATTCATTTTGTTTTGGTTAAGTAAAGGAGTTTTGACGAACTTTTTAAATATATGGCAAGATTGTTGAAAAAAAAAATTACATGAAACAAATATTGACAGGAAATAATAAAATTTATACTTTAATTATTGAGTTCACTGAATTTAAACTTGATATAACATCTAAAATATTAGTTACACTAAGGATATTTTTCAGATTTTATTCTAATTAAAAAGTAAACATAACCTAACTTGACCTAACTTGATTTAACTCTTTTAAATAATATTTTCAAACTCTGTATTTAAACACAGACAAAAAACAGATTTATAGGTACATACATACATATTTATATACAGAGTGTCCAGTAAATGACTGACCCATTTTTAATGTAAATAACTAAAAAACGGTTTGAGATAAAAATATGCGATTTGCTGCATTGTTATCAGAAAATCAGTAAATTTTAGATGTACACTTTCTTAAAATATTTCGATCTTCGGCCAAGAGATGGCGCTGGCGGCGGAACCGGATTGTCGAAATTCAGATATTAGAATATTTAGAATTTTTAGCTCATATCGCAGAGTCGAATCTCTTTCGACATATTGAATCGACTCTTAACTCACCTATAGAAAAGGATTTTGTGGGATTGAAAGAGATTTATAATACACTCATGTCCATAAATTAAGGATAATACCAGTTTTAGCAAATAAAGGCACGAAAACAAAACAAATTGACCTCCTCGTCAAGCCCATACATTCAACAAAAGAAAAAGAACCAAAACGATGCTACATGTATGATAACATTCATAAAATCTACAATTGTTGTCCTCTAGATCAGTTACAAAAATTAGCCCCCTCAAAAAAAACTTAACATTATGTGGTTGGTATAATGGTTAATAAATTGTGTGCCTCCCATTGAATGAAATGCAGTCCGAGCAATTCCTAGGCATGCTGAATATCACATTATCAAGCTGATTTTGTGAAAGATTACTCCAATCAGCAAGCAATGCTCTCCGATGTTCCGGCACAAATGTAGGAGGTGATTGACGGGCTGCAACCCTTCGGCCAAGCATATCCCATACATGCTCTATCGGATTCAAGTCAGCCAAAAATGTTGGCCAATCCATACGGGTCATCCTCAGCTTTAAGGCTTTCATTTACGATGTTTACTCGGTGAGGACGGCCATTATCATCCATAAACACAAATTCTGAGCTCTTAGCACCTCTTAACAGACGTACATGTTGTTCCAGAATGATGTTGCGATAAATTTGGCCTGATATGTTTCCGTTTTGAACATGTAGATCTGTTCTGGAGCCCAGTATAATTCCAACCCAAACGAGCAATCCTGCACCACCGTAGCAATGTCGTTTAATGATGTTGTCTTGGTGGTAATGGGTGCCTGGCGTTCTCCATATGAAAATCAGACGTGAATCAGACTGCAAGCTAAACTTGGACTCATCGGGAAACTTTACACAAGTCTTCTGTGACGATGTGCACATTGCATGTTCTCTACTCCAAGTTAACCGCAGGCGACAACGAGTTGCCGTGAGCGGAAAACATCTTACAGTTCTGCGAGCATATAGACCAATACGTTCCAAACATCCGTACACGGTATGCCTTGAAAAAGACGTACACGTGGCAAAAGATAGCTGACAAAACACGTCTGATGCTGTGTTCCGTCTTTTTCTTTTTGCAGTTACTGCCAAATAGCAGTTTTCATCCAAGATTGTAACTCGGGGACGACCTATATAGTAACGTCTATTGACATTTCCACCATCATAGAATAGTTGCCAAAGTCTAGATATTACACTTTGCGCAATTCTAAGTTCCTCGGATACTTTCATTTGAGTACGCCCACATTCCAGACGGCCGATAATTCTACCATGTAAAATATCATCCACATGTATCTTCTGTGTCATAACTGTTCGGTTCTGGCTTCGAGGGGGTTAGAAAATGATTATTAACTGTTTTACTTCTTTGCTACCGTTCCTTATATACGATTCTCTCACACTTCAGCCAATGTGACGTACTATCGGCGCCATCTGCTGGCTTTCTGAAATTTGCATATTAGTCTTAAAGATGTGTGTGATAATTCAGCAAGTGAAATTTTTACTTTATAGTTTGATTTCTATGTGATCCTGAATTATCCTTAATTTATGGAAATGAGTGATTTATGATTGAACAATGCCTATTATACTTAATAAAAAACAACAAAACTTCCTTTTTATAAGCTTTGACTTTTGACACATTTACCATAAATAAATTGTATTCACAAAATGTTTTTATAACCGGTTAACTGAATCTCTGCTTACATACAGTAAATTGAAAATATGAAATAAGCATCTTTTTTTTTAGTTAAAAAAATCATAATATTTAATCTAAACATTTCTTCCATTAAAAAGTAAGAAATTTTATTTAAAAAAATTATTGGTGTGAAAAAGCTTTAAGTGATGGATCAAGCACATTCTTCATGCCTACGCCGTGCAGTGAAATCATTTACGTGGTTAAAAAGGTGGTTCGGAAATAGTGTTGGCATGTTCCCTGTGCAAAAAAAGCGGGGCATTGACTTATAAATTGGCACATACAAATATAATAAACCTGAGAATGAAGGAATCCTTTTATAACAAATCCTGTATTAAACGTAAAAAAATATTAATTTCGACGGAGGAAGTAACATACATAACCAGCTGCTAAGACGGAGAACCGCCTAAAACGAAATATTGTTCATTTTTCCGAAAACCGAAATCATCTCTACATTATATTCATACTTTGACATTTAACATATCTGAAAATTTCATTACGAAAGCTACGAGAGATTTTAAGATAACTATTATACACACCTCTCCCTTTCCCCTCCTCTACCAAGTGAAAACGCATCTACGCGGAAATGGAAGGATGTTTCAAAAGAAAAAAAAAACATCGAATTTTTTTTATATCCTGCGAGTTACCCCTTTTCAAAATTTCATTGCAAAGAACATCATAGATCCTCAAACATATTTTTCGTTCTCGCCCCGCCCTTTCCTTAGCTATTCTTCCTGAGGTAAAGAAGGGAAGGATAATTCTAAAAATTCTTTTTGAATGTGATTTAAAATAAAAAACACTGATGTTTCAGTAATTTGGTAATATTTATATTTATAAGCTTGAACTAAAATAAGTAGAACTATAATGCTTCTATGATGATTCAAGATACATTATGCTTTCTGTAATAAAATGTTGAAAAGGGGTGACTCGCAGGATATAAAAACAGATAAGTCGCTTTTCTTTCTTTTTAACCATCCTTCCATTTCAGGTAGATGCGTTTGCAGTAAGGGAAGGGTTGTGTGTAAAAAGCATCATAAAAACCTTCGTCACTTTCGTAATAAATTTTTCAGATATGTTAAATGTCAAAATACGAATATAATGTAGAGTTGAATATAATTTACAGAAAAAGGAAAAATATTTCATTTTAGACATATAATAAGGTTTCCGTCTTAGCAGGCAGTTTCGTATGTTATTTTCACCGTCGTGATCAATATATTTTTATGCTTAAGACAAGATTTGTTACAGACGAAATATAGACCAACCTTTATACTAAGGTTTAATATATTTTTATGTGCCAATTTATAAGTCACTGCCCCGCATTTTATTTTAGACAAGAAACTTTCCACCACTATTTGCGTACCACTGTTTTAACTTTTGATTTCACTACCCGACGTACAAGCAAGAAGAGATTGCTTGATCCATCTTTTAAAATTTTTGACATCACTAAATGTTTTAAATACAATTTCATACTATTTAATGGAAGAAATGTTTAGATTAAATATTAAGGCTTTTTTAATATAAAAGAACCGTGTTTATGCCATATTTTCAATTTATTGTACGTAAAAAAGAAAAAAAATCAGTTAACGTTTACAAAAACATTTTTGAATACAATTTACTTACGGTAAATGCGTGAAAAGAAAATGCTTATTAAAAAAATATGTTATGTTGTTTTTTATTAAGTATAATAGACATTATTCAATCATAAATATTATTTTTAATCTCTTTCCATCGAACAAAATATATTTCTGTAGGTGAGTGAAGAGTCGATTGAATATGTCGACAGAGATTCGACTCTGCGAAATGAGCCAAAAATCACATACGTATGAAAATAGAGTAATGTCTGAATTTCGACATTCTGGAGCCGCAGCCAGTGGCATCTATTGGCCGAAATTCTAACTATTTAAAGAAAGTGTATATCTAAAAAATTATTGATTTTCTGATAACAATGCAGCAAACCGCACATTTTTATCTCAAACCGATTTTTTAGTTATTGACATTCGAAATCGGTCAGTCATTTACTGTACACCCTGTACATATATATATATATAAATATATATATATATATAATATATATAATTGGTAATTATATAATAATTGGTAATAATAACATTGGTATTAATAATTGGTAATTAAGTAATTATTTTTAAGTAATGAAAGAAATATAAATCGAAATGTGGTGAAACTCCAGGTGTGTAAACAAAATTGTACGCGTCATATATTTTCACGAAGAGTTTTCCCCGAAATCAAACAGAGGACCGTCAACAAATTGAAAAAGAACGAAGATCTTTTGGATAACCCTGTTAAAACTAATATAGCTAAAGTGTTCAAACTGCACATTATGATTAATTGGCTTATTGTGATGTACTGTGTTTATTTTTATAAGGATAGCATGTACACTCGTAGAGAAATTAAGGTTTTTATAAAAACATTCCTAATATTTTCCAAGTTTTTTGCTTATAAATTGCAGAGTTCTTATTATAAAATAATGTTCTTTTCTGAAAATATGACAAACAACATTGTACATAATACCCTGTCATCAGAATTTAAAAAGAATAGAAATTGTATGAAAAATGAGTATGTATAGTAAATAATTTTTCATTGCACATGCGTCAACGATATCAAAATGTCATTTGCATATTGTGTTAGCTAAATGCATAGAGCAACTTCTGTAAAAGTTTCAAAAACATAGCTTGAAAATTCTGAAAATGGGAGCCTATAGAATCAACTCAAAATCCGTTATTCCTAAAGGAAACAAAAAAATCAGGGGTTTTACCTAAATATAGTTGTACGTGCAATATTGTGTAGGCACTAAACAATGGAATATGGATACAGCCCCTCATCTTTTTGCTTCATTTAGGGAATAAAGGATTTTGATCTCATTCTATCAACGATAATTTTCAGAATTTTTAAGCTATGTTTTTGAGACTTTCATAAAAGTTGCTCTATACATTTAACTAACATAATATGCAAATGAAATTTTAATAGCGTTCAGGCATGCGCAGTAAAAAATTATTAAGTAAACCTGCTCATTTGTCATACAATTTTTATTATTTTTTAATTCTGATGACAGGGTATTGTGTACAATGATGTTTGTCATGTTTCCAAAAAAGAACATTATTTTATATTAAGAACTCTGCAAATTATAAGGAAAAAACTTAGGACTGTTTTTATAAAAACCTTAATTTCTCTACGAGTATACATGCTATCCTTGTAAAAATTAACACAGTACATTCCAATAAGCCACTTAATCATAATGTGCAGTTTGAACGCTTTTGCTACATTAGTTTTGACAGGGTTATCCAAAAGATCTTCGTTCTTTTTCAATTTGTTGACTGTCCCCTGTTCGATGTCGGGGAAAACTCTTCACGGAAATATGTGACGCGTACTATTTTGTTTACACACCTGGAGTTTCAGTACATTCCGATTCATATTTCTTTCATTACTTAAAAATAATTTTTTAATTACCAATTATGCTTAACTTTTGGACACCAGTGTATATATATAATATAATATAATATAATATAACATATATACATATATACATACATACATATATATACATATTCTAATTTTTTTTACAATAAAAGAGGGGTGATAGTACACATCAAGACAAACACTATTACGTAGGAAACCAAGGGTCCCAAACGTTTTCCAAAGGAGATAGTCGCCATTAAAATTTAGGGTCCAAAATTTCAAATAACTGTAAAAAACTGAAAAATTGTTCGATTGATTTGCGGTTTTCACTAAAACTAGTCTCTATTTCGGTATTTTCTTAAAAATAAATTATAAATGAATCAAGGAAGTAATTAAACATTTTATGAGACATAAAAAGTAAATGGATTACTGATTTATTGGGGTTATATTATTTTTCTTTACAGATCTAAAAGTTTTAAATTCTAAATATATTTATTTGATTCTTAATGATTTCTGAATATTCAAGGTAGAAGGAAATAGTCATTCTTGCATTTTTTTTTTCAAAAAATGCTATTTTAAATTAATAAGATTTTTTTTAAACATTCAACAAAAATAATATAATATCTACGATTTAAATATTTTAATTCTATTGTTTAATTTAGAAATTCTTTTAAAGCAAGGAATAAAATACATTACTTTAACCTTTTCCAAAAGAATTTTCCTGCAAAGTTCATTATTTTTATCCCTAAAAGCACTAAAGATTTATATCACTGGAGAGTTTGCTTTCAATGCATTGCATTTTTTTTTTTAAGTAAAATAAAGGAGTCTTTTTTTGATGAATTTAAAAAAAAGAATGCAAAATACTTTGAAAAAATATTTATGTGAAAAAAATATTGTCATAATTTATTAAAACTCGTACTTTACTTTTTTAGTTCATTTTGCTTAAATACGAAACAATATCTAAGTATATTTTTCAGCTTTTATTCTATGTAAAATATATTACATAAGCAAAATAGTATTAACTAGAGTGTTTTATTCACCAGATCACTAAGACTTGCGAAAACAATGAAAGAAACTTATGAAGCGAAACAATTCAATTTAGAACCGCTACACGATCTTAGCTCTCTTCACCCGCTGATCATTACTCTAACAATTATAGCAAAAATTAATAATATCATAAATTATTTTAAGAAATGAAATCAAAAGTATTTTTATTTTCTTCTATCTTCAATAGAAGAAAGTATTGTAATTGAAATTTTTTTCGACTTTCGGTTTTCGACGGATTTATACGTTTTAGGGTTTTAGAGATTCCAAAAAACATGTTTTTACAAAATGTCTGTCTGTCCATGTGTCTGTGTGTCCGTGTGTCTGTGTGTCTGTCTGTGTGTATGACGCCATTCTACCATCAAAAAGTGCATGCAGTTATGCATAGATTTGAACCAAAATTTTTTGTGAATGCGTTTGGCTGTGGCAAGCAGGTCCTCCTTCAGGTTTGAAATATTCCACCGGAAGTGAGCGCTGCAATCGCGATTTTTGTGCCATTTTCAATATTGCACCGACTAAAAGTATATGAAGTTATGCATCGAACTGAACCAAATTTTTTGTGTATGTGTATGACTATGGCTAGTTGGTCCTCCCTGAAATTGAAAATAATGTGACGGAAGGGGGCGCTGCAATCGCAATTTTTAAGCCATTTTTAATATTGTACCGACCAAAAGTACATGAAGTTATGCATCGAATTTAACCAATTTTTTTGTTTAAGTGTACGACTATGGCTGATTGGTCCTCCCTGAATTTGAAAATAATCAGCCGGAAGGGGTGCTGCAATCGCGATTTTTGTGCGATTTTCAATATTGTACCGATTAAAAGTATATAATGTTATGCATCGAATTGAATCAAATTTTTTGTGTATGTGTATGACTATGGCTAGTTGGTCCTCCATAAATTTGAAAAAAAAATCCGCCAGAAGGAAGCACTGCAATCGCGATTTTTGTGCCATTTTTAATATTGTACCGACCAAAAGTACATGAAGTTATGCATCGAATTGAACGAAATTTTTTGTGTAAGTGTATGCCTATGGCTAGTTGGATCGCCGTGAATCTAAAAAAAAATCCGCCTTAAGGGGGCGCTGCAATAGCGAATTTTATGCCATTTTCAATACTGCACTACATAAAAGTGTATGAAGTTAGTTTTAGAACTGAATTAAATTTTTTGTACATGTTTATTTTTTGGTAAGGCAAGCATCCCTGAATTTGAAAAAAAAAATCTGCCTATCATTCTATTGTCCATCGGCTCCTGCTGAGACGGAAATTCGTTTTTACTCCGATTAATTGATTGAAGTAGAAATTTAACAGGAAAATCAAAGTTGGTATGGTATTGAATTAAAATTATTAAAGCATTAAAATGAGTAACTATTTTTTTATATTAAAATGTGCGTATGAGATGGCAGAAAGTTTTGGGATTGGCACATCCAACTAGTTAATTATTATTTTTTTTAAGATGATGGACAATGTAGTTGTGACGACTTCTAAAAGTGCATATTTTTTAATATAATATTTTGCACCACAGCATAGATTTATTTTAAACGCTTTGAAAATCACAGAGGAGACATTAGCGTATTGTAAATAAAGTATTTCTAGCAGAATTTATTAAGACATTTGACATAAGACATAAGACATTTGACAATTTGTTTTAAACTTTAAGATATTTCTTAACACATGATAAAAAATCATAAAAAAAAGAATAGAGGTCCTCATTTTAATTTTGGGGGAGGAGAGTAGACGGAAAAGTAAATATAACAAATATGAACTTAAGAACACTATAATATATCACTAGGAAGTATAACAAATTTCGTCAGTTTAAAAATTAAAATAGTTTATAACACATAGTAAAGATTTTAACAATGAGATCACGGCAAAGAGTTGGTTGAAGGAGCAATGCGTTTTTACCAAGCGGAATTAAAAAAATTAATGAATAAAAAATAAAGAATCGCGAAACTATCCAGAATTGATATGCGAATTAATTTCGTCCGGTGTGAACTAGAAATGAAGAATTGTTTCGCAATATCAAACGCAATCTTGAATCAAATGTTCAGGTGTTATTTAGCTTTGCGAGCAGGAGGGGGAGGAGGAGGGAAATACCTTAGACATTAAACAAAATGCAGAAAAAATGATAAGATATCTAGTTGGAAATATTTTACATTAATAAACGACGAATTTCAACTACAATTATAATTTATCTATCAAAAAAAATACGCATCAAGTTTAAGCTAAATTGAAAATATTGCAATTTATAGAAACATAGAATTGTGTGTTTGAAAAAAAAAAAAAAAAAAAACACTTTTATAATTGCTTTTATATGCGTCTAAGCATGTATAGTTTTCAACGTTTTTAACTACATCTCTTGAACTGACATTTAAAATACAAAATAAAAAATATCCAGATGTATAATAATTGTTTTATTAAACATTGAAATTAAAAGTAGATATTTCCAAAATACATGACGCAATTTATGTCATTTTATGAGCACACACATATATTCATTCTTGTGTAATTCAGATTCCACATAAATATGTACATTAATACATGATATTAGCACTCAGAAATAGATTCGGACATTCACGAAAGGGACAAGGGAAAATCATCTTCAAAGTAATAAAGATGAAGCATGTTTATGTCATTCACAGTCTTTTTAGATGTGTTTTAAATCCATAAATACGTAGAACCAAAAGTCGCCGTTTGTCATGTGCGTCTGAGCACATGTAATAGCAAAAAGCTACACAGACGTTTAATTTTAAAATTAATACATATGGTCTTTGCAAACTGTTGTCGAATCTTTTAAGATTTTATAAAAATAAAAGTTATATTAAAAGTTAATATTAAAAGTTTTTATTAACCAGGTTTTTCTTTTTTTTTTTCAATTCCAAATCCTACTATGCAAATTAATGTAATAATATCCCACAATATGTAATCCTTTTGTGTTGCTGTGGTAATTACGTCATTTGTAAGAACAAGTTACATTTTATTCAAAATTACAGAGTTTCATATATGTATATATACCGGGTGTCCTGAAAAGGACTGAACGATTTTAAAAATCAATAACTTGAAAACGTTTACTGATATTGAAAAAATTCTTGCACGAGAGTCATCTAAAAGGTCAAAAGTTTTTTTCCTGCGATTCTGGATTTTAGTTCGAATTACAAACAATAGATGGCGCTGAGAGCGCTAGGTGCTGTGTTGAGACGGATATTGACGTCACTTGGCACTGAAGCAAAATAAGGAGATTAAGGCTGTGGAGTGGATCTCATTCGAAAATGAACTTTTGGTTTCACAATCCGATTTTGAATGCTATTCATACAATTTTGATTTTGCTGGCGTCAGCGCAATAATAGAGAAAAATGTTATTTTCATGGGTATGACTCCTTTAAAATCGAAATGTGTGAAATAACGTTCGAATGACCGACTTATATTATTATTTTTTTTACATTCCAAGAATGTAAGTACATTTGATGACAGGATATCTTATTTATCTATTTATTTATCTGGGTATCTTTTAAAACTTTTTTATGTCACCTTGTCATGTCATGTCCTGTATTGTATATTAAATATGTGGGATTAACAGTTCATTTACAGGTACACCCAAAAGATTGTATCCTCTCTTAGTCTATGGGGAAAATCGCTTGCAATGTATATTAATGAAATACACTGTTTCAAATGTATAGAAACTAATATAAATCACTGAATTTCAGTATAAAATGATTATGATAGAATAGAGTGTTTGGTATTTATAGCATTTTACGTTCATTTACAGGGGTACACAAAAAGAAATCGGTTACTTTACTGTCTGTAAGTAATAACTGCTGGAAATGCGTTTTCCATTTCGGCATGCGCTTTTAAATTTAACTGTTTTTTAGATACGTTAGTAATTATATAAATGCGTATCATCTATACTCGTTTCTGGTTCGTCCGTCCGTCTGTCTGTCCGCATATAACAGTGCAAAATTATTCTGCCGAATCGTTTGAAATTTTAAATATCTATTTGTTTAGAATTTTGCGCAGTTATTTCAAATTTTATGAAAATCGGATGTGTATTTCCAATACAGGGACAGTCAAAAGTATTCCGTTACATTACGGTCGACTAGGGAAAAAGTTTCAAGTGTTTTTTGATGATATTACACCCGTGCGAACATAATGAAATTAATATGTATTTGTGAATTAAATTAAAATACAAATGATGTAGAATATGCTACACAAAGAATAGTTATTAATCATTTACAGGGCCACACAAAATAATTATGTAACGTAATGGTATAGAAGGGAACTTTGCGGCATATTTTAATTTTGTTACACATATAATAAAATTGTTATAAGTTGCTTAGGTTTACTACGAATTACTTAATGCGTAATAGAAAATACGAAGTATTTACAGGGACACACAAAAGATTTCGGAAACCATGATGCATCAAAAATGCTGTACGCTAACGATAACTGCTTGGAGTTTTTTGTTTTGATATGATTTTTTTAAGTTTCACTAAAATTTTGCATGTTACGCTGTGTATATAATTGGTGCAAATCATATACAGGGCTACACAAAAGAATTCGCAGTCCTTACTAAGTGTGTAAGTAAATATATTAAAGGTGCTTTGTAAATAAGTTATGCTTTTTTAACGCTGAACAGCTTTAACTACATTACGATATGTTTAAAGAATAGAAATGAAATGATATACAGAGGCACTTAAAAATTGGATTAATAACCGGCTCTGGATGATAATCTCTGGAAGTGTGATTTCATTAGTTTAAAGCATGTTTCGGTTTTAAATAGATTTAGCTAAATAATGGCATGTATTTAAAGATAGTAGGTAAACTACAGGGCTATACAAAAGGGTTCAAATATGCTTCTGTCTATCAAATAAATTTCTAAAAGTCAAATTTCAACTTAACATGTGTTTTTAACGCTTTCCAACATAGTTGAAAGTGTTTATGAATTCTATTTAGTTAGCCGTCTGCCTGTCTGTCTTTCCAAACTCTAGCTTGCGTTGAAGTAATTAAATTGGTCTGTAAGTGATCTATGTTAATGAGATTTATTATGCCGTGTTGTGTATTGTAAATAAACTATGCATAATTCATGATTCATTCACAGACACTCAAAACTATTCCATTACATTATGTTCTGTGAGGATAATTATATATGTAGCACCTATATTCGTCATCTGGAATGTTCGCACATAATAGCGCAAAAACTACCCAACAGAATGCTTTGAATTATAATATGTATGTACTCGTTGCAGAATTTTCGTTACTCATTTAAAGTTTTATGAAAAGCGAATCAAAGCTTAAAAGGATATTAATAAATGTTTTCTTCATTTTATTAAAACCTATCATGCGTGTCTAATTCAACGATATCCAATGATAGGTGATGATTATAAGTTGTTATAATGATTATGGCTCATTTATGATGGAGGTAGTGTTATATCCCTATTACCATGAATTTAATGTACATAATCCTAATAAGTTTTGTATTTAGGTATTTTTTCAAAAGAGTGCAACAGCTATTGCACCAAGTTTTCAATGATTATACTATAAATATTCTTTGTTCTAAAGAATAAATCATTTCCTCAATTTTTTTTACAACATACATAAAACTCTACTAAAGAACTTCTTTAAAAGAACTAGCATTTCTTAGAATATAACAAAATTTTTAAATAGCAAAATTGATTAATTTTTTAACAAAAAAAAAAAAAAAACTAAATCGTTTCACTTTGTTTTAAAATATTATGCACAAAATATTCTTTAAATTAGATGATAAAAAGTAATTTAAACCGAGAAAATACAGCTTTCTTAAATGTAAAATCGTCAGCAAAATTTGTATGCTGCTCGTTAAATTCATGCCCAGTTTCAATCGCTGCTATTATATAAAAGGATTTATTATTTCCATGACAACAACACATTTCATTGAAATCATACCGACTGAGCCCGAAATTGGGCTTCATGTCGAGTACACAGGTCAAATGTATGATGTTCAATAAAAAAAATAAACAAAGTTCAAAATCGGGCCCTAAGAGCAAGATTGCATTGTCAAACGAGACCCACTCCACAGCCTTAAACTCCTTATTTTGCTTCAGTACCAAGTGACGTCAATATCCATCTCAACACAACACCTAGCGCTCTCAGCGCCATCTATTGTCTGTAATTCGAACTAAAATCCAGAATCGCAGGAAAAAAAACTTTTGACCTTTTAGATGACTCTCCTGCAAGAATTTTTTAAATATCTGTAAAAGTTTGCAAATTATTGATTTTTAAAATCGTTCAGTCCTTTTCAGGACACTCGGTATATATGTGTGTGTGTTCGATTTAAAATACAAAACTGAACATGGATTCTCTTTAATAAAATTATGTTATTATACAATTACGTGTAAATATTCATCAGTAACCTCTACAAAATAGGTTGACATCTTTGAAAATATCAAATAATCTTATCCACAGTGAATATGAAGTAATAACTTTGCATAAGATTCAATTAAATATTTACCATAAAAAAAGATTACATGCAGATTTCCTGATGCAAGTTTGTTATTTTCAAATTATTTTAAATTAAAACCGTTTGGCTAGATGAGAATTTAATACGAAATACGTTAACTGGAATAAGACTTTTTGGGTGTTTATTTTCTACATTCATGTAAGCACGCCTTCTGTTCTATAATATTATAAAGGACATTATTTTTACGAAATATTTGATTATAAATATATAATCATATTAACTAGCCAAAATTAATCTGAATCATGAAAATTGTTGGCAAAACCATGATTTTAAATGCTGATTATAGCAAAAATTATTATAATGAAATTCAAAATTTAAATCTAAAAAATAAGGGAATGATGTTTATAAAAATAAGGAGAAAACACTAAACATAAACTGAACTTTTTATTAAAATCTCCCATAACATCGAAAAAAAATATTTGATTTGATGTGCAACACTCTATGGTCATTTCGATGTATTGATATTTGTGTCATTTTTTTTAGCATTTTGAATTAAAAATGTATATAAACATACTGTTTTATATAAAAGGATCACATAGTATTACTGAACATTTTTAGAAAAAATAAGTTACCTCGGCATCAAGTGAAAGTAAGAAATTAGTGTTTGAATGCTTTAGTACTTACAGAAATCCCAATTTTGTGATTGGTCTTTGCATATTTTATCACAGACAGGATGCGCAAAGTAGTCTTTGTATACGAGAATAGAATTTGTTTTTAGCTGCATTCTCAACGTATAGCAAGCGTTTGTCACTCGAAGTGCAAAATATATCAATTTCGTGCTATCACACGCTTTCCAATGATATATCACATGAAGGGTAGGGAAATTTTTGTAAAATTGCTCCTCACCTTGGATGTCATTCGATAATACTCTAAATAATGAAAAAAAAAAATGGGAAAAGGGGATCCTTAAAGTAGGGCAAGAATGAATCATTGTCGTTAGTTGTTATGTATTTTTTTTAATATTCTTTTTAAAAAATTATTAGCTAATGCCTAATTAGGATTACTAACTATCACTATGTGTATTGACGTCAATTCTTTTATCTTGCTAAAGGTTTGCAAGATATAAATCACAAATATGAAAAAAAGTTATTAAAACTGAATAAAAATGATTACGATTAAGTACTATAATGTGTGTGGAAAAAGATTGATTTTGATTTTTTTATTAAAAACATTTATTTATCTTGAAAAATATTACCTCATAATTTCTGTAAGATGTTTTGAAAACCAGTGGGTTATATAATATTTTTAAAGATATTTTTATACACATCATTCGGTTAAATTTCTATTCGGCAAATATATTATTTCTATATCTTACTTTATTTTCATAGTTGATATTTTTGATAAAAGATTTATTTTCACAAATAGCTAAAGATAAGTATCAGAAGTTGTTTTATGTTCTATTCCCTTTTATTATTCTTATTCTTATTATTTGATCGCCTTTAACAGAACCGAAAAAGCGTTATATTTAATGGAGTAGTACTCTTTTGCAAAGGTAATGGTATGTATTACCCATTAAGATGCGAAACAAATGCATTTTTTTTATAAAGCGAACATTAATAAATGGAATGATGCTTTCTTTCTTTAACCATCGTTCAACATTAATTTAAGCGCCTCTTCCTTTTCATGCCAAATGAAACATGTAATTATTGCTGATTTTTCCTTTTAAAGTAGCACATTTTCTTTACAATAGGACCAAAGAAATCTGAGCTTAGGAAAAAGGAAATGATTATTATTTAATCATGAGAATTAAAATGAAAATGTGCGTTTTATATTATTAAGTATTCATGTCAAAATTTATTCATCCTTTTTCTCAAAAGACATATTGATGTGCCAAACATCGGTAGTTATGTTACTGATAAATGTACATTTTCCAGACACTTGGCGCTTTATAAAAACGGTGACCAATTTGCAGTAAATTATTCCAAATTATGTTCTCTTAAATATTAGTCTATGTATAATTTTGAGTAATAATATATATTTATTATATTTATGCACATTTATGTAATACACGTTAGCTACCAAAAAAATCATCTAATGTGTATGAAAATGTTTAATCATTACAGCGTTTGCCTCGAGATAAGTTGAATAAAAGCACTGCTTCCACATACCTGTCGACTGCGAGTGATTAAATATATCGGTGGAGTAATTGAAATAAGCTATTTATATTTTGCATGCATTTGGTTAATTTAATTGATATATTTTATTAACAACTGAAGAACAACTGCTCAAACTAAGTCACTGAATGCACTCTGAATCAAATCTGTGTTTTACAATAAAAGGAGCTCGCAAGTTGGCTGCCATCGCTGATAAGATGTTTTTAAAAGTGTTATAATATTAATAAAATCAGTGTAAATTTGCGTTGCTGCCGGATATGTCTTGCTTGTGAAAATTATAATTCGATTTTTAGATTATTTATTTGCTTTAACTCGATTTCAGTGCATGTATGTCTTGAAAATTATAACAGAAAGTATAGAAAAAATATGATAAACGAAGTGTTGTTAAATAGACCATTCATTTTTAATATGCATTTTTATTTATTAATGTTAGAGGGAAATAATTTTAGGACAAGGAAAAAAAATACTATTTTTCATAAAACTTTTATAAAGTAAAATTTTTGCTGCCTGCTTTAAAATATATGTCTAATTTTATTTGTGTCATTTATTTATTAATTTATAATATTTCATATGTTGCCAGTATTAGATGCTAAGTGATTGTATGATGCCAATTTTCCAGTATTTATTGCAGTTTATCTATATTTTTAAGTAAAATTAATAAAACTAATTGCATTGATTGTTATACAAAAATGCAACTATTGAATAATATTGTAAAACTTTGTTTTAATACTAGCTGATCCGCCCGGCGTTGCCCGGGTCCGTATTAACAATATTAAACGAACTTGAAATTTGTATGATTTTATCATTAACTCGTTACATGCAGAAATGCATTGTCTGAAATACGTAGCCACTGACTGTGCGAAAAATCGGTTTTAAAAACAACTAATATAAGGCTCTAAAAATACTCAAAATGAGCAATGAAAAACGCGGGAGGGAATATGTATCCAACGATTGCATGACTTTCGTGTAAAAAAGTTGATATTTACCCGTAAAAATCACTGTTAAGTCACGTAACTAATTATTATTCTCACATACAAATCCCAAGTGAAATATTTTGAATTTCAAACTAATTATATCACTCTTAAATCCGACTATACCATGAATGAAATCGATACACGATGGTAGCTAAAAGGTTGTTATATAGTACTATAATTCCAGAGCTATTTAACAAAAGTAAGTGTTATTTTTAATCAAATCTTGCGTATAGGTTCACTCTGTGTATAAATTCCTAACCTTAAACTTTTATACCGTAACCAGAACCTGTCTGTAACCTAACAGCGACTAAACAGTACCCTACCGTAAATTAAATATAACAGAAATGTAACCTAGCCTAAATGTATTCACTTTATTGTAACATATCCTTATTCTAACCATAACATAAATGCAATTTAACTTTAACCTAGCTTTAACCTAATTAATATAATAGAAAAAAAAACATTTTAAAAAATTACTATTTCTTCGTAAAATATGCTTCAGCTGTAATTCGTTTCTTTCAATTCGTTTTATTAATACAAAATTCCTTCCTCGTGCTTTTGTTTGAGACATTAAAATTTCAGCGATAAATGGTTTAATATTGCAAACCAAGGAGTAAGACACTTCTTACTCCGTGTTGCAAACCTTTTTTCGCTTTACTTCGCCTCCACCCGTCTTTTTCTCCTTGGTGTACAGCAGCTGTGATTAAAAAAAAAGTTCTCATTTAAACTGACAGTTTTCCAGTCTATGAATTTTAAAGGTCTGTCCCAGCTTTTTTAATTATTTTTGCGAAAATTTTATGCAACCCATCAACCATAAGAAAATGAAATGGAAAAAAAGCGAAAAAAGGCGATTTTTTATGAGAGTGAGCTTTGGAATTTAATTAATTACTCAGTTAATAAATGGAATTTTGAAATTCTGAGCTTCAGGTGCATCAGGAGAGACATTGGGCTACTCTAAAAAAAATTTTGAGCTTCGTACGTGCTGTAGATTTTGCTAGCTATCGCAGACACACAGACACACACACACACACAGACACACGCACTGACAGACAGAGCGTTTTGTTCTTTTATTAGTATAGGCACTAATGTCGTAATGTTTTGTGACGGACTTAGTTGTAAATAAAATATCCTTTTCATTCCAGATAAGGGTTTAACCAAGATTCTGAGCTTTCTTGCAAATCACATTATCAATATCTGTGACCAGAAATCAAAATATTTCTCTGAATTTTGTTTTTCAAAGGGTTTCTGGCCAGTATTTAACCTTTATGTTGGTTTTAAAAGCTGTCGAAAAATCTGGAAAATCAGATAATTACATCAACCCTCTCCCCCATGGTAAGTAAGAACATGTAAAGAATCCTCCTTCCTTGCAGCACGGAATAGATACGTAATATCAAAGGAACCAAAAAACTGAACAGCAGCTGAAAAAAGAAATCTGAGCAGGCATTGAAATTTCATTCATATCTTCGGCACGTGTTCCGGTATAAATTTTGACTTGATTATTAAAGGGATAATTTTGTCACTCGACAAGAGAATGTGACAATGATAGGGGTGATCTGTACCGGGTTGATTGAACCCCCCCCCCCCACACACACACACCCTTTGGAGAAAGAGTTGATTTTGTTTATTTCGTGAGTTTTTCTATTTTATATCAATTCACTATAATAAGAGACTGACAATTCAACGAGCAAGCACTTCCTTTTTATTAATGTATTTTCACTGATTAATCCGACACTACGACTTCTATCCGTGTTATATATAAATATATATATATATATATTGTTACGAATTTTGTAAATAGTTAGTGTTTGTACTGTAAAATAATGTAAATAATCTTATTAAGCTCCATTTCTTTACTAATATTAGTTTTTGTTACATTGTCTCTGTTATCAAGCAAACTTGTCTATTATTTTCAGTGAATGTCTATGGCAGCTTTGCGAAATATTTGAGATATCGCCAAGTTGGCGTCACTTTTGGCGACTAATTTTGGTCGCCAAATTTGGCGATATATCGCCAAGTTGGCGACAAACTTGGCGATTGTTTTATTTCTATAGGTAACCCTTCCCTATTTATGGTAACCCCCCTTAGGTCTACTGATACATTGTTTGTTGTTCCGTGGTTTTCCAGGTTTTTCTAGAAATTTCTAGCACATGCTACGAGACTATATATAAGAAGAGCGATACGAGCTGTTGTTGTTATTATTTACCAGTCAGTCATTGAGTAAGCTACTAGAGATTGTCCAAGCAAGTTTGCTTGATGTATTGAGTTTTATCTACGTTGTTTTGAATGTGATATAGTGTTGAGACATTGTATAAAGAGTCTCTGCGACATATATTTGTACTTGTTCGATAGATTTAAACAATTATTTTGGAATATCTTGTAATATTTGTGAGTTTCGAAGACTCTGTTGTTCTGAAGATCTGTAAATAAATTATTTTCTACTTTTCTAAGAGAAAAGAGTTTGAAGTTGTCTAACCATAAGATCGAAAGAACCCTATATACGCTGCAACATTTGGTGTCAGAAGTGGGATCTTATGGCGAAAACAAGAACAATGGATGGTCAACTGAAAGAACTGTTAGAAGCTATTAATGGAATAAAGGCAGAATTGACGAAAGGCCAAGAAGAGTTGGCGGAAAAAATGAATAAAGGCCAAGAAGAGTTGGCGGAAAAAATGAAAAAAGGCCAAGAAGAGTTGGCGGAAAAGATGAACAAATGCCAAGAAGATGTGACTGAAAAGATTAATAAAGGCCAAGAAGAAATGAAGAAAACTTTAGAAGAAAAGTTCTCGTCGGTAGAGAGAAGAATAGGCTCGGTAGAAGAGAAAATAGAGGAAGTAGAAGAGAAAATTCAGAATGAAGTTAGTAATGTTGAACGGAAAATGGAACGGAAAATGGCGGAAGTAGAAGAGAAAATTCAGAATGAAGTTTGTAAAGTTGAAGAGAAAATCAGTGACGTTGAAGAGAAAATCAGTAACGTTGAAGAGAAAATACTAGGTGAAGTAGATGAAAAGCTAAATAAAAAAGTACAAGATTTTGAGAAGAAACTTTCAGCGTCTAGTGGTAATTATGAAGAATTTAGGAATCCGCCTGCTTCTCCCGTGCACATTAAGCTGTCGACATACGATGGAAAGAGTTCCTGGCAAGTTTACAAGACCCAATTCACCATTGTAGCTGAAGCGAACAAATGGAGTGACGAGGTGAAAGCTTGTCAACTGGCAGCATCTTTAAGAGGAGAAGCCGCCGACGTGCTGCAAACATTGCCCGATATGACGCAACTCAATTTTGAGACTTTAAGTTGTGCACTTGAAATGAGATTCGGCGAAAAATTCTTCAAGGATTATACGAGAATACAAATGAAGGGCCGCCATCAAAAATCGAGTGAAACCCTTCAAGAGTTTGCCTCGGAAATTGAACGGCTTGCAAATTTAGCATTCATTGACTGTCCAACAAATGTACGGGAAATGCTGTAACTGCAATATTTTGTAGACGGAATAAAATATCCAGAAGTGCAGAGAGCGGTACGAATGGCAGATGTACAGGATTTAAAGGCTGCACTACTATATGCCTTAAAGTTGGAAGCAGCTACACAAGCCAGCCGAAGAGATCGTCATTCAGTCCGAGGGGCAACGGTGAACAAAAGCTCAGACACTGAGAACGACGTCTTGAAAGAAATTAGGAAAATAAATCAAGAAATTGAAGCTTTAAAATACGGAAGAACAAGTTCAAGAAGACAGAATCTCACGTGCTGGGGATGCGGTGATACAGGACATCTCCGAAGAAACTGCCCCAAAATCCACGAACGTGAGATAAATTCAAACAGTCAGCAGGGAAACTAAATTTTGGCTATCTCGCGGGGCGGAGGTTGCCAGAGAATGAAAAGCCCCACCTGAAGATCCTCCAGATATCAAAAATGAGCGGCGGTGATAACGAATTATATGTGATAGGCTTTATTAACGGAATTCAGTGCCGTATGATTGTCGATACAGGAGCCAATGTGACAATAATAAGAGAAGATTTGGCTCGAAAATTGAACTGTAAACTCATCTGGACTCCACCATGCGTTACCCTGCAAACTGTGACGGGCGACAAGATAGGCATATATGGAAAGGCCAATTTAACTATCAACTTTGAAGGAACGAAATATTACCATACGGCATATGTGGCTGACATAACAGATCCTTGCTTAATCGGACTAGATTTTCTGAAGAAGTTTGACTTCAGACTTGATTTCAAAAATAACAAAATGATCTCAAAATTTGAAGAAATAAGTCTTTTTGGATTAAATAACGAAATTGAATGTAAACAAATAGTAATAGCCAAAGAAGACATTAATCTAGATGCAAGAACAGAATGTTTGGTTCCTGTTGTAATTAAAAATAAAACTAATTATCGATTTGGCCATATAGATTATCCAGAAGACAATAGTACACAAGCAGGAGTATTGGTGGCTTCTTCTGTGGTAGACCTCTCGAAAAAGACCATTCCAGTCAGAATTGCTAACATCAGTGATAAGACGAGGACTATCAAGAAAGGAGAGGTGATAGCGTCATGTGCTCCTGTGACGTGCATAAGTCAAAATTCCAGTCACTCTGAGAAATCTTCAGATAATTTAGTCAAGGATTTGTTACAAAATACAGACTTAAATCCAAAACAGTTGGAAGCTGCGGAAAATTTAATTAGAGAATTCCAAAGTTTATTTTCCCAAACATCTGAAGACTTTGGACGAACTAAAATGGCACAACACCGAATTGAAACGGGAAATCACTCTCCTATTAAACAGCACCCTAGACGATTACCTTTTGCCAAGCAAGAAGAGGTGCAGAATTTAATTAAAGATATGGAAGAAAATGACGTCATCGAACCATCAACAAGTCCGTGGGCGTCTCCCATTGTATTAGTAAGAAAGAAGGATGGTTCTACAAGATTTTGTGTAGACTACCGCCGACTGAATGACGTCACCAAAAAGGATAGTTACCCTCTGCCAAGGATTGACGACACTCTTGACACACTTGCGGGCAACACTTGGTTCTCGACTTTAGACTTGAAGAGTGGTTACTGGCAGGTAGAGATCCATCCCGACGACCGCGAGAAGACTGCCTTTACAACGGGACAAGGATTATGGCAGTTCAAGGTAATCCTTTTGGTCTATGTAACGCACCTGCAACTTTTGAACGCCTTATGGAAACGGTTCTTCGGGGACTGTCATATGAGGCATGTCTTGTTTATTTAGACGATATCATAATCATAGGAAAATCTTTTGATGAACATCTGAACAACCTCAGGCGGGTGCTACAAAAATTAAAGGAAGCTAATTTGAAGTTAAGCCCTTCGAAGTGCAGTTTGTTTCGTAATGAAGTCGCCTACCTTGGACACATCATTTCGGTGGAAGGAGTTAGGACTGATCCGGAGAAGATATCGGCCGTGAAAAATTGGAATCGTCCAGCAGATGTTCACCAGCTTCGAAGTTTTCTAGGATTATGCACCTATTACAAAAAATTCGTCAAAGGCTTCTCGATGATTGCAAGACCACTTCATAAATTAACAGAAGCCAATCAAAAATTTATGTGGACACAGGAATGTGACGCTGCTTTCGAAAAGCTTAAGGAGGCCTTGACATCCACTCCAATTCTGTCGTATCCTCAAATCGATAAACAGTTTATACTTGATACGGATGCAAGCAACGAAAGCATTGGCGCTGTACTGTCCCAGGAAATCGACGGCCAGGAGCGTGTTATCGCTTATTTCAGCAAGTGCTTGTCAAAGGCCGAGCGAAACTACTGCGTAACAAGAAAAGAGCTTCTTGCTGTAGTGAAAGCCATAGACCACTTTCATCACTATCTTTACGGTCGAAAGTTCCTGATCCGAACTGATCATGCTTCTCTAACTTGGCTATTGAATTTTAAGAACCCAGAAGGCCAGATAGCCAGGTGGATACAAAAGCTTCAAGAGTACGATATGGAGATACGCCATCGAAAAGGCTCATCACATGGAAATGCAGATGCTCTCTCAAGAAGACCCTGCTCAGATAATTGTAGATACTGCGACCGGGTTGAGAAGAAATTTTATGTCAAAGGTCCTATAGTAAGACAAGTTACAACTGGGTCTACATCATCGCAAGATCCGTGGAGTGACGAGAGCCTGCGTAAAGATCAACTTGCTGATCCTGAAATTAAGCCAATTCTAGAGCTGAAAGAGGAGTCCAACAGGAAGCCCAGCTGGCAAGACATGGCCCATTACCATCCTACGACTAAACGTTATTGGGCCCTCTGGGATTCCTTACATTTGAAGAACGGCATCTTGTACCGAAAATGGGAGTCTGACGATGGAAAGACATGTAGATGGCAACTACTACTCCCTAAGTCGAGAATTTCTATGGTCCTTCAAGAACTGCATGGTAGTCCCACAGGAGGTCATTTTGGTGTAATGAAGACCCTGCAAAAGGTTCGAGAGCGTTTCTACTGGAATAATGTTCGCAGTGACGTGGAGAAGTGGTGTCGAGCTTGTGACACCTGTGTAGCACGTAAAGGTCCTAAGAGGCGCACCCGTGGACGATTGCAACGTTATAATGTAGGAGCTCCTTTCGAACGAATTGCCCTAGACATCCTGGGTCCACTTCCTAGAACATCTGATGGCAATAAGTACATCCTCGTTGTCATGGACTACTTCACTAAGTGGCCTGAAGCCTATGCCATTCCTAATCAAGAGGCGGTAACCGTAGCAGACATACTGATTCAACACTGGGTTTCCAGATACGGAGTTCCTCTTCAAATCCATTCCGATCAAGGAAGAAATTTTGATTCGGCTGTGTTCAAGGAAATGTGTGAACTACTCGGCATGGACAAAACCCGAACAACACCTCTACACCCTCAATCGGACGGCATGGTAGAGCGGTTCAATCGTACCATCCTAAATAGCCTCTCTCTCCTGGTGTCTAGAGACCAACAGGACTGGGACAAGAAATTGCCTCTTTTCCTGCTTGCTTAGAGGAGTGCCACTCATGAGGCCACTGGTTACTCCCCTTCTCAAATGCTCTTTGGTCGTGATCTTCGTCTACCTGCGGATCATTTGTTTGGCCGTCCTCCTGATGCTCCTTCATCGCCTGAGGAATATGTCGATGAACTCCAGGCGCGGATTGAGGAGATTCATTGTCTAGCGAGGAACCGAATTGGACTGGCATCAGAAAAGATGAAGACACGGTACGACACAAAGGCAACAGGACATGAGTTCAACGAAGGTGACAAAGTTTGGTTGTGGAATCCGATAAGTCGTAAGGGACTGTCGCCAAAATTACAAAGAAACTGGGACGGTCCTTACACAGTCGTCAACAGGCTGAATGACGTCGTTGTACGCATACAAAAATCGCCACACGCCAAACCGAAGGTCGTACACTATAACCGGCTAGCCCCTTATTTTGGCCAAAGTGATTAGAAATTCGAAACTTGAATTTCAGACCATGGTCATGAAAGTCACTTTTTGTAAATATGTAAATAGTAATTAGTTCTTATTTATGTAAATTTTATTATTATTGTTATTATTTATTTATTTATTTATTTATTTATTTATTTGTTTATTTATTTTAAGTGTTTTCCTCTAACTCAAGGATTGCACTGCCCGGGACGTGCAGTCTTTGAGGTGGGGGTAGTGTTACGAATTTTGTAAATAGTTAGTGTTTGTACTGTAAAATAATGTAAATAATCTTATTAAGCTCCATTTCTTTACTAATATTAGTTTTTTATTACATTTTCTCTGTTATCAAGCAAACTTGTCTATTATTAGGATGAGCGAAGCGAATCCTCTACTAGCCCACTCAAATTACATTTTGTCGTACGCTTTACAAAAAATCTATTCAGTTTTTTGATTTGAAATTAAACACAAATATAAATTATGATCTGTAGATTTGCAGAATATAATTTTTTTTACAGAATAACTTTTTAAAAAATTATTATTTCAATTAATTTATTTTACATGTTTTTTCATTACGGACGCATTTTTAGAAATAAGAAATAAAGCATGCATATTTTAAGAACAATAAATAATTCATGGAGTTAACAATTGTAGATAGAATCATGATGGATGGATAGATGATTAATTAAATAAATAAAATATATTTTCTTTATTCCGACAAAATCATTTACGCTGATGTCACTTACGCATATTAAAAGAATTATATTGTGTTTTATTTATTTATTTATTTTTTCGTAAAGTGGCAACAAAAAAATTGTAAACAAATAAAATTAATTGTTAAATTCATTATGTAAAGAGTTATTTGAATTCGAAGATTGAAAATTAAACCAAATGAAACATCTATATTATTATTTTGGTATATGTAGTACTATTTTTAAATAGTTTGCCGTTTAAAAACAATTTATAGAATGCATTAGTTCTATTATAAAAAAATGCAAGGAGACATATACTTACTGGATGAAAAGAATGCGAATATGATATAGCTTTAAGGCAAGAGGTTAGATACCAGCGTAGAAAACGACGGCATAGATGTCATATACACACCATATCGGCGCGATTTTTCCGACGCCAATTTGGCAAAAACCTGGTTTTCGAATACCAGTTACCATATATATATATTAAAAAGGGAATAACAATAAATTTTAAAAAGTTTAATTAATACCTGTGGAACAAAACAATTTATATAATTTAAAAAAGTAAATAAAAGTAAATAAACTATTTATTAATAAATAAACAATATCCGGGTTACCATGTCAAGCAAAATAAATACACTTTGTCGCCAATTAAGTACTCCGGTGCATATATGACATAGGAGTCTGAAAAAAATAGCTCCAAAGTAGTGCATATATGACATATGTGCCAAAAGGACGACATGACGAATCTCTTCTGATAGTGAATGCATGTGCTCGGAAAAAAGCTTTAAATTTCGAAGATGCACAAAAAAATTTTAAATAAAATTTTTGTAAAATTTTTCATTATCGTTCGCTTGGCACTCACTCTGACAGATTTCAAAAGACTTGCCATAAATGTACGGTAAATAATGAACTAAATATTTTTTCTTTAGCTAATAATATGGATCCTGGTCCACATCCCTAAATATTAAAGGGCTTAATTTTCGTCGAGGAAAAATTAATTGCCCAAGTTCGTCCAGTTATTACTGTTTATCGCATTAAAGGTGGTCAGCTTGAATACAGTGGGCAAATTATTAATTTTCATCAAGATATTATAGGATTTTATACTGTATCACCTCATTCCATAGACACTATAACACAATACATTTTTGAGTACTACTTGATTATCCCGTCTACCAAAAATATAATGCCATATTTCAGGATTAAATGCCAATAATGGATTATTATAAATGTCACATTGCATGACATTAAACATAATACACGGGACTGTTATGTCATCAAGTGATTTTTAATTCGCGTACAATTTGATTATCCCGTCGACCAATTTCGTCAAATAATACAAATAGCCAAACTATTAGCACAATTGCACAAATTGACGCTTTTTTTTAAATAACGAAAAATCAAATAAATTAGTAAAACATTAATAAAAATCCAAATAAAAAGTCTAATTAAGGTACTACTTGATTATCCCGCCAATCAATTTCGCCAAATTATACAACTCGCCAAACAATTGGCCAAATTAAACAAATTGACATAATTTTTATTTTAAATAACGAAAGAACAAATAAATTAATGAAACATTACTAAGAATACAAATAAAACTTCATAATAAAAATAACTTGATGGCATAACGAGCACGTTATACGAGTTTAATGTTATGTCAATGTGATATTTTTTAACATCATCATTAGCATTTAATCTTTTAGTTTGGCCGTACCTATTTGGTCGACAGGATAATCAAGTAGTACCAAATAATATAAAAAAAGGTTTTTTTTCCAATAAATTAATGAAATAATGCTCCGCGAATCCAAACAAAGCATGGCTTTTGCTAGTTTTCAGTGAATGTCTATGGCAGCTTTGCGAAATATTTGAGATATCGCCAAGTTGGCGTCACTTTTGGCGACTAATTTTGGTCGCCAAATTTGGCGATATATCGCCAAGTTGGCGACAAACTTGGCGATTGTTGGCGATGGTAACCCTTCCCTATTTATGGTAACCCCCCTTAGGTCTACTGATACATTGTTTGTTGTTCCGTGGTTTTCCAGGTTTTTCTAGAAATTTCTAGCACATGCTACGAGACTATATATAAGGAGAGCGATACGAGCTGTTGTTGTTATTATTTACCAGTCAGTCATTGAGTGAGCTACTAGAGATTGTCCAAGCAAGTTTGCTTGATGTATTGAGTTTTATCTACGTTGTTTTGAATGTGATATAGTGTTGAGACATTGTATAAAGAGTCTCTGCGACCTATATTTGTACTTGTTCGATAGATTTAAACAGTTATTTTGGAATATCTTGTAATATTTGTGAGTTTCGAAGACTCTGTTGTTCTGAAGATCTGTAAATAAATTATTTTCTACTTTTCTAAGAGAAAAGAGTTTGAAGTTGTCTAACCATAAGATCGAAAGAACCCTATATACGCTGCAACAATATATATACAGGGTGATTAAAAAAAGATGGGAAAATTTTTAAGGGGTAATAATATACATCAAGCCAAACAATATTATAAAGGAAACCAAGGGTCCCAAGCGTTTTCCAAGGAGATAGCAGCCATTAAAGTTTGGGGCCCAAAATTTCAAATACACATAAATAACGGAAAAATGGGTCGATTGATTTGCGGTTCTCACTAAAACTATTCTTTTTGTTTGTATTTTCATGAAAATAAATTATAAAGATAAATTCCGAAAAATGTCGGTAGAGGGCGCTTTAGACTTTGGATTAACGAACATTTGTTTTTTGCCGTTATTTTTTGCATCTCATTAAATGGTTTCGCAAGCTTAGACTTAAATTTTGAGCTCAAAATCTGAATAGTTGGGAGTGGTTAAGTAGCTCAAACTGAACTGTGTTCGGAGGGTTCAAATTTCAAATGATTTAAAAAACGGAAAAATTGGTTGATTGATTTGCGGTTTTCACTAAAACTGTTCTTCATGTCGGTATTTTATTAAAAATAATTTACAAAGCTAAATAAAAAAAAAAATGGCGATAGAGGGCGCTTTAGACTTCGGAGTAACGAAAAGCTATTTTTTACCGTTATTATTTGCATCTCGTTAAATTTTTTTGGAAGCTTAGACATAAACTTAAATTTTGCGCAGAAAATCTGAATCATTGGGAGTGGTTAAGTAACGCAAGCTGAACTGTGTTCAATGGGGGGGGGGGGGTTTAAATTTCAAATGATTATAAAAAACAGAAAAATCGGTCGATTTGTTTTCGGTTTTCACTAAAACTATTCTTTATGTCACTATTTCCTTAAAAAAAGAAATTTTAAAGATAAATGTTTAAAAATTTCGTTTGAGGGTACCCTTAACTTTAGAGTAACCCACAACTATTAATAAACGTTATTTTTTCCATATAATTAAATGCTTGCAAATGCTTAGACTTAAATTTGAGCTCAAATTCTGAATAGTTGAAAGTGGATAAAAAGGGCAAACTGAACTGTGTTCAAGTGTTGAAGTGTTACTCTCCCCACCCCTCAAACACAGTTCAATTTTGCGCTACATAATTACTCACAACGATTCAGATTTTGAGCTAAAAATTTAACTATAAGCTTTTACAAGCATTTATTAGATACAAAAAATACCAGTTAAAAATAGTCGTTGGTTACTCTAAAGTTTAAGGCGCCCTCTAACGGAATTTTTTGAAATTTATCTTTAAAATTTATTTTCAAGGAAATACTGGCATAAAGAATAGTTTTGGCGAAAACCGTAAACGAATCTACCGTTTTTTTCGTTTTTTATGATAACTTTAAATTTGAACATCCCCACACCTATTGAACACAGTTCACTTAGGGCTGCTTAACCACTCCTAACGACTTAGATTTTGAGCTCAAAATTTAAGTTTATGTCTAAACTTCTAAAAAAAATTAACGAGATGCAAATAATAACGGTAAAATATAGTTTTTTCTTACTCCAAAGTCTAAAGCGACCTCTATCGTCATTTTTTGAAATTTAGATTTATAATTTATTTTTAATAAAATACCGACATGAAGAATAGTTTTAGTGAAAACCGCAAATCAATCGACCAATTTTTCCGTTTTTTATAATCATTTGAAATTTGAACCGTCTGAACACAGTTCAATTTGAGCTACTTAACCACTCCCAACTATTCAGATTTTGTGCTCAAAATTTAAGTTTAAGTCGAAGCTTGCGAAACCATTTAAAGAAATGCAAAAAATAACGGCAAAAAACAAATGTTCGTTACTCCAAAGTCTAAAGCGCCCTCTACCGACATTTTTCGGAATTTATCTTTATAATTTATTTTCATAAAAATATAAATATAAAGAATAGTTTTAGTGAAAACCGCAAATCAATCGACCCATTTTTCCGTTATTTATGTGTATTTGAAATTTTGGGCCCCAAAATTTAATGGCGGCTATCTCCTTGGAAAACGCTTGGGACCCTTGCTGTCCTATTTATCATTGGTTGTCTTGATGTATACTACTACCCCTTAAAATTTTTCCCATCTTTTTTGAATCACCCTGTATATATATATATATATATAAATATATATATATATATATATATATATATATATATATAGCGGAGGTAGAGGTCATCATAAGGATTAAGATTTGCATAGCAACCATGGTCGGAAACGTTTTCTTGGCTTGTTAGTGATGACACAAAATGCAAGAAGGACAGGACACGAATAAGAAGTGAAAATATCATTATTGTATTTAGTACAGCAGAAAAGTAAGAAGTAAGAACACCGATTGTTATCAAAGTAGGTGTTTGGAATTACGACCCCGTGCCCTGATGCATGCAGGTGCATCTTCGGTGCATGGAAGTTCTAATGTTCTACAGAAAACACCAGGAATGTTCTGAACTTCTCTAGCAGCTGCAACGATGCGTAGAATTAGCTCATCATTACTTTTCAGTGTTATCCCGGTATTCATTCAGTACTTAGAATAATAAACATGTTTACTCTCCCTGTTCATGTCTTTTCTTTCGCGTGTTTTTTGTCGTCACTACTGCGCCAGGAAGGTGTTTCTGATCATGGATTGCTGTGTAAATCTGAATCCTTGTGATAACCTCTACCTCCTCTTAAAATTTGTCCCATTAATCCTTGGACACCTTGTATATTAAATGAGCCCTACTTAAATTCCATCAAAGGTGTTTCAGTACAACATTTTAAAAATTTAACAAAAGCCAATAGAACAATATTCGCCTACATGTAATTTGAGTTGATTGCTTGAGAATTGCTGTTTTACATGTTTGCGAAGAGCCGATTGCTGTACGAGCAGTTCATGTACAACAGAACTAGGTATTCTCGTCTTTTTTGTTTTCTTTATGCATATTCACCAATTATTCCGAAACCATTGCCACGGTTCCTTGTGTTTTAAATCGCTTTCATTAAAATAATTGAGAAGCTACCTCTTTTTTACCTTCCGGAGCAACTCTCCTACATATAATTTTTATCAGACTATAACTCTCGTATTTTCAAACCGGTTTAGATAAGATTAATTTTATGCATAGTACATACCAATGTCTCGATTGAGAGGATTGACGTGCTTTCAAAATAGCGGTCATTTAAAAAATAATAGTAATAATAATAAAATAGAAACCCAAATTTATTTTATGTTTAAGTATTAGGCCTTGAAATAAAGATTCTAAGTATTTCCTGCTTTGCATCTAATAAAAAAATAGTAGACATTGACTGATTTGAAATTCTTGGATGCTTGACATTTTGAAAAAAAGCAAAAATTCTAGAAATTCAGCTATTAATTTATGAAGGTTAATGAACGTTAGTTTCAAGTCCTCACGAACGTGGCGACACTAGGTGCAGTATCACGAATTTTTGGACTCAAATCTTAGATGGATAGAAATGAAATATTACTATTATGCCAAAATTCTCATTCAAATTCAGAATTGACGAAAATTCTCTTATCAGGCTCTTCACATTTTAACTTCTACCAATTTGAGAAAAAAGTGCAAAATTTAAAACGTTATAGGAAATAAGGAATTTTAATTGAATCATTCAACCGAATTGTACGAATTTGTTTGAATAACATAAGCTATTGTAAAAAAAGTTATATAAAAGCTATCGTTCCCCTCCCAGAAAATGCTGCAACCTTTTTAATTGTTGCCTGTTCACTTATTAGAAAATTTATTGTTCATTTTCTGGGATATTATTATTATTATATTATATTTTTATACTGTTAGATCATTTAAAAATAATATGTATGTTTTCTAAGTATAAATTTAAATAGATAAATGCTTGAAAATAACAAAAAAATAAAGTTTTATTTTTCTATATGTGGATTATACACTTTTATGAACAGCTGGCTGTTAAATTCATTGTAGGCAAAAACAAAAAAAAAAAAAAAAAAAAAAAAAAAAAAAAAAAAAAACATTAGCTGTATTATGCATATTTAATGTATAGAAGTATATTTTTATTAAATTCCTTATAAACTTTTGCATCTGAATTTTATGCAATGACGATAGAATTTTTATACATTCAGTGTATCGTTTGTGCATGGATATAAATTCCGATATATTTACGACAAATTTTAATTCTCAGAAATGTTTTCAATTTTACCAATGATGAATTGCAAAATTTAAAACAAAAGTTATAATGTTAAATCAAGTCTAAGAATATTTCCAAATAAAGATTCTAAAAATATCAGTGCCTTGCACTTACTTTTAAATATAATCGGAAGCACAAAAAATGCTGGTAAGAATAAAATAAATTTTAACTTTATTAGTAAAAGGTGTAGTTAATATGTTTGGAAAGTTCAAAGATGTGGGTTGGATGAAAAATATGGATGGGATAGCAATTACAATTGACTATACAATTCTGTATTTGTATAGGTACTGTTTCCTGAAAAAAAAAATACAATTCTGTATTTGTATAGGTCGTGCTTCCATGAAAAAAACATTCGTATTTTACTTTACAAATTCTCTCTAAAAATTTCTTATTGTCGAAAAATAAATTTTCCACAGTTCAGAATTTACGTTTATAGAATTTCCCTGTTATGTTATATACTAAAAAATAAAGATACCCATTTATTATATTAATGTAATAAAATTTAATCATTTTACTTACATATACATCGTAATACATATTGAGAATGTCCAATTTAAATAAAACACAGTCTATTATTTTAATTATAAGAATATTCTTTTTCTTCCTTAAATTTTAAAAGCGTAAATGTAAAGAAATTATATTAATATATCAAGGAATGGTTTCCATTACAGTCACAAATATTTATATTTTTCTTTTTTTTGTGTAAATATTACGTGCTTATAATTTTTAAAAAGTATGTATGTTGCAAGATGTTTACTCCAAGAAATATTCGAAAAATCAAAACTATAATCAGTTCACTTTACCTTTTCGAAATACTTTAATCATGACTTACTTCACACATTAAATAAATATTTACACGAAATATTTTCTGGATATGTGGTGCATTAATATTTTCCCGAGAGAAAACGAATCAAGTAAATTACTATTAAAAGCTGTGAAATGCTAATATAATTAATTATTTATATATGCACATAAAACATGTACATTGCAGCATACATACATTAAATATTATGCAATGGTAGCGTAAAAGCGCCAATTTAATTACTTAATAATAAATCGTGTTGATTACACAGATATATTTCCAGAAGTTTGAAAATATGAGAGAAAATAAATTTATACTTAGTTTATGATGTACCAGTAAAATGCAACTTAAACTAAACATAGTTTGAAAGGCTTTAGAATTGTCTATTTCACATTCAATTCATCCTGTACTGAATATAATTCCTAGAAGTATAATGTCATTTTCACATTTAGTTTTGCGTACGATGATATTATATGAAACATATAATTCGTTACATTGCTAACATTAAATTACTTTATTGTCTGAAATTTTATACATGCATCTACTGTTAAATATTTTATCAAACAACATCATTGTCGTGCCTTAACATTTTTAATATGGTAGGAAATCCCAAAAATTCAATTAATCAGATGTATGAATGTAATTATGTATATGCGTATTTACAGGATATAGCCGAATTTGACATTCAAATTAGGTGGTGTGATTGTTGACTCACGAGGATGAAAATTATCTGATAGTACGGAATCGCAAACCACATATTTAACAGAATGTACACTATATTCAATTTTAATTCAGTTTGGGTTGACAAAAATAACACACAGGAAACTGAAGGATATTACAATACAGTTTTAAATACACATTCTTATCTTTGAAATGATGAGATCATATCGAAAAAAAAAAAAGTAGAAGTGCCCATTTTATGCGTTTCATGCATGCAATTTACGTTAATTTTTTTGAATTTTGATTGTCAGTCCATGCGGTATAAAAGATTATTTGAGTAAGTGTTTTTCAATAATTGTTACTGATGTTAAAACATTCAAAATTAAGTACATCTATTTACTTTTTTACTCAAAAATTTTTATTCTACTCGAAAGAGTTAACGTTCATGCAAATTTTGTTAATATGAACCATTCCATATTTGTGACTAAAATGTGATTTGCTGCTTAACATTCTGCGACAATTCTTTGTCCTTTTGATTCCAAGAATCATCCTCAATGTATGTACTATTTTTAAGCTTATATATATATATATATATATATATATATATATATATATATATATATATATATATATATATATATGTGTGTGTGTGACGATTTAGGGAGAACTCGAATTATTTCCACTGGTTAAAAAGAAACACACAGTCATGGCAAGCGAGGGAAAAAACAAAATAAATAAATAAATGTAGAAGATCCAATAATTAGTCATGGGCTGCTGTAAATTCATTTATTAAATTCGTAATAATGAGGAAGGAAAAGCTCCTTTTGCAAAAATTTCCATCATTATTTCAGCGAGCTGTCCTCATCGAAGAAGCCACCCAAGAAATCTCCTTTTCCATCTCGAGACTTCCACCTTTTTAAACTAAAAAGAAAGTTCTGGAACATTCTGTAACCTCAAACCATCATTCTTTTATGTAAACAGAATTCTTGTCCAGCTACGAGATTATTTTCCACAAACGATAAATTTATTTAAAAAAAAAGTATTATTTAACCACTTTATAATTGACTCAGAATTTTAAATATCTTAGGCAGACGATTTTTATAAATGATTAATTTTAAGAGAAAAAGAAAAGAAATGAATTTATTAATATGCACACATCAAAGGTTGACGTAGGAAAAATAAATAAATAGATAAAATAAAATAATGATATTTTTTGAAAGGTATGGTTTTGGAATAAATTTAATAAGACTTTCTTAAAAAGGGTAGATAAAAACATAGAAGAAATCAGTTTTATTTGGAATATTAAGAAATAATTTTTAAATTTACTTTACTGTTTACTTTTACTTTTTACTTTTACTTTTACTTTTTAAATTTACGCATACTGGATTAATGTTTTTTAAGGCAAATTAAGAATTTATATCGTCTGCATAAGGATTAGCAGATTAGATTTAGAAACAAGATTTTAATTTAATAATTTGAAGTAAGTACGGAATATTATTATAAGAAAATTAAGATAGTATAAAGGTTAGTTTTGGCGAAAAAATTTTAAATTTGTAATATATATATATATATATATATATATATATATATATATATATATATATATATATATATATATATATATACATATATAAGAAAACAATGTTTACCTTAAATACAATGCTGAAATTTTCGTTTATGCTTTGTATACAGATATTACAATACAATAAAATTATATTAACCGCTTACCTGATTTTCCCGTATGTCATAGAGCAAAGTGTTTTGCCAATTAAGATTTGCCCATATCACGTACTTGATTTCATGATTTGAGATCATGATTTATTGTTCTTTTCAGTATTTTATACAGTAAATTTTGCATTATTTAATCCCAGCATTTTTCTAATTCAGTTACGCAAAAACTTTAGTTTTGACAAACTAGAGATAAAAGATTAGAAATTCAGTAAACAACGCAAAAATTTTTATTATTTGAATTTTTTTTCAAAAATATTATCAGTTAAGTTATTATATAAGCTAGTTTTTGAAGTTTTTTTTCCTTATGGAATAATTTTTTTATGAAGTAATGTTAAATTAATGAATGTAATATTTAAAAAAAAGAATGTGCTTTTTTCCAATTAAAAAAGATGTTGGTTTTGAAAGGTGTTGAAAATTTTAATTAAACATCGTTTAGTGCATAATCAATTTCATTATTATTGAGATATGTGATTTATAATCCTAACAATATCTTTTAAATTGTCACTTGCTCAACTTTAATGGAAATATAGCGCAAATATATATTTTTTAATTTTTTATTTATGTTGTTAAAATATGTAAACGTCGTATTTTCATCGGAAACGCACATGTGGATTTGTGAGGACCTCATAAACAAAGGAGTAAAGATAGCAAAATGAAAAAAAAAATCAACTAAGTGCATAAACTGCTTTGAAATATGCTTTTTTCCCTTTTCGGTAGAGAAATATAATTGTTTTCACAATTATAAGTAGCGTTCTAGAGATAAATTACTTTTGTCGAATAATAATTTATATTCATTACCTATAAATTTAAAGAAAATTGTATCTACTTTTTTACAGCTATTGAAATAAGAGTTCATAGATCAGACGGAAACAAGCGGTAGTTTCCCATTTCAATTGAGTTCAATTATTATTGATGTGATTTCAATTATTATTCATGTAAAAATGTAACGTCAATTATCTTTAACCGCTTCCATGTTTTACCCGTACGCCGTACGTGCAATGAGTTTTTGACATTCATGATTTTGCCGTACCACTGTATGTGCATTTATAATTCAATAATAATTTATTATCCTCACCAGTAAAATGTTATTGTAGTCACTGTATTATTTAAACCGAGCAATTTTCGATTCAATTGGCCAAAAATTTCTGGTTAAAGATTTAAAAAAAAAATTCTTATTTAATTTTTTTTAACCAGTTAAGTAATTAAACTGAACTTACGCCAAATCCTGGTATAAAAAACCCTTCAAGATTTAGCTTTCTTATATGGAAAACTTTAAGAGATGGGAGGAAAAACATTTAAAAGTTCCAAAACATCATCGATGGAACATGAATTCGGCGAAGATTAAAAGGGTTAAAACTCATATTTGTTTTTTCGTGATTTACTTCATAGTAACATCACTAAATTAGAACGAAGGAAGAAATTACAATCCTTTGAATAAAACTCTTCTCTACTACGAGGCGTAGTGCTATTCATATGATTCACAATCAAAAGCAGTGCTGTCAATACCCAGAGGGTTGGTCCTAATATTGTCTTTATAAGCAGTGTAAAAAATATGAAAATTGTGTAAAATAGTAATCTATAAACTCAACAGAACTTAAGCTTACAGTTTGAAATTTTTGCATCATGTATATACGTAAGACTAGTCACGCATTGTTCACCTGAGACATTTAAGAAGATAAAAAAAGAGACATTTTCTAGAAACTTTATGTTGATGGCCATGGTCAAAGAGTGATTTTATAAAAGCTTATTATTATGAGATGGTGTTAATTAAAGGGCCGAAAGGAAAATCAACATCAGACCAGCTAAGATAGAATGTCAAGCTTCTAGTACCAAATAATAATATATATTCATTAATCATCCATTTAAAGAAATTTCCACCTACTTTTTTATAATTATTGAAATAAGAGTTGAATAACCACAAGTAAACAAGATGTAGTTTCCTATTTCAATTGAGTCAATTATTATTGATGTAAAAATATAACGTCGATTATCTTTAACTGTTTCCCTGATTTACCCGTACGTCGTAAGTGCAACGAGTTTTTTTCCAATCATGATATATACGTACCACTCATGGGCATCCATACTCCAATTATAATTTATTATCCTCACCAGCAAAATTTTATTGTAATCATTGAATTATTTATTACTAACATCTCCATAGATTTTATTGAATGGTGGTGACTATTGACGCTAGGAATGGTGAAACTTCATTTTCGACCAGATACAACACGAGACTACATATTTGAAAGGTATAGTGTTGAAATATGATGCATGCTTTTCACAGAATGGTACGTACAATTAAAGAGTGTTTATTAGTGGTCACTCGAACATTTTAGATGTATTACAGATGTTCGATATCAACGTTCATCTGTTATGTTACCACGCAGAGTACACTGACCCCGAAAATATTTTTTACGCAAAGCTAGGATTAAGAAGAAAATTGAATTGCGGAAAAGTCATAGTATTCGCTTTTACTCTAAAACCCAGACGTAATAACAAAAATCGTAAGAGTAAATTAATGAATAAATAAATAAATAAATAACAATAAAATAAAATAAAAAAAATAAAAATAAAGATGCTCTTAATTTTTCTCACTAAGCTTGCAAATGAAAACAAATTTTGACTTTCTGTTTTTTTTTTTTTTCTTTAGAAATAAAAATCTGCGTAATCTAAAAATACTGATTTTCAACTTGCATATGTTCAAATTTCAAAATTCAAAATAATAATGAAATTAATATCGGAATTCCAATTTTGGTGATTTAAGATATCTAAAATAAATGAACAAATATATAAATAAAAGATTGAAAGTAATTTTATACGAGTCTATTAAGTAATTTAAAATTTAAAACATTAAGAATTTAAAAAAATCAAGTAGATTACAGATTTTAAACTTTTTTTAATGCCTGAACTGTTTTATATATTTTTTTATTTCGCATACAAGAAATTAAAAGACGAATAGTGCTAACTTATGTACATTAAGTTTTATAATTTTATATGTATATTTGACACCGATATTAACATACCTGAGGTATAACGTACTGTCTCCTATAATAAACTCCTGTTCTTTAGTTCAGAATAAAATCCTATGTAAATAAGGATTTAAAACTTCAGCTATAGCGGACTATGAAAAGCCTTTATCTGGTTATTTCGTACTCTTTAGAAATAATCGAAAACTAAAATTTCGATGTCAACCTAGCATTTTTTGTTTGCAAATCGGTAAACTCTCTCGGTCGTTTATATCTTTGATTCCTAAAGCTAAAGTTTAAGTTTTAATTAAAATATTCTCCTTCAAGAGTAACTATCGCACATTCTTCAACCATGTGTGACTGTAGTCAAAATAATGGGGTGGAGTAAACAATGGTAAGAAGCGAAGATTGACTTTAACGAAAGATTTCTGTCCGCCAGAAACATTCTTCAAATGATGCAAACTGCGAAACACCGCGAAACCAGTTAAAAAGTCACCAACAGTTTAAAGATGCGTATATTTAGACGTGTAAGGTCTAAATAGGCTTAAACTGAGGGTAAGTTTTGGTCGTAAAGTAAAATCGTTCTTTATTAATTGATTTTCAAGCACGATGAAGCATCATTCTGTAGCGTGAACGATACTGATCTCTTCCATAACATTTTTTAATTTTCCAATCTTTTGTAATCAATGGCGAATTGTTAACAAAGAGTAGAAACTAGTTAATGGAAAAAAAAAAAAAAAAGCGTTCCCAAATTTTACCTAAGCGCTTTTTTTATGGAAGAGAAGTGCATTCTAACTTGACATACGAAAATGTAAATTTTACAGTGTCACATAATCAAAGAAAACAACGAAAAATGTATTATTGTTTCATTGTAAAATAAACATACTATTATTATTTTTTCTTTTTTTACATTTTATTTTAATAAATTTTAAAAATTACATTTTAAACCTCTGTTATTCAGTTTGAATGTTATCGCCATTTTTCTTTTACGTTTTTTTTATTGCATTTTATTGGCTATTGCTTACACCATACCATGTTTTCTGGTCCAATAAAAGTATATTATAACCAATGGCGACTGTAATTATTTCCTTATAACATACATATTGTTTAAACTATAAGATAATAAAAAACTTACATAAGAAAAAATGGGCTAAAATTTATAGCTATCATTAAATATTGAGAAAATGCTAAAATCATACAATACGTTGAACGACGTTTTCAAAACACTAGTTTATTCAATTCCCAAATGAGTAACAACTTATCAATGTGAGAAATACATAAAATAAGAATTAATAAGAAACGAAAGAAATATCCTTTAAAGTTATTAAATATATGAAGATATTTTCAGCTCTTAAAGTTCCCTATTTAATGCTTATGAATGCAAACGTTAAAAAAAATCTCTCGAAAAGAACACGATGAACTCAGGAAGTAATGAGAAAATATTTGTTAATAAGAAATAATCTAATATATATGTTCTATAACTAATAAACTAAATATATTACTTTGTTACTCGCACGAATACCACTTCTGTATATTAATAAAGTTTAATGTACGGTTAATGCTTTTTGTATCCAAATATTGATAATAAAATCTATTATTATTTACTTCAGTCAAAATATGTGTTTTAACTTTTAGCAGATTTATTAATTAGTTAAATGGATGGAGAAATTTATGAATTCTGTTTTTATAATTTAAAGGTTGCATTTCTTTGGCTGTGTATCTTAACAGTTTCATACAGCGATGGTAAATAACAATCGTGCGAAATTTGACCCGGACAAAATGCTGTAGATAGTTACATATAAGAAAAAATATTCAATAAAATCCATTGAGTAGATGAAATTTAATAGACTTTTTCTTAAATTTAACATGTAGATTTTTCTCAATTCTTATTAATGATATCTTTAATTTTCAGCAGTATACCACGTCTTCATCAATTAAAGAGAACTTTATCTTTAATCCTTAAATACCGTGTATTATTTTATGGAAAAGTACTCAATGCAGTCTTCTAAAATATCATTAGAATAATATTAAACTTTTATGCCCAATGATGCCAATAAAATACATACTGACTTTCAGGTACCTTTTATCAGAATATTTGAAAAAAAAAAGTCGAAAATAATTATCAAAAAATTCTATTTTCAGACATAAGCAAAATTTCTAGTAATAACACACCTGAAATTCGGTGAATCCCTTGATATGTATGAATCCTGTTTAAGACAAAACATAAAACATGAAAGACATAAAAAAAGAGTGAGTAAATTTATACGGATAGAAAACTTGGCATACGTTTTTCTCTTTTTTGAAAGTGCTACATTACGTTATATAACGAATTTTAAGATAACTACCGTTCAAATACATTTAGTTTTGAAAGAGTTGCATCAGAATAAAACACAAATTAATTTTAAATGCAAAGTTTTATATTTTTCTACAGTAATTATAAAGGAGGCCATGATTGATAAAATGATGCATAAAGAAATAGTTACAGATTCCACCTTTTATGTTAATATATTATTGTTTATCTCATGAGCAATGTAAAATTTATCGTAAGCCAAATGCTACAATTTCTTGAAATTTTGAGCATTTTTATGTGTGGTGAACCAGGTTAATGGTGATTGGAAATCGATTGATTTTGGATTTATTGTTTTAAATTTTTCAAAATATAATTGAGTTCTTTGGACCATGCATATTTGCTTTCATTACTATCCATTCCTGTGTTTGGTAGGAATACACACAAAAACTATTAATTTGTAACATAATATACACTAGGCTTAACAGGTTTCGTCATAGAAGTTTAATCTGAGAACTGCTTGACAAAGTGTTTAGAAAACAATGTTGAAAAGTAAGTTTTTTTCTTTTCTTTTGGAAGTCATTATTATATTTTATATTAATAAACAAAAGTAATATATTTGTTGATGCTGTAATCTAAAAAGTTTCAGAGCTATTAGTTTATAATAACTCATATATAACTCCTGAATCCTCATTATTGTATACGATTTATCAATAATTATTTATATATTTTTTTCTTATAGTTTATTTACTTTATTGAATAGTCTGTCGTACAGTTGTGCATTACAGATTATGTTCAGTAGTTTTTAGTTTTAATATATATATATATATATATATATTACAGGCCAAACCCGATTTTAGGCCAAACTAGATTGGCCTAGGCCAAACCGGTCTATCCTAACGTCCATCGGATAAACTAGTTTTTCCTAGACCAAACCGGCCTGTCCTAACGCCCATCGGATTAGCTAGTTTTTCCTAGGCCAAACCGGTTTATCCTTACGCCCATCGGATAAACTAGTTTTTCCTAGGCCAAACTAGTCTATCCTAAGGCCCATAGGACAAACTTGATATTCCTATGCGAAACAAGTTTGGCCTAACCCTTATAGGATAAACTAGTTTAGACTGCTGTTTATTGGTCTGAACTAGTTTATCCTAGGCCGATCTAGTTCATCCTAGGCTAATTCAATTTGGTGTGATTTTATAGAATTCAATGACCACCTCAACGCCAACATTCTTCTTTGTTCTAGGCTGATCTAGTTTATCCTAGGCCAATGTAGTTTTACGTGTTTTTAGCTCATGGGTGGCAAATCTAGGGAAATAATGGGCTTGCACTATCTGTATGTATGTACGCATGTATGTATGTGCGTAACGCGATAACTCTTAATAGAAATAATGTAATTTGACGTGTTTTTATATCATCAGGTTACCAAAGCCTGAGAACTCATGTGCCCGTAGGTTCTGTATTTATCTATGTACGTAAGTATGTAAAGCAATAATTCTTGACAGAAATACTCGATTTGCATCAAACTTTCAATTTAGGTTTATTCTTATGAGGAACTTTTCTGATTAATTTTGGGAGAAGAATAAGGAGAAGAATCATCATTGGAGAAGAAAAAATGGGGAGGGGGGCGATCAAAGGCTGATTCGCCCCTTCCCTTAATTCAAATAAAGGGGTTTCCATGCATTATTAGCATATTTTATTCAAAAATTAGGTATATGAGCATCCTCTTGACGGGCCTCCATGGTTAGTTGTGGGTGTTCATTGTTAAAGTAATAGGTGTAACACCCCATAATTTATGTAAATGCTTTTTTCACGCAGAATGAACTGATTTGCTTCAAATTTTAGAAATAAATTCAGTTTGGTAAAGCGCTTCCTTAATTAGTTTTGGGGTTAATTGAATAATAACAACAGGAAGAACGGGGGGATCCCGCCTAATTCTGACAAATGGGTTTTTCATGCAGAATTAACCGATTTGCCGCAAATCTTGGATTTGTTTATTCTGATGAAGCGCTTCACTGATTAATTTAGATGGTTCTTCGGTTAAATATAAGGGGAAAACTTACAATTTATCTCCTTTCTTAAATTAGGTAAATTGGATATAATACAGAATTATCCAATTTGCTTAAAATTTTGGACATGAATTTATTTGATCAGGCGCTTTTGGTTTTTTTTTTTCTTTTGGTTAAGTATAATGGGGTAGTGAACGTTTTATCGCCTTCCATAAATTAAATAAATGGGTTTTACGCAGATTTATCCGATTTGCCGTAAATTTTGAACATAGTTTTTTCTTTTATAAGGCGAATTCTTGAATTGTTTTAAGGGTTTAATGATTAAGTATAATGGGGGAATGGGTAATTACCCCCTATTAAATCAAACGAATGTTTTTTTGAGCAGAATTATCTGATTTTCTACAAATTTCGGATAATTGTTTAATTTTATAGTGTGTACCTGTGATTAGTTTTGGGGTTCAATGGTTAAGTATAATTGGGGAAAGGTGAAAATGTAATCCAATTTACTTTATTTTTCGAGGGTGTAATTCTTTAAAAAAATAAGGCTGCAATACAGAATTAGTGTAAACAACCTGTGAATGAAAACCATCAGTTTAATTGGGCAATATTCCTTTTAATATTGATTCCGACTACTGCTTCATAGCTAACCTTGTGCAAATTGGTTTTGTCATCACCCTTATATAATGTATTTTATTACAAGGGTTATAGAATACGGTCAGAAGTTTGCAGTCGCCGGAATTTCGAGGCCCGGGCCCCGGCCTTCCCGAAGGAAAGTTATTTTGCAGTGACCCTGTGTAAAAATTAAAAGTTCAGACCGAGCCCTGCCTGTACAAATATCAGTGAAAAGAGACTCATTCTGGCTCAATCTGGCCCTACTCAATTTTTTCAAAAAATTCAGATTTTCAATTTCAACATACAATCAGGATTTTAAAAAAAATACTGCAAACATATTTATTGGATAAATTTACAATGTATTTTTAAATCATGATGTGTTCACAGAATGGTAAATACACAATGCATTATTGATTATTTAGATTCTTAAATCTTCCAAATAGTGATTCATTAAATAATTAATGTAGTTTAGAGCAAAAGAAAAAATAGAGATTTGTAAACATCATAACTATTGAATCTGTTCAGTAAAAAGTAGATTTGTGAATATGTTTCTTTGTCATTCCTTAAAGCTTTTCTAAAATCCAAAAGAGCTACATCCTAACACATTAAACAACTAATTCATTTTCGCAAAGGCATAAGATTAAAAAGCATTCTCACTCAGAAAATATGTAATCGAATGGAGTAAACAATTTTTTCATAAAAACGATGTACCTTTGAGAAAAAACTATTAAAGCTACGTTCTGAATTGAATTTTCACTTACGACTATATGAATACAAGAATTCTTATATGTCGACAGGTAATTAATTTCTCAAAAATGGAAAACGCTGTTGGATTCCAAATTATGTGCAGCTCCGATCTGGTTCGAATATGCAATAATAATAATAATAATAATAATAATAATAATAATAATAATAATAATAATAATAATAAAAGTAGGTGTGATCTCAGTTAGCACGAGTCTGCAGAAAAAAAATAAGCAGACACTATGTCCAATGCATCATGTCTCTACGGTGGACATGTTAAATTTCTGTATTCATATTAAAAGAATGACTCTTTACACACATTTATATTTATTCTTGTGAAAGACATGTTTTTTACCAGCCAAACTCGATTTTGAGCCAAATTAGATAAATTAGATAGCCTAGGTCAAACTATTTTATTCTAACGCCAATTGCATAAACTATTTTTTCCTACGCTAAACTTGTTTATCTAAATGTCCATAGGATAAACTAGTTTTTTCCTAGGTAAGATAGTAATCCTTCATTTTTCTCTTCGTACTTAACCATTGAACCTCCAAAACTATTCAGGGAATCGCCTTATTAGAAAGAACCTATATCCAAAATTTTAAGTAAATTCGTCGATTCTGCGTCAGAAACCATTTATCTAAATTAGGTTGTGTTACCTACATTGCCCTTTCTTTTAGACTTAAACAATAAACATCCACAACTAATCACGGAGGCTATGATGGAAAAATAGTTCTGTGGTGTCGAAGCTTGAAAAATAGGGCACATTTTATGAGTTAGGCCGAGATCGCAGCAAAAAAATGAAATAAAAGGCACGTTTTTTTACGTGATAGGCCGGATCGTATTGTAATATCGTAGAGAGACCCAGATTCATTCTTTTACTTTTTTCTGGAACGAAGTGCATAGGGCATTACTTTGATGAAGAAAACTCAGTTCACAAATATCATAACTAAATTGTCTTTATTTTTGAAGAACACTTGAAATTTTGAGCACATCAAACATCGGTAAAATAGCTTATTCACTCAAAGGTGCACTAGTGCAGCACACATAGAACATAATAAAGAAAATATTTGTCAATTTGACAACAGTGATCAAGCGTGTTTCTTTGACCAAGTCAAAACATAAAACTCACAAAAATTTCACATTTTCACAAACGCCAAAAAGTCTTTTGGCATAGAATAGATTCCCAATCCGAGCAAAACAATGTATAGGTAAAAAGGACCGTTACATGATAAGCAAAGGGGAAAATTTTAAAAAGAGAGCGTTGTCAAGAATATAGTCTTTATCGGTCGTGGCGAGAACGTACAGCAGCCGGCAACCCTAAACAGAATTACTCAATCGGTAACAAATTAAGTTCTTTATACAAGACAAAAAGAAATGATTGGGAAATAAAAATAGCAGTTATTTAAAACAGTCGTTTGATATTTAATCAAATGAAGAACAAGAAAGAAAAATCTAGAAATGGAATGATATTTTAAAACTAATTTATAATTTGTTCTTTTTATTTATTATTATTATTTTATATGCACATGGAGGCGAACACACAATAAAAAAACGTATTAAAAAAATGCTTTTCTTTTAAAATTAAATTTTAAAAGAGGGGGGGGGGGGAAACTCACATTTGAAAAATGAATAGAAATATATATAGTAGAATATGTGTTACATCACAGAGGCGCCTTGTCACATTGATTCTATATCTAAAATTTTAAACGAAAACTGATAATTGTGCATGATAAATCCATTTCTCTAAATTATTGGTGGGGGATTAGTCCCCCGTTCGCCCCCCTTTATTCTCATCCAATGAATTCCCAAAATTAATCAGAAAAGTACGTTATCAGAATGAACCTACATCCAAAATTTGAAGCAAATGTGATATCTCTATCAAGAGTTATCGCGTTGCGCACATACGTACATACGTGTGTACATACATGTATACAAAACCCGTGAACCCATTATTTCTCTGTCTTTCACGCCCATGATTAAAAACCCGTAAAACTACATTGGCCTAGGATAAACTAGATCAGCCTAGGACAAACAAGAATGTTGGCGTTGAGGCCGTCATTGAATTTAATAAAATCACCCCAAATTGAATTGCCCTAGGATAAACGAGTTCGGCCTAGGATAAACTAGTTCAGACCAATAAACAGCAGTCTAAACTAGTTTATCCTATAAGAGTTAGGCCAAACTAGTTTGGCCTAGGAAAATCTAGTTTGTCCTGTGGGCTTTAGGATAGACTAGTTTGGCCTAGGAAAAACTAGTTTATCCGAAGGGCGTTAGGATAGACCGGTTTGGCCTAGGAAAAACTAGTTTGTCCGATGGTCGTTAGGGTAGACCGGTTTGGCCTAGGCCAATCTAGTTTGGCCTGTAATATATATATATATATATATATATATATATATATATATATATATTGTATATATACATATCTATACATATAATAAAACAGTAGGACCCGGTGTGTCTGTACATTGAAGATAATTGACAAAAATGGAGTCAGGGCGATAAAAGAAAACCAATGAAACACAAAAAAAATTTTTTTGAATTTTTTGTCTGTCTGTCTGTCTGTCTGTCTGTCTGTTTGTTCGAGGTTATCTTCGTAACTACTGAATGGATTTTTATGCGGTTTTCACTAATGAAGAATGCACACTCCCGGGCAGTGTATAGGCTTTGTTTCATCAAAATCGGACAACAGACAAAAAAGTAACAAAAAGAAACAAAAGAAACTATTAGGTGCGCTGCTCACGTTTTTTAGTACATAACGTTTTTTAGTACATATAAAATCCAATAGATGTCACTGTGCGATTTTAAAACGCGCTATCGTTATGTTTTCGCCAGTCTACTTAAGTATGAGAAAGTTTCAAGCTGGCTGTCGTTCCATGTGGTTTAGTCGGTAGAACGTCAGTGCGCCATACTGATGGCCCGGGTTCGATTCCCAGCATGGAATTTTTTTTCACTATGTTGGCATTAACGCCTATAAGCAATTAAAAGAATTTGAAATATTGTATTCAAGGCGAATTTTCTCTCTGGGAAAATTTCCTTGCATTAATATGTCAGTGTAATTTTTTTTTCGATTTAATTTTTTTTTTCGAAACTGTTTTTCTTAAAAAATTACAGTAAATATTTGATATTTCCCAACGTTTCTTGAATGATCGACTTGCTTTTTTTTTTTTAATGTATGTCTGAACCTTATCTAACTACTTCTTCAAGATTTCTTTAGATAAACCGACCAGCGTAGCGGGCGAAGGCCGCTAGTATATATATATGTATATATATATATATATGTTGTAATCGGTTAGATTTATTTTTCACAATAAATATTTATCAAAAATGAATAATGCAAGAAAGCTTAGATTCCTATTTTCATTTACACTTTAATTCCACATATCAATCTTTCGCATATTTTTCCAGTGTTCGACGCATTGCTTCAAAAAATCCTTCCGTCGGCAGGAATTGAACTCATCCCTTATTATGCTCCTCTCTCGCTCTCTATTGGATGAGTATTGGGCGCATTTCACTCTGTGGTTCGTTCCAGAATCTGAATGGTTCGTTTTAAAATTTACATTCCAATCTGCTTTTCTGTACAATGCCAACAAAATCTGTATGTATGGGGTCAGAAGCTAGAATTCAGTGTTTTTTGACTGCTTTTACAACAGTGTTAAAAGTTGTCTTATTGTCTAGTAAAAGGCTTAATTTGTTGACCTAATATCTTTTTTACATGTAAGAATGATTCTTGAGCTAGTCTGAGCTCTGTGAAATCTCTTGTAAGGTTGGAATTTATTACGCTTTTAGGTGTGGCTGAATAAACCTTTAGTGATGATGTTGTTTTAATGATGAATTTTTTAAAGTTTTTCAACTTTCTGTTTTATTAGTCATTTGATCTGACCCTATCAATATAACTTTGCTGTTAGATGAGTCCTGGAATATGATAGGAGTTTAACAATCGCATCTATTGCAAACAAACCAATGCAGTTGATTAATTTTTCACCTTCAAAATTAACACAAACTTTCAACCACTCTAACTATTCTACGATTTTTATCCATTCAACTGCAATGGTTATATAGTATGGTAAAAGTTTTATACAATTTATAAGCATGCCAGATATGTGTGATGGAAAATGCATTTTTATATGTATTACGCGCTTGATATATCATTTTGTTACCATTTGGTTTATATTACAGTACCAGCAATGTTTTTGTTGTAGTATTATATCGTTTCTGATATAAAAAAAAATTCAAGGTAGCCATCACATATACTTACATATTTTTTAATCATAATATTATTTTTCTTTATTTTATATATCCACAAATATATTATTGTTCTTATTTATGTTTAATATAAATATTATATTCTCACATATTTATGTTTTTAGTATGTATTTTTTTAATTATTTATACAGGGTTATTCATAAATATCGAAAAAATAGGCTATTTCCTTAAATATTGCCCCTAAGCCCGTAATTCCAATTGCAACTTTTCATTACAAAATGTACAAAATATTATGACATAAGTTGCAACTCCATGAGGGATCTATTTGAAAGAATACGAAATTAAAATTATTATACGGCTCGCGTTGGGTAAAAATTCCATTTAAGGAGAATTTTCTTATCCAGACATGAATTAAACACAAAAAATTGCATCTCCATATCTACAAAACTCACTGAGTTATAATCATTTAAATAACATTATCTTTTCATAATCTTTTATATCTTTCATAATCTTTTAATGGATAAGACACAAATTGAAATTCTCGCATTTAAGGAAACAATGTTATTTTAATACTTCTAGGAAACATGTAATAAATGTATCTATTGAGTTATAATTTTGATACTATTTCTTTTTCTGTGTGGTGGTTAGCTACATAGTCTGAAAGCAAAATCTCCTCCTAATCACTTCCAATATTTATGAATCACCCTGCATAAAGTGATTGAATGTTTATATTGGTATACTGCAAACTGGACTGCAGTCATTTAGGACAGAGCTTTGATAGCTGCACTCACGTATTTACAAATCTCTAATTTATTAAAATATTAGAAAAAAAATCTTTAAAAGTAACAAATATTATGAAATATTAAGTTAAATACTGTTAAAAGTAATACAAAAAATGGAAAAAATATGTTTCTAAAATTACAGTACAAATAGAATCCAATTAATGATATGGTTGAAACTTATATATTCTACTTATTGTTTTATACTTTTTTATAAAATCTAGAATTACAGTGTTTGTTTTACTAACCTTTCAGAAGTTACAAATTACAATAACACACATACATCTAATTCTTTATCCTTGATCTAACCAAACTCTTCCACGAATTACCTAACACATCAGCTCCATTAATGCTTAGAGAAAAATCATTTTATCTTTTTTTTAGTTTTACTTGTATTTTTTTTTTTCAATATTAAATAAAAGCAACATCTTTTTCGTACGTGCTGAATTTTTCCTTCGTTATACAACTCTTTTTGTGAAAAAATGTGCTTTTGCTATTTCACGATTCATTGCTTTAAGCACAGTAACATTTTCCGAAAGAAAAAAGATCATATTGGTGAATTACAAAATATTTTTAAACGTACAAGTGAAGCATTTTTCCGTATTTTTATTCATTTTTATAACCCAATAAAGACGTGTATCAACATATTAAAGCGGAATGTACGTGTTATAATTTATGTAAATGAAAATTAACTAATAACATCTACAAATTTCCAAAACTTAATTTTTTTTTTTTAAACAAAATAAATTTGTAAAGTATATATTTTGAAATGTTCAACTTTGTTTAAAGAAAATTATATTTATTGGTAAATAAATTTAATGAAGGACATGTGTTTACATATTAAAGCAGTATCTACTTGGTATAAATTATATTATCTGAACATTATCTAATAATTTCTATAAGTTTCGAAGACATTTAAAAAAACACGAAGATTTTTAAACAAAAATAATTATAGGATACATCTGTAACACTTTCCAACAATGTTGGAATGTGTTTATGCATTCAGTTTGTTTGTCCGTGTGGCCGTCTGTCTGCTGTCTAGCTCTCGTAAATATACTCAGATTGTCATGTAATTTTTGGAACTTATTGACGTTTATCCTAGCACGAACACTTTTGAAAATGAAGTTTTTAGCATGATTGCTTTATTTACAGGGACAGTCAAAATTTTTCCTTTACATTATGGCCTATGACAAAAAAATCGTTTCAAATAAATTTGTAACACCTTGTGAAACATATTCAGATTTATATTCCTTTACGAAATGCACTAAAATACGCACCGCATTCTCTAAAGAATGCGGTGCAAATAATAATTATTTATTTACAAGGCAACCCAAAAGAATTTCATTATGTAATGGTAAAGGAAGAATGGTTTGCGACCTATGTTAATTATTTTAAACAATTTTAGCATGATAAAACTTATTTACGCCTCAGTGTCTTAATATAATTTATTTCACGCATAATACGGAGTGCGTAGCATTTACAGGGACACATAGATTTCAAATTCTATGTTCTATCCGAAGTACTGTATGTTACCGATGATGGCTGATGGATAGATTAAATGCATTTTTTAAATTATGATATGACCATTTAAGTTTAATTATGTGTATACATATGATATGGTTTTCATATATGGTATAGTTAATATAGAGCTACATAAAAGAGCTCATAAAGTTTAGTGAGTATGAGAGCAATTGAAATAAAGGTGTTTTTAAATAAGTTATGTATCATTACGATGAGCTGCAATCCGTTTATTAAGACATTTTTGAAGAATACAGATAAAGTGGTATGCAAGATCATGCAAAAAATCGGATACATGGTTGAGAATTTCTGAAAATGTGATTTAAGTAGTTTAAAAAGTGTTTTATTTTTAACTAAATTTTAGCTAAATATTGGCATGTAAGAAAGATTATAGTTTTAAAATACAGGGCTCAACAAAAGTATTCAAGTACGTTTCCGTATATTACTATAAATTAAAATGTCAACCTGTTAGGCATTTTCTTCCTGAACTAAACTTCCGCATAATATATATATATATATATATATATATATATATACAGGGTGGTCCAAAAAAACTTTGCCGATATACGGAGCTCTAGCGGCGAGTCCGCTCAACCGATCGAAATGAAATTTCAGATATAGCTATTCAGTGGTATGAGCTCGAGATTCTGTGAACTACAACAAAATGGCGCTCACGGTTACGGTTATAGTTACAGAAACTCGAAAATGGCAACACCCATTTTTTTTATCGCAAAATGCTCAGCGCATGCGAAAACCCTAAAAAGCGTTTGAACCGTACGTGTATCGCAAGAAACGAACATGTTATTTAAGTTTACATTTTCCACATGGGTGCCATGCCTGTGATGGCCCCACGTGGAAAATGTTTAATCAAAATAAAAGTTTTAGTTTCTCCGATCTGTATTGTAATCAGAGATTAATGTACTGACTTTGTGTCATATGCAAATTTCCTTCTTGCGCCACAATCGAGTTTTTTTCTATGCGGGAAGGATTCCCAGAACGGTTTTTTGTGCGTGCATAACATGTCCGTTTCTTGCGATACACGTACGGTTCCAACGCTCTTTAGGGTTTTCGCATGCGCTGAGCAATTTGCGATGAAAAAAATGGGTGTTGCCATTGGATTTTTTCGAGTTTCTGTAACTATAACCGTAACCGTGAACACCATTTTGTTGTCGCTCACAGTCGCTTTGAATAGCTATATCTGAAATTTCACCTTGATCGGTTGAGCGGACTGGCCGCTAAAGCTCCATATATCGGCAAAGTTTTTTTATGACCACCCTGTATGTATATATCAAATACAAGTTTGTTAAAAAATATTGGAATACATGTTTGGCTATGGAAAATAACACCTTATTTCTCTAAATAACAAAGTTTTGTTAAAGATTTTAGAAAGTATTTTATAATCCATGCCTAACGCACGATCTTTCTTACTTGCTTAATGTTCAATTTTATTTAAAGAAAAAAATATTTATTTAAATATGTATATATGTATTAAATTAAAAAAATTCCTTCTATTTTGATTTGTAACTTTCAATTATAACAGTACTTCTGTGTTTAAATAAAAACTAAGCAACCTAAATATTTTTATGTCTTAAAATTAGGAATTTTTTTTAAGAATGGTTTCATTAATGGTATTAATATGTTGGATCGTAATAATACAATCAACAAACAAACAACGATAACGTAAAAAACTAGTTGGATGTGTCAATCCCAAAACTTTCTTCTATCTCATAAGTACATCTTAATATTTAAAAAAAAACGTGGTGACCCCAAAGTTACCCACTATAGAATTTGCCCGAACATTTGACCTAGCCTAATGAGATTCTGGTATCCGAAAAGCCTAAAACGCAAAATTTAATTAATATTCTGAGAAAATGAGCTTAGTAGTGCCTCATTTTGTGTAATTTATTCTAAAACCTAACAAGCATCTATTTATATCAAGATCTAACAAAATCTGAAATTTGATGGAATTTCGTCCATTAGTTCTTGAGATATAGTTATAACAAAAAATTTGCAAAACGTAGCACAGCAACACCATATCTTGGACAATTTATGCCAAAAGGTAAAAAAGCGTCTAATTATGCTATGGTGTAAAAGAATATGAAGTTTGATGTAATTCTGTGCATTAGTTCTTGAGATATAGCTAGTTTAAAAAATATAGCACAGCAGCACCATCAATTGAAGGATTTATAACAAAATGTAATCATCGTGTAATAACGTTATATGTCATTTTATAATAAAATCTAAAGTTTGATGAAATTCTGTGCGTTGGTTGTTGAGCTATAGCTATCGGAAAAATAGTGCAAAATGCAGCATAGCTGCACCACCTGTTGCAAGGTTAATATCAAAATGTAATCAGCGTCTAATTTATATATTCTAGTTATATATTCTAGTGTAACAGAATCTAAAATTTGATGAAGTTCTTTGCATTAGTTCTTGAGATATAGCTATCGCAAAAATCGTGCAAAATTTCGCATAGCAGCGCCACCTATAGGGCAGTTCACACGAAAACCTTATCAGTGGATATGTATCTCAAGGTGTCGCGGAATCTGAAGTTTGGTGAAATTCTGTGCATTAGTTCTTGAGATATAGCTATCATGAAAATCATGAAAAACGTGGCATAGCAGCTCCACCTGCTGGCCAATTTACACCAAACTTAATCAGCATCTATGTATATTAAGGGGTCACAGAATCTAAAGTTTGGTGAAATTCTGTGCATTAGTTCTTGAGATATAGCAATCTTGAAAATCATGAAAAACGTAATATAGCAGCGCTACCTGCTGGCCAATTTTCACCAAAAACCAATAGGCAATTATTCATATCAAGGTCTAACTGAATATAAAATTTTATTAAATTTCGGGCATTAGTTCTTGAGATAGAGCGCCCACAAATTTTTTGTCACATACACAGACTCACAGACAGACAGACGGACAGACTCACAGACAGACATTTTCTAAAAATAGTCAAAACGTGTTCAGGACCTTCTAAAACGTTTAAATCCGTCGAAAACCGGAAGTCGAAAATTTTCATGAATCCAATACATTCTTCTTGTAAAGATAAAAGAAAGTAAAAATAATGAACAGAGTTTGATTTACTTTTTTTATGTGAAAATTCCAGCTTTTTACATCAAAATGACTTTAATTTGAATATAAAATCCTCATTTGTGATAGCATTAAAATAATTATACGCCACATTCTAAAATTAAATTTTTTGTTTATAGCTCAAAAAAAAAAATGTAGAAAAGTAGAATGAGGAAGAAGGTACCAAAAATATAATCCCTGAAATTTAAAAACATTTTGAGACTTTACCTTAAGACTTTACCTTAATAGATACAGTTAATTTTAATTGGGATGTTTTTAATGGGTATCTAAAATATAATTATCTTTCTAATTTTCAGGTTGTTCAGCATGATGTTTTTAAATTCCGAATAATGAATTAAAGATTTTTTTATAACAAACAATGTTAATTGAGATATTTGAGAATAGAGGCTATAATTATATGTATTTTTTAAACATATAATGGCAGGAAAAGGAGTAATAAAATATAATAAGTATTAGTAATCAAGTTTAGAGAATTTTCAAGCAAAATATTTTTTTCTATAAAAAGTTCACTTTTATTTATAATATAAGATATCAGTTTAATAATAGATAACACATACGTATATTTAATAAGGTATTTCAATAAGAGTAATATAATATACTATAATATACATAAACATTAAACAAATAAATTAAAAGTGCTCAAGAAAAACAAAATCTTATCTTCGAGGTTTTCCAAAAGAAGACTCTTTTCACATTTTACTGATGCATTTTATTATATAAGTAAAGTACAAATATTATTTAAAATGAATAATAATAATATTTTTCATAAAAATCTCTTTAAATATTATAATACAACATATCTGATATTCAAATGTGTTTACACTTTGCAACGCAAATTACTTCAACTACTTAAATGTGTTAATGTTTGAATGATTCAACTTTTTACAAGCAAATAAATTCCATAATAAGTAAATAAGTAATAAAAGTTCCATCCCTTTTTAAGTAAAACTTCAAATGCATTGTAAATGTAAAAATCTGTTTAATATTTCTGGTACTATTGTTGCATTTGATAATTTGGATTACGTGGAACTTATATATTCCACCAAATACTAAAGGGTTAAAATATAATAAATTAAATATGCACGGCGAAAAAAATAATGATTTGTTAATAAATTTTCATAATTTCTAGAGATGTGGTTTCTCATAATAAATAATAATATTCTAATCAAATTGAAATTTTCAGAATTTGTAACGATACAAAAAGAGACGTATATGTTTCTTTATTTTTAAAACATACAACATCATCCATTAAAACTTCTAAATTGTAGGCTGTATTAAATTATTATTTTGAAATATTATTTTAGGATAACAATAACTTCTGTTATGGACAAAGTACACATACACATACCATGAATTTAGATTAAAATATAAAGTTAAGATATCTAAAACTAGAAAGATGCTACTAAATGAAATATCAGAAATTTATTTACCGTAAAATTTATTACATCAGGAAAGCATCATTTTACGTGAGGTTTCTATTTATTAAATATAGCTGATATCAAACAAATGAAATTTCTCTGGCAAAACTCCAGTCCAGAATATTTCTATAAATTGCATTTATTAGAGTGGGTTGTTTCACCTATCTTCCATTAGAGTGTTTTCTTTGAGTTTTACAGTTAATTTTAGGCCTTGCTCATTGATCATAATGATATTAATGACTGAAATATAATGGTATTATTTGTCTTAATGCATTGTATAAATCAGAACACATGACATAAATTGAAACGTATGAAGTGATATTTAAGGGAATTCGTACAAATACATATGGAAGTATCAATTAAATTGTATTTTAATAAAATAGGCTCTTTAAGAAAAAAAATATCAACCGACTTAAAAATGCTTTAAAAAGTATTAATTAATTCTTTAAAATTCTCTAATGACAAAACATTATCCAATAAGCACACACCGGATATCAGGTACTGGCATAAAAAATGGTTAAATTTAATATATATAATTTAATGTCCACCAAACATAAATTTTAGGGAGAATATTTTTTACAAGAGATGAACTTACGTATTTATGATTTAATTTAGGAGTATATACATATAAAAAGCAATGAATTACTTTCTGGTGTCGGTGCCAAACAGTCACAATTGATAATGATCATCATCATTTTAGTTATGGTACTAGGCACAATATATTCACAATTCTTATTATATTTAAGTCGGTTGATGCTTTTAAAAAAATAAATAAATAAAAGCTTATTTTATTTCCAACTTTTTAGTTATTCATACTGAAATACTCAATTACTTGTAGTGGCATATGGTTTACCTTTGTACTGCATTGACTAATTGATCTTTTTTCTGGGCTTTGATGTATTCAATTTTCTGGTCAATTTCCCATTTTATTTTCAGCTATTCGAGAGCAATTAACAATGTCGGTAGTATCCTTGTGGATCTTTAGGTTTTTAGGATGTGGTAACTCGTTTAGATAAGATCCCGCTCCTCGAAAAGTACTGCATTCATCGAACTTTGAAGTCCAGATCGATTCTTATGGACCTCGGAAATGGGTATCGAAAAGCTGACAATCCGTCAAGTAAAGTGATCTTACGCATCACAGAGCGGAAATTGCTTTCTTACATATTGTTACAGCGTATGTAGAGTTCTTTCGATCTTATGGTTAGACAACTTCAAACTCTTTTCTCTTAGAAAAGTAGAAAATAATTTATTTACAGATCTTCAGAACAACAGAGTCTTCGAAACTCACAAATATTACTAGATATTCCAAAATAACTGTTCAAATCTATCGAACAAGTACAAATATAGGTCGCAGAGACTCTTTATACAATGTCTCAACACTATATCACATTCAAAACAACGTAGATAAAAATCAATACATCAAGCAAACTTGCTTAGACAATCTCTAGTAGCTCACTCAATGCCTGACTGGTAAGTAATAACAGCTCGCATTAGCTCTCCTATATATAGTCTCGCCGCATGCGGTGGAAATTTCTACAACCTTCTAGAAAAATCCGGAAAACCACGGAACAACATTCAATGTATCAGTAGACCTAAGGGGGGGGTTACCATAGAGAGGGACGGGTTACCATCGCCAACAATCGCCAAGTTTGTCTCCAACTTGGCGATATATCGCCAAATTTGGCGACCAAAATTAGTCGTCAAAAGTGACGCCAACTTGGCGATATCTTTATTATTTCGCCAAGCTGCCATAGACATACACTGAAAATAATAGACAAGTTTGCTTGATAACAGAGACAATGTAACAAAAACTAATATTAGTAAAGGAATGGAGCTTAATAAGATTATTTACATTATTTTACAGTACAAACACTAACTATTTACAAAATTCGTAACACTACCCCCTTCTCAAAGACTGCACGTCCCGGGCAGTGCATTCCTTGAGTTAGAGGAAAACTCTTAAAATAAATAAATAAATAAAATAATAATAAATAAATAATAATAACAAAAATAAGAAGTACATAAATAAGAACTAATTACTATTTACATATTTACAAAAAGTGACTTTCATGACCATGGTCTGAAATTCCAGTTTTAAATTTCTAATGATTTTGGCCAAAATAAGGGGCCAGCCGGTTATAGTGTACGACCTTGGTTTTGGCGTGTGGCGATTTTTGTATGCGTACAACGACGTCATCCAGCCTGTTGACGACTGTGTAAGGACCGTCCCAGTTTGTTTGTAGTTTTGGCGATAGTCCCTTACGACGTATGGAAATCCACAACCAAACATTGTCACCTTCGTTGAACTCATATCCAGTTGCCTTTATGTCGTACCGTGTCTTCATCTTTTCTGATGCCAATCCGATTCGGTTCCTCGCTAGACGATGAATCTCTTCAATCCGTGCCTGGAGATTATCCACGTACTCTTCGGGCGATAAAGGAGCATCAGGAGGACGGACAAACAAAAGATTCGCAGGTAGACGAAGATCACGACCAAAGAACATTTGAGAAGGGGAGTAACCAGTGGCCTCATGAGTGGCACTCCTGTAGGCAAGCAAGAAAAGAGGCAATTTCTTGTCCCAGTCAGACACCAGTCTCTAGACACCAGGAGAGAGAGGCTATTTAGGATGGTACGATTGAAACGCTCCACCATGCCGTCCGATTGAGGATATAGAGGTGTAGTTCGAGTTTTGTCCATGCCGAGTAGTCCACACATTTCCTTAAACACAGTCGAATCGAAGTTTCTTCCTTAATCGGAATGGATTTGAAGAGGAACTCCGTATCTGGAAACCCAGTGTTGAACCAGTATGTCTGCTACGGTTACCGCCTCTTGATTAGGTATGGCGTAGGCTTTAGGCCACTTGGTGAAGTAGTCCATGACAACGAGGATGAACTTATTGCCATCAGAAGATCTAGGAAGAGGACCCAGGATGTCTAGAGCAATTCGTTCGAAAGGAGCTCCTACATTATAAGGCTGCAATCGTCCACGGGTGCGCCTTTTTGGACCTTTACGTGCTACACAGGTGTCACAAGTTCGACACCAATTCTCCACATCACTGCGAACATTATTCCAGTAGAAACGCTCTCGAACCTTTTGTAGGGTCTTCATTACACCAAAATGACCTCCTGTGGGACTACCATGCAGTTCTTGAAGGACCATAGAAATTCTCGACTTAGGGAGTAGTAGTTGCCATCTACATGTCTTTCCATCATCAGACTCCCATTTTCGGTACAAGATACCGTTCTTCAAATGTAGGGAATCCCAAAGAGCCCAATAACGTTTAGTCGTAGGATGGTAATAGACCATGTCTTGCCAGCTGGGCTTCTTGTTGGACTCACTTTTCAGCTCTAGAATTGGCTTAATTTCAGGATCAGCAAGTTGATCTTTACGCAGGCTCTCGTGACACCACTGATCTTGCGTTTGATGTAGAACCAGTTGTAACTTGTCTTACTATAGGATATTTGGCATTAAATTTCTTCTCAACCCGGTCGCAGTATCTACAATTCTCTGAGCAGGGTCTTCTTGAGAGAGCATCTGCATTTCCATGTGATGAGCCTTTTCGATGGCGTATCTCAATATCGTACTCTTGAAGCTTTTGTATCCACCTGGCTATCTGGAATTCAGGTTTCTTAAAATTCAATAGCCAAGTTAGAGAAGCATGATCAGTTCGGATCAGGAATTTTCGACCGTAAAGATAGTGATGAAAATGGTCTATGGCTTTCACTACAGCAAGAGGTTCTTTTCTTGTTACGCAGTAGTTTCGCTCTGCCTTTGATAAGCACTTGCTGAAATAGGCGATATCACGCTCCTGGCCGTCGATTTCCTGGGACAGTACAGCGCCAATGCTTTCGTTACTTGCATCTGTATCAAGTATAAATTGTTTATCAATTTGAGGATATGACAGAACTGGAGTGGATGTTAATGCCTCCTTAAGCTTTTCGATAGCAGCGTCACATTTCTGTGTCCACATAAATTTTTGATTGGCTTCTGTTAATTTATGAAGTGGTCTTGCAATCATCGAGAAGCCTTTGACAAATTTTCTGTAATAGGTGCATAATCCTAGAAAACTCCGAAGCTATTGAACATCTGCTGGACGATTTTAATTTTTCACAGCCGATGTCTTCTCCGGATCAGTCCTAACTCCTTCCGCCGAAATGATGTGTCCAAGGTAGGCGACTTCATTACGAAACAAACTGCACTTCGAAAGACTTAACTTCAAATTAGCTTCCTTTAACTTTTGTAGCACCCGCCTGAGGTTGTTCAGATGTTCATCAAAAGATTTTCCAATGATTATGATATCATCTAAATAAATAAGACATGCTCCGTATGACAGCCCCCGGAGAACCGTTTCCATAAGCCGTTCGAAAGTTGCAGGTGCGTTACATAGACCAAAAGGACCTTGAACTGACATAATCCTTGTCCCGTTGTAAAGGCAGTCTTCTCGCTGTCGTCCGGATGGATCTCTACCTGCCAGTAACCACTCTTCAGATCCAGAGTCGAAAACCAAGTGTTGCCCGCAAGTGTGTCGAGAGTGTCATCGATCCTTGGTAGAGGGTAACTATCCTTTTAGTGACGTCATTCAGTCGGCGGTAGTCCACACAAAATCTTGTAGAACCATCCTTTTTTCTTACTAATACAATGGAAGACGCCCATGGATTTGTCGATGGTTCAATAACGTCATTTTCTGCCATATCCTTAATTAAATTTTGCACATCTTCTTGCTTGGCAAAAGGTAATCGTCTAGGGTGTTGTTTAATAGGTGAGTGATCTCCAGTGTCAATTCGGTGTTGTGCCATTTTAGTTCGTCCAAAGTCTTCAGATGTTTGGGAAAATAAACTTTGGAATTCTCTAATTAAACTTTCCACAGCGTCCCTTTGATTTGGATCTAAGTCTGTATTTTGTAGCAAATCCTTGACTAACTTATCTGAAGATTTCTGGGGATGATTGGAATTTTGACTTATGCACGTCACAGGAGCACATGACGACATCACCTCTCCTTTCTTGATAGTCCTCGTCTTATCACTGATGTTAGCAATTCTGACTGGTATGGTCTTTTTCGAGAGGTCCACTACAAAAGAATCCTCCAATACTCCTGCTTGTGTACTATTGTCTTCTGGATAATCTATATGGCCAAATCGATAGTTAGTTTCATTTTTAATTACAGCAGGAACTAAAAATTCTGTTCTTGGGTCTAGACTGATGTCTTCTTTGGCTATTACTATTTGTTTACATTCAATTTCGTTATTTAATCCAAAAAGACTTATTTCCTCAAATTTTGATAGCATTTCATTATTTTTAAAATCAAGTTTGAAGCCAAACATCTTCAGAAAATCTAGCCCGATTATGCAAGGATCTGTTATGTCAGCCATATGCCGTATGATAATATTTGGTTCCTCCAAAGTTGATGGTTAAATTGGCCTTTCCATATATGCCTATCTTGAAGCCCGTCGCAGTTTGCAGGGTAACGCAGGGTGGAGTCCAGATGAGTTTACATTTCAGTTTTCGAGCCAAATCTTCTCTTATTATTGTTACATTGGCTCCTGTATCAACAATCATACGGCACTAAATTCCAATAATAAAGCCTATCACATATAATTCATTATCACCGCCACTCATTCTTGATATCTGGAGGATCTTCAGGTGGGGCTTTTCATTCTCTGGCAACCTCCGCCCCGCAAGATGGCCAAAATTTAGTTTTCCTGCTGACTGTTTGAATTTATCTCACGTTCGTGGATTTTGGGGCAATTTCTTTTGAGATGTCTTGTATCACCGCATCCCCAGCACGTGAGAGTCTGTCTTCTTGAGCTTGTTTTTCCATATTTTAAGGCTTCAAGCTCTTGATTTAATTTCCTAATTTCTTTCAAGACGTCGTTCTCAGTGTCTGAGCTTTAGTTCACCGTTGCCCCTCGGACTGAATGACGATCTCTTCGGCTGGCTTGTGTAGCTGCTTCCAACTTTAAGGCATATAATAATGCAGCCTTTAAATCATGTACATCTGCCATTCGTACCGCTCTCTGCACTTCTGGATCTTTTATTCCGTCTACAAAGTACTGCAATGAGAGCATTTCCCGTACATTTGTTGGGCAGTCGATGAATGCTAAATTTGCCAACCGTTCTATTTCTGAGGCAAACTCTCGGCTCTTCATTTGTATTCTCGTATAATCCTTCAAGAATTGTTCTCCGAATCTCATTTCAAGTGCACAATTTAGAGTCTCAAAATTGAGTTGCGTCATATCGGGCAATGTTTGCAGCACGTCGGCGGCTTCTCCTCTCAAAGATGCTGCCAGTTGACAAGCTTTCACCTCGTCACTCCATTTGTTCGCTTCGGCTACAATGGTGAATTGGGTTCTGTAAACTTGCCAGGAACTCTTTCCGTCGTATGTCGACAGCTTAACTTGCACAGGAGAAGCAGGCGGATTCCTAAATTCTTCATAATTACCACTGGATGCTGAAAGTTTCTTCTCAAGATCTTGAACTTTTTTGTTTAGCTTTTCATCTACTTCAACTATTTTCTCTTCAATATTACTAACTTCATTCTGAATTTTCTCTTCTACTTTACTAATTTCATTCTCTATTTTCTCTTCTACCGAATCTATTCTTCTATCTACCGACGAGAATTTTTCTTCTAAAGTTTTCTTCATTTCTTCTTGACTTTTATTAACTTCCTTCTTCAATTCTTCAGTCAACTCTTTCATTCTTTCTTCGTTTTTATTCACTTTATCCGCCAACTCTTCTTGGCCTTTATTCATTTTATCCGCCAACTCTTCTTGGCCTTCATTCATTTTATCCGCACCCTCTTCTTGGCCTTTATTCATTTTTTCTGCCAACTCTTCTTGGCCTTTATCAATTTTATTTTTCAACTGTTCCATTCTTTCTTTGTTTTTATTTATTTTATCCGCCAACTCTTCTTGGCCTTTATTCATTTTTTCCGCCAACTCTTCTTGGCCTTTCGTCAATTCTGCTTTTATGCCATTAATAGCATCTAACAGTTCTTTCAGTTGTCCGTCCATTGTTCTTGTTTTCGCCATAAGATCCCGACTCCTGACACCAAATGTTACAGCGTATATAGGGTTCTTTCGATCTGATGGTTAGACAACTTCAAACTTTTTTCTCTTAGAAAAGTAGAAAATAATTTATTTACAGATCTTCAGAACAACAGAGTCTTCGAAACTCACAAATATTACTAGATATTCCAAAATAACTGTTGAAATCTATCGAACAAGTACAAATATAGGTTGCAGAGACTCTTTATACAATGTCTCAACACCATATCACATTCACAACAACGTAGATAAAACTCAATACATCTAGCAAACTTGCTTAGACAATCTCTAGTAGCTCACTCAATGCCTGACTGGTAAATAATAACAACAGCTCGCATCGGCTCTCCTATATATAGTCTCGCCGCATGCGGTGGAAATTTCTACAACCTTCTAGAAAAATCCGGAAAACCACGGAACAACATTCAATGTATCATTAGACCTAAGGGGAGGTTACCATAGAGAGGGACGGATTACCATCGCCAACAATCGCCAACTTGGCGATATCTTTATTATTTCGCCAAGCTGCCATAGACATACACTGAAAATAATACACAAGTTTGCTTGATAACAGAGACAATGTAACAAAAACTAATATTAGTAAAGGAATGGAGCTTAATAAGATTATTTACATTATTTTACAGTACAAACACTAACTATTTACAAAATTCGTAACACTATGTAATCACAGCGAAATGACGCCATATATTAATGCATAGTAAAGTGCTTTTCTAGTATAGTCAAAATTACTCACCCTTCAGTCAGAAAAAGCAAAAAGAAATATTTTATGAAAAATCGCGTTATTCTTTATCAGACTAACAGTAAAATGTAATTCCCCTAAAGGCATGGAAAAGGAACAGGGATGATTGTATGAGGAATCTGAAACTGCTAACCTAAACTTAGCTGCCTCTATGTGAGAACGATGTCAGCATTCTATAACAGATCTCAATGACAATTGACTGAAATAATTCGATTGTACGGGTTGTAGAAGTTATCAGCATTAACGATTATTGTCGACTCATTAAAATGCTTGGTGACTCGCTTTTTTCCAGAATAATTTCACATAAACACTGTATCCCGTGCATCGTCATTTGCATATCGAGGAATCCTACCTGAACAAAATTTAAAATCATTCTGATATCTACTCCGGTAACCAAATCTGAATCTAAATACAATGTCGCTACACATAGCAATGCACATTATTGTGTGTTGACTTATGGAGATACTTTTTCATCCGGAACAACACGCATAGTAGCAAGACAACACTAGATACCGGGCTTGCTCATTCCTTTTGTGACGTCACAAAAGGTGGCTGAATGACATCCAGCGATTGGTACAAAACGATGGGTGCGTCACTTTGAGCCATCTTTGTACCAATATCAGATAGTAGCCAGCCACCTTTTGTGACGTTGTGCTAAGGAATGAGCAAGCCCGGTATCTAGTGTAGCCCTGATAATAGTGGATTTTTATCTTTTAGGTACCTACTTCCGATGTCTGTTGGTATCGATGTGGGTTTCTGGTTTATTGAATGTGAGAACTAGTCCGGTTAAGATTTAGCACTTTGGAATTATATCGCATTTTGTAAATTTACTACATGCAACAAATCTTAAGGTCCACATTGAAATCTACGGACATCGAAGAAGTGCGTTAAAAAACTGAAACTCTGTCAGTAAAGTGTACTTACACAATCAACGAGCGTCAAAGTGCTTTTATGAGTTAACGCAGAGCAAAGTATTTCGATATGTTACTACATATTAAAATACTCTCCTTTTAGTCATAAAAATTAAAAATTAAACTGTTACCAAAAACGCTCTACGATTTAATAAATAATCTGCAGTCATCTAACTTATCAATAACGGCATCGGGAATGAGCACTGGTGCTTTTATGTTGAGTTAACTTGAACTCAACATTATATAAATTATAACATTAACTTGACTGCCTCCATGTGAGAGTACCAACATTCTACACTGTTAAAATTTGAAACTTTTGCTGCATCTTCACTCCACAGTTTTTATAAAATATATATATTTTGACCAATGAAAATGCTTTATAATACAATTTAGTAAAAGTTTTTTATAAAAGTGGTGGAGTGATAATGCAGTAAAAGTTTCAAAATTTCAACAGTGTAATTTCAGACGGTGATTTGACAGACACAGTTTTCCAAACTACACAAAACTTTTAAATTTCCAAAACTTGACGATATTCCAAAACTTGACAATAGTCGCCTGAAAGATTATTATTATATAAGTGCAAAAAATTAACTAGCTTCACTTTAATGACAAGCTCATCAAAATATTTCCCCATTTTCTTTTCTCTAGACTCATCTTAACCTATCAAATATCTCCGTATATTACCACTTTGATATCGAGAAATACCGTCAAAAGAAAATCTGAAAGCATTCCGATATTTAACACGATAATTGAGTCTGGGTCTCAACACAGAGTCGATACACATAGCAATGCACTTTAATTTCTTGGTGCATCCGGCATAGAAAGGACCCTAATACAAAAGCACTTGTGCTCTGGCATATAATGGTACTTTAACTGTGGATTTTCAGATTTTTGACCTTTTTCCGATACCAGTTAGCATTGATGTAGATTTTCCATTTTTGTGCATACGAGAATTGATCCAGTTAAGATTTCGCACTTTGGAAAAAAAACGCATCTTTGCAACAGTGGCTATGATCCATATTTTTTTCACTATTTAGCGAAACGAGATTGGCCAATCAAAAGTCTGCCTTTTTGCAAACTTTTCACTGTTTGAAGTAAATATTGAAAGGTTCGCAAAAAGAAAGATTTCTAACTAGCGAATATCATTTCGCTAACAGCGAAAGAAAACTTGGGCGTGATCCAGTGGATTTTGTGCTATTAACGAAAACCGATTGACCAATTGGAAGCCTGCATTTTTTTGGGAAATTGTCGTTGCTTAAATGAAGTAAATTTTCTTATTGGTCAAACTCATTTCGCAATATTTCAAAATCTATATGTGTCTAGTCCTGGGAAAATTTTCGCAAGATCATGTATCTGCGTAAGAGTAACAGCATGAAAAATGAACGATTCCAATTGAAAGACTGCTTGAAAAAAATTTAATTATAAGTTTCTATTTTTTAAAAGTTCTAATCAACAGATGGATGGAGCATTGTCATTGGTCAAAATAGAGATCTAAACAAATGGTGGAGTGGTTATTTAGCTACAGCTGCAGATTTCTAACAGTGTAAATTTTCACGTTGATCAATTTCCTTTAGTTAATAGCACGAAATATGTCTGGATCCCGATCGTTGTTTAGTCAAAACTTCGCACTTTGAAGTAAAAAGATCGCATATCGGTATAAGAGTAATCGCCTGAAAAATGAACGCTTCTAATTGGGCGACTGCCCCAAAAAGAATTTGGATTTTTAATGTTTTAGTTTTTTAAAAAGTTCTAATCACCTGAATTTGATGAAATTGAAATGGGACCACACGGACATCTTAAACTTTCAAGCAAAAAAGAATTATCAAAATCGGTTGATATTTAGGGAAATTATTAGTGAACAAGAAATACATACAAGTCGAAATCATAACCTCCTCCTTGAAGTCGATTAATAAAAGATATTATAAACTATAGAGTAAACAATGTTTTTCTCATCACTTTAAATTAATTATTATTATTATTATTATTATTTTATAGAAATATTTAAAATGTATGCACAAGTACATTTAATGCTTTATTCTACTTTATTACTGTTTTTTGCCAAATAAGAAAAGTTTTAGTAATTAATAAAATAATTACCTTTACTTCTACACAAAATTGCTTTAAACCCATAACTAAAATATAAGATAGTAATTTAAATTAATATTTATTTATACATTTCTTTAAAAAGACTCTTTTTTTCGGAGGTTAGATGTTTGGTCCATAAAATTTTCAGGATTGCTGATTGTTGAGAAATCTCTTATTTGTATGCCGCGCAATTTATCACATATGAAATTAACATTAGTCAATTAATGTAATCAACTTTCATCTTTTGAAACTTCTAAATTGTAAACTGTAATTAAATCATTATTTTTAAATATCATTTCAAGATACAACATCATTGGTCACGGATAAAGTACACAAATACATATTATGAATCTAGGTTAAAGGTATAAATTGAAAATACCTGAACCTAGAAAGATGTTACTAAATGAAATATTTTGAATTTATTTACTGGAAAATTGTGTCCATCACGAAATAATCATTTTACTAAGGATTCTACTTATTAAATATAGGCAATATGAAACGAATGAAATTTATTTGACTAAACGCCAGTCCAGAAGTTTTCTATAAATTAAATTTATCAGATTGATTTGTTTCACTACCTTCCATTAGAGTGTTTTCCTGGAGAATTACAGTTAATTTTGTAGGTCTTGCTCATTGATAATAATGATATTAAGTAATGAACAATAAAAGATAATGTTATTATTTGTCTTACTGGATTAAGTCAAAGCACATGAAATAAATTGAATCGCATGAAACCATATTTTATGGAATTTGTCACAAATGCATAGATATGATCTTTTAAATTTATGTTTTAATAATAGATATTATAATTTACGGGTATGCAATGTTTTTCTCATTGCCTTAATTTATACAATTTTATTAATATATATATATTTTTTATATTTTTAAGATGTATGCGCATTTTTATTTAATGCTTTGTTCTATTTTATTATTATTATTATTGTTTATCTTGAGCTATTTATAATATGAAAGAAACGTGGTATTTTATATATAAGATTTTTGTCAAAAAAAAATTAGTCATTAATAAAATTAATATATTTATTTATGCTTCAAATTGTTATAAATTCGTAATTAAAATTTAAGATCTTAATTAAAAAGTATTATATTTATATATTTCTTTAAAAGTGCTTTTCAGACGTTAAACGCTTGACCCATTATATTTTCAGGAATGTTGACCGTTGTGAATTCTCTTATTTTTATGCAATGCATTTTATCGCATATGAAACAAATACTTATGATTTAAATCAACTTTTATCTATTAAAACTTCTAAATTGTAGACTGTAATTATATTATTATTCGGAAATACTGAAATATTATTTTAGGATAACAATAACATTGTTTACGAACAAAGTACGCAAACACTTATTTAGAACGTAGGTTAAAATTATAAAGTTAAAATATCTGAAACAAGAAAGATAATACTAAATGAAATTTCTGGAATTTATTTACAGGTAAATTGCTTCATCCCGAAAGCATAATTTTAAGTCAGGTTTCTATTTATTAAATATAGGCAAATGAAACTTCTCTGGCAAAACGCGAGTCCAAAATTTTTATATAAATTACATTTTATCAGAGTGAACTTTTTCACTTACCTTCCATTAGCGTGTTTTTTTAGAGCATTACAACTAATTTTGTAGGTCTTGTCTATTGATTATAATGATATTAATGACTCAACATTAAAATATGAGATTATTATATGTCTTAAGAACTTAAGTCAAAGCACATGAAATAAACTGAAATTCATGAGTCTTTATTTAATAAAGTTTGTTACGAATTCATATGTATGAATTTTTTAATTTGTATATTAACACTAGAACCGCGGGACTTTCGGTATACCTAGAACAGCGGAGCGGGTCAATTTGACCCGGTATGGAAAAGGATAAATAAATATGCCCAAATACTTAATTTGGTTAATTAAAAGATTATATTTTCTTGTAAAAATGAATATCTCTTAGTATTTGCTATATATTTTACACATAAGGTCAGTAGAAATTACCTACATTTCAGAAAATGCTGTAACTGAAAATTACATTTCATTAAGTATGATGAAAATATATTAAAGAATTATTAAAAATTTTTTTAAAAAAATAAATGACACACAATATGCATAAATAAAAAAATAGATTTTCCCATTCAATTAAGTTTAGGTATAAAATCTAAGAATATTTTAAAAAAATATATAAATAGCAAGTTTCTAGTTTTACTGATTTACCTAACTTAATTTATTAAACCGGTAAATGCTGGAAAAAAATGGCTAAAGATTTTGCTTATTTACCAGAAACGCATGATTACATTATACTGTGAACAAACATCTTTAGTTTTACTTTAAATTTTTCAATTGTGATAACAAATTCTTCTATGATTAATTAGTGTTCTTTATCGTTTTTGGTGTTTCTTCTTGCCCAAATGACATTTTTTGGCCGTGAAATAACGAACTATCTTGAATAAATTAACGTATACTAATAGTTAATAAACTTATATAAAAAGACGTATACTAACTAATTTTCCGGTTAAAGATTTGCATAAAACCCAAGCATTGACAGTAGAAAAAAGTAAATATTATAAATTGCATTCACCGGCTTCCAATAAGAAGTTGGCTTGTATATGCAGACATCCTGTCAAATAATAAAGCCACGCCGAATTTAGTTGCGTTGTACTAAAAAAGTGTATTTAGTATTTTTTTTTTAAATTATCTAAAATTTCAACAGATAGATGTAAACTGCTAAGTAACAAAGCCTATTTACAACTTTCTCCTTGGTAAACAGCTAAGCTTGTGTGTAAATGTGTTAGAAGAATAACCGAATGTCATTCCGATCTTGACATTTTTACAGAGTCTTGTATTTCTCCCTTAGGCATTTTACAGATTCTAAAAGGTCAGTTTTTTATCAACATCTGCAATCAACTAGAGGACGATACTAAATTTACCTAGTTTTGTTAGAGTTATACTGAGTAAACCTACTCACAGATTTTGAAGGAAATAAGTAAACATCTACGCTTATGTTAGCCCCTTTTACATAGTTAGTGTTGCAGTTTTCTTGTCATCTTCTTTATTTCCAGGTGTGAATGCGCATGTTATTGCTTATTTATTTTTCAGATTTTCATGAATATAATAAATTCAAATTCTTAATTCTTCTTATTTTATATCCAATATTTTATTCGATAAATATCATAAACTTTCTTTCATTACTGATAAATTTTCAACTATATTCTAATGAAAATGTCCAACAAGGTTAAGAGTACAGACAGAATCGTTGTTACTTTCATTTTCATTATTAGAATTTAATTTTCTTCATTTACAGGCAGATATTCATCCTCAACCATTTGTATTCTCACTCATTTTTAAATAATAATTGCTAGCATTAGAAAGCTTCTTTGGCAGTAATATTAAGGCATCGGAAATCTTTTCTATACTTTCAATAAATGCAGAATAAAAACAAATTGAATGCTTGTTCTAAATATTTGTTGTGATTTTAAACTGCAATATTCTATTATTCCCATCAAGAATATTTTGACAAAAGCATCAGAAAAATCAGAAACAAATACATAAAAGAACTTCAAAGAACCACAACAGAAGAACAACTGGACAATGTAACTCTGAGACTACAAAATGAAATCACATCAATTGCTTTTGCGTGTTATAAAAAGAAACGCACACCTGCGGTCACTGCCCCCCCCCCTTGGTGGACGGACGAAATCAAAACAGCCAGGAACAAGGTTAGGGCGCTCAGGAGGAGATACCAAAAACAACCAGATGAAGAACTAAAAATAAAACAACAAATAGTATTTAAAAGAGAAAGAGCCAAACTTAAGAAGCTCATTAACAAAACAAAATTAAAGACATGGAAAGACTACTGCAGCAAAGTAACGGACACATACGGCTCGCAATACCAAAACGCAAGCAATAAAAACACGGGCCGTGCTAAACTTGTCAATATACTCCCACCACAGCAATCAGTAAACATTAAAGATACACTGACACACTTTTTAGACAATCTATACATAACAGACCAGAACACTTCCCACAACATAACAACAGTAAATAAAAAAAAAGATGATGCAAAACCACCAGTAGTTACGAAGGCGGAATTAAATAGAATAATCAGAAACATCAAACAAAACAAAGCACCAGGTTATGACTTCATTGACTATAACTTAATTAAACGCATAAACAATGCCGCCCCGCAACTACTGCTCACACTTCTCAATACATGCTTAAAATTTGAATACTTCCCCAAGTCATTTAAAATCGGAATAGTGGTCCTCTTTCACAAGCCGGGTAAAGACCCCGCAAACCCTAAAAACTACAGACCGTTATGCCTACTATCGGCAATAAGTAAGATTTTAGAACGCATAATACATGGTAGAATAAACTACCATCTTAATAAAAATAAATACTGGAGCGATAAACAATATGGCTTCAAGCAGGGATTCTCCACGGAACACGCACTGGACAACCTAATTAAAACAATAAAAGAAGACAAAGCTAACAACTACCAAACACTCTTAATAGCCATGGACATCAAAGGGGCTTTCGACAACATACGCTGGCCAATACTAATAGATAATATAAAACAATCTCCCTGCCCGGGTTATTTAATAAACTGGGTAGGGAGTTTCTTACAACAAAGATACGTTTCACTAGAGGAAAATGGGATCAAAATCACAAAACAGACATTTGGCGGCTGTCCCCAGGGAAGTTGCCTGGGCCCGCTTTTATGGCTATTAATCGCAGAGACAGCATTAAAAAAACACTGGGGAAAACATGTCAGGATACAGGCATTCGCGGATGACTTTATTCTGGTACTCAAGGGAAGAACGAAAGATAAACTTAGAAGACTCGCAAATAGAATACTCAAAGCTTTTAACGATTGGATAGAGGCTAATGGCTTAACGCTGAATAAAGAAAAAACAGAACTACTATATCTAAACAGGGGACATATGAGGAACCTACCTACAGAAAACACCAATGTAATAGAGGGCATAGAGTTAAACGGTCAATCTCTAAATGTGAAAGAACATATCAAATATCTGGGAGTGATATTGCATAAAAATCTAAACTGGGTACCTCACTGCGCAACACAAACAGGCAAAGTTAGATCAAACTTCAAAAACCTGGCCTATATGGCGGCAAAGGGCTGGGGACTAAAACCTAACATTATCAAGATATGGTACACAACAGTAGTGGAAAAAACGCTAACTTATGCGGCCCCAATATGGGGGCACGTGCTCAATAAAAGGAGCAAAGGGATACTCTCTAGTTGTCAAAGGCATTTTGCACTGGCCATAGTCAGGGCTTATAGAACGGCCCCCACCTCGGCACTTCTGGTACTCTCGGGCCTGATTCCAATCCACCTCAAAGTCAATTACGAGGCAGCCTATGGAACAATCGCAAGACTTAGAAAAAACACAAAAATACACAACAAGGTCCTGCACCAACTTGAATATGAAAAGAAAATCAATATATGGGCAAATCACCCAGCCGAAATTTTTGAACCAAGGATTGGATATAACATGCACGAAGTAGTCACCTACACGGACGGATCCAAATTGGAATCAGGCGCTACAGGTTCGGCCTTTGTAGCATACAAAAATAACCAAAAAATAATGACATGGTCAGTGCCCCTAAGAGAATGCAACAGCGTTTTCCAGGCCGAACTACTGGCAATACAAAAAGCATCGGAATGGGGCAACACAACAGGTGAGCCATACAGCATACGCTCGGATTGCAGATCAGCCATAGAATCACTAAAAAAGCCATTTAATGTCAATAAAACAGTAGATAAAATACAAAACTTAATTAAAGAATCCAACAATAAGTTTAAAATCAGCTGGGTCAAGGCGCACGTGGGCATCCAAGGAAACGAGGATGCAGACGAGTTAGCCAAAACCGCAGCGGAAAACACAAATAAGAAAAACAAATACTATATGAAAAAGCCAATCTCAAAACTGAAACGGACACTCAAAGAGCTAACAATGAAACAATGGCAGTTCGAGTGGGATTACGGGGATACAGGCAGGGAAACACATCAGTATTTTCCAACAGTAGGTGAAAGCAGACTCATAAGTGACTTTTTACTCTCACAACTTTACACAGCACATGGAGCATTTCCAGCTTATCTCCACAGATTTAATAAAGCGGACACTCCGGACTGTGCATGCGGCACGGAGGGTACGCCTAAACATTATCTCCTCCACTGCCCACTCACCCAACAGTACCACCTGGTAAACATAACAACCAATAATGATAAACTGTGGCACGAACAATTAGGTAAAAACAAACACGTACAAAATAAAGCAAAAACAGTAATCAGGTGGCTCCAAGAAAACTGCGACAGTATCACAACATTAAAGCAAACAAACATATAAAACAGAAAGCCCTCTCATTTTGGTAACCCAGCAGAAACATAATACTGTATGTTATGTGTTATATGTTGTATGTTTTAAAAAAAAAAGGCCTAGGATTTTTTTTTCTTTCGCCAAAAAAAAAAAAAAAAAAAAAAATGTTTGTATATGTTTTATGTCCTTTAGCAGTGTGCGGTAGTCGCACAACATCAGCTGTAACCATGGCCCGCAATAGGAGCCCCGCAACATATGAATTGCAAGCAGCACAACGAATATCACCAACGGTTCAGCAAGTTGTGCAATATGACACAGTAAGAAGCTTCAAACGCCCCCGGCACTGCTTGTCCGTCCACTGTGTTGTGTTATAAAAAAATAAAAAAAAATAAAAAAAAATAAATTATATATAAAAGGTCTAGAAATCCCCTAATGCCAAAAAAAAAAAAAAATTAAAAACTGCTTTTAAGTTTTTTCATCTATTATTTTATTTTATATATTTTTTTTTATTCTTTATTTAACTATTTTTTTTAATTTTATTATTACTAATTTTTATTTATTTATTTATTTTTTTTATTTTTGACAGCTCGCCTCTTTTTTTGGTGCAGTAGGACTCTGTCCGCACAAAATACCGGACCCGCTCTAATGGGACAACCCAAGGAGCCAGTTTTTCTCGGTGGCGTATGGTAGAAATGTGGGTTCTTGTTTCTCTCTCTGCAACGCTCTCGTTTGCCTTGCTATTTGGCGCAAAAATTTTCCTCCATCAGCGGTACGACTTAGCTTTTCGGCCATTTTCTGTTTTTCTTTTTTTTTCTTTTTTTTTTCTTTTTTTTCTTTTTCTTTTTAAATTCCCTCAAAATTTCCCCAACATTCAGCTAAGTTCAGTACCATTGTTTAGGCCCAAAAACATCCAGTCCCATTTCGTCTGGTATGATGAGTACAAGGTGTGCGGCAACAAATCACAAAGTTAACCCAATGTGCAATAAACCACAAAGATTACCTACAAAGCACTTAACCTAAACAGCCGACCCGGGTACTTGTCTTAGTGGTTCGCCACTTTGCCGGCTAAAATTACATCATGTACGCTAATGGCGCCTGGTGCATGTTAAATCCGTCGTGGGTGCAAAGTCCTCCAAGTTACCTGTGAATTATACCTCTGGAGGTGCCTTGCAAGGTGAAGGTCTCGTCATCTGATCAAGGCTCTAAATTACGAGACCATCTTGCGAAGCCATTTGCAGTTCAAACAACAGGATGTAACATTAATTAACAGGCGAAACAAAGTATGCTCAACGACAAGCAAGTACTGCAGAAATGATGGCATGCGTAGCAAAGAAATCAGGTTTATTGCCGCTACGCGGCAATTAGGCGGTCGACCGCCCCGATACCAGGTATCTAACCCGTTAAGCTGAGATAACTCGGCAGGTAGGGGCCTGGCCATCGGTTAGAAAGAAAAAAAAAGATCTTGATTGAAAATTTTCACTGTTCTCCCTTGCAATTCTGCCTTTTAGCGAAATTAGGAGTGAAGCAGACATACTTTCTCATTATTTCCGAAGAAATGCACCTCTATTTTTTCATATATGCGTAAAAACATATTACGGGTCAAATTGACCCGCTTCGCGGTTCTAGGTATAGATAGTTAGAACTGAAAAATTATTTATGTTATTTGCTATTAAATACGCAAAGTTGTTGTTTACCTTAAAATATGAAAAGTCAGGAAATGAAACCATTTCAATGAAATCTTTTCGCGCGGCGAGAAATTAAACATTGATTTGGGTCAAATTGACCCGCTCCGCGGTTCTAGTGTTAAAAAAGACACCTTAAACTATCGAGTAAACAATATTTTATCACATTACTTTAAATTATTTATTTTTAATTAAACGTTTAAGAAATATGCACAAGTGCGTTTAACGCTTTTTTTCTTTTTTGAGCTACTTATAAATATTATATAATATAAACGTGGGATATTATGTATATATATATATAATATATATATATATAATATCCCACGAATTCAAAGAAAAAACTTAATGCACATATATATATATACATATATATGCATTAAGTTTTTTCTTTGAAAAAAATGTTTTTAGTAGTTGATAAAATTAATACCGTTACTTCTACTCCAAATTTTTATCTTATTAATTTAAATTTAAATTAATAATTAAAATTTGATGTTTTTAAATATTTCTTTAAACATGCTTTTCAGCAGTTATACGTTTCGCCCATTACGTTTTATGGAGTGTTGAACGTTGTGACATCTCTTAATTATTATGTAGAGCAGTTTATCGCACCTAAAAGACTTATTAACTTGAGTTAAATTAAATACAAATATAATAATCCATTTTTTAATAATCCACAAATTTTGTAAATCAATACACCTTTAAAAATATCTTAACCACAGTATAAATTATCAATGTATTCGGGATGCACTATAAAAAAGATATCTATAATTCTACAAATGTAACAAATTGTATGCCTGTATAAATTTTACACTGTATAAATGTATATACAGTGTCTCACAAAAGTGATGGGACACTTGTGCTTTATAAAAAGAAACTGCAATAAAAAAAAATAAACATGTGCAAAAATTTTTTGGGTGTGTTTCATATTTAAAGTTAGTAACAATTATTACATAACATACATTTTGTCAAAATATTAAAATATTAATTTAGTAAAAAATACAATTGTTCAGAACGGAGCAAAAAATGGCTCACATAAGTGATGGGACACTTACTTTTCCATTAAATATTTATCCAATTTTTTTTTCACTATTTAGCGAAACGAGATTGGCCAATCAAAAGTCTGCCTTTTTGCAAACTTTTCACTATTTGAAGTAAATATTGAAAGGTTCGCAAAAAGGAAGATTTCTAACTAGCGAATATCATTTCGCTAACAGCGAAAGAAAACTTGGGCGTGATCCAGTGGATTTTGTGCTATTAACGAAAACAGATTGACCAATTGGAAGCCTGCATTTTTTTGGGAAATTGTCGTTGCTTAAATGAAGTAAATTTTCTTATTGGTCAAACTCATTTCGCAATATCTCAAAATCTATATGTGTCTAGTCCTGGGAAAATTTTCGCAAGATCATGTATCTGCGTAAGAGTAACAGCATGAAAAATGAACGATTCCAATTGAAAGACTGCTTGAAAAAAATTTAATTATAAGTTTTTATTTTTTAAAAGTTCTAATCAACAGATGGATGGAGCATTGTCATTGGTCAAAATAGAGATCTAAACAAATGGTGGAGTGGTTATTTAGCTACAGCTGCAGATTTCTAACAGTGTAAATTTTCACGTTGATCAATTTCCTTTAGTTAATAGCACGAAATATGTCTGGATCCCGATTGTTGTTTAGTCAAAACTTCGCACTTTGAAGTAAAAAGATCGCATATCGGTATAAGAGTAATCGCCTGAAAAATGAACGCTTCTAATTGGGCGACTGCCCCAAAAAGAATTTGGATTTTTAATGTTTTAGTTTTTTAAAAAGTTCTAATCACCTGAATTTGATGAAATTGAAATGGGACCACACGGACATCTTACGCTTTCAAGCAAAAAAGAATTATCGAAATCGGTTGATATTTAGGGAAATTATTAGTGAACAAGAAATACATACAAGTCGAAATCATAACCTCCTCCTTGAAGTCGATTAATAAAAGATATTATAAACTATAGAGTATACAATGTTTTTCTCATCACTTTAAATTAATTATTATTATTATTATTATTATTTTATAGAAATATTTAAAATGTATGCACAAGTACATTTAATGCTTTATTCTACTTTATTACTGTTTTTTGCCAAATAAGAAAAGTTTTTAGTCATTAATAAAATAATTACCTTTACTTCTACTCAAAATTGCTTTAAACCCATAACTAAAATATAAGATAGTAATTTAAATTAATATTTATTTATACATTTCTTTAAAAAGACTCTTTTTTCGGAGGTTAGATGTTTGGTTCATAAAATTTCCAGGATTGCTGATTGTTGAGAAATCTCTTATTTGTATGCCGCGCAATTTATCACATATGAAATTAACATTAGTCAATTAATGTAATCAACTTTCATCTTTTGAAACTTATAAATTGTAAACTGTAATTAAATCATTATTTTTAAATATCATTTCAAGATACAACAACATTGGTCACGGATAAAGTACACAAATACATATTATGAATCTAGGTTAAAGGTATAAATTGAAAATACCTGAACCTAGAAAGATGTTACTAAATGAAATATTTTGAATTTATTTACTGGAAAATTGTGTCCATCACGAAATAATCATTTTACTAAGGATTCTACTTATTAAATATAGGCAATATCAAACGAATGAAAGTTATTTGGCTAAACGCCAGTCCAGAAGTTTTCTATAAATTAAATTTATCAGAATGTTTTGTTTCACTGCCTTCCATTAAAGTGTTTTCTTGGAGAATTACAGTTTATTTTGTAGGTCTTGCTCATTGATAATTATGATATTAAGGACTTAACAATAAAAGATAATGTTATTATTTGTCTTACTGGATTAAGTCAAAGCACATGAAATAAATTGAATCGCATGAAACCATATTTTATGGAATTTGTTACAAATGCATAGATATGATCTTTTAAATTTATGTTTTAATAATAGATATAATTAAATGGTATGTAATGTTTTTCTCATTGCCTTAAATTATACAATTTTATTAATATATATTTTTTTATATTTTTATGATGTATGCACATTTTTATTTAATGCTTTGTTCTATTTTATTATTATTATTATTGTTTATCTTGAGCTATTTATAATATGAAAGAAATGTGGTATTTTATATATAAGATTTTTGTCAAACAAAATTAGTCATTAATAAAATTAATATATTTATTTATGCTTCAAATTGCTATAAATTCATAATTAAAATTTAAGATCTTAATTAAAAAGCATTATATTTATATATTTCTTTAAATGTGTTTTCAGGCGTTAAACGTTTGACCCATTATATTTTCAGGAATGTTGACCGTTCTGAATTCAATTATTTCTATGCAATGCAATTTATCGCATATGAAATAAATACTTATGATTTAAATCAACTTTTATCTATTAAAATTTCTAAATTGCAGGCTGTAATTATATTATTATTCGGAAATACTGAAATATTATTTTAGGATAACAATAACATTGTTTACGAACAAAGCACGTAAACACTTATTTAGAACGTAGGTTAAAATTATAAAGTTAAAATATCTGAAACCACAAAGATGATACTAAATGAAATTTCTGGAATTTATTTACAGGTAAATTGCTTCATCCCGAAAGCATAATTTTAGGCCAGGTTTCTATTTATTAAATATAGGCAAATGAAATTTCTCTGGCAAAACGCGAGTCCAAAATTTTTATAAAAATTACATTTTATCAGAGTGATTTGTTTAACTTACCTTCCATTAGCGTGTTTTCTTAGAGCATTGCAACTAATTTTGTAGGTCTTGTCTATTGATTATAATGATATTAATGGCTCAACATTAAAATATGAGATTATTATATGTCTTAAGAACTTAAGTCAAAGCACATGAAAAAAACTGAAATGCATGAGTCTTTATTTAATAAAGTTTGTTACAAACTCATATGTATGAATTTTTTAATTTGTATATTAAAAAAGACACCATAAACTATCGAGTAAACAATATTTTATCACATTACTTTAAATTATTTATTTTTAATTAAACGTTTAAGAAATATGCACAAGTGCGTTTAACACTTTTTTTCTTTTTTGAGCTACTTATAAATAAAATATAATATAAACGTGGGATATTATGTATAAATATATAAATATATATATACAATATCCCAGGAATTCAAAGAAAAAACTTAATGCACATATATATATATATATATATATATATATATATATATATAACAAAACCAAAAGAAATTCCAAATCCCCAAAATACATGGAAGTCTTCATCAGGGAGGCCCCTCCATGTAGGGGTAAATAAAGAGAAGTTTCTGAAAGGATGTAGGCTCATAAGCTAAATTACATCCTTAGCCCCCAACTTCTCAGATTTCAGAAATCAAACTCAAACCTTCAAAAATATTATAAATATATACAAAAATTTTTTTTAAAATACCAAAGGACAAGACCAAAAATTACACAAACAAAAAGGAAAATTACCTACAAAACTAAATATAAAAAATAAAATTGTAAAATACAAACCCCCAGGAATACAAAACCCTCTTCAGCTAGTGGGGCCATTCACTAGCGCTTCAATCTCGCCCTAAATTGAAATCAAGCATCCGTAAGTAAAGAAACACTGAGACTCAGAAACTTTCAGTTAACATATACGATGGATAACAGTTAACCATTAAAATCTTTTTTAAACCACTCATAGCCAATTCTAGATCTGTTTTGTTATTGCAAATCCTGCGGATCCTATTAACTTGTGAATACATAATATTTTTTAAAACTTTATTGCTAATACATGAAAACCAGTAAGTGAGGCTATTAACTTCAAAATTAAAATCTTTCCTTTTATCATAAAGTCCAATCAACCATTTTTCCTTGTTTTTCTTAATTTTAAGATCTAAGAAAGTAATTTGTTCACCATCATCGGTTCGGTTCAGGACGAGCTCTTTAGGGTAAATGTTAAAGCTTATTTCCTCAAAATTATTGCAGTTAAATACTATAAGATCGTCTACATATCTAAAGAAGGAAATATTATTGAAATTTTTTTCGTAAAAATATAAAAATAGATTAGAGAACGCACTTGAAAAACTTGTTCCCATTGGCACCCCCTTATTTTGTTTAAAATAATTAATCCCATTAAATAAAACATTTTCAAATAGGCAAAACTTAATTAAATCAATCCAAAACTTCTTATCTACTTTTAAAACATATTCAAATTCAACATAAATATTTTCAAATACCCCCACGATCAAATTGTGAGGAATGCTGCCAAACAGATTCTCAAAGTCAAAAGTGTTTACAGAAGTAATTTTCCATGAATTATCATTCAAAAAATCTAAAACTTTAAGGTTATTGCCAATGATTGTATTGCAATCAAAAGTTTCTATTTCCTTTAAAATCAAATTCAGCAAACCAAACAAAATTTTACCCGCTTTGCAATTATAACTATTAGTACCACAGGTAACGAAGCGAAATTTTACTGGTTTCTAAGTTTATTTTTAAGTTTATTTTTAGTATAGTTCCTTTTTAATTAGGTTTCCCCCCCCCTCCCCCATTTTTGAAATACTTCTTGGTTTTAAAGTTCGGCTTTGACTTTCAAGTTTACTTATTTTGATTCCCTTTCAGGTACTTTAAAAACTTATCATGGAAAGTAATAAAGAAAAAATTTGCATAGCACCGGGTCCGTCGCGTGCTCAAACAAGGGGCCCTGGGGATTATTTTGGTACAGGAATTTCCCCGGTAAAAAAGCTACCGTACCAAATGTTTTTAGTTGATCTAAAATTTAGAAAATCTTTAAAAAAATTTAGTATTTGTAGTGATAAACGATGTCTTACTTGTCCTTATGCTGGCAAAGAACAGATTGAAAATGATCAAGATATTTTTTGTAAAACTAATAATGTTGTTTATTTTTTAGAATGTGGAATCTGTAAATTTGGTTATATTGGACAGACTTCTGGTAGTTTAAATATTAGGATTACTGGGCATAGAAATGATATAAGAAAGAAAAATAACAAAAATTGTAACGATATTGAGATTGAGCATTTTCAAAAACATGAATTTAAAAGTATTAGCATTTATATTTTGGATATAGTTCCCAATAGGGAAGATAGATTAAAAGTTGAAAATATGTTTATGTACAGACTTAAAACAATTTATCCATATGGCCTGAATTCAGAATTTAATGGTATTAATGTTGTTAATAGGAGTGATTTTTACGGTTTCAGTAAATTTAGATTAAAGGATTCATTTTTTACATTTAACAAGAGAGGGAGTAGAGGAAAAGGAAAAAGTAAATTTAAAGCAGATATTTTTGATACTATTGATTCTGTAAATAAAGATTATGTTAATTTTTATGATATTAATGAAATAAAAAATAAAATTTTTAGATTAAAAAATAAAGTTATTAAATGGTTTTTGAGGAGTAAGTTTGATAGTTATAAATTTAAAAATCAGTATATAAAGGATATTGTTATTGATTTATTTAAATATAAAACTGGTTTCAGTGATTTAAATAAAATAAAATCTATAAGTGAAGAAACTCTTGAAAATTTTGTTTTGTGTTTTAGAGATAAGATTTTTGATTCTATTAAATTTAAGAATATTCTGAAAGATTGTAATAGCCTTTTCCCTCTTAAAAATAGCTTTAAAATTAGAATTACTTATAGTTATGACAGGACATTAAAAAATCTTATTTGTAACTATAATGATTATAGTAAGAATCTTGATTTAATTAAAGGGGATGATTGTTACTGTGATTTAGACTGCTATAAAGATTATATTAATCCAGATATTGGACATATTGTTTCAGGAGATTTAAATATTGTAAAAGATGTTCAGTTAAGGAATATTATGAGTTTGGGTTCTGGATTTAGATTAAACTTTAATTATAGTAATCTTAAAATTATAGAATTTATGGAAAAGGATTTGGATGCCTTTATTTTAAAAGTTTCATATAAATATAGTTGCCCTTTTGAGGATTTTAGAGAATGGAAATTAAAGTTTATGGTATTATTTAAAAAAGATTTTTTGTTTTTTAGAGACTATTATAATAGGGGTTGTTCTAAAAAATTTCATTATAATTTCGATTTAAAAACCAGTATAGCTAAATTAAAAGAACAGTTTATTATTGCTACTGTTGATAAAGCAAGTAGTAACTTTGCCTTAATTTGTAAAGTTTTCTATAGGAATCTTCTTTTGAAGGAATATACCTGTAATGAATCTTATAAAACGTTAACTGAAAACCCCTCTAAAGTAAAAAAACGTATTTTGGATTTTGATAAAAAATTTGGAATTAGTAGGAATTACTTTGTATTTCCTTACCTTTTTGCGACTGTTAAATTTCATAAGAAACCAGTAAAATTTCGCTTCGTTACCTGTGGTACTAATAGTTATAATTGCAAAGCGGGTAAAATTTTGTTTGGTTTGCTGAATTTGATTTTAAAGGAAATAGAAACTTTTGATTGCAATACAATCATTGGCAATAACCTTAAAGTTTTAGATTTTTTGAATGATAATTCATGGAAAATTACTTCTGTAAACACTTTTGACTTTGAGAATCTGTTTGGCAGCATTCCTCACAATTTGATCGTGGGGGTATTTGAAAATATTTATGTTGAATTTGAATATGTTTTAAAAGTAGATAAGAAGTTTTGGATTGATTTAATTAAGTTTTGCCTATTTGAAAATGTTTTATTTAATGGGATTAATTATTTTAAACAAAATAAGGGGGTGCCAATGGGAACAAGTTTTTCAAGTGCGTTCTCTAATCTATTTTTATATTTTTACGAAAAAAATTTCAATAATATTTCCTTCTTTAGATATGTAGACGATCTTATAGTATTTAACTGCAATAATTTTGAGGAAATAAGCTTTAACATTTACCCTAAAGAGCTCGTCCTGAACCGAACCGATGATGGTGAACAAATTACTTTCTTAGATCTTAAAATTAAGAAAAACAAGGAAAAATGGTTGATTGGACTTTATGATAAAAGGAAAGATTTTAATTTTGAAGTTAATAGCCTCACTTACTGGTTTTCATGTATTAGCAATAAAGTTTTAAAAAATATTATGTATTCACAAGTTAATAGGATCCGCAGGATTTGCAATAACAAAACAGATCTAGAATTGGCTATGAGTGGTTTAAAAAAGATTTTAATGGTTAACTGTTATCCATCGTATATGTTAACTGAAAGTTTCTGAGTCTCAGTGTTTCTTTACTTACGGATGCTTGATTTCAATTTAGGGCGAGATTGAAGCGCTAGTGAATGGCCCCACTAGCTGAAGAGGGTTTTGTATTCCTGGGGGTTTGTATTTTACAATTTTATTTTTTATATTTAGTTTTGTAGGTAATTTTCCTTTTTGTTTGTGTAATTTTTGGTCTTGTCCTTTGGTATTTTAAAAAAAATTTTTGTATATATTTATAATATTTTTGAAGGTTTGAGTTTGATTTCTGAAATCTGAGAAGTTGGGGGCTAAGGATGTAATTTAGCTTATGAGCCTACATCCTTTCAGAAAGTTCTCTTTATTTACCCCTACATGGAGGGGCCTCCCTGATGAAGACTTCCATGTATTTTGGGGATTTGGAATTTCTTTTGGTTTTGTTATATACATTTTTTACATTTCTTTTTGTAGCATTTTGCGCATTGGTCTGTAAAAAACTGTTTATTTGTTTCTTCATTTTTTTAAAAATTAATTGAATGGTTTTAATAAAATTGTGTATATATATATATATATATATATATATATATATATATATATATATATATATATATATATGCATTAAGTTATTTCTTTGAAAAAAATGTTTTTAGTAGTTTATAAAATTAATACCGTTACTTCTACTCCAAATTTTTATCTTATTAATTTAAATTTAAATTAATAATTAAAATTTGATGTTTTTAAATATTTCTTTTAACATGCTTTTCAGCAGTTATACGTTTAGCCCATTACGTTTTATGGAGTGTTGAACGTTGTGACATCTCTTAATTATTATGTAGAGCAATTTATCGCACCTAAAAGACTTATTAACTTGAGTTAAATTAAATACAAATGTAATAATCCATTTTTTAATAATTCACAAATTTTGTAAATCAATACACCTTTAAAAATATCTTAACCACAGTATAAATTATCTATATATTCAGTATGCGCTATAAAAAAGATATATGTAATTCTACAAATGTTAAAAATTGTATGCCTGTATAAATTTTACTGATACACTGTATAAATGTATATACAGTGTCTCACAAAAGTGATGGGACACTTGTGCTTTATAAAAAGAAACTGCAATAAAATAAATAAACAAACATGTGCAAAAATTTTTTGGGTGTGTTTCATATTTAAAGTTAGTAACAATTATTACATAACATACATTTTGTCAAAATATTAAAATATTAATTTAGTAAAAATACAATTGTTCAGAACGGAGCAAAAAATGGCTCACATAAGTGATGGGACACTTACTTTTCCATCAAATATTTATCCAAAAATTTTACTTTTTAAAAGGTTTTAATATTTTGTTGGATTTCATTTTACTTTTAAAACATGATTTAATATTTTTGGGATGGATTCGACTAATTTTTTGTGATTTCTGGAGTGATTTTACCCCATTCTTCTCGAAGCACCGATTTTAGTTGTTGTTTTGAAGAAATGGTGTGTTTGCGAATTCTTGATTCCAATTCTTGCCAAATATTCTCTATGGGATTTAAGTCTGGAGATTGTGGTGGTGTTTTTATTATTTCAGGACAGTTATATAGCAGCCAGAGTCTAACGTTCAGAGCAGTGTGCTTGGGGTCATTGTCCTGGTAGAATTTAAAATCTTTATGAAGGTTCAATTTTCGTGCTGAAGATTTCAAATTTTGCTTTAAAATATCAATACACTTGTACTGATCCATTATACTGTCAATAAAAACAAGATTACTAACTCCAGCGGACGACATACACCCTCATACCATAACTCCTCCTCCACCATGTTTTACTGTTGGTACCAAGCTCTGTTTGCGAAATTCTTCCCTGGGTTTTCTCTACACCAAGATTCTACCGTCAGAGCCAAATATATTAAATTTACTCTCATCAGCAAATATAACTTTATTCCAGTAATCCGAATTTTTATTTATGTTGGATTTTGCGAAAGCTAGTCTGAGTTTTCTATTCTTTTCACTTACGACGAATTTTTTCCTGGCTACTCTACCGTGATATCCAGCAGATCGAATTACCCTTCTAATAGTCTCAGGATTAACAATTATTCCATATAATGCTTGTAAATCAGCAGCAACTTTTGAAGCACTATTTCTTGGATTTTGTTTTTATATTTCGAACGATAATTCGCTTTATTCCATTGGATAGCTTTGATGTTCGGCCAGGTCTTCTGTTATCCTGAATCATATGATTCTTTTTAAACCGTTTAATGATATTGAAAACTGTTGAACGACTCAAGTTAACTGTTTCAGCAGTTTTTCTAATAGATTTTCCACGTTCAATATGCAAATTAATAACTAATTTTCGAATTTCATGCGAAGTTACTTTTCGTTTAGCATTCATGGCTACACAGAGCTAAAAAACACAAAAATTCCAAAACAAACTGGAGAGAAATACTGCAGACGATTTTATAAATTATTGCCAATTGCTTTTAAGTAAAAATAAAACCCCCAAAATATTTTTATTGCTTATTTCAGACGATTTTTTTGCATTTATAATGGTTTCCCATCACTTATGTGAGCTATTTTTTGCTCCGTTCTAAACATTTGTATTTTTATTAAATTAATATTTTAATATTTTGACAAAATGTATGTTATGTACTAATCTTTACTAAATTTAAGTATGAAACACACCCACAAAAAATGTATACGTGTTTTTTTAATTTATTTGATTAGTTTCCTTTTGTAAAGCACAAGTGTCCCATCACTTATGTGAGACACGGTATATATATATGAGTGTGTGTTAATCTACATTATTTTTGTCATAAAGCTATACATATCTGTAGCTTTACAAAAGAATCTATTATAATTACAGTAATCTTTTAAATATTTATCTATAAGCCAGGTTGTAGTTAGATAAAAAATTCTAGGAATCGTACTTTTCTAAAAACGTCCTTGTACCCGTAAACGTTTTGTAGATTTACAGTTGAAACGTGAATTTTTTCATGTATTTTTGTTGGAACAAACAATAAAATTCTTGGAATACTAGTTTTATAGAAAAATATTAACAAATTATCATTTTTTTTCTACAGTGTGCTAGAATGACAATTATTGAAGTAAGTTAAATATAAATACAACATTTTTTTATTCGGAACAGGATTTTATCAATAAAAACACAGTTTTTTAAATGTATCTGTCGCTGTTAGTTTAAAAAATAATAAACCAAAGTACTATTTCCACTCATCACAAAAAACTTTAATTTGTCCACACAGCACATTCACTGATGTAATACATATTTTGGTAGGAATGTACAGCTCGTAAGAAACAGCACTTAGCATTCCATTTGCCTTTTTATGGGATACAAAGAGATTTGTCTGAAACTAAATCAGCCATGATGGAGGGCTCTGCAATGGTCTAATCCACTTAATCGAAAGTCTTAAAATGTTTTGGCTTTTTTGGCATAAACAAGCTCAGTGCCATTGTTTAGAATAGCCATAGCACAAAAACTGTACACTGAAAAAAATGAGTTATTAATTTTTTTTTCTCGGAAATTTGGATTCCTTGATTTTTTTAATGTAAATGTAACAGCAAAAATTCATGTAACCGATTCTGTTACTATTACATAAAAAGTTCTAAGAATCTCAATTTCATGGAAAAAGTTTTGTAAATTTACAAATTTTTATTATCATTATTATTGTTATCATAGTGAAACACACTACAATTCTAAATAATCACAAAGCATATCCACATATTCCACTAGATGATCTTAAAAATCAATCTTAATGGAAGGCAGGACTGCAACGGAAGTCTCTCCCATTCACAATAATTTTACTCTAAATATTTTTATTAATTACGTATGATTATATTTTATCAAAGCATTAATTAAAGCTTAATTCGTATGCTTTATAAAAATGTCTGAAGTAAAAATATTAGAAATGTGCATGCTTTTAGCTCTCCAAAAAGTGTACTTGTTAGCTGAAAACCCTTTAACTTAAGTTTCGACAATTTCGATAAAGTAAATGTTAGTGATCGAGTACAAATATAAATATATGTAGTAGACAGCTAAAAGAAGTTGTAATTACAGTATTTACTCTTATATACTGAAGAATGTGTGTATAACAGTCATCCAGTATTTTAGAATGAAAAATTACGATTTTTGTATCTCGTATATAATACACATCACAAATCTGATATGAAAGGATATGAATGATCAAATGAATTTCAGTAAAAAAAATCGAAACCAATGTTACGTTAGGCTAGAAAAGAAGTCCAAAAAAAATGAAAGAAAGAATAAAAGAGAAAGAGAGATAAATCTACAAAAGTAGTTTTGTATGTCTATAGAAATCTGAAGCTTTACAAATGAATCTAGGAAAATTATACTAATCTTACTATAATTTTATCTGTTACTTGGGTCGCAGTTGGATAAATTTCCAGGTTTTGCAAATTTCCTAAAAAAATCTTATTTTTTTAACCTTACAGATTTTATTTGTAGGGCAAATCTGTATCTATTACATGATTTTTTTGCTCTTACAGTTACATAAAAGTCAGCAGCGGAAATGAGGATTGCTAAACAGAGCTTAAATAATGTTACTATCGATTTTATATAAAAAAGAGCAAGGGGTGAAATAAAGATGCGGGAAAACTTCTATTCAGTAAGATTTCAGTTTTAATTTTTTCTATGAATGAATTTTCTGAATAATAGGTATATCGTATGATTATATATAGCAGTTAAAAAATATTCTGTGCAAAACGTGCAACCAAGGTTTTTTCCCTAAATTTTGTATAAAAAAAAAATAAATAAATAAATAATTGTAATTTAAGAAATTACCCCAACCATTTGAAAAATGTTTCACTCGATACATTCATCTATCATTTTAAGCTAAATACCAGTTGTTTTATTGTGTATTATCCGTGCCACTGCTATAAATGACTTTATACATGCTGCAATTTGAAGGTACGGTTCGTTTAAGTTATATCACTCTATTGTCGCCAAGCATAAAAGTTGGCGACGAAAGAAACATTTCAAACTATTTAACATTGTTGGTGCAAAAGTAATCATTATTAAAATACAGCTTTGGCATATACTGTTATACTTGTAAGACTTTGGCATATATTGTTTGATTTTACAGAGCAGAATTTTGGTGATGGAGGTTTTAAACCAAAATCGATCGCAGCACATGCATCTGTGAATGGGTCCATCAGACATCGAATCAAAAAAGTTTTTTCCCAGTTTTTCCCAAGCTGATTGCTTTTTAGTTTTCTTTTTAGGTGGTGGAAAATCAAGAGTAATAGCTATAACATTTTCCGGCTTGTTAGAATCACTATTGGCACTCAAATTTTCCTGGTTAGAACCGACCGATAGTAAAACGCCATGGCTAGTGGATTGGTCGCCCTGGCGACATGATGTTTTACAATTAATCGGTTCGGCATTAAATTGCTTCCTTTTTCGTGATCGACTTTCAACACGTAATTGGTTTTCAGCGGCTCAATAATCTTTTGATTTTATCATTTTCTGCATTGAAAGACGTTTTTGCGCCAAACCAAATACAGAATATTTAGTTATCCCGTCGACCAATTTCGCCAAATGATACGAATCGCCAAACTAATAAGCAACTTATACATGTTGACTGTGTTTAATATCATTGAATGCGATATTCACGTTCATTCATTTCTTTGGCTTCGGCTTTTTCCGTATCTGTTAATTTCCGTCTATCCATTTTTAAATTTGTTAGTTTTCTCCTTTATTACAATGATTTTAACCATTTTAATTTACTATTCAAATAAAAATTCTTCTAAAAGTAAAGAATTTAATTTAAATTCAAATAAAAATTCTTCTAAAAATAAAGAATTTAATTTAAATTCAAAAGTGGTAACATCATTCAAAAGTGGTAACATCATCGGGTCCATTCTCCCGAAAACAACAACCATTTTTCAAATGGTTAAAAAAAAAAAAAAAAAGTTGGAAATCGCAAGTGAACGTAGCAAATGAGGTGCGTTCGTACGATAACGAAGTTTTAAAAATATTCAGATCTTGCTGATATAGTAGAGCGTACTTCGGATACAGTATAGTAGTCGAAATCTTTATGTTTCTGTAAATATGCAGGAAGTAATTTTTTATTACACCTCAGCAACGTATATCGTATTCATAAAATGTGAAATAGTTGAATGCAATTAAAACACGTACCAAACCATGTTTCCCCGTGTAGCATTATATAGTGGAATACTTCTGTGTGGCCCTGTAATTTAATAATAAAAATTCTTTGCAGCACAGATTGTACAGAATGCATATTTTAGTATATATTTCATAGATTCATGTCAATTCTCTTATGTTCGAATGAGTGTAACATCATTAAAATGCATTTGAAACTTTTTCCCCATTGACCGTAATGTAACGGAATCCTTTTCATTGTCCCTGTAATTGATCTATGCATCCGATTTTCATAACGTTTGAAATGACTCGACAAAATTACGCAATAATTATTTGTTTTAAATTTTAAACGATTAAAATGCATTTAAAACTTTTTTCCTCATTGACCGTAATGTAACGGAATTCTTTTGAATGTCCCTGTAATTGATCTATCCATCCGATTTTCATAAAAATTGAAATGACTCGACAAAAGTATGTTATAATTATGTATTTTAAATTTCAAACGATTCGGTTGAGTAGTTTTTGCGTTGTTATATGAAGACAGACGGACAGACAGACAGACAGACGGACGGACTGAGCGACAACAATAGGTGCTACGTATTTACATAATTACGAACGCACCTAAAAAGTTGCGTGTTATGCACGAGTAAATACGGTAGTTATTTTTTTAAAAGCAAGTTCTGAAAAATTGCCAGTCTCGAAAAAGCTTTAATAATAATAAAAAAAAAAACTCCTGTTACAAATCTTGAGAATAAAGCAGAGAATATGGATTCCAAATTTCATGAAAATGGGTCCTGAAGATTCTAAAGAAATGAGTTTCGACTTTCCTTCAAAACACACGATTTAGTGAGTATTGATCAAGATACTTTATGCTTTAAATATATTATGCATAATTGGCTATTTATATGAGACAAACTTTGCTATATTATTTAATAAAAATAATATAGCAAATTTTATTCATTACCAGTATGTGTGTACTTTATTCATTCATTAGTTTTTCATACACTAATATACCAAGTTTCATAAGAATGATTTTCATTTTCAGAAATACAACTTTTATTTTCATATTAATTGCTTCCGAATTCACATCTCTAATTTGAAAAATATTTATACACATGTCAAAATATATCTTAAAGGAATATGTTATGTTATGTTGTACATGTTAAAGAAATAATAGTAATAATAATAAACAAATAAATAAATTTGCCCAAATGACACGTTCATAACTACAGGCTCTTTTAAAATAACATCAATGGGTAATACAAAATTGTAATGTTCATGAATTCACCAATGTAAAAGATTATATTCTTGAATCTTAAAAATTATTAAATTTAAAAAATTTCTGAAGTTCTTCTTGTCAATAAGACTGTATTATTGCACAAATGATTAAAAAAAGACGGTAAAAATCAACCAAGCATCGGCGGTTGTTAAGAATTTTATGAATAATTTAAATAAATGATTGCGAAAGGAGGTTGTAGCAGTTACATAAAATCCTCTTTTAACGCACACTGTAAACGAATCATTTGCTGTTGTATGTGTTGCAAATATACAAAGCGGTGACGCAGAAAAATCTAAAACCTTATAAGCATTTTAATTCTGTATAAAAGTAATATTTTCAAGCAAATAAATAGAAGGCTAAATTCATCTTTAAAAAAAAGTAAACAAAAAATTGCACTATGTGTAAAATTACTTAAAAAGATGCCAAAAAATTAAGAAAAAACGTTAAATTTCTTTAATCCGTTGCACTTTCAATTACAAACATATATTCTCTGTCGACGGCTATGTTTATAATTAAAAGTACTAAGGTTTAAAGTATTTTGACAACTTAAAAGCTTCTTTTAATTAAATTTCTATGTATCATTTCTGAATCTTACAACATCTTAAAACAGAATAAAGGAATAAAATAACATGTTTTTCTTCTTATATTGTCTCTTTGAAATAAATTCTAACCATTTTTTTAGTTTGTTATAATTTTTTAGTGTTACTCCCGAATTTTAAAAGTAAAAAACTCCAACTGTAATTCAGAATAAAATATATTTTTTTAATTAAAAAATTAAATGGCAAAGTGTGTTACATTATCAATGTGCAAATTTTAAAAAAGTATAAGGATGTATGCTTATTTTATTTGTAATTTATTATGCCATTTATTTTAGTTTTAAGCATAAAATTAAGAAATATATGTATAAATAAGTATAAAGAAATAATTCAGTAATTTTTCAATTTTGCTATTTATGTTTCGCCCACATAAATCAGATCAAAAGTTGAAAGTGTTACACAGTAAGAAGTATCAGTGACAATGGAACTTAAATAGGTTTTCACTCAGCCAAGGGACGTTCCAATTATTTCATATCAAAAATTTTGCTCTTTTCAATCAATTTATTATTTTATATACTATTCTCTGCACAAATGTCAAATTTCAATTAAACATTTCTCTTGTTATCTTAGACTTGTCAGAATTTTGAACTAATGAATGATCAAAGTTGACGATAATAATAAAACAATTATAATAAGAACCGCTTACACACACACACACACACACACACACACATATATATATATATATTTAAATCCGTATTTGCGTCGTTGACTCTTTTACATATCTAATTATGCAATTCGTAATTGGATGTAGATTTTTTTTATAAAAAAGTGTGTACAAGTGCTAGAAAATGAGGACGACTCTCTGCATCTCTCTCGTCAAAATGCGAAAATTTGCGATAGTACCTCTAAACGTAAGTGGCGATTAGTGAGATTCTAAATATATATATATATATATACAGGGTGATTCATAAAAGATGGGCAGAACTTTAAGGGGTTATAGCACACTTAAAGACAAATAATATTAAATAGGAGACTAAGGGTCCCAGACGTATTCCCAAGGAGATAGGGGGCATTAAAGTTTAGGGTCCGAAATTTCAAATGATTATAAAAAATGGAAAAATTGGTCGATTCGTTTGCGGTTTTTGCAAAAAATTTTCTTTATGCCAGTATTTTCTTGAAATAAAATTTTAAAGTTCAATTTCAAAAAATGCCGATAGGGGGCGCTTTAGACTTTGGAGTAACAAACAACTATTTTTTAACGTTATTTTTTGTATTTCTTTAAATGATTTCGAAAGCTTAGACTTAAACTTAAATTTTGATCTAAAAATCTGAGTCCTAACGAGTAGTTAAGTAGCGTAAACTGAAATTTGAAATTTGAAACCCTTCTCCCCCCAGAACAAAAATCAGTTATTCCCGATCTTTGTGTCGTAGGTTAGGCTCTAACTACTGCCGCGTTTTGCTAAAATTATTCTTTATGTCAGTATTTTCTTGAAAATAAATTTTAAAGAAAAGTTTCAAAAAATTCCGATAGAGGGCGCTTTAGACATTGGAGTAACGAACAACTATTTTATACCGTTATTTTTTGTGTCTCATTAAATGCTTTCTAAAGCTTAGACTTAAATTTTCAGCCCAAAATCTGAATCGTTAGACGTGGTTAAGTTTCTGGGGAGAGGGGTTTGAAATTTCTACTCCTGAGCACAGTTCAGTTTACCATGTCCACACATTATGTGCTGTGATACGAGGTAAAAAGACACAAATTAGGTTTATGTTACCAAAGCATATTTATTAACATGTAATTACAATAAATGTTCAAAATTGTGACCACCAGAGGTTATGCACGCAGAACAACGGCGAAGAATGGAACGGCGAACATTCGCGAAAACATCAGGCTTTTCGAGCACTTCCCCTACAGCGGCGGAAAGTCTGGCGACCAGTTCCTCGGGGGATTCAATGGGTGTCTCATACATAAGAGCCTTCAATTGTCCCCAAAAAAGAAATCGAGGGGTGAAAGATCTGGCGAGCGAGCAGGCCAAGCAACAGGACCACCTCGACCAATCCATCTATTCGGAAATGTGATATCCAGATAGTTGCGGACGTCTCGTACGTAATGGGCTGGCGCTCCATCGTGCTGGAACCACATGACCCGCCAGATGCGTGGAGGAACAACGTTTAACAGGTCTGGCAGCACATGTTGCAGAAATGTGAGGTATGTTTTACCGTTGAGGCGTTCAGGAAGAAGGTACGGTCCGATTAGGTGGTCTCCGAGGATTCCTGCACTAACATTGATGGAAAAGCGTCTCTGATGAGCATGTCGATACGTAGCATGTGGATTGACATCTGCCCATACATGTGCATTGTGTGTGTTAAATGTACCTTCACGTGTGAAGGTACATTCATCGGTGAAAAGCACAGTTCGTCCAAAATGTGGATTTAGCGCGTTCTGCTGCAGAAACCAGCGGGCGAATTCAATACGATTTGGATAATCCCCTGGAGACAGTTTCTGGACTCGTTGCACATGAAACGGGAGCAAATGTTCATCCTTCAGTACCCTCCAAGTCATGGACTGTGAGGTATCCACCTGCCTAGCCACTGTTCGTGTACTTGTACTTGGCTGCGCCGCTACTACATGCAGAATGGCTTCTTCAACAACTACTGATTCGTCCTTTTTTGCACGACCTGCATTCGACCGGGAAGCGAGAAATGATCCCGTCTCACACAACTGTCTGTGCAAGCGCTCGAAAGTTTTGCGGTTAGGCAACCGCCTGTTGGGAAATCGCTCTCCGTACATTCGTTGTGCCTCTGCACCATTTCCATCTGCTGCTCCGTAAATTAAATGCATCTCAGCCTTTTCCTTATTCGTGAAGGGCACCATCTTCCGATTCATTACTACAGCGACTTACACTTGACTCACCGTTCAGTGGTTTTTATGCCTGAATCGTGTCGAAATTTTGCATACGTGTTCTTCTTCTTCCCCATTTGACATTTGCATACTTTCTGTCTCCTTCTTCACCCGGTGACTAGCGTCAGGAATGGAGCTTTAACGTTTGCATGAGCGACGTTTCCAACTGTGCCAGTGCCTTTATGAGTGAATTCCGACTATGCAGTCCTTGACGAAAGTTGTATTTTTGCCTCGTATCACAGCACAGAATCGTTGGGCATGGTTAAGTAGTGCAAACTGAACTATGTTCAGAAGTTGAAATTTGAACCCCCTCCCCTCGCTACTGAACCACGCTCAGCGATTCAGATTTTGAGCTGAAAATTTAAGTTTAAGTCTAAGCTTTAGAAAGCATTTAATGAGACACAAAAAATAACGGTATAATATAGTTGTTCGTTACTCCAAAGTCTAAAGCGCCCTCTATAGGAATTTTTTGAAACTTTTCTTTAAAATTTATTTTCAAGAAAATACTGACATAAAGAATAATTTTAGCAAAACGCGGCAGTAGTTAGAGCCTAATCTACGACACAAAGATCGGGAATAACTGATTTTTGTTCTGGGAGGAGAAGGGTTTCAAATTTCAAATTTCAGTTTACGCTACTTAACTACTCGTTAAGACTCAGATTTTTAGATCAAAATTTAAGTTTAAGTCTAAGCTTTCGAAATCATTTAAAGAAATACAAAAAATAACGTTAAAAAATAGTTGTTTGTTACTCCAAAGTCTAAAGCGCCCCCTATCGGCATTTTTTGAAATTGAACTTTAAAATTTTATTTCAAGAAAATACTGGCATAAAGAAAATTTTTTGCAAAAACCGCAAACGAATCGACCAATTTTTCCATTTTTTATAATCATTTGAAATTTCGGACCCTAAACTTTAATGCCCCCTATCTCCTTGGGAATACGTCTGGGACCCTTAGTCTCCTATTTAATATTATTTGTCTTTAAGTGTACTATAACCCCTTAAAGTTCTGCCCATCTTTTATGAATCACCCTGTATATATAAATAAAAATGAAGCACTGTCTATTTAGAATCAGATATCTAATGTGTCACTTCAGAATGGAATATGAACCAAAAAAAGTTCCAAATTTGAGTGACAGATGGCGCTGTAAGCGTCAGTATATGTAAATTAAAATACCTGGCATGCGCACGACAATTTCAGGTGTTATAAAAGCGTTGGGTAAACGGCGTTTCCTCATTTCGCTTCTCAGACGTTGGCCATGAGTGTCTCGTGAAGGGTCGTGCTCTGCTTGTTAAGCTTTATTACCAGAACGGTGATTCTGCACCAGTGGCTCTGCAGATGTTCAGGACTCTCAAGGGTATAAAAAAAGGCGCTGGACCGATGACTGTCAGAGGTCTGGTGAAAATATTGCAAAAATTCAAAAATACAGGTTCGTTTGATGTGCAGTCTGGTAGAGGAAGGAAAAGATGTGATTCGGCGGTAGTTGAAGAAGTGGCCGCAGCAGTTCAGGAGAGTCCAGCGGTGGTGAGAAACCATGCAGTGCACGGAGAATTGTCCGAACATTGAACAGGCCTGTGAGCAAATTACATAACATTCTACGAAACATCCTGCAAGGCTATCCGTATAAAATTTGCTATGTGCAGGAGTTGTTCCCTTCTGACCTACCAGCAAGAGAGCGTTTTGCTTTGGAATTTCTCGATCGCATGGAAGTGGACAATGATTGGTCGTGGAAAATTCTGTGGACAGACGAAGCCCATTTCCACCTGACGGGATATGTCAATACACAGAATTTCCGAATATGGGCAACAGAAAATCCACTCGCAACGAATCCAGTACCACTTCACCCTGCAAAGGTCACTGTGTGGTGCGGATTTACGGCATCATTTATCATAGGGCCGTATTTTTTCGAGGAGACGGGTGCTTTAGGTCCTGTTACCGTTACCGTCAATGGTCAGCGCTATGAGTCTCTTTTGCGTAATGACGTCATTCCAGCTCTGCAACAGCGTGAATATCTGGATAGTATCATTTTTATGCAAGATGGCGCTCCTCCGCACATTGCAAATCGAGTGAAGCAGTTGTTGAGGCGGCATTTCGGAAATGCTAGAATTATCAGTCGTCATTTCCCTACAGCCTGGCCGGCCCGATCACCTGATCTTAATCCGTGTGATTTCTGGCTGTGGGGTTATCTGAAAGATATTGTGTTCAGTATTGTGTTCAGTACTCCAAATGTCAACGTAGCTGAATTAAAGACACGCATTGAGCAACACATTCTGAAGTTGACCCCGAATACACTTCGTTCGGTTGGGGAACATGCTGTTTCCCGATTTAATCTTGTTGCCCACAACGGCGGACAGCATATTGAACATGTTTTGCACCAGTCTCGCCAAACTTAAAAACCGATTGGATGGATGCTTTTTATGCGGTTTTTGGCCTCAGTACAATTAAAAACCGGTTAGATGGATGCTTTTAATGCGGTTTTTGGCCTCAGGACAATTAAAAACCGGTTAGATGGATGCTTTTTATGCGGTTTTTGGCCTCAAGACAATTAAAAACCGATTGGAGGGATGCTTTTTTATGCGGTTTTTGGCCTCAGGACAATTAAAAACCGATTTTTCCCATCCGATGTGGTACGACCTTGCCGTGGTGGGCGGGCTTACGTAACTAACAGTATCACACGCGTACAGTCATGCACACTGAACAATACAGTTGGTTTATAGCGTGTAACTTATGCCTTAGCCGTTGTTTTACGTTTTGTCCTTTGTTGTCGAAATTCTGACGCTTACAGTGCCATCTGTCGCTACAATTTGGAACTTTTTTTTGGTTCATGTTCTTCCCCCCTTCATTAATAATACGCTGTTAAATTTTGACGCCATTCTAACGAGTGGTTCGCTTTTTAGAGCGTTTTGAAACTCGGACTTTAATTATAATCACCCTGTACATCCATATACATGACAGGTGATTAATAATTCTGAATTTAAACATTACTATAGTTCTCATGTTTGTTGGACTATTGAAACCGATGATATTGAAACCTATTAAGACTCTATTAAGAACTTTTTACTCTATTTTAATGTATTATGTTAATGCAATTACTGAGTTTTGATTTAATTTGAGTTGCAAGGACAACTTGTATCGCAAGATTATTTTATGTTATACTTATTTTGCTTTAATTGCCAAGATTGTAATACTGTTTTATTTTTCGAGTGAAAGTTCACTCTGGCTATGTTGCATATATTTTAATTAATTTCTAAGGTTTTTTTTCTCAGCTGGTTGGCCGGATTGTGGCTTAGATGGTGGTGAAGGGGGATTTTCCTCCGGAGCAAACAAGCTATGCAAAATTTGGTTGGAGCTCCGGTAGGATGATTCAAGTCACTTCATAGAAAACATACCGATAAAAGTGCAAATAAGAAATAATGCCCTTTGCTTCAACAAAAATAATGAATGTTTTGAAGCCTTCAGTAACTATTTTGAACACATACTGAATAATCATGTTTATTTTCTGTTAAAGAGTGGCTTTACCATTCACAGATATTGTATCACAATTAAGAAAATATGACTAGCTAGCATTGGCCAGATTTGAATATTCATTTTGCGATTTAGATCTGAGATATTTATTTACACAAAGAGATGCTATGTAATAATGCCGAATGATAATAAAAAGCGTAATTATGAAAAGAATGTGGAAAATGGCTTTTATGGATTCTATGCAAAAGGAATCTGGATCATCTGCATCACAAACAACCGCTAAAAGTTAGTTCGTTTCATTAGTTGATCTTATCACTGGAAGAAGCACTTAAGCTTCAACGCCTGACTTTAATTTTGCGATGTCTGTGCACTGAAGACTGAAATATTTTGTTTGTTATATAAATGTCTACTATATTACAGACTATTTCAAAGCGTTGCGAATGATTTCGAATGTGTCTGTGTGAGAGTTTTTAATTTAAAATATACTGTGTAATATGTACACCGGAGTAAAGAAGCCATTCACTTCAGTTGTCCGGTTCAATATTTTCAGTACTAGAACTACTTAAGAAGAAGGTTTATTGTCATCGTTGTCATTGTTGAAAACAAAGAACATATAGAAAAAAGTCCTAAGTGATTATATTTCTTTCATATCGGAAGAGTTTTTATAGATATGTGAATAGTTGTTAATTAATACTTATGACTACATCCTTATGTCTCAATTAATGATAAGTATGGTAAGTTTTTCAATTTTTTTGTTTAGAATTTACTTGTCGATATTTTATCTTAACTTACACTTTTGTTTGCATGGCTTTATTACTTAAATAGGTTGGTAACAACTCATTGGTAAAACATTGATGAAGATATCTAGCCACACCATTTTCTTAATACGTATCTTCTAAAATATTCTTCCTAGTATGCATATATACATAATCAAAAGGTGCTTTATCATATCTTATCTTTGTGTGGAAAATATATATAGAGAGAGGAAGATGGGGATACTTGAGCGTTTTTTCTAATTATAATTTTTTATTTTTTTTTTATTTTTTAGAAAAAAATATAATATTGAAAATGAAAATTTGACATTTTTTCTTCAACTGAAAACCACTTTCAATTAATTTTGAACTATTTTTCTATATCTAATAAATTTTTAGTTTTTGTTTTTCATCGTGGCTCAACTATCCCCATGAGGGGATACTTGAACCATGGTGAAGGGATACTTGAGCCAGTACAGAAAAATACCTACAAATTAATTTTTTGGCTCTTTTCTGCACAAACATTTTACAGAATGATAAATTGTGATACATAAAGTCCTTCAAAACTAATTGAGAAAAAAAGCTGGTAATACGATCATTTTTTTCTTTAGAACTGGTAGTCGAAGTATAAATTCAACTTTTATTTGAGTTATGTCGATGGTAGAAACATTATCAGTTCAGAGCCATTTAAATTTGGAATCTGCAATTCTTCGGGCAAATTTCATTTTCAAAATATCAAGCACTTGTCCAACAAATCTTTTTACAGTTTTATTTCGGGCATATTTTTTATAAGTAACCAATCATCAATAGAAGGTTTTCTTTTCATATCATCACCATCATTGACTGAATTTTCCTTTAATGATGTTATCGAACTCATGCTTTTAATTGAGTAGCTTTCGAAATCTAAGCCAAATGTATCATTCTACTATTTCAAACACTTTTTTGATTTCACAGGAAAAAATTTTGTCTTCCCCTTTGGTTCCATGCAGGTAAGTTTCAAGTGTGATTTTTGTTGCTTTTCATGTTTTTTGTGCGCTCTTTTCTCCAATTTTTCTTCAATTTTCTTAGTTTAAAAAAGTTACAGCAACAGAGGTTAAAATTTCAATATAAAATGTTAATCTTAATATATTATATTAAAAAATAAATATTTTAATATGTTGGACCTGACAAATTAAATTATTAGAGATTATAACCTATAAAACAGTTTTAAAAAGTTATTTTAATTGAATAAATGTTGAATTGAAAACTATGTTTACATTTATCTAGACAGGCTGTTTTGTTAGTAAAAATAAAAAAATAAAATGTATTTAACATTTCTAAACATTTTTTAGGACGTTATGTTTTTAAGTAAAAAAATAAAATGAAAAATTATTCTTCCTTTTATTCAGAAAAAAATCTATTTCTGAATATAAGTATGTAATTTTATTTTTTGTTTGTTTCACTCATCTCTAATTTACGAGTTGGGATGGTTGAGCCCTGGCTCAAGCATACCCAATCTCACTGGCTCAAGTATCCCCACTACCACTATTTTTCTTTATCAGAGTTTTACTAAATAAAAAATGCAGCCATTAGAACTATTTTAGATTCAAAATACTATTGAAATTATACTTACTAAATTTATGTATATAGTTGCAATTTTAAACAAAGCTTTGATCACAAAAAAATACGAAAAACATGCACCTAAATATTTACTTCAGATAGGGAAAAAACAACTTTTAATCACTATACTTTCAAAATGGTTCCAAGGGGCGTGATTTCTTTTTTACATGTTAAGAACTATAAAGATGATACCATATTGCCAATTTTAGAAAGAAAAATTAACCAACTGTAGAGACAATAGGGGTGGTTCAAGTATCCCCTATGCTCAAGTATCCCTACTCTCCCCTATATCCAAAATTATTGCGTAAGAAATGGTACAAATTTCATGCGGTATCGTTATTCGAAAGACCCCTACAATAATTAACATTTCGTATAAAATCAAAGATGCAAAATGCTTTTTTTTCATTTCTTCATCATACATCTAATTTATTTAGAATAGCGTTAACAATTCAAATACTAAGCAAACTTGTGCAATACACAACTAAATGCAAAAAAGTTTCTTGATGACATCATGAAATTAAGAAAACACAAAGATTATTCTGAGTAATATTGTCGTTCTTCATTAAGTTCAATAATGACGTGTGCAAATTTTGAATTCTGTAGCAAACCTTCATATTTTCTTGGAATTGATAACACAAATTCTTTCCCCTAATGGTGAAATTTATGATAAATGGACATGTTGGATAATTTTAATATGTAAGGAAGACTGTTTCTGAAAAAATTAATACTGCACATGAATACTGGAAATAACGACATGAACTGAACATAAAATTTTAAATTAGTTTTTTAGAATGATCTTTACTTCTTCTTATTATTTAAGTCTTCGGAGTAATTCAAAGTAACAATTCAATTAAGTTAAACTATTCCTTAAATGAAAGTATTTTAATTATTCCTAAATAACTTTACTATTATTACTTTTAATAAAAATCAGACATTCAAATATCACTTGGCATATGTCGTATGATACGCGAGCAAAGCCGCTGGATTTGTCAGTATAATACATACTCACTTTCATATATATATATATATATATATATATATATATATATATATATGCATAGGAAACATTTATTGCATTATAAATAACATTTCATGCGTTTCCAATAATTATTAATTCAAATGTTTAAAGAAAATATTAAATGTCTTTTATAGTAAATGAAATTTAAAACTTAAGAGTATAGTCATGAAAATTTATAAATAACATTTCTACAAAAATATAGCTTTGTTGAAATTTTAATTATCGTTTAAATAAAAATAATTCGTAAGTTTAAATACAAATTATCGTGTTATTTTTTGCTTCTGATTTAATTAAATTGTCGAATGTATGTTAGGGTAACACACACACACACACACACAACAACAACAAAAAAAAAAAAATAAGCATATAACTTGGGTAAAGGAAATGTAAATATATGATTAAGCGCATATTAAATTTTGTAATATTTACACAATGTTAATTCAATTTTAAGTTTCCTTACAGCAAATGAAATGCATTTTAGCATCGAAAATGCAAAAATTCTCAGAATTTTAAATAATGTTGCATAAAAGGTTAATGGGTGTTTATATTTAAATATTTAAATTTCGTGCTAATATATCAGAGATATTGTTGGAAAAATAAATGACTGTGTACATTTGCACTATATTTTGTTTTTATTTACTATGTGTATTTTAAATTTTATTTTTAATATATGCATTCTTAGGAAGGATATTTATATTTAATTCTTCATTTCAATTTAATTTTCTTAAGAAATAAATACTTGGAAGCTTTTTTAAAATATTTGGAGGTCTTTTTGGAAAATGATTGAAAATTTTTGAATAAAATTTAAAATAATGTTTTGTATTACAAGCAAAAACTCGTATGTAAGTTTATTATAGTGAACATGTATTTAAATTACCGCTTTAATGTATGAATATTGTAACGAATACATTTTTTGAGGTGAAACTACGTTACATTCATTAAGGAAAAAAAAAGTTTAAATAGTTGTTTCTGGTATTAGAGGCTATGTAATAAAGATGACGTCAATTGGATTAATCCAGAATAATACAGTGATTTAATTTACAATAAATGGCTTTTTGAGAAACATAATTATAATTTATACATGATTAAAAAGTTATATTAGATCGATTCTGAAATAATTTAACTATCACCATTTTTTTTTTTTTTTTTTTTTTGGCTTTCAAGGACTAGACGATTTATATTTAAATTCGACTTGTGTAAACCATAAGCATTTACTGTAGCCTGAAAAGTAATGTGATTAAATGGATCTACTGGAAAGATGGAAAAACTAAAAAGATACAAGATTTAAAAAAATTCAATTTTCAAAACTTTGAAAGATTTTTTTTCTTTCTTTAGAATAAATATATACATGACGCTTGAATACGTGACTTTTTATTCTTTGTAATCTTGGTAAAAAAAGTAATTTAATTGATATTTATTTAGAAAAAAAGAAAAAAGTTTATTATCATATACAGTTGAACTTCCTTAAATAATACAATAGTTGTATTATTTTTCAAAATTAATTAAATATTTCTAATTCAGAGAGCATGTATGATATTTTCGGATACATACAGATAAAAATATGTTCATTTTACTGCATTTTACTACTAAATTGCATGTCATAGGAATTGTATCAGCAAAAATGTAAAATAAAAACAAGCAGTCAGATTTCAATATTATGGCTTGAAAACATATAATAGAGTAGGACATACAGTGAATAAAACGAAATATTTTAACGCTTTTTCATTTATAGAATACGCGTATAATATCTTACATTAGTATAACGGTTTTAATCTGTCAACATCTAATTTTATTTTAATAGGCAAATTTATATTTTAACAGAACAAATATCTCATTTAAGAATTGTGATTCATAATATCATATAAATTTTAAATATGTTCTTTGTCTGTTCGAAAACGGATTATAAGGGAAAAGATTAAAATCATGCGGCAAGCATCCATTACGAAACACTTTTCAAGACGTTCTGAATACAGTAGACACCCTCAAATCCGCAATCCTAAAATCCACATATCTCTAAAATCCGCACATAATTTACATATGTAAACAATGAAATATTCAGTTTAGATATAGAAACAAAATTATATTTATTTGGCTTTATGACAATTCCATATATTTTTTAATTTGTAATTTTACTTTAATATTACTGAATTCATGTCTTTTATAAAGGAAGAATAAATTTATTTCTAAAAAAATCCAATAATTTGCTTATATCCCTGATAATCAGAATCTTTTAACCAAACATATTTACGCAATAATCAAACTTTTTTGTTTATTATGCCTGGCTAAACCTGCAATAAAACTTCATTATTTTATGAGATTGGTGTGCATTAGTAATGTATTTCAATGAGGCAAGTTACACTGAAAAATTTAAGAAAAATACATTTTATTTTTATAATGAATGTCATAAAAAAATCACAAAGGTTCATATTTAATCATATGTTATTGATTATTAACTTGACCTTTGCTTTTAATATTTCAATTATTTTAAAAATTATCTATTTTTTTATTATTTTGGTTTATTACGTTATTTATTATATAGTAAGCATTCATTATAGTTTTGACTGTATTATTAATTACGATCAAATTAGTGTTAAAAAGATATAAATAAAGAAACGACCAGAAATCCAAAAAATTCTAAAAACCGCAAACCTCTGGTCCCAAGCTGTAAGGGTCTACTGTAATGTAAATATTATTTAAGATAATGTAAAAATTTATTTAAGTTAATGAAAAAAAAATATTTCGTTCTGGTTTGATTATTGATGTCTCAAACAAGAAGCAAAATATGTAACTTAATTTCGAATATACAAAAATTATATGCCCCTTGAAGAATTACCATTAAGAGGCAGATTTTATGAGAGTCAGGCAGGTCGTTATACAAGCCATTTTTTATTTTGCCGAACTTTTTTTTATGGTTTCTTCTAATGATTTTAGAAAATATGTATATTTTGCTTTTCTCCTAAAAATTTTTTTTCCGACCCACAAAAATTTCTAAAGCGGGTCACAACCCAGTATTTTTTTTCGAATCGACATCTTTCTATATTCTATTATCTCAGTACATTGAGCATCAACCAAAGTTATTTTTGTGATTACAACATTACATTTAGTTGCTAAATTGAATTACATTGTAAATTTCATGGCTGACCTTCTATGACACCTGGCGTGGCTCGTCAAACTTTGTCGCGGAAAGTGAAAAAACGCCATATTTGAGACCTTATGGACCCATGCGCTGAAGGTCAGCCAGAGTTTTGGGATTTAACTTCTGTAGTACCACTCACTATTAACTGAATTAGCTCATTAGTTGCATGGCTCACCCTCAGCGCTGCCGAAAAATAGCTAATTTTGTATCGAAAGAAACAAAAAATGGTCTTTTTGGTGACGCTGTATATCAGTGAGCTGAGGGTCAAAGTGGAACTTGATAATTGTATTTTATTGTATGAAACCTACCCTTTAACAGACATTTGACAGAACTTTGGCTAATAGGCATGCGAACACATACGGCTTACTTCAAGCCATTGTGGAACTGTAAAATATGGTAACAAAACATACAATTAACTATATACTAGACTATAACTTATTCACTATATGTCATATTTTTTACGTTCTTCTATCTTTTCAAGAAAAGTTTGGATTCGTGAAAATTTTCGAAATCTGGTTTTCGACTGATTTATACGTTTTAAAGGTCATAAAATCCGAAAAACCTGTTTTTACAAAATGTCTGTCTCTGAGTCTGTCTGTCTGTGTATATGTGACAAAAATTTTGCGGGCGCTCTATCTCAAGAACTAATGCACTTAAATTTCACAAAACTTTAGATTCTGTAAGACCTTCATATTAACTAGATCTGATTAGTTTTTGGTGTATATTGCTCTGCAGGTGGCGCTACTATACTGGATTATTTACAATTTCCACTATAACCATATCTCAAAAAACTAGGCATGGATTTTCATAAAACTCTATATTTAGTTAGTAGGGGAGACCGTGGCACGTTGGTCCAAGGGGTAGGTTGGCCATTTTGCTTTAATTTTCGAACTAGTCACCAGATGTCACCACAAGTCCAGAAACATGTTAGAAAACCTGTCCTCTACCCTTTCACGAGTTTCACTTGTCTTAACAAAAGCATACTAAGAACAACGTTGATTTTTCACTTTCGTCGATTTCGAAGCAAATGTTCGTTACTGTACAAAGAGGGTTAATGCTGTCAAGAGATACTTCACAAGAACAAAAGTGAGTAATATTTTGAAAGTTCAATTTACAACGATTCTTTTGATGTAACAATAAATATTAAATGTTGTTAAGATATGTGTAAAATAGCAAAAGTATTTCAAACATGGCGAGGGGGCAAGTTGGCCCTCCTACGTTGGGGCATATCGGCCCATTCAAAAAATATGTTAATTGAGCCTGAAATGGTTGGGTGACAACTAATAGACTTCCTATGACCATCTACGATATTCCGGGCATTGTGAAAACTGCCCTTCCCAATGCAATAACTCTAGTAAACATAACATCAGGTTTTCAGATTACTGGAATATGCCCTTTCTATAGGAAAGTTTTTACTGAATCTGATTTCATTCCGTTGTAAGTCAGTGATACACCATAGCCTTCAAACTCGCACGACAAAGCCATTAGTGAAGCTTCTAAGGAAACCCAGGAAATTATGAGTAGACCTATTTCCATAGATGTGCCTACCGCGTCTTCTCCTACTCCATGCACGAAAACTCAAACATCTGAGGACTAGACCATTCGGAAAGACAGAGCCAAGAAATCAAGCTTCGAATAGAAAAAAGAGAAATTCCGTAGTCCTCAAAGACTCCTCTGTCAAACAAGCTCTTGAACAACAACAAAAGGCAACAGAAGAAAGAAATAGTGCAAAAATTGAAAATGATATTAGAAGAAGAAATCAGACCAAAAAACGCAACGAAAAGCAATCTGTAAAAAACATTTTGTTTACTTTTGATCCCTCACAGCTTAGATAAAGTGGTCTGAATTGTCAAAAGAGGAAGAAGAAATCTATTTAAAAAAGTGAAGATGAGGAAGACGAAGACATTATCTGCCTATGTTGTCTGAAGGAGTTTAATCAAAGTATACCTGGGAAAGAATGGATCCAATGCGTGAGTTGCAAACGTTGGACTCATGCGAAATGTGTTCGAAAAGAGATAAAAAGAATATATTTTGAACGCATTTACTGCAATGATCCCTCTGATTTATAAACTTAATTGGCAAATAATTTTTCCTTATACGTGAATTGAAGGTACTAAATATTTCTAATAGTGAACTATTATGAATTTTATTTAACTTTTAAATAAACATAAAAAACAGTGCTGGTCAACGGGCTTCACTCAATGGGCCAACTTACCCCGTGCACGGGGTAGGTTGGCCCACATGACATCACACCATAAATAAATTCATAAAGCTCATAAAATTTCATATTAACAAAAAATAAGTGTTTTCCTCACTAGTTAAATGTACTAAGTATTGTAAAAAAATATCACATCTGAAAATTAAAAAAAATTAGGTATTGAAAAAAACAACATAAAAAACCCGGGCCAACTTGCCCCGGTCTCCCCTACTTGACATGACCTAGTGCTGATTACGTTTTGGTGCAAATCGCTCAACCGATGACGCTGCTGTGGTGCAGTATTCGTGATTATCGCAATAGCTCTATCTCAGGAACTAATTCTGTCTCTTATGTCTATTAGTATTCTTTAGTTTTTGGTGTAAACAGCTCAACAGATGACGCTGCTATGCGGCGTTATTCATTATTATCGCAAAAGCTCTATCTCAAGAACTAAAGCACAAATTTTCATGAAATGCCACCTTTTGAGCAATTTACACAAAACACTAATCCTTATCAGGGATTTATTGAATCTGAAATTTGATAAAAATTCGTTATTATCTTATTCGTGACGAATAATCTTGAAATATAGCTATAGTGAAAATTGTAAATAATTCAGTATAGCAGCGCCACCTACTGAGCGATATACACCAAAAACTAATCAGATCTAGTTTATATCAAGATTTCACAGAATCTAAAGGTTTGTGAAATTTAGGTGCATTAGTTATTGAGATAGAGCGCCCTCAAAATTTTCGTCACATACACACAGACTGACAGATTCAGAGACAGAAATTTTGTAAAAACAGGTTTTTGGGATTTTATGACCTCAAAAACGTATAAATCAGTCGAAAACCAGATTTAGAAAACTTTCATGAATCCAATACTTTCTTGAAAAGATAGAAGAACGTAAAGAAATGTGACATATAGTGAATAAGTTATACACTGTAAAAAAAAAAAAAAAAAAAAAAAAAAAAAAAAAAAAAAAAAAAAAAAAAAAATTCAAGAGGTTACTAAAAATTTTTTAGTAAATTTATATTCCACAGAATTTTTTAGTAATCATTACAAATTTTTTTTGCAAGTGAAAAAAGCATTTCTTTTGTAAACTGAACAAAATAATTTTTTGTATAACTAACTTAAAAATTTTTAGTATGACCCACCAAGCAAATTTTAGTAATAGCTCCAAAATTATTTTTAATAACCATTACGTGCGCCCGAAGGGCAGGAGGATCCTTCGAGCTGCATCCAGACTTCTGAAGCGAAATATTTTCGGCAAAACGGCAATAGGTGGCAGCACCAAACATTGCTAACTGCTCCGGCAGGATTTTCATAATCCCTTTACTAACGAGTACTTACACTACATACATTCGGTGCGTAGGCCAGTATCGAACCCGGGACCTTTTAGTCTGGAGTCCGTTACTATAACCACTATGCTATCAAGGCCACACCAAGTAAGTTTTAGTAATAGTTATAAAAAATATAAAACTATTAACTCTCTTCGTTGCTAACTTTTTTCTAGTAATTCTTACAGATTTTCCTGTAACCGACTAAGATTACTAAAAATTTTTTAGTAATTACAAGGACCACTAAAGTTTTTTTAGTAGATCGACCCTTTTTTTTTATAGTGTAGTCTAGTATATAGTTAAGTGTATGTTTTGTTACCATATTTTCCATTTCCACAATGGCTCGAAGTAAGACGTATGTGTTCGCATGGCCATTAGCCAAAGTTATGTCAAATGTCTGTTAAAGGGTAGGTTTCATACTATAAAATACAATTATCAAGTTCCACTTTGACCCTCAGCGCACTGAAATACATCGTCACCAAAAAGACCATTTTTTGTTTCATTCGATACAAAATTAGCTATTTTTCGGCAGCGCTGAGGGTGAGGCATGCAACTAAAGAGCTAATTCAGTTAATAGTAAGTAGTACTACACAAGTTAAACCCCAAAACTCTGGCTGACCCTCACGGGTCCATAAGGTCTCAAATATGGCGTTTTTTTCACTTCCGGCGACAAAGTTTGACGAGCCACGCCGGGTGTCACTGAAAGTCAGCCATGAAATTTACAATATAATTCAATTTAGCTACTAAATGTAATGTTGTAATCACAAAAATAACTTTGGTTGATACTCAATGTACTGAGATAATAGAATACAGAAAGATGTCGATTCGAAAAAAATACTGGGTCGTGACCCGCTTTAGAAATTTTTGTGCGTCGGAAAAAAAAAATGGGGGAAAAACAAGATATATACATATCTTCTAAAATCATTAGAAGAAACCAAAAAAAAATTTCGGTAAAATATAAAAATGGCTTGAATAATGACACCCCCTTTTCTGCCCAACTCTTATAAAATCTGCCTCTTAATTAAACATCCGAGAATCAATAGAAATTATAAGTAAGGGAAATAATGCTTGTAATGACGCTTTATCCTACAACATACTCGAAATTTGGATCAGTTTACTTAAAATATCATAAAACAAGTAATATTCCACTTTCCTCAATACCTTTGTTTTATTTTCCCAGTATTTTTAGAATCTAAAAATTGAATCTTCACTTTCACTCCTCTTTGACACAAACTACATAATGTTTACAAAATTAAAGAAGTTAATAACAGTATGTTTGCATTTTCTGACGAAGGCTTTGTTTAGTGTTTATGTAGAAAAGAAAGAGAAATGGTAGAAAGGGTTTATGAATTAAAGTAGTTTAACATCTTTTTAAATGTTATTTGTCACTATTAAATAATTTAAACATAGTGTAATTTTAAGTTTACTCATATAGAACGTTTTTATTTTTACAATAATACAATTTTATTTTACAATTTTATTTTTATTCTACAATATTCTAAAAATAAGCTGTTAAAGAGAATAGTTGTTTTGAGTTGTAATAAATATTCTAAAATTGTCTATTTTTTATATTCTATAATCTAAATAGGTCTATAAGGTTAATTTCTCTTAATCATTTAGTTTGTGAAATAACCCTGAAAGAAATAAAGCGTTTCAATAAAAAAAACTAGTCGTTGCGTGTCACCGTAAAGCTAACCCATAATGAATATGCATAACATAAAATATTAAAATAAAGTATGTGCAAACTATTTATAAATTTCATCGCAATTGAAAAATTAAATTTTAAAGTATATTTAAATATTTTTAATACCTATTAATATTCTGTTACTGAATGGCTGGCATTACTTAAGTATCAAGTCGATCAATTTCGACAAAATACGTAAATCTTCAAACTACATGTAAATTATACAGATATACATAATTTGTATTTTAAATAACTGAAAAAACAAATAAATTAGTAAAATATTAATAAAAATAAATTAAAACTTCGAATTAAATATCACTTGATGATGAAGCAAATAGGTGTGACGTGTTTAATATCAAGTGAATATGACATTTATGAAAAGCCATTATTGGTATCTTATAGTTTGGCGATAGATTTTTGGTCTACCTAACTGCATAAAAGAAACATTTTACAGATACAAAAATAATACTCATATTAAAAAACAGTTTAATGCGTCGGTTTAAGCGTCTTATTTCTAATTAAAATATATATTTGAATCGAAATTTGAATGAAATTCGGGCTTAAATATCGAAGAGTTTGAAAAATATGGTTACAAATATCTCGGTAACTAATTCTCCGATCAACTTCATTCATTATGCAAAACTTATGTTTTTTATTGTCTTTTACATTCACTCCTTGAATTTTTTTAAAATGGATTTTTTTTGTATTTTTTATCAGAAAGTATATTTTACGAGTCTGGAAAATTAGTTGCATATAATCGAGTTTATTAATATTCAATAGGATTCTTCCCATTATTATTTACTAAATTTAAACCAAATTATAAGTATGTACCTTAATTTGTTCGGGAAATAAAGCTTTTGCATTTTCTTCAAAAATTTATCATTTTTTTTCGCTTTTAAAACTTGCCCTATACTTCGAATGAGGGGTAAGTAATAAAATTTTCTTTTTTAACCCTAATTAATATGATCAAATCGGATTGAAAAAAAAAAGAAAACAAAAACTCTGCTTTATTAAATAGAAAATTTGAAAAAAAAATCCTTAAAATCACCTAAACAATTATGAATATCAGGTCTTTAATAATATAAATATAATTATGAAGTGATTTAAACATAATTATGATATAAAAATATTTTAGAGTCATTAATCCTTTATTGCACTGTGTGTCACATACGGTTTTTTTTTTTTTTTTTTTTTTTTACTGAATGCCTAAAAATATTAATGTAAATAAATTTGCAGAGCATAAAGCAGCTATAATTTAGTTATAAAATATAGCAATGCATTATGTAAAATCCCTAATTTTGTGTATTGGTCATATAATATAAAATTTTAACTGAAAATTTAAAATATAATATTATTTTTATTTTGCTCTTTTAACATTATTAGTCTCATATCCATGTTTCATATTTTCTCTCTAAAAAATAGAAAAACAAATCGTGCACTGAATGTTTAAGTTGAGGATGCTAATTATTTTCTTTTGTGGGATAAAAATTTAAAAGTCTTGTAAAGACTGAGATTGTTATATCTATAACAATATCTTTATATATATTATTCCTTTATATGTCATTAATATTTGTTGCAAAATTTCTATTTCTTTTCATGTAATAAGATTTTTCTTATATCCAAGCAAAGTTTTTATTTCTAAGTAAATAAATCTGTAATCATATCAAAAAGATATTTAACTTTAAAATCAAAGTGAATCGGCTAAACAGAAGAACAAAAGAGAAAAATACTGACAAGGGACAACCATAAAATTCAATTTTCAAAACGCCATGTCAACAATATATTAGATGTTCATTTCTCAAGAGTTTTGAAAAATATGCGTTCTGTATTTTTATAAAAATGATGTATAAGTATTGATTTAACTCAATTGATTTTTTTTTCAAGTCTTAAATTATTTTGGTAAAATGAAAAAAAGAAAGATGAAAAAATGTATTCCTCCAGGAAAAAAAAATAGTTCTTATTCATGCATTTATTAGTAATGTTCGTTTTAGCCCTTTTCAACAAAGTTGAAAAGTGCTTATGCATTTAGTTTGCCTGTCCGTCAGGCCGTTTGTCCGTTTGTCGTCTGTCCGTCTGTCCACATTCTAACTCCGGTAAATGTACTCAGATTTTCATGCTATAAAGCTCAATCATGTATCTTTAAAGTATGTTTGGTGTTGTGTTTGAAATACGTACATCTAATTATTCAATTAGAGGGACACTCATAAAAATTCAATTGCATTATGATACTTTCGAAAAAATCGTCTCGAGAGCATTTTAATGACAGTACGCTATTTCAAATGTATTTAAACTAATATAAATCACTAAATTTCACTATGATCACGTTAAAACAAAGCATTTATAACATTTTTAATAACTTACAGAAACACACACATGAAATCGTTTCAGTATAGTCTTTGCGAAATAATTGTTGGAGTGTACGTTTTAAAATTCTAATCCACCTCTTCTATTTACATTTGAAAAAAATAATAGAAACCATTTAAACATTGAGATTAGTGTCTTAAAAATCAAATTTTCTTTTGTTGGTATTGCATAAAATACAAGTATATTTATTGTTAAGAAAATATTAATTCCCTAATTTAAAAAAAATTAGTTTAAGAATATTTTCTGCCGGAGCTGAAAAAATTATGCATATCAAACTGGTCATTATTAGTCGTTGGAGAGGGCACCGTAATACTTATTCAATATGGATAAACATACTATAAAATATTAAAATAAAACACGTGTAAACTATTAATAAAATGAATCGCAATCTACTTATAATAAAATGTGGCTGGAGAGAAGTGTAAGAACGGTTCCAGTGCGAACCACTGTTCTGGGAATCGACCGAAACTAATCGCCACGTTAGGCTTGAGGAATATAAATGCTTACATATGACAGCTAAATGATAATTTTTTCTGTTTGAAATTATGTGTGTTGAGCATATTTCACTATAAAACATGTATATCATATTCATGTATATCAATATATTAAGTTCCAGTTTAAAAATAACCTATTAAAAACAAAACACCGTTGCAATTGACAAGAACAAATTCCCAATGAACTACTCTGAGCGATTCGTTAAAATAATAATAATAATAATAATAACATCGAATTATGCTTTTAAAATATTTCTAAAAGCTATTAAAGCCTTTAATATATTTTTAAATTACATTTTTCAATTTCCGTTACATTTCTATGCAGTAAGTTTAAAAGATTTCAAAGAAATAAATAAACGATTTTTTCAAGTTAATGTTTTTTTTTTGTCATCGAATATGCTCTGTAAGCTTACTTCAACTTATGTTTTACTGCCATCTATCGGTGTCAATATAAGTGAAGAATTTTTTCCATTGCAATTAAAAAATATAATAAAAATTGCAGGACGTAATAATGTGACAAGAAATTTTTTGAAGGTTTTCGTTACACAATTTTAAAATACCATTTAAAAGGAATAAATAAATGGAATATTTTATTACGTTTTCTTTGATATAATTTAGTTTTATAATTTTTTTTAAGATGTCAACATTTATCAGCTATTTTTGTTTTCTATTATAGAGAAAATATATTTTTTTCTCAAACTGTAATGGATATATGAGATATTATCATGACTGCATTAATAAAACTGAAAATTTTCCCCACGTTCTGTTATTAAAGTATAATGTTGCTTACTTTTCAAAGTTATTAAATTCAAAAATTACAATGCTAAAACTGAAAATCTATGCTATTTAAAAACAAAGCATAAAGCTTCGCTAATCGATGAACTAGGAATCTATCCTATATCCTTCCTATATATATGAATATGACTAAAATCTCTGCTGAATCATTGCCTTCTATAAAAAAATGAATTTTAAAATTTAAAAAAAAACAATGTTTAATGTATAATAAAATCTTCAGAAATTGTGTTTTACTTTGCTAATTATTATTATTGTTGTGATGAATACTGGTGATTGTTTTGCCCAGTTGTTGAATTATTTCAAAATTGAATATCAAGAAAAAATATCTTATAATTTGTTTGCTATTTTTAAAATATCCTTTATTACAATGAAAAATCTTCAGTAGTAAAATCTTCATTCTGTTAGATTCTATGAAGTCTTATGAAAATGAAACGCAGATAAAATTTCCGTCATTTTGACGGGGGTTATATGCCAGTTCCAAAATAAAAGTTAAACTTATATTTAAATTTTAATGCATGGTAATGCTGTATTACGGAATTTCGGGCACTACTTAATAACTAATCATTTCTTTGACCAATTTCGACACATAATATAAATCGCCAATAATCGCCAAGTAGATTATATAAATTGACATATTTTTTAATTTAAATAAAGAAATAAGAAATGAATTAGCAAAAGATTAACAATACTTCAATTAAAATATATACATACTTTATACAACTAATATATCTATATTGCAGATTTTCATAAAAACTGCATACTTAAATTTACTTTATTTTTTTCTTATGTTTTAAAAAGAAATTGTTGTAAACGTAACACATTGACACGTTTTACAATTTAAAAAATGTAAAGTATAAATATTTATTTTTCTTCACATTAACTGAAACAAATTGTGGAATCAGTGACTTTGTTGTTTTTTTTTTTTTTTTCAATTTTCACAAAAAACTTAAAATTATTAATAAGAGTATTTTTTTTTTATAAAAATAAACATTTATAACTTAAAAAAAAAATAATTACAGTATACACAAAAAATATATTGTAAAATTTCTATTACATTTAATGCGCATTAAATATTTATATTTTCAGTACGTTAGTAAAATTACTATTTTTTTTCTGAGCATTTACGTAAAAAATAACCTTTACTTTAAAAAAAAATTCATACACATGTCATTATCTTACTATATTTAACGCACTTTAATTGTTCTTTGAATATGAAAAACACGTTAATAACATTCTAAAGCTTTATAGTAAGTTGAGGTGTATTAAAAAGTTACAAAATTTCCGTATTGATTTTAACGGTTCAACTCTTTTAATCCGTTGAATTTATGTTAGTTTAAAGAATGCATTATTTTCAGAGTGTAATAACGAAAGTTATATTTCTCTGAATATTCATTTGCATTACGCAAACATTTATGCGCATTATTCCTAAGGGATATGAGTAAGACTAATAAAATACATTTATTAAATGATACACTTTACCGACATTACAATGTTGAATTCCTTGGTGGCATCGGATACTTGACAAATATATATAAATCAATAAACAACTAAGGTACATGATAAAAAATGTATAGATATTAATTCACAGCCCAGTAAATGTATTAATATTTCTAGATTTTAAATTATAATGTTATACAACTCCCAAAAGAATTACACAGAAGAAATTAAATAGACATTACGTAATTATAGATCAATAGTATTTTAAGTATTAAGAATTTATACAAGAATTTATTTTCTATATCATAAAGATATAGAAAAAAATATTACTCTATAAGTTTTTTTTTTTTTTTTTCTGCGGGTAAATTTGAGGATTTCACGACTGTAGTTTGATTAAAATAAAATTACATAGCCATATTCATTTTTAAATTTAAACTCTGGAATTTATGTTGGTCGACAAAGTGCATTAGTTTTCGGGTGTTCTACCGAAAAGATTATTCCTCTGCATACATATTTGATTTCCGCAAATATTTTTGCGCATTATTCAGAAGGGTTATCAATAACTTTAATCAAATACATTTATTAAATCGCACATTATGCCAGCATTACAATGTTGAATTCCTTGGCGGTATCGAATACTGGACAAATATATATCAATCAATAAACGACTAAAGTACTTTTAAAAAATCTGTTATCCTACACATGTAAAGTTTTCGAAATCTGTATTGTTACTAACATATTATCTGTACACTGGAAAGAAAAAGTGTAAATCTACAAGACTAGCTTTTGTAAAGTTACAGGAATCTGTAACATTACCAGAATGATAGTTATCTTACTAAAATTTTATCTCTAATCTGGGTTACCAGTTACATGAAAAATTCTTGGAATCCCAGTTTCCTTAAAAAGTCTTAGTAACCTTACAGTTTTTTTTTTTTTTTTTTTTTTTTTTTTTTTTTTTTTTTTAGGTGCAAATATGTATGGGTTACATGATTTTTTTTTTCTGTTGCCGTTACTGAAAATGTTCTAGGAATCCCTGTTTCGTGGAAATCTTTTAGTAACGTTACGGATTTTTTTACAGTGTACATTGAATAAAATACGTATACATATTAATTCACAGCACATTAAATGTATCAATATTTCTAGATTTTATATTATAAAGTTATATAAATCTCAAAATATTTACACAGGAGAAAGAAGATAGAAATTACTTAAATATGCATTAATAGTATATTAAGTATTATGAATCTGTATGTGATACGTAAACGTAATGGTAAGCGGAACATACTGCTCTCATTTTACATCATAAAAAATATTGTGTAAATAATTACTTTTTCCCGCATGTAATTAAAAATGATTGTAAAATCAATGACGTTCCAGTATAGTTCCAGCATAGACACATTTGCATTGCGCAAACGTTTATGCACATTATTCCAAAGGGTTCTTTGTAAGACTAATCAAATATTTTTATTAAATCACACACCTTACTGACATTACAATGGTAAATTAATATTATCAGATACTTGACAAACATATATCAAAAATAAGCAGCAAAAGTACATAATGTGAATTATGTATACATATTAATTCAAAGCCTGTTAAATGTGTCAATATTTCTAGATTTTTTATAGTAAAGTTACACAAATCTTATTCTTTAAATATATAATATACATTACTACCACTCTAAAGTTTATACTAAGTTTAAATATATCCAAAATTCACAATTTACATATTAATATTAACAGTTCAATTCTGGAATTTATATTGGTCAGCAGAATGCATTAGTTTTCGGGAATGATATCGAAAGCAACATTTCTCTGCACACACATTTGCGTTTGAAAACATTTATAAATTATTCCGAAGGATTATCAGTAACACTAATCAAATACATTTATTAAATCACACACTTTACCGACATTACAATTTTTAATTCTTTATGGGTATCGGATACTTGACAAATATATATAAATCAATAAACAACAATGTACACGAAATGAGCATACATATTAATTGACAACCTGATAAATGCTTCAATGTGCCCAATAACGGCCATATATTTTATGCAGTATATTCAAACTATGAATATTGCACTTTATGCAAACAATATATCTTTATTGCAGATTTGCATTATAACTGTATACTAAAATTTCCATTAAATTTGTTTCTTATACTCTAAAACAATTTTGTTAAACGTAACAAATTGATCTAAACTTACATTTATAAAAAACAACGCATAATCATTAATGTTTTTTCTTCACATAATTTAAAAAAAAATTCAGAATCAATAAAGTTGCAGTATGCTTGTTCTACAGTTTTAACCAAGCTTGAAAGTTATTAATCAGATTAAATTTTTATGTAAATAAACGTTTATATTGTTTAGAAAAAATATAATTTAGCCAAAAAATTATCTGGTAAAATTTGTAATACTTTTAACACGCATTAAATATTTCTATTTTCAATACTTTGTAAAATTAATTATCACTTGTAAACATTTGTGTATAAAAATACTTTAAATTTTAATGAATATCAAACACAAATTATCATCGTACTCTATAGTATTTTAAATATTCTACGAATATGTAACACACATTAGAAACATTCTAAAGCTTTATTGTAAATCGAAATAAATCAGAAAGTTAAACGATTTCCATATTTATTATAACATTTCAACTTTGGAATTTATGTTGGTCAGCAGAATACATTAGTTTTTGGGTTTAATATTGAAAACAGTATTTCTCTACATACAGATTTGCATTCCGCAAACACTTTGGAGCATTATTCCGAAGGGTTATCAGTAAGACTTATCAAATACATTTAATAAATCATACACATTACCAACAATACAATACTGAATTCCTTGGCGGTATCGGATACTTGACAAACGTATATAAATCAATAAACATCTAAGTTACATGATATGAATTATGTATGTATATTAATTTACAGACTGTTAAATGTATAAATATTTACACATTCAGATTATACATTGTAAAATTATGTAACTCCTAAAATATTTACATAGAATAAAGAAAAGAAACATTACGTATTTATACATTGCTAGTATATTAAGTATCATGAAACTACATAAAATCATACAGATACAGAAACAAATTAAAGCTTCATAAACTTTTACAGTAGATAAGTTTTAAATAGAGTAGATAAGTAGAGGTAAGTTTTTACAGTAGATAAATTTTAAATTCCGCTGAACTAAAAATTAACTCTGCTGTGTGTATCATAGTATGTGATAGTAACATGAATTGCTATCACATATGATCTAATTTTCGGATAAGATTTAGATCATGAAAATTGTTATTTATGAGCTACTACTTCAGAAATTTTTAGACACTAGGATAAATTTGAGAAAATGTAAAAAAATTCTATTAAGCTTAAGGAAATGTAAGAATTTTTAAATTAGGCATAAGTATGGAAAAACACAGGCAGCATCTTGAAAGTGTTGGGGCTAGTTTAATATTGAAGTTTTTATGTAGCTTTTATAAGTTATACATATATATTTTTTTACTCAAGGGAAATCCAATATGATTTTGTTGACGAAAAAATATAAATATTAACAGCAAATTACTAATCACTTTTCGAAATGGTGACAAAATTTATATCTATTAGATTTTACTACTGCTTTTCAAGAACAAAACATGAATTTTCCGCCTCAGCTCAAAATTAACGATGAATGTGTTAATTCAGGACGAAAAGCTGTGAAGACACACGTATCAGTGACATCGTGTTAAAGGCCTTATGTATGATCGTGGCTCTAAAATTAGATCATGGGTATTACAAAACTGCAAAAAAGGGCAAAGTGCTATAAAAGAAACCTGTGTAACTTTTATGTAACCCCGAATTGGTCTTCGTGGACTAATGTGTAATAAGACAAAAAAGAAAAAAAAATTGCATATGTAATTTCTTTGTTACACATTTATTATTATTTATTTTACATTCAATGCATGTGTTTTATTTTTTTTCTTAAATTATAGTTTCCTCTTATTATTATTTTTTTTGTATGTGTACCTTATGTACTAAAACTTATTTTAGTATTAAAAGTATGTAAATATTGTATAATGTTTATTAAATGTTGCAAAGCAGATGTGGAACTATGTATTTAGACAGGCGCAATGTGTTAAAAATGGCTCCTTTGCCATTTTACCAAAACCTGTCAGGTAGTTGCAATGACAATCCTCCTTTCATGTTCTTTAATTTATTCCTTTAGGGTAGATGAAAAACTGAATTGAACCGAACACGTCTGTAAAAACAAGACTTTCAAAATACATTAATAAAATATTAATATTTCTTTTTTATGTAAATGTTTTGTTAACAACTGTTTTGTAAACAATCAAAACTTCATTATTTGGGTTCAAAAATCTTCTAAATATTCTCGAATTTTTCTTTTAATAAATTTTACTACATACTTAGAATTATAGAATAAAGAAATATTGAATTCAAATTATATACACTATGTACAAAATGTATAATATGCACAAAATATAAATGCTTTTAACTTGATAATTTTTTATCATAATACTAAAAACTGGAAAGATGATCCAATATGCATTTCTGCGTGCCTTTTCATAAAAATAACATAATTCTTCAATAAAACTCAAGACACGCACGAAAAACAAAAAAAAAAACAAAAAAAAAACATTCTCTCTAAAAAATTCTTTTTCATTCCATCAAAAATTGATGCCAACTTTTTTATCTAAACTTTTAACTCATCTCGTAAGATAAAAAATATAAAAGCAAAGCAGACGAAAAAACAGCTTCGCTTCCATAGCAAAGAGTCGTGTCTTATAAATAAATTAAATATCACAACAGGGTCATTCCATGTCAATTCGACCAATTTTTCCCCCATTTGTAACCCGACCCCCAGGGATTTGGATGAAACTTTGTGTGCACATTAGGGTGGAGCGAAAAAAATTTTTTTTTGAAAATCAAAAACGGGTAGGTGCCAAAAGTTGCCTTTATGCTAGTACATTAACTGCGTGAAATTTTACCGCTGAAAAAAAATGGCTTGAGTCTGCGCTTTTGCTCCAAAAATCGAAATTTTGAGTAAAATTTGTCATTTTTGACATTTTTTCGAAAAAATAAAAAAAAATTCCTACAGAGCTGGTTAGTATTTAAAAGTGTTGCTTAGACCTTTATATTTATCTGCTTAACATATTTAAACCATAAAACAATATCTGTAGTCTGTATAATTGGAGCAAATCTGTCAACTTTTTGTGAAAAATCAGCGTTCACCTCTCTATTGGAGCATACAACGAAATGTTCTTTTAAATGCATTTCTTACCTAGCTGCTTTCAAAACTACTGTGTATATAACTCATTAGAGGTGGTTACATTATCCCACCCGTCTCAACCACCCAATCATCTAGGCCCAGTGTTTTAATTATGTATTGAATTATTACTTTTTTTCCCGAAGACGAGTATAAGTTTTCTATATATCAAAGTAATTTAACTCTTCTTTGTATCCACTGACTTTGGATGATTTGGACTGCTGGTATGACCTGCTGCACGTATATTTTTATACCATGTATAACAGAAGAGAAGCTGAGTAATGTATTGGGTATGTTCTTAATTGAACCTATTCAGCAGTTTATTATCTTCATTAAATTTTCATGCAATTAATACATTATGATTGGAAGTTCTGTTACCACAGCATTTTTTCAATCAATTACATTTTATATATAATGATATTCCTAAAAAGTGATTGTATGAATTCAATTTTTAGTATGTCATCATTTACTGTACTTATTACATTGAATATATTTTGAGAAGCTGGCTGCTTAATATTATGACGATCGTCACAGAGGATTGCAAACAAAATTTGCGTATAAAACAACAGTATTTCTAAAGAAGTTTTAGTATGCTTTATGTCGTTTCCTGTATTGCTCCATAGTCTAGTAATTTCTAATAAGATTTTAGATCTATTATTTAGGTGTGTAGTACATTTGGTATAAAACATCCCGCGATATAAACTTGGATTATACATTTTGTGAGAGAACATATAGACGCTGATTGCCAATCTGTGCTTATATAAAGCGGAAAATTTTATTAACTTTATGAGCTGTCTTTTGTGTGAGATGTTTTCTAAACTCCTATTCCCCATTCTTTCTGAGAAATAGCTTTCCTTATGAATTAGCTTTGCAATCTCTGAAAGAAATTTCTAGTCTGTTCTGAGTATCTTTTTCTGAATTTGAGAAAATTTTTCAAAATTATTCTCTGTTTTATAAAATAAAAATTGCAATAGGAAGTGAATAGTACGTAGACAAAGATTTTTCTTATTAATCCAGTAAATCCATGTAGCTTCGAACGTTTTATATGGACTTCTCTAATAACTGGTGCAGAGGAAATTCACTGGAGTTGAAGTAGCGAATGATTCAATATTATACACAATTCTAAGCTTACACCATGCGAAGTGGTTCACAGTGAGAAATAAAATTCTCCTAATTTTAAATGAGCACTTATAGTCGATTAGAATCCGTACATTCCCTCATAAAGTACTACGCATTATATGTTTATGCCCAGGAAATTTCACCATCAAATGTTGTCCACTCATAAAAAGAGGATCTAAAAGTTAATAAAAAATTACCTGGACACGAAAACACTTAGAAAACGGCATAAAACTAATGCAAAAAAAGGTATTTACAACAGCGGTTGCTTTACACATGGAGAACAAATTTTCATTGCAATTCTCGCTGATGATCACCATCACGTTAAACAGCTCGCTTCTCAACATATAAAAAATGCAAAAGTAGAATAAATGATGGCATACTTATAGTTTAAATATCTGAAATCATCTTTAAAGCAAATCATTACGTAAAAAAAATATAATTGACTGAAAAAATGTTGTGATAACAGAACTTCCAATCACTATTCATCAACTGAATGTAAGTTTGATAAATATAATAGATGGCCGAATAAATCCCTTTAACAGATTCCCGTGCATTACACTGCTTGTCATTTTTTGGTATAAACTGTAAAAATATACCTGAAGATAGTTACAGCAGCATGTGGATGCAAAGAACAGATGAACAAGGTGGAAGCATCTAAAACATGCCAAATTTTTATAAAGAAAATCACAAATCAATGTATAAATAAAACACTGTACTAAGATGATCGAATAGTTGGGCCGGGTGGTAGAGGAAATATAGCCACCTCCACGACGCATGTCCAAGGGTAGTTTTGAAAACAAGAGCTGTATTAAAAACAACAATTCGTTGTATGACCCAATAGAGTGGTAATGCTGTTTTCTTACTAAAAGTTGACTGTTTTGCTCCAGCTATAGGGAATAAACATATTGTTTTATAATTTAAATATGTTAAGCAGATAAATATAAAGGTCTAAGCGACACTTTTAAATACTAACCAGCTCTGTAGGAATTTTTTAATTTTTTTGAAAAAATGTCAAAAAATGACAAATTTTACCCAAAATTTCGATTTTTGGAGCAAAAGCGCAGACTCAAGCCATTTTTTTTCAGCGGTAAAATTTCACGCAGTTGATGTACTAGCATAAAGGCAACTTTTGGCACCTACCCGTTTTTCATTTTCAAAAAAAAATTTTTTTCGCTCCACCCTAGTGCACATTAATTCTATCATGAAATGATTCCATCAGAAATTTTTCCTTCCCAGACCTCATAGTTTGAGAGATATGGGGGGTCCAATTCTAAGGTTTTTCTCAAATCGCACATTTCTGAGTGTGTATTCCGAGATTGCAGTTCCATCTTCAAAAAATTGTTTCTCTGGATCTAAAACATGAATCCTCCTAAAAATATCACTATAAAAAGGTAAAAAAATGCAGATTTTAATAAAAAATATTTAAAAAATTTACTTTTAATATTTAGGATAAAAAAAAGTCAGCCAAAGTTGAGAATTATGGTTATTTTTCCAAATTTTTGTGACTTCACGAAAAAGGCTGTACACAAAAAGGCAAATTAAATTTCCAATTTCTTTTTGTTTTAAATAAAAGTTTACACTTTGGGCTTTCTATCTATGAAATAAAAATGATGTGTTTCGCATGGCTTATGCAAAAATTTTGGGTACTTTCCAATTACCCGGATGAGTGCTTTATTTTTATATATTACATATGCACACAAAAAATCAAATGAAATTTCCCATTTCTTTTTGTTTAAAATAAAAGTTTACACTTTGGGCTTTCTATCTATGAAATAAAAATGATGTGTTTCGCATGGCTTATGCAAAAATTTTGGGTACTTTCCAATTACCCGGATGAGTGCTTTATTTTTATATATTACATATGCACACAAAAAAGCAAATGAAATTTCCAATTTCTTTTTGTTTTAAATAAAAGTTTAAACTTTGGGCTTTCTATCTATGAAATAAAAATGATGTGTTTCGCATGGCTTATGCAAAAATTTTGGGTACTTTCCAATTACCCGGATGAGTGCTTTATTTTTATATATTACATATGCACACAAAAAAGCAAATGAAATTTCCCATTTCTTTTTGTTTTAAATAAAAGTTTACACTTTGGGCTTTCTATCTATGAAATAAAAATTATGTCTTTCGCATGGCTTATGCAAAAATTTTGGGTACTTTCCAATTAGCTGGATAAGTGCTTTATTTTTATATATTACATATGCACACAAAAAAGCAAATGAAATTTCCCATTTCTTTTTGTTTTAAATAAAAGTTTACACTTTGGGCTTTCTATCTATGAAATAAAAATTATGTCTTTCGCATGGCTTATGCAAAAATTTTGGGTACTTTCCAATTAGCTGGATAAGTGCTTTATTTTTACATATTACATATGCACACAAAAAAAGCAAATGAAATTTCCAATTTCTTTTTGTTTAAAATAAAAGTTTACACTTTGGGCTTTCTATCTGTGAAATAAAAATTATGTCTTTCACATGGCTTATGCAAAAATTTTGGGTACTTTCCAATTGATACATATAACACTGGTGCCCGTCTAACCGAAAAGTACCAAATTTTGCCTCGTTTTGAAAATCTGCACCAATTAAGGGGGAAAAAATCTGACTAAGTTTAGCTGTGGTACTTAAATAATTACTGGAGTTTCTATGAGTTATTGAATTTAATGTTATTTGATGCAAAAACAAATTGGAAATTTCATTTTCCTTTTCATGTAGAGACTTTTTCATAAAGTCACGAAATTTCGGAAAAATAATCATGACTTTCAACTTTGGTTTACTTTTTCGTCCGTATATAAATCTCTATTAATTGCCCTAATTGCTTTTTTCACTTGCTTTTTATGCCGCTTAAATGGATCTCCACATTTATATAATTCATATTTCATTAAGAGCGAAATTCTGTGATGCTCACATATATTAATCAAACGGTTTTCACTTAATTTTTGTTTTATAAATGCAATAGTCCTAACTAATAAAAATTCTTTTTCTGAATCACAGAGATTATCAATGTAGTCTATTTCTCTGTTATTTGTATAGCTAGTTTTGTGACATTCTAAACCAGTTAATATTACAATACTGCAAGCCTGAAGACTAGTAGAAGGTTTAATATCAGGCTCCATATTAAAACAATAAAGCAAAAAAAAAAAAATATATATATATTTATACATGTCATAAACTATAAAATATGTAGCAATCAGAATGTATTTTTTGTAGCACAGTAAAAGTTAAATCATTCTTCTATGATAAGAAACAACAGAATGACAATAATTTGATTAACTTGATTTCAAAACATCTGCTTTCATACTAACGAGCATTACCCTGCCTTTATCAGAAGGTGTTTATACAAGGCAGGTGCAATTAAATCTTTCAGACTATAGAAACAAATTCAAGTTCTGTTAAACATTTGTGTATTTAAACTTGCCAAATATTTAATCTGATTAAAATTAACGAAGGAAAGGAAATACAAGGTTATGAACATTTTTTAAACACAAATAATTAATATATAAGCATTCGAAAAAAATAATGGAAAAGTGAGAAGAAAAAAATTTCTATTTTATACTGTACAAAAAAAAATCTGTTTTGAGTTTAATTATTGAAAATAAAAGTAAGAGATTCTTTAGATTGTCAAAAAATGCCCATTATTAAATAACTAAATGAAATATATGGACCATTCACTAAATTTAATGGGGAAACATATTACAGTCAGATTTTTTTAATCAGAAAAAACAAAACCTAAACTTTACTTTGAGAATTAAAAAAAAAACATGCATCAAATAACATTAAATTCAATAACTCATAGAAATTCCAGTAATTATTTAAGTACCACAGCTAAACTTAGTCAGATTTTTTTCCTCTTAATTGGTGCAGATTCTCAAAACAAGGCAAAATTTGGTACTTTTCGGTTAGACGGGCACCAGTTTTATACATATATATATCAATATACTGTATATATACATATATATGTACATGTATAATACATCTGCATTTATATAGCTCTATACATGTGTACATATGTAAAAATAAAACACGCATCCGGCTAATTGGAAAGTACCCAAAATTTTTGTATAAGCCATGCGAAACACATAATTTTTATTTCATAGATAGAAAGCCTAAAGTATAAACTTTTATTTAAAACAAAAAGAAATGGGAAATTTCACTTGCTTTTTTGTGTGCATATGTAATATATAAAAATAAAGCACTCATCCGGCTAATTGGAAAGTACCCAAAATTTTTGCATAACCCATGCGAAACACATCTTTTTTATTTCATAGATAGAAAGCCCAAAGTGTAAACTTTTATTTAAAACAAAAAGAAATTGGAAATTTAATTTGCCTTTTTGTGTACAACCTTTTTTGTCAAGTCACAAAAATTTGGAAAAATAACCATAACTCTCAACTTTGGCTAATTTTTTTTATCCTAAATATTACAAGTAAATTTTTTAAATATTTTTTATTAAAATCTGTATCTATTTATATTTTTACAGTGAAATTTTTAAGATGATTTATATTTTAGATCCAGAGAAACAATTTTTTGAAGATGGAACTGCAATCTCAAAATACAGACTCAGAAATGTGCGATTTGAGAAAACCCCAAGAATTGGACCCCCCATATCTCACAAAGTATGAGGTCTAGGAAAGAAAAATTTCTGATGGAATCATTTCATGATAGAATTAGTGTGTACACAAAGTTTCATCAAAATCCCTGGGGGTCGGGTTACAAGGTCTGGTTGAATTGAAATGGAATGACCCAACAGCAAATTTGCAAACGATTTTCTGTGAATAAACGGATATATTAATTTATGAATTCCTAACATACTCCCACCTTTAATTTAGGCGGAAGCCAAATTAAACATAAGATCACTTTTGATCAAATTAAACCCTAATTCAAAATAAAAAATATAAAAATAAATAAAGATAATAACTAAACAATAATAAAATAATAATGAAACATTTAGAGTTCTAGAAAAGTTATTTCAGAGTTTTAGAAAAGTCATTTCAGAGGTCTGGAAAAAAGTAATGATTTCTGTAGATTTTGAAATAAAATTTTCTAGTTCAGGCACATTGTCGACTGAAGTAACGCAGTTATCTATATAGTATGACTTCATAAGCTTCTCATCTATCTGTTTGTTTTCTTCATCAACATTACTCAAATAATATCTTATAACTGCACCTAGCAAAAATGGGCTACAAGTTAGTCCAAAAACTACTCTATTGTGTTGATAAACTTGACATTCGTCAGGACTCTTCCACCATAAAAATCGCAAGAAATGCCGATCTGATTCTTTGACTTCAATTTGAAGAAATGCTCTTCTTATATCGGCTACTACCCCAATAGCTTTCTCACGAAATCTTTTTAACACTGCAGGAATTTGTTCAATGAGGTTTGGTCCTTTAAAGAGACAATCATTTAAAGAAGGAGACCTCCCTATCTTACACAATGCATCAAAAACTGGTCGAACACTTGTAGTAAGACTATCTGGTTTGATGACGGGATGATGAGGTAAAAAATGTCCTGGAATCTTGAGTGTTTCATCTGGTACTTTACTTATAACGCCTTCTTCTTCCCATTCATAGAAAACTTTAGCATATTCTTCAAACATTTTCATTGATTTTAATTTCTTTGTTGATCTTATCAATCTTCGTTCAGCTATGTGCCTATTTGAGGGAATCTCACGTTTGCCGTTAATCCAAGGAAGACCTACCATATAGCGATCTTCTATACTTCTATCAACTTCTTTTATAAAATTATCATGAGCTAGTTCTTCTTCTTCTGCTTTAGACAAAGTTTGACAGGGATCTGTTATACCGATTGTCTCTAATTTCCATAATTCTGGAATCTTCCTATCTTTTAAAGCTAGTCTCGTGATAAACATATTTCCATAATTTAGACAAGACTGTGATGTACTTTCTAAACGACCACAAAGTGTCCATCCAAACTCCGTCTCTATTGCTGTAAGACCGCTCTTCAACTGTTTTACTCGACCTGTAAGAAGTTGTCCGTAGTAATCGCTTCCAATCAAAATTTCAATTTTTGGACTTCCTGTTCCTAAATCTGTGATCCATAGTTTATTTTGTTTAAGCTCTTTAATTACTGATTCTTTCAGTATCCGAGGAATATTATTACAAATTATATCTTGATCCAAAAGTTCTAAGACTTCTTTCGTTTCTTTCTGTCTATCAGAAGAACTTAACTCAACTTTGAATTTATTGTGAGATTTAGCTTCTCTTTGCGTACCACCAAACAATGTGTGCACAATAGCTTCAGAAGAAATGGGACGTAAACCTAGCTCTTCAGCTGTACCTTTTAAAATATAGCTCTTTTGCGACCCACAATCAAGTAACGCTCGTACGTTCTTTGTTATTGGACCTTTAATAACTATTTTGAAAGTCATAAGAGCTACTTCAGCAGAACACTGCGTATTTGCTATAGTGCTTTGAATTACTTCTGGGGTCTTAGATGTATTTTCTGGTTCTTTACACATTGAAATTTCAGGGCATAATAACTCGGTATGTGGTTTAGAACAAACGTGGCAACGAATAAAAACTTTGCAAACTTTAGCGTGGTAACCAAAACGAAGACATTTTAAACAACAATTTTTATTCTTAATTTTAGCCTTCCGTTCATTAAAGGAAAGAGATCTAGCCCTAACACAGTCCTTGCTTTCATGAGATTTACTGCAAAATAAACAAAGGCGTTCTTTTGCGCTAAACAGCCCTGCTGCAGTAAGTATTTTACTTTCAGCTTTTCTTAAGTTTTCTTTAGGTAAGTTGATCTGAATAACTTTCATTTTCCACTACTTCATTTTCAATAGCCTCTTCATCGCATTTATCATCATCTAACATGAGTTCAATTATAGCTTCATCAATAGATTTAATTTCATGAATCAAATTTTCTAATTTACTAAAATCGTCTGAAATTTTACCCTTATCTAATGACTCGCTGTTAATTTCTTCATTCAAAACATTTAAAGTTCTGGTAAATGACGCACGTAGCGGTGTACGCTTTTTCTTTAACTTATTCATCTTAGAAAATATAAGTAGTAATGCACAGCTTACGAAAACACTATATGCTATAAAAACAATTCAATATCTCAACATTATTATTCAAATGTCCTTGTTCGGGCGCCAGCTTTGTTTTGTAAACAGTCAAAACTTCATTATTTGGGTTCAAAAATCTTCTAAATATTCTTGAATTTTTCTTTTAATAAATTTTATTACATACTTAGAATTATAGAATAAAGAAATATTGAATTCAAATTATATACATACTATGTACAAAATGTATAATATGTACAAAATATAAATGCTTTTACCTTGATAATTTCTGATCATCATACTAAAAACCGGAAAGATGATCCTATATGCATTTCTGCGTGCCTTTTCATAAAAATAACATAATTCTTCAATAAAACTCAAGACACGCCCGAAAAACAAAAAATACAAACATTCTCTCAATTTGCAAACGATTTTCTGTGAATAAACGGATATATTAATTTATGAATTCCTAACAACCACGCTGTATTTTATCTACCTTTTCCGCAAAAATAAAAAAACAAGATTTTTGCAAAAAAAAAAAAAAAAAAAAAAAAAAAAAATCTTTTTTAAAGAAGAGAAATTTTCTGCATCCTTAGTTAATGTCTTTGTATTTTTTTTTTCAAGTTCCTGCAGGTAAGCAATTATTCTATTATTCTGTTTATTTTTCCTTACATCTGTCCAAAAAAATTTTATGAACTCTGTCGGTCATGTCCAAGGGTCTTTTGCGGCCACATGACGCAATGCTACTAAAAAAAAAATTAATTTTTTTTCGGAACGGCTGAAAACGTTCCAATGCAAACATAACAGATATAAATATAAATTTATAATAATTAACCAGCGTACAATAATATTAATAATATAGTTTTGCGCATTTTAAATGATAATTTTATGCAGAATTTAGTTTTTGTTATACTTGGCGATTTTAAATTATTAATGCTTTCCCGTATGAGTTGTCTTGTTTTAAAAATTATCATTAGGTATTTTAAGTAATCTAGACTTATCAGCTTTTCCTATATAGAATAATACATTATATTTTTAAACATCTATCAAAAACAGCTTGATTAGTTGGATTTTAATAAGTTAAATTAAGAAGAAATTGAGAGACACGGCATTATATACTTTGAATTTCAGTTTAAAGTATTTTTAAATTAACAATAAATGTAATTTACTGCACCTGCTACAAAATCAATGTCTTATTAAATTTAAAAAATAATTACAACTTTAATAACGATTTTAATCCTTTTAAAATAGTGATTTTTTCTATTTTATTAATTAATATTAAATATGATATTCAAAAATGGTATTCATATCAGCCTGTTACATATATCTTTTATTATAATTTGAGTACCATTGAATATATTTACTCATGGAAATTAGCCATTTTCATTTAAAAGAGGATTTCCATAAATGTTCATTATCACAATATTTCAAGTGTGAAATTTATTAAATTGTAAGAAATTGATATTTCACTCTGACGGCGAAATAGCTTGAAAAATTATTCAGATATCCTTGAAAATTTATCCATGATCCATTTATAAAACTTATTTATGTAATGAAAGCGAAAGTGAGATTTAATCTTCGAAGTAAAAATTTTTACATTTGAACGAGTTACTGTGACAATGAATGGAACTGTGAAGCAAAAAATCGATTGTAATTTTAATTAAGTGACGCAAAATAAAGTTTTCGAGCACTTAAGTCATGATTAAAACGGAAATGTTGAAGTATAAAGTAAAATTATATCAGGAGTTCTAGCTAACGAACTCTTTTGCTTTATTTGATACAAAGAATGAGACACAAATTTAATATTATTGGAAGTTTTCATAAACACATCATATTTTGTTTTAATTTAAATATAGAAACTTAAATAGCATCTATATATATATATTACGCTAACGTATGTGGCACAAAAATCACGATTATTTTTTAATTGTTTAATGGCAACATCCAAATGAAACGCATCTTATGGGCTTCTATGCAAAAGTCCTTTGGCAAGGTTTATGCTGCGCTAAATTGGTTTTATTTATGTTTTGTTCCTTTGCTGCAATTTTGGAACTTCAAAATCTCATTATTTTTTCTGTGCTTTTTGCTTAAAAAATAAATAAAAGTCACAAATTTTAAATTTTTTAGTTTTAAATTAAAGTTATGCATTATAAATGAAATGAGTGAAATGATTATATTATTATATTTTAAATAATTAATGAAATACGAAAAAATGCCACATGTACAATATTGGGCGATTTATTATTTACGCAGGGCTAGCATAAAAATACTGAGTTCTTGATTTATCAGCACAGATGTCACATATGCACCACATTAGAGCGTTATTTTTCTGGCTCTAATTTGGCGAATATTCCGCTTTCAAAAACCAGTTACATACTTATTTTTAAACTAATTTCTATTATTCTAAAAGGGGAATAATAATTAAAAAAATTAGTTAAAAATTATAAAATAAAACAATTTATATCATTTAAAAAGAGAAAATAAAAGCAAACAAACAATTTATCAATAAATAAATAACAATAACCGAATTACCATGTGAGGCACATATATGATTGCCATTTTCTTGCAATCGCTCCAATGTGGTGTGCATATGGCATCTGTGTCTATTTTTCTAGCAGAATTTTCTAATTTGGTAAAAAACAAATGCGCATTTAAAATAAATCATATATATAACTCATTAAAAAATGAAATAAAAAATAATAATTAAAAAAAACTAATAAAAAATTTTATATTTGGGACTCGAGGTACGAAACTTCATAAATAGAATTACCTCCCCCCCCCCCTATTCTACATGCGACGGTATCTTCAGAACAGCAATGACACAGTCATAAACTTGTCTCTTTATTATTACAGATATACAAAATACGCATGCGCACAAGGAGTGAACGGAATCTTTTTCTCATTTTTAGCCGCTCGGAAAGAATTCACGGATGAAGCATGATTTCTACTAGTACGAAAAATAATTATTAAATAATGCGGATAAATTTTTTAGATATTTTAGAGTTTTTCTAACAGTAAATAACATAAAAACAAATAAATTAATTGATATCGTTCATGCAGTGAAGACTCGGACATGTGGAAATTAATTGACAAGGCAATGCATTTTTTAATCCATCGAAACGTAATGCAATTAATTAAAATCTATATTTATTTTTTATAGTTTATTGAAAATCCAAATATATTTTATAAAAACGCTGTATATCAAATGAAAATCTGTCAGAAACAGTATATTTACAAAATGAACCTAAAAACAATCTTGAATGTATAAATATGTATATATAGTTTAGTACAATTTCTCAGTGTTCTATTAAAATAAATTTTATTTATATATTAATTAGTATTTTATCACTTATTTCATGTTACGAAATAATGCATATCAGTTTATACTATTTAAGTGCATGAATCGTAGAAAACGTATGTTAAAATTAAACTAATAATCCTAGATAATTAGAGTATAATGCATACATTCTAAATATTGTTGCAGCGTATATAGGGTTCTTTCGATCTTATGGTTAGACAACTTCAAACTCTTTTCTCTTAGAAAAGTAGAAAATAATTTATTTACAGATCTTCAGAACAACAGAGTCTTCGAAACTCACAAATATTACAAGATATTCCAAAATAACTGTTTAAATCTATCGAACAAGTACAAATATAGGTCGCAGAGACTCTTTATACAATGTCTCAACACTATTTCACATTCAAAACAACGTAGATAAAACTCAATACATCAAGCAAACTTGCTTGGACAATCTCTAGTAGCTCACTCAATGACTGACTGGTAAATAATAACCACAACAGCTCGTATCGCTCTCCTTATATATAGTCTCGTAGCATGTGCTAGAAATTTCTAGAAAAACCTGGAAAACCACGGAACAACAAACAATGTATCAGTAGACCTAAGGGGGGTTACCATAAATAGGGAAGGGTTACCATCGCCAACAATCGCCCAGTTTGTCGCCAACTTGGCGATATATTGCCAAATTTGGCGACCAAAATTAGTCGCCAAAAGTGACGCCAACTTGGCGATATCTCAAATATTTCGCAAAGCTGCCATAGACATTCACTGAAAATAATAGACAAGTTTGCTTGATAACAGAGACAATGTAACAAAAACTAATATTAGTAAAGAAATGGAGCTTAATAAGATTATTTACATTATTTTACAGTACAAACACTAACTATTTACAAAATTCGTAACACTACCCCCTCCTCAAAGACTGCACGTCCCGGGCAGTGCAATCCTTGAGTTAGAGGAAAACACTTAAAATAAATAAACAAATAAATAAATAAATAAATAAATAATAACAATAATAATAAAATTTACATAAATAAGAACTAATTACCATTTACATATTTACAAAAAGTGACTTTCATGACCATGGTCTGAAATTCAAGTTTCGAATTTCTAATCACTTTGGCCAAAATAAGGGGCTAGCCGGTTATAGTGTACGACCTTCGGTTTGGCGTGTGGCGATTTTTGTATGCGTACAACGACGTCATTCAGCCTGTTGACGACTGTGTAAGGACCGTCCCAGTTTCTTTGTAATTTTGGCGACAGTCCCTTACGACGTATCGGATTCCACAACCAAACTTTGTCACCTTCGTTGAACTCATGTCCTGTTGCCTTTGTGTCGTACCGTGTCTTCATCTTTTCTGATGCCAGTCCAATTCGGTTCCTCGCTAGACAATGAATCTCCTCAATCCGCGCCTGGAGTTCATCGACATATTCCTCAGGCGATGAAGGAGCATCAGGAGGACGGCCAAACAAAAGATCCGCAGGTAGACGAAGATCACGACCAAAGAGAATTTGAGAAGGGGAGTAACCAGTGGCCTCATGAGTGGCACTCCTGTAAGCAAGCAGGAAAAGAGGCAATTTCTTGTCCCAGTCCTGTTGGCCTCTAGACACCAGGAGAGAGAGGCTATTTAGGATGGTACGATTGAACCGCTCTACCATGCCGTCCGATTGAGGGTGTAGAGGTGTTGTTCGGGTTTTGTCCATGCCGAGTAGTTCACACATTTCCTTGAACACAGCCGAATCAAAATTTCTTCCTTGATCGGAATGGATTTGAAGAGGAACTCCGTATCTGGAAACCCAGTGTTGAATCAGTATGTCTGCTACGGTTACCGCCTCTTGATTAGGAATGGCATAGGCTTCAGGCCACTTAGTGAAGTAGTCCATGACAACGAGGATGTACTTGTTGCCATCAGATGTTCTAGGAAGAGGACCCAGGATGTCTAGAGCAATTCGTTTGAAAGGAGCTCCTACATTATAACGTTGCAATCGTCCACGGGTGCGCCTCTTTGGACCTTTACGTGCTACACAGGTGTCACAAGTTCGACACCACTTCTCCACATCACTGCGAACATTATTCCAGTAGAAACGCTCTCGAACCTTTTGCAGGGTCTTCATTACACCAAAATGACCTCCTGTGGGACTACCATGCAGTTCTTGAAGGACCATAGAAATTCTCGACTTAGGGAGTAGTAGTTGCCATCTACATGTCTTTCCATCGTCAGACTCCCATTTTCGGTACAAGATGCCGTTCTTCAAATGTAAGGAATCCCAGAGAGCCCAATAACGTTTAGTCGTAGGGTGGTAATGGGCCATGTCTTGCCAGCTGGGCTTCCTGTTGGACTCCTCTTTCAGCTCTAGAATTGGCTTAATTTCAGGATCAGCAAGTTCATCTTTACGCAGGCTCTCGTCACTCCACGGATCTTGCGATGATGTAGACCCAGTTGTAACTTGTCTTACTATAGGACCTTTGACATTAAATTTCTTCTCAACCCGGTCGCAGTATCTACAATTCTCTGAGCAGGGTCCTCTTGAGAGAGCATCTGCATTTCCATGTGATGAGCCTTTTCGATGGCGTATCTCCATATCGTACTCTTGAAGCTTTTGTATCCACCTGGCTATCTGGCCTTCAGGGTTCTTAAAATTCAATAGCCAAGTTAGAGAAGCATGATCAGTTCGGATCAGGAATTTTCGACCGTAAAGATAGTGATGAAAATGGTCTATGGCTTTCACTACAGCAAGAAGCTCTTTTCTTGTTACGCAGTAGTTTCGCTCTGCCTTTGATAAGCACTTGCTGAAATAGGCGATAACACGCTCCTGGCCGTCGATTTCCTGGGACAGTACAGCGCCAATGCTTTCGTTACTTGCATCCGTATCAAGTATAAACTGTTTATCGATTTGAGGATATGACAGAATTGGAGTGGATGTTAAGGCCTCCTTAAGCTTTTCGAAAGCAGAGTCACATTCCTGTGTCCACATGAATTTTTGATTGGCTTCTGTTAATTTATGAAGTGGTCTTGCAATCATGGAGAAGCCTTTGACAAATTTTCTGTAATAGGTGCATAATCCTAGAAAGCTCCGAAGCTGGTGAACATCTGCTGGACGACTCCAATTTTTCACGGCCGATATCTTCTCCGGATCAGTCCTAACTCCTTCCGCCGAAATGATGTGTCCAAGGTAGGCGACTTCATTGCGAAACAAACTGCACTTCGAAGGGCTTAACTTCAAATTAGCTTCCTTTAGCTTTTGTAGCACCCGCCTGAGGTTGTTCAGATGTTCATCAAAAGATTTTCCTATGATTATGATATCGTCTAAATAAACAAGACATGCCTCATATGACAGTCCCCGAAGAACCGTTTCCATAAGGCGTTCAAAAGTTGCAGGTGCGTTACATAGACCAAAAGGCATTACCTTGAACTGCCATAATCCTTGTCCCTTTGTAAAGGCAGTCTTCTCGCGGTCGTCGGGATGGATCTCTACCTGCCAGTAACCACGCTTCAGGTCTAAAGTCGAGAACCAAGTGTTGCCCGCAAGTGTGTCAAGAGTGTCGTCAATCCTTGGCAGAGGGTAACTATCCTTTTTGGTGACGTCATTCAGTCGGCGGTAGTCTACACAAAATCTTGTAGAACCATCCTTCTTTCTTACTAATACAATGGGAGACGCCCATGGACTTGTTGATGGTTCGATGACGTCATTTTCTTCCATATCTTTAATTAAATTCTGCACCTCTTCTTGCTTGGCAAAAGGTAATCGTCTAGGGTGCTGTTTAATAGGAGAGTGATCTCCCGTGTCAATTCGGTGTTGTGCCATTTTAGTTCGTCCAAAGTCTTCAGATGTTTGGGAAAATAAACTTTGGAATTCTCTAATTAAATTTTCCGCAGCTTCCATCTGTCTTGGATCTACGTCTGTATTTTGTAACAAATCCTTGACTAAATTATCTGAAGATTTCTCAGAATGACTAGAATTTTGACTTATGCACGTCACAGGAGCACACGACGCTATCACCTCTCCTTTCTTTATAGTCTTTGTCTTATCACTGATGTTAGCAATTCTGACTGGAATGGTCTTCTTCGAGAGGTCCACCACAGATGAAGCCACCAATACTCCTGCTTGTTTACTATTGTCCTCGGGATAATCTATATGGCCAAATCGATAATTAGTTTCATTGTTAATTACAGCTGGAACCAAAAATTCTGTTCTTGGATCTAGATGGATGTCTTCTTTGGCTGTTACTATTTGTTTACATTCAATTTCGTTATTTAATCCAAAAAGACTTATTTCTTCAAATTTAGAGAGCATTTTATTATTTTTGAAATCAAGTTTGAATCCAAATTTCTTCAGAAAATCTAGTCCGATTAAGCAAGGATCTGTTATGTCAGCCACATATGCCGTATGGTAATATTTCGTTCCTCCAAAGTTGATAGTTAAATTTGCCTTTCCATATATGCCTATTTTGTCGCCGGTCACAGTTTGTAGGGTAACGCATGGAGGATTCCAGATGAGTTTACATTTCAATTTTCGAGCCAAATCTTCTCTTATTATTGTAACATTGGCTCCTGTATCGACAATCATACTGCACTGAATTCCGTTAATAAAGCCTATCACATATAATTCATTATCGCCGCCACTCATTTTCGATATTTGAAGGATCTTCAGGTGGGGCTTTTTATTCTCTGGTCTTGAATTCATCTCACGTTCGTGGACTTTGGGGCAGTTTCTTCGGAGATGTCCTGTATCACCGCATCCCCCAGCACCTGAGATTCTGTCTTATTGAGCTTGTTCTTCCATATTTTAAAGCTTCCAGCTCTTGATTTATTTTCCTAATTTCTTTCAAGACGTCGCTCTCAGTGTCTGAGCTTTTGTTCACCGTTGACCCTCGGACTGAATGACGATCTCTTCGGCTGGCTTGTGTAGCTGCTTCCAACTTTAAGGCATATAGTAATGCAGCTTTTAAATCCTGTACATCTGCCATTCGTACCGCTCTCTGCACTTCTGGATCTTTTATTCCGTCTACAAAATATTGCAGTGAGAGCATTTCCCGTACATTTGTTGGACAGTCAATGAATGCTAAATTTGCAAGCTGTTCAATTTCCGAGGCAAATTCTTGAAGGGTTTCACTCGATTTTTGATGGCGGCTCTTCATTTGTATTCTCGTGTAATCCTTGAAGAATTTTTCGCCGAATCTCATTTCAAGTGCACAACTTAGAGTCTCAAAATTGAGTTGCGTCATATCGGGCAATGTCTGCAACACGTCGGCGGCTTCTCCTCATAAAGATGCTGCCAGTTGACAAGCTTTCACCTCGTCACTCCATTTGTTTGCTTCAGCTACAATTTTGAATTGGGTCTTGTAAACTTGCCAGGAACTCTTGCCATCGTAGGTCGACAGCTTAATGTGCACGGGAGAAGCAGGCGGATTCCTAAATTCTTCATAATTACCACTAGACGCTGAAAGTTTCTTCTCAAGATCTTGTACTTTTTTATTTAGCTTTTCATCTACTTCACCTAGTATTTTCTCTTCAACGTTACTGATTTTCTCTTCAACGTTACTGATTTTCTCTTCAACTTTACAAACTTCATTCTGAATTTTCTCTTCTACTTCCGCCATTTTCCGTTCCATTTTCTGTTCAACATTACTAACTTCATTCTGAATTTTCTCTTCTACTTCCTCTATTTTCTCTTCTACCGAGCCTATTCTTCTCTCTACCGACGAGAACTTTTCTTCTAAAGTTTTCTTCATTTCTTCTTGGCCTTTATTAATCTTTTCAGTCACATCTTCTTGGCATTTGTTCATCCTTTCCGCAAACTCTTCTTGGCCTTTATTCATTTTTTCCGCCAACTCTTCTTGGCCTTTCGTCAATTCTGCCTTTATTCCATTAATAGCTTCTAACAGTTCTTTCAGTTGACCATCCATTGTTCTTGTTTTCGCCATAAGATCCCGACTCCTGACACCAAATGTTGCAGCGTATATAGGGTTCTTTTCATCTTATGGTTAGACAACTTCAAACTCTTTTCTCTTAGAAAAGTAGAAAATAATTTATTTACAGATCTTCAGAACAACAGAGTCTTCGAAACTCACAAATATTACAAGATATTCCAAAATAACTGTTTAAATCTATCGAACAAGTACAAATATAGGTCGCAGAGACTCTTTATACAATGTCTCAACACTATATCACATTCAAAACAACGTAGATAAAACTCAATACATCAAGCAAACTTGCTTGGACAATCTCTAGTAGCTCACTCAATGACTGACTGGTAAATAATAACCACAACAGCTCGTATCGCTCTCCTTATATATAGTCTCGTAGCATGTGCTAGAAATTTCTAGAAAAACCTGGAAAACCACGGAACAACAAACAATGTATCAGTAGACCTAAGGGGGGTTACCATAAATAGGGAAGGGTTACCATCGCCAACAATCGCCCAGTTTGTCGCCAACTTGGCGATATCTCAAATATTTCGAAAAGCTGCCATAGACATTCACTGAAAATAATAGACAAGTTTGCTTGATAACAGAGACAATGTAACAAAAACTAATATTAGTAAAGAAATGGAGCTTAATAAGATTATTTACATTATTTTACAGTACAAACACTAACTATTTACAAAATTCGTAACAATATATTTTACAACATAGAGGTGTCGTATAATCATGAAACTAATAAGTTATTTTTCTCTATAATTTATATCTCTTCGAATGAAAAAACATGAATATTTTCTACCATTTTACAAAATGTAAAACACTAAGCACATAACATTAAATATTTTGTGCAGCTAAAGAAAACAAATAAAAAAGTTGAATAAAAATGAACAGATTTTTTTTTTCTTAATAATCATTCAGAACGGATATTCTATTAAATGGAAAATTTTTAATCTGACATAAAGCGCTCTTTACGCAATTTTTAATGTGAATAGAAAAAAAAGTAATTATTTAAATTTGACATTGTACCTTGTTCACAAAAAAATGAGAGGCTTTTTTGAAAATAAATTCAAAAATAAAGGGCGTTTTGATTTTAAAACAAAATTATGTTTCTTCCAATCTTCGTGTGTCATTAATTTTTTTAGGTATTTTTTGTTGGGAACATGAAAAACAAAAACAAATATTCATGAAAAGTAAATTACTTTTCTGTTTGTTAAAAGTCTGTTAAAATTCGTGTTTGTATTTTCGTAATTGACAGGGTTTTTTTATAAAAATATAATTCATTCTAAGCAAATGTTTTATGGAATATGTTTTGCAGCTTGCAATAAATTAGTTATGGGATCATATATATACATATATATATATATATATATATATAATATTTTTTAAGAAGTCTGTGTTGTTGATTTAAAAAGGAAATTTTGAAAATAAAATGAAGTTAACTTTTAAACTGTTTTGATAAAATGAGCTAAAATAATAAATAATAAAAAAAACTTAAACAAGAACAAAAAAAATATTTTATGATATGAAATATGTTAAAGCTATATCACATAATTTAAAACAAAATATTTGAATTATAAAATTTTATTTGTGACCAATTGCTGCTAAAAGACTTCTATCAATACAACTGTGGGAGAGGAAGACAATTCTGTAAATTTGGTTTAAAAAAAATGGTAAATCAAATTACAAGACATTTCTTGTTTAATTGTTTTGTTTTAAAAGTATTCCTTGAATTACAATGAAATAGTTTTAATACTAGAATTACTGCGTTTCTTTTATACCTAGAAATACCGGGCAGGGTCACATCTGACCCGTGTGTTTTAAAGACGCTATTCTTGTTTTATACGGAATATAAAGACCCGCAATAAGTATTGTCGATAAATGCAATTATTTTTAATTAATAATTAATAAAATTTAGCTTCTAGACAATTACATAATATGAAATTTTAAGAATAGATACCACAAAGATATTTTTTTTGAATTTTTAATTTTAGAATAAATGGTTTGAGATTTTAATACCTTCTTTAAATACAAAAGATATATCGACTCAAATTGTTAATCAGTACAATTACAAGTGTTAACACAATAAATTTATACATATATACATATCCGATTTTTTTTACTTACACTTTTACTTTTTATACAGTTTACTGTCTAACAAATTCACACAAAATGCTAAGGTCTTTTTTAAGCTAAGGCTATAACTAGTTTCCACAAACAATATTAGACTTATAGTCTTAGTATTCTTTTGTGTTTCAAAAAATTTCATTTGTTTGAAATTTCAGAGCTTGTCTGTTGACCGATATCTCCACTTTCTTTTTCAATGAATTTATATATTTATAATTTTAGGAAGATAAATCTTCTCTTATGTTATAATCCGTCGTGCTTTTAAAAAATATACAAATATTTATGACCACTATATCCTGAATCATTAGATTTTGCATAAGCCAGAAGATACTGAACACTGCGTCTCTAGTTTCCACATAGTTCAATGTACCAAATCGCTTCGAAGAGTGATTTATTTTGTATTTTTCTTACTTTTTAAAATTATTTCTTTATTTTGAATTTTCTTCAAAACAGTTATGATTTATTTGTGTTTCATTAGCATTTACTTGGCTATTTTCATTCAGTTTACTACTGCGTGTATTGTTTTAGAACGATGAAATTTTATAGTTATTTTTATAAAAAAAGTATTTTGTCATTTATGCCAAGATTGTCCACACCAGATAATGACAATGTTGATTTTGTCACTAAATTTCGTCACTAAAATTATTTTAAAATAATTCGCTTTACAATTTTAAAATATTTTCATTCGAAAAACCTTATACTACCATTATAAATATATGAAACTAGAATGCCACAAAATTTTTTTCTCCACGTAAATTAAGAGAGTCAAAATATTCTTTTTAGTTGCGTTTTAAGGTATATTATAAATAACAACTTTATACAATATTCTAAAAATAACTTGAATTACGATGAAAGCTCACACATTTGCGTTTCAAATGCATAACAGATATGTGATCATGCCCCCTCCTCTTTGTATATACAAATACTCCCTTCCCTCTTTTGTGAAAAGGAAATGCAGAACTAATCCTTACAGTATTCTTATGTTATTGAAAAATATAGAGTAAAATCCGTGTTGAAATAAATAAAAAATGTTACTATTCTATTCGGGTCAGCGATGACCCCCGCTTGGTAATTTTAGTTATAAATATGTGCATACAAAAAAGTTTTCTTTCGATTTCAATTAAATTCATGCCAAAACATAGTACTACATATTTGGGAAAAGCAACAGTGATACAAGCGAAAAACCATGTCTTTGGTCTCAGATGACCCACATTGGTAATTCTAGTAGTAAATATCAAACATATTTTGCGTAGTAAATACTACCTAGACAAAAATTAGTAAAAGAAAATAATTCATCTTACATTTATAAATACTATTAGGGAAATATAATCAAACTGCATGTTTATCTCCTTTATTGTAATGTATGAAATGATGAATATCGTAGATATATAATGAATGATCGCAGGCATGAGTAGATCCAGTGGCAGGCGTAGATCGCTGTGTGAATGAATAAATGGACAAAATGTGTAAAACAAATTATTTTACTCTCTATTTATGAATACTATAAGGGAAATATAATCATTCTGCATATTTATTCCTTTATTGTAATGTATGAGCAGGCGTAGATCGCAGGGAGGGAGTAGATACAGCATGACAGGAGTAGATCGCAATGTGTAGAAACACCAACTCTATTAAAACATTTTCCTCCTTCGATAAATTTATATTTCTAAGAAATTGATTATTTTAAATAGTTAGTAATATAAATTCTCATTTTTTTAGGAAAAAAGTAATAAAGATAATATGCATTAAAAAATAAAGTAAAATATTTAGATTAAAACATTTTCATTGAGTTATTAAGTTTTGTATGATATATTATTGCATGAATATCACAGTTATTAAAAATACAGTTTATTTTTACGCCAAAACCTTGCATATATCTGATAAGATAATTCGTGTCATGTATTTTAACCAAAATATTTTCAAAGGAAAATACCTAAAAGAAAACTTTTGATAAAAATAATAATAACAAAAAAATAATAATAATAATAATCAACGATCCTGTAATAAAGCGGCAAATATTAAAATTTTAAAATAATGACTGTTGTTTAGAAGCATTTTTTTCGTTTATTTTTATTAAAAAATTGAATTAATCTTCACTTTCGGAAAATAATTTCCACCTTTCCAAAATGCTAATTTCTCAGTTTGTAAAATGTTTCTCTGCAATAAAATAGATAAACGTATAAAGTACCTAATCAGTTTTACGTTATTTAAGAACATTCTCATAAATATCAGCATTGAAACGTATAATAAATTTAAATAAATTCATATAGTATTACGATAGGCAAATATAAATATGTTAAATAGCTTTAGAAATATTTTTCATTTTTATCTATATTATACAGGCCAAACGTATCTGTGCGTAACGCATACGTCATTTTACGAATGGCAACACTTTTCGCGTGCAGTTTCGATTTTGCAAATTTTGGCTACTGTAAATTTTACACTTCTAAACATCGCACATTTAAACAATTTACACCCGGGAATAAAGAGAAAATGCACTTGTAAATGCAATATGTTTGAAAGCTGTATCGCAATTTATTTTTAAGATATTAATTTTTTTATAGTTTTTGGTATCAATTTTGTAATTATGGCAACTAAAAATTCCATTTTCTCTTAAAATTGGGGTGGGGGGATACCAATTAAAATGCGCAATCCCATGCAATTTCCGTTTTGAATTTTTCGTTACTTTAAATGTTACACTTCTAAATATCGTACCTTTCGAAATTTTACATCGTAGTATAGAGAAAAAAAATTACTTTCAAATCCAATTTGTTTCAAAGCTGTATCTCAATTTATTTTTGAGATATTAACTTTTAATTTTTTTTAGTACCAATTTTAATATTGCGGCAATTGAATCACTCTGATTTCTCTTAGAACTAGAAAGAAAAAAATAGACATTGAAATGTGCACATTATTTCAAAAATATCGTTTGTTATAAATTCCGATGAATTTCGGTTTTATTTCGTTTAATAATGTGTATAATTGACTTTTATAATAGATTGTTAATTATAGCTGAAAATAAAATTCGTTTGTGAGTTAGATTGCCAAATATAAGATACTTTTTCTTACTTTTTTTTCTTTTTTTACTGTACCTAATTTTGTAGATTTATTATAGATATATAAAACAGTTCTTTCTTAAAGATTTCCTTTCGTCGAATTTTTCGACGGATTTCATCTCGTGATACTAATGGAAAAGTAGTCGTTTATGGAAAATTCTTTATAGTTAAACTCAAGGTAGTTTTATTCCCAGTCTTCTGCGCTTGAAATAAAAAAGGGAAAAATATCAAATAAAACATTTTTAATTCATCGTTTATTCGAGGTACTTCTTCTGAAGTAAAACAGTTCTGGATTTGGATAAAAATATATCTGAGATCAAAGAGAGCTCTTCAGGAAGTCTAAGAGAAAACGACTTTTTCTTTTATTTAATCTGCATAATAAAGGAGTAAAACCGAATCTTTTGAATAGAGATTTCTGTGGAATATTTAAAAAATTTAAGGGGCGGGGGGACACTAATTTTGGGATTGCACAAAAAGGTTTTCTTCTCATACTTTGAGTAAAATATCTTTTATATAAGATACTATACTAACGTTAGCATAAAGTAGATTTCACTAAAAAACAGTAAATATATATATATTACAAAAATCAAATATGTACATACTTATACTTCATTTTATTTGATAGATTAATACATTTTATAAAAAAATATAAATGTTAGAACAAGTTCTGATTTTAAATAAATGTTGGAAAAAAGCAGATTATTTCATTTTTCTAATCTACAAGTGTTTTCACGAATAAGAAATGTATGTGTTACAATTTTGATTATGGTAAAAGTCGGATATCAAAATTAAAAATTGCATTAATTAATAATTTGCTATTTGTTTAGATCCAGATTTCACAATGTTTTAACCCATCAGTAAACGAATTTTAATTCAAATACATTTAAATATTTTGAGATAATTAAAATTTAAAATTTTTAATTTTCTAACAATTTGCCTCATTCAAAAATCTATATGGATATTTTGTCTTTGCATACATCTTTAAAAATTTTGTATTGTAATAAAATTCCAAAATGCAAAATGAAATGTTTAGTTTATAACTAAATCATTTAAAAGTATCAAAAAATGCATGTAAGTAAAAAAAAAAAAAAATATATATATATATATATTGAACTCATCTCTAAAAGTTTACAACAAACTGGATAAAATTAATTGCGAAGGGAATATTTTAAAATCACCAGAACTATAAAAATATACAATATAAATTTTTTTAAATGAATTTAAAGAATAAACGTGTTATAAATGTTTAGAATAATTTTTTAAGGTTTTAACTATTAGTAAAAAATGCGATATTATGTAATACTTATTTTTTTATGCATAAACTTAATTATGAGAAGATTAATGTACTTATTTAATTATGTTATGTAACATAAATATTTTTGTAATACTTCAAATATCAATAATGTGAAATTTAATATAAGGTACATGTGCCTAATATGGACACCCTAAGGAAAATGTATTTTTTCATCCTCATGTACACGTGATAGAACTCCGAAAATACATGACCATGTGTGCTATATATCTGTATTTTTAAGTATATTTACCAGGTTCTTTTTTAAATGCATTCGCTAAGAGTTGTAGGCTATGATCGCTTAAGAAAATAAATGCTCTTTAAGAAATAGTTTTCTTAAAGAGCATTTATTTTCTTAAGCGATCATAGCCTACAACTCTTAGCGAATGCATTTAAAAAAGAACCTGGTAAATATACTTAAAAATACAGATATATAGCACATAAATTTATGGTGCCTAACACCAGGCATTCGCAATTTTTTTAACGTCAAGGGATGGTGCCTGCTTTTAGTTGCCTGCTTCGATTTGCTTGAAAGTTTAGCTTCTGGACTATTTATTAGCACTTATCTGGACTATATCTGGACTATTATCTGGACTATTATCTGGACTATTTGTCATACTACCTGAGTAGTATGACATTATCTTATTCATTGGCTGTTTGCAAGATTTTTGAAAGCCTATTTCCCCGACAGATGACTATCTATTACGTTTGCGGAATATAGAGTATTAGATACTACGAGTGTTCTTAGTTGATAGACTATCGTTTACGGTGCCTATAGAATGCGTACTGTCGCTGCCGGATTTTTCCCTGATGGATCGCATTGGATTTCTTTCCCGGCGCCGAACCATTATTCATGTTAGATGCGGCTGATTTTTCTGATCGAAAAAATTTCACGAGGCTCAGCGTAAAGAACACCTGCTCGTTAATGCCTGCTCCTCCCGATGTACTCCTAAGAATCTGCGGTAGACTGTAGTGACTCCTATTTCGCCTCCGTTAAACTCGCAGCCTTGCTTTCGGCAATATAGTGCATTTTATTTCGACTTTGTGTACTTCAGAATTATTTGTTTACTTCAGAAATGGATCGTGCGCAGTGTGCTCAGTGCTACAGATTTTCGTGTTTGATCTGCAATTTAATCGACATTCATAGATTAGGTGTTTTTGCGCTGGATTTTGTGTGTCTTCGATTGCCAATATGCATATATTGCATTTCTTCAAAAATTAAAAAAAAAAGGAAAGAAGTAAAGAATGAAAAGAAGTAAAAAAATTAGCGCACTCGTGAGAATGATGCCAAATTAAAACAATGGAGTGATTAAAAAAAAAGATAGTGAAGAAAATTAATAAACATCTGCGGTATAAAATGTGAGTACGAGAAAATATATGCATTTTATATTTTATGATTTTAATACTCAATCTCTATTTTAATTACATGACTTTTTTGTTATTATTTTAGAACAATATAATGAGTGATTTTATTACAATTATTGTTTATTATGCATTGTTTTCTCGTGCTCATATTTATTTTTATGAATAATAACAGTTAGAAGTTTTCTTAGATTACGTCGAAATATTTCATAGTTCTACAAATGCTATTTCAGAAATAAGACGCCAAATATGATAACAGGATAAAAGGATATTTTTCATATAACTAAGTATCTATCAACTGTGCACTCTTACTGAAATTTCATTCAAAGTATTAAGACAATCTTAAAAAAAAAAAGAATTCAGAATATTGACTTCATAAATCGTATTTTTTTGGATGATTGTGCTAAAGAAAAAATCTATTATTTTACTTATTTTTCTTTAAATATTACATTTTTATTTACTTTGCAATGCGATTCTTTTTAAACTATTACAATCTGACATTCATATGTATACATTTACAGTTTTATATATTTCTTTACCTGATTTTATAAGATGATTAAAAAAAAAAGAGGTTAAAGGTAAGTTAATGGTGCATCTAAAACATTCATGTTTCCAGATAAATAAGAGAGAATGTTTTTGTGTCAGACTATTATTTTTGCATGTTAGGAAGTGTAAAAAAAAAAAAAGTATGAAGAAAGATAAATATGAATACTTGAAATAAATAAAGATGTATGCACCTCTCTAGATATTTGACACTGCCTTCCTCTTAAGATACATAAAATTGTATCATTTCAATTATATTTTATTATGCTTTGAAAATTCCATAATCAAAGGGTAAGTTATGTTTTACTGTGTTTCTATTGAGTATTATTTACAGATAATACATTATTTTTATATTTGTACTTGAAAGTAATTACCATTTTCTTTATTGTATAATTGAATATAGGTAATCAATATCATTAAAGCAGCATTTTCTATTAATTATATCCATTTAAATAAATGCTCTTTAAGAAAACTATTTATTTGCAGTAACTTATAAATTTAAAGCTTTCATACACACTGTTAAAAATAAATCTGTGAATTCCAGGTGAAACTACCGGCAGCAATGTAGCCGAACTTTTACCGTTCCGTTAGTGGATTTTCAGGTTTGGGAAATAAATTAAGAAAAAAATCCGTTTTAAGATGCGGTAATTTTCCATTATAAATTTTGGTATTTCTCCGTTATTTTTTACCGCCAGAATGGTCGCTTCCCGTTAGTTAATACAACAAAAAAGGTATATATCCGTTATTTTTCCAAGTTACTGTCCGTTAATTAATGTAGCAAGAAGGGTATATTTCCGCTTTTTTATCAGCCCTTTTTGAGTGCACTGTCCGTTAATTAATATACAAGGGTATGTTTCCCCCTTTTTATCAGCTCTTTTTCAGGTCACTGTTTTTCATATTTCTTTTTTAGAAATTACTTTTAAAATATACCCACACTAATACAATGAAAGCATAATTTAAAAGTAAATATGGGCATTTTTGAAGACAATAAAAGGTTATTAACATCAGAAATTACTGCATTAGTTTTCCTCAAAATTCTCAAACCGTAATATGTAGATTTTACAGAAAATAATCCAGAGCCATGTTTTCAAATGTTATTTTTAATTATTTTAAATTAATATAGAATTTTAGAGTTTAAAAATTCAGCTGCTGAACACATTTTTTTTCAAAAGTATGTAAAGTTTTATGTGAGGAGTAAAGTTACAGTGGTCTCACAGTTGTGATGGATACAGACTTCAAACAAACAGCTACTACGTTTTATTTTTCATTTAACATAAATGTATAAATTTATCACTGCATATAATGTAAAAAAAATTATTAAGCTATAATATACAAATGAAATAGAAAGTTCATCATATTATCTATTTGTTTGGAGTTAGTTTCTGTTTTTATTCGCTTCCATGAAATTCCAGTTCAATGTTCATTAAAAGCATCTATTAATTTTTTACAAATATATTCTTATTTGCAATTTTACAAATATAATTTTAATTGCAATCGTAAGAAATTGTTTGGCTCATTCTTGCTCAGTAGCACAGAGGTTTGAGATTATCTTTGAACTCATCCTTAATTTATAAAAGAAACTCGCTATACCTTTTTGATTTTCCTGTTAGTATTCGTTTCTTTATTTCTGTTGCAGGAAAATAGGTTAACTATTAATTCAAGTGAAAAATCTGTAGATGAGGTCCCATAAGCCTAAATAAACTTGTAAGAATATGAATTTTTACATTTTTTTTAAAATGTGACTCTTATAAAGACCGTAATTTGTGAGTTAAGTTTTAAAAAGCCCTCTTGTTTTGACATCTAAACTGAATATTGCCATTTTCCCCACTGCAGTTTGTATATCCTGTATCAAATACACAAATTTATATACTGTGGTAAATCCTACTACTACAGTAATTTAAGACTAAGTCGATGTTTACACAATTGGATTTTTTTCTTATTTCAGAAAATCTCGGTACTTTTAAATAGCTGCAAATTTAACAAAATACAGATTAGTGTGCTGATTTATGGAAAAGTAATTTGTGATTCATGAACTTTTTTTTTTTTTTGCTTTGACTAAAGCATAGAGCTCTACGTTTTAAAGTTAAATATTTATCACAGTATATACATATGATATCCTGATGTAATGTTCTTAACAGAACAAATTTGAATTGAAGATTTTAAAACTGTTGTTGTGTAATTTACATGTATTGTATTTAAGATTTTTCAAACTATAATTACTAATAATCATATGTTAAATGTTTAGAGAAAATTGTTTTCAGTTTAATTCATTTTATTATATCCAACTTTTTCAAATGCTTAAGAATTCGTTTGAACAAATTGAGTAGACCAAACAAAATTGATAAATTGTCTGAAAAATAATTAAATTTTCATTTCTAAAATTTCATAGAAATTCCTGGTATATATTACTATAAATGTCACCGAAAAATTTTCCTTTTTGAGATCTATGGTTTTAAACAATTTACCATAATTCTCAACTATTAAGAATGCTTTGCGACTATATTACTGAAAAATAAAATCTCAAAACTTAATTTTTGTTTCCGATTTTTCTGCCTTTGCTGCATTTTGACTTCCCCATACAACAATTACTATTTCTTAGCAAAGGATGGTATGTAGAGCTAAAGTTTTGTGCATGTAGATTTAAATGAATAATAAAAACTTCTCAATTGTATTACACAAAAACTTATAGCAAAAATCCATTTATTAGAAGATATTATACAATACAATAATGAAACAAATATGAATAACTTAAGTATACAATAATGAAAAATGTTTAAAGGTTGAAAACGCTTTCAAATTACTTCAATTCGTTTACCAGTTTTAATACTTTAGGAGAAAGAGAATATTGTGTAGTATTTTTTTTTCTTGGGTGCTTTAGTTCCTCTTTGTAGATTTATGTTGGCATAACACCTATATTTATAATAAAATGAAATGCTTATTAATAATGTTAAAATAGATATGCATATAGTTGTTAAAACTAAAAAATAAAGCAAATACAAAATACAATAAGCACTCAAACGTTTTGGAAGATTCAAACTGGTTTTCTCAGTGTTTTCATTTCTAATCACTAAAGATGTTGAGATATGTTTTTTTAACTGAAAAAACATTCTATTACAAAATAAAGTTTACAGAAACTTTCTTCCTCTTTTAAATTTCATTTTTTTTTCTAGAAAGACACCTTAACAACAAAACATAAGAACATAATTGTGATGTTTTCTCTCAATTTTTAAAAATGCTTAAAAAAAGTTTTCCAACTCCCCCCCCCCCATACAGGCATATAAGCCTTGAGAATATCAATTACACTTGTTTTTTTTTTCTTAAATTGATTTATAAGTTCATAATTATATTCATTTATATAATACGTCTATAGCAAGAAAACCTACATGTAAGTGAATAGATATATCATTTCATAGAAATGAGAAGGTTAAACGACTTATTATAAACAACTAATTCCAAAAACGTATAAAAAATACCCTGTGAATAGGATGACAAAAGTAAAGCATGCTTTAATGCTATCATCTTAAAATTTTTGTAGCAATTTGATGCAACGGTGAAAAAAGAAAAACTAAAAAATAATAATAATCGACTTTTGCAAAGACAATAGATTACCTGTAAAATCTTTGTTACTACACACAAGAAACCAATGCATCTGGTTCTATATATTCTTGATTCAAGGAACTTAAAATCTATTTTTAGGGACATACATTCAGCTCATAAACGAACTTCAATTTCCGACTATTAAAAAAAAATGGTCTGAAATTAAAAGTTAGATATACATATTTTAGATTTTAATTAGAAATTCATTAATCATTCAACTGAACCGTATATTTTATTATCCTGCTTGTTACGTAACCATTTTAAGAATAATTTTGTCTTAACATTTATTTAAAATCTAATTTTTAATGAAACTTTATGCATCGTTTTCAGGCAATCCCCTGCACCAACGTATAAATGATAGGATGTTGTAAATGATTTAAAACAATTTTGAGAAACGAAAGATGTGTTATTTCATATCATATGCTTAAAAAAATTGAAAGATGCAGAATTAATACTTATACTGTGCTTCAAATTGTGAGGCATTGGTCGAGCAGAAAATTGGCAACGCAGGATTATAAAATATAATTTACTACTACAAGAAAAATTTTGACGCTTAATCATATTTAAAATTTCTTGAAATCTGGATAAATTTGTATTTAAAGCATTTTTATATTCAACACAAAACTGTATTTAACTAACACAATTTTGAAAACTAATAGTATAACCACTTAATATTTTTTGAATAATAAAGAAACGAAGAAAATTTCTTTAAGCTGACATGGAAGATATTGAAAATTTCATGAAAACTTATTAAAATATTATGCATGTTACGTCCAAAAATATCATTGAGAAAATTGAAAGTTTCAGAAACATCACTTAAGCTATTGAACAGGTATAATTCTAAAATATAATTTTTGCACTAATAGGAATTTAAAGGAAGCATTTTAACTGATCAAATCATGTCCCATTCTTCCCTTCACTGGCACGTCTCATTTCTCGACACTTCCTTCTTTTGTATTAAATTCCTTATCTAAACAAAAACGCTGGTTTTAGAGTTAGTTTAAGTTATAGATAATAAACAGTATAGTATTCCATAAATAGATAAACTATTGCATCTATGCATAAACAAGTTAATATACAGTAAGCGTAAAAAATATATGAAGCAAATTTACTTTTGACTCTTTCTTTTATATACAAGTAAGTTTATACAGATCAACACTTTCTTCCAACTGAAGATTGCACTACCAATGGTTAATCTTCTGTGGGATTGATACAATGTTTAAAATGATACATAAAGAGTAAAAAATTCTGTCTCATTCCTCCCACAGTCCCACTTCACCCCACTCTCTGCTATATTATAAGTATCGATACATCGATTGATACATCTTTGGTGATGGTGTATAGTAATTTTAAACGGGTTTTTGTTGTCCCTCGTAATATTTGCTTCAGGACTGAAGAGGTTAAAATCTAATTCATATTAATAAAACATTCTAAAAATGAGAATGGTGAATTATTGTTTATAGAGTAATATTGAAAAAAAAAAAAAAAAAAAAAAAAAAAAAAAAAAAAAAAAAAAAAAAAACAGAATGTAATTATAACTAAAGTAGATAGCGGAAGTGGAAAGATACACACTTTCCATAAATTTTGGTTTTTTAAGCAAACACATTGGTTTAAACTTGTGTAATTAATGATTAAAATCTTATATTGTAACCTTAGGCCCATGCCACAATCAACTGATATTCAGTAAAATTATAATTTCCCGAGAAACTAATTTTTAAAAAGGCATTGCTCAGTGTAAATTTGCCCCATTGGTTGGGGTAATAAAAATTAAACTATAGCAGTTGTTTAACTGAAAATTAGAAGTTAATTTGTGGTCTGCTGCTACATGTAAACTACATGTACCATCGGTCTGCAAGTCTGTTAACAAAAGTTAAATTCTAAGATCTAAAAGTGTTTTATGCAACAAAAATAGAGTAGGTCGGAGTAAAAGTACGCATTTTCAATAAATCTTTATTTTTAACGAACACATTGGTCTAAATTTATGTAACGAATGAATAATATCTTAGGTTAGAAACTTAGGCAAGTACCAACATCAATCGAAAATGTGTCAAATTTTTATTTCGTGAGAAACTTCATTTTTTAGAAAATATTACTCCTTTGCTTGAGTAAAAGTATGCAGTGATGGGGCAAAAATACGCAAGTGCATAATTTTGCTTCATTACAGTCGGCTTTTGTCCCATTTCCGATACAACGAATGAGTTATGTAAAACGTATTAGTAAATTTCTCTAATATTTATAGTTTAATTGAAAATTATAAATTAAACAATTAAAAAAAGAAACAAAGTGGTATTTGAGATCGCAAATACAAGTCAACCACTGTGACAGCAGTCAACTGCTGTGACAAAAATTTCAGCATAAGTAATATGAGTGGTCTCAGAGACCCCTTGATCGTAGAATGAATAAAATAATCAAATTTTTTATAAGATTGTGTTTCTGTGTTAAACATTACGTATAAACATGACGAAATCCCCTTATTCAAAAATCTAACGATACTGCTAAATTTCCAAATGAATAAAAAAAAATCCCTAATATGAATATTTTAATTGAAAATTACAAATTAATCTGAGACAACTGAATATAGCTGTCTTTAAGATCTATAGATGAAGTTGAGGGTTAATGTTTAAAACAAATGCATTATATGAAAGTAGAATATTAATATTTAAAAGTAGGAAGGTAGATTCTTACTTTCTATGTCAAAAAAAAACAAACTAGAAAAAGGAAAATGTTTACTGTTTTATAACACTTAAATAGCTATTATTTTTATACAATGCTAACATGTATAAAAAACAAATCTTTCCACAAGGTAATTGTAAAAAGCTTTGCACCTAGCTATAATAGAAAAAAAACATCTTTGCTTCAAGACGTATGTATACTTTTCCTCTATTCTGCAGTATTTTTGTTTAACTGGCTACCTAAAATTAAAACAAATGCGATCGAGATAAACAACACAGCATTTAAAAGCAAATGAGTTTGTGTTAAATTTAGGATTTAAAAATTCAAGGTATTGCTAGCTAAACAATAAAATGAAAATTTTAAAATATTAGATAAAAATTCGAAAATTTAAACTTGCCTATTTTCTTGTCACGGAATGCTACGTTTTTCACAAGATTTGAACACACAACTATTACATTTCAAACCAAATTACTACCTAGTGGTCATGATTTCTTCATATTAAATCAGCCAGTGAGTATCGATGACCCTTGCGTATCTTTGAGCCCATCTGCTCTACAATTAGAAAAATAAAGAAATCCTTAAGAGACTTCATTACCGGCACATTTTCTCTCTCTCTGTATATATATACGGGGTGATTCCAATTTTTTTTTTTACAATAAAAGAGGGGTGATAGTACACATCAAGACAAACAATATTAAATAGGAGACCAAGGGTCCAAAACGTTTTCCTAAGGAGATAGCCGCCATTAAAGTTTAGGGACCAAAATTTCAAATAAACATAAAAAACGGAAAAATCGGTCGATTGATTTGCGGTTTTCACTAAAATTATTGTTTATGTCGGCATTTTCTTGAAATTAAATTATAAAGATAAATTTCAAAAAATGCCGATAGAGGGCGCTATAGACTTTGGAGTAACGGACAACTATTTTTTGCCGGTATGTTTTGCATCTCATTAAATGTTTTCGTAAGTTTACACTCAAACTTAAATTTTGAGCTCAAAATCTGTAATTGGGAGTGGTTAATTAACACAAACTGAGCTGTGTTCAGAGGGTTCAAAATTTCAAATGATTAAAAAAAACGGAAAAATTGGTCGATAAATTTGCGGTTTTCACTAAAACTATTCTTTATTTAGGTATTTTCGTGAAAATAAATTATAAAGATAAATTTCAAAAAATGCCGATAGAGGGCGCATTAGACTTTGGAGTAACGAATAACTATTTTTTGCCCTTATAGTTTGCATCTCTTTAAATGATTTCGGAAGCTTAGACTTAAACTTAAATTTTGAGCTAAAAATCTGAATAATAGGGAGTGGTTAAGTAGCACAAACTGATCTGTGTTCAAGGGGGAGGGGGGGGGGGGTTCAAATTTAAAGTAATTGTAGAAAATGGAAAAATTGGTCGATTCGTTTGCGGTTTAAAATAAAACTATTCTTTAAGTCAGTACCTTCTTGAAAATAATTTTTAAAGATAAATCTCAAAAAATTCCGTCAGAGGGCGCCTTAACTTCAGAGTAACCAATAATTCATTTTAACCATTATTTTTTGAATCTAATTAAATGCGTGCAAAAGAATTTTAGGATGTTTAAATTTAAACTTAAATTTTGAGTTCAAATCCTGAATCGTTATGAGGAGTTAAGAAGCGCAAACTCAAGTGTGTTCAGGAGTTAAAATTTAACCCTCTTTCCTCCTCGAGCACAATTCAATTTTTCGCTACTTAAACACTCCCAACGATTCGGAATTTCAGCCCAAAATTTAAGTCTATGCATTTGAAAGCATTTAATGAGATTAAAAAAATAACAGTTAAAAATAGTTGTACGCTACTTCAAAGTCTAAGGCGCCCTCTATCGGCATTTTGTGAAATTTATCTTTAGAAATTATTTTCAAGAAAACACTGATTGATCAAGAAAACTGCTGATTTAAAAATTAGTTTTAGCAAAAACCGCAAACGAATCGACCAATTTTTCCGTTTTTTACAATTATTGTAAACTTGAATCGTCTGAACACAGCTACGTTTGTCTACTTAACCACTCCCAGCTGTTCAGATTTTGAGCTCAAAATTTAAGTTCAAGTCTAAGCTTACGAAAGCATTTAATAAGATGCAAAAAATAACGCCAAAAAAGAGTGTTTCGTTACTCCAAAGTCTAAAGCGCCCTCTGTCGGCATGTTTTGAAATTTATCTTTATAATTTATTTTCACGAAAATACCTAAATAAAGAATAGTTTTAGTGAAAACCGCAAATCAATCGGCCAATTTTTCCGTTTTTTATAATCATTTGAAATTTGAACCCTCTGAACACAGCTCAGTTTGTGTTACTTAACCGCTCCCAACTATAGATTTTGAGCTCAAAATTTAAGTTTGAGTCTAAGCTTACGAAAACATTTAATGAGATACAAAAAATACCGGCAAAAAATAGTTGTTCGTTACTCCAAAGTCTAAAGCGCCCTCTATCGGAATTTTTTGAAATTTATCTTTATAATTTAATTTCAAGAAAATGCCGACATAAAGAATAATTTTAGTAAAAACCGCAAATCAATCGACCGATTTTTCCGTTTTTTATGTTTATTTGAAATTTTGGTCCCTAAACTTTAATGGCGGCTATTTCGTTAGGAAAACGTTTTGGACCCTTGGTCTCCTATTTAATATTGTTTGTCTTGATGTGTACTATGACCCCTCTTTTATTGTAAAAAAAATTCGGAATCACCCTGTATATATAGTTTGTGTGTGATGAGGGGGGGGGGGATTGCTTGCACAGAAAGTGTTCACAACTACATTTTGGATCTTTTGATATATTTCTGTTATTTGCAAAAAAATTTTGATCAATATTGGGAAAATGGGCTATGCAAATGATTAAATATTATTAATAGATTGATATATTATTAATAGATTGCTATATTATTGAAAATATTAGAAAACAATAATTACAATTACTAATGAAAAATAATTTCGTTTATAGTTCCTTAAGGCGTACATTACTTGGACTCTGCCTTTCTTTGAAAAGCTTATGCGGTATATGTTTAAAAGCATGGTAGTTTAGGAGTTTTTACTAGATAACATTTCATGTAAATTAATACATATACACGTTTTATACAGGGTTATAAGCATGCTTTTTATGATGATTATCAGCTCCAATGTTGAATTCAGGAATTCCCCCCCCCCCCACACCAAACACACATGTAAGGTTTGATATTTAATGCTTTTTAATGGATTAAATAGAAATTGAACTCTAAAATGTCCTATTTTCCTCCACCGGAACCGCAGAAACCTCTCCCGTAGAAAAATGTCTAAATTCAACACTGAAGCTCATTCTGTATAACAAATATAAAATTTATTCAAGCGTGCCAAGTTTAATTATATGAGAATTTAATTCATTAAAAACATAAATCGACAAAATATCATAATTTGTATCATAAAATTTCAGTGAAAACAAAACAAATATGAATAAAATTAACAATTATATAAAATAAGAATTCTGAGCTTCAATTACAATGGCGCCATCCTGCTTTTCTATTACATAAATTAATACTTTTGAATTATAAACGGTCAATTATGGCATCACAATAAAAAATAATAGAATATTATCACAAAAATTCAGTCTAAAACTATAATTTAAAAAAGTAAAAAAATCCAGATACTTACTTCTGATTTTGAGTGAAAACTGTAAACAAGGCTTGAAAAATGTTAAACAACGGAATGAAGCAACTTTTATTTTCATCCCATAAATGCAAGAACTTAGTTCTTCTATAATTTGATAATTGATCCGAGCGATGAACTTGTGAACAAACTGCGTGGCGATGCGGGTCACAGTCGAGAAATATAATAGTCTTTAATCTCGATGACAAAAAACAATACAGTTGCAATTCAAATAAAAGAGACAGGCTTCTTTCGTTGAGTTTTATAATTTCTGTGCAGCCACATCTCCATTTTGTAAACATTCGAAATAAATTCGCAGCAGATAACGGTGAATCTCCTTCTATCTTTGTTCGTTTCGTTATTTTCAGAAAATATGATGAAATTTTCAGATTCTTAACAGAAAATGTGCTTTTGTCGTAGAAAGGGACTTTTTCTGTGAAATTCAGGAAAAAAATATTCGTGAATTTCAGAATTTTTTTAACAGTGCAGAAAAAGTTAGGGATGGTGCCTGAATGCATTTTTTAAGAAAACAGTCTTCACATGACTGAGTTCATGAAGCGAGAGCGAGGCAATTAATTCCTCACTGAAAAATTCACACATTGGCATCACACAATTGGCGACAATTAAGCATATGAAAAATGACTGATATCGTCTACGCAAAATTGTCTGTTACGCTTAAACAATAAAAGGATTTTGAATTTAATAGCAGGGCAACCAGAAAACAGCAGTCCTAAAAAATACGCCAAAAAGGAATTCGACTGCCAATTCGTACGTTAGGAGCATATTTTGGGAAAATGTTCTCAAGAGACATAACAAATTGCATGTACATTCAAAGACTATTATGAAACGAATAAGTTAGACTTAAAATTACGCAGAGAGGAAAATGAAATTTCACTAACCGCAAACACAGTCGATATTTATTCTTTTTTTTATGTGTTTCCAGCAAGGGTGAAATACGCATCTTAAAGAATTCTCTTTATCTGACAGCCGTTTTTCAGTAATAAGGCAGATGCTAGAGGTTTTTTTTTTTTTTCTTTTGAACGGAAAGTTATTGTGGGATCGAGAATAAACGTTAAGATAAAACAGATATTTAATTAAAGATTAGTTTTAACTGTAATTTAGAAAAAATGTAAAATTTAAGAATACTATATGTGATTCTACATCACACCATGATCCCTGGACTGTTGACTATCATTATTACAATTAGCGACCTTGTAAAAATTATGGTTTTTATTTAAATGATAAAAACAAAAAATGTTTACAAATGTCCATATAAGGAACCACTAGTCCCTATTATGGACAGGTGGCTTCTTATTGACCTACTGCACAGGGGGTATGAACGAGCCACTCTTCTATGGAATTTTAGATGAGAGGGGATAAAAAATATATCTTAAAGTATTGCGGGGAGGGTAGAACACAGTAAATATCTGCAGAACATGCACTTTAGAACGGGGGGGGGTCATTTTCGGTTATGGCTCTTCGAAGACCGATGCAAAGCACCTCAGTTACTACAAAATATTATGAAATAACGTAGTTGGTTTTGCTTATCTTTCTAATTTCGTGAATCTGAAGATTCACCTGCTGTACTTCCAATGTGGACATAAGGTGTCCATATTGGGAATCGGGTATAGCTTTATTTAATCTTATAATAAATAATTAAAGAAAATATTTTGAAGCAATATATGCAATGTCAATCGAAAATATGTTTTAAAAGCTTTCTAAAACATCCCACTTCTTAATATTTAAAGTAATTTTATATATATAATCTTATTTATATAATAAGAATTTAAACTTACCTCTAATTACTATCAGTACACCACGAAACAACAAGTTTCATTCTAAATGGCGAACAGCGCGCTTTTTTGTACTTTGCTGGCATAATTATCTTTTCAACTGCTTTTTTTCACGGATATGTAGAGCGATCTCTCTATAAACATTTTTACTCTTAAAAATGTTAGGAGTGTCCATATTGAGAGCACTGTCCATATTGAGTACAAATACCTTATATGCAGAATTAATTAACAAAATTTTGTTTTAACATGTTAAAACAAAAAACAAATCTTTTAACAAACTAATAATAATAATAATAATTTTAACAAAAAAGATATTTTTTTTTCTAAATTACAGTGAAATTGAATGACATAAAATAACTTTTAAATTAATACCCATATATTGAAATTGATAAGATTGCTAAGGTTTACTAAAAGTTACTTTTTGTATAATGGAAAGTTCGTACAATAATTAAAAGAACGCACAAAAGATTTCGTATTCTGTACCTGAAATACTGTATATTACAGATTATTGCTGAAAATACATTTTTACTTGTAATATGAGTTTTTAATTTTCAATAAATATTTAAATATTACGTTGTGTGTATACATTGTGTAAAAACAGAAATCATAGAATATATAATAGTTAGAGAGTATGAATGAAATAGTTTAAAAGTAATTTTTTTATAATTACATATTTCAACGGTGATTCTTGATAAGTATTGATTTTAGGTGCTGAATAGGTCCTATTTAGGATAGAGACCTTTTATTCCCATATTACTGAATGTAAGATATATAATCACATTAAATTTTGTATTCATTTATTTTGCAGAAGCTAATGTATCAAAATCCCAATATTTATAACACTGGTTATAGTACAAATGCACTTCATTTGCCAAATTTCGTGTGAAATTTTTAAGTTAATGAATATATTTTTGTTACGAGTAGCGAAAAAATGGCAATAATCTAATAATCTCCCCGCTCCCCGCCATCTTCCACAAGAAAGAGAAAAAATAATGGATTTATGTTACATTTATGGACATTATTAGGTGTGAATGCCAAAAAATAAAATGAAATAAATAAATAAATGCTTACATTATGCACTTTTGTACGATACATATTAAGAATCTGCCTTATTATAATGCAGAATTAATTTCATTGACACTTAGACAATGGAAGTGAATTTTAAGTAACATATTTTAAAGAAAAACTTATATTTACGTATTTTTATATTTACGAATATATATTTTTTAATATATATTGTTTAATTTATCACAAATATTTAATGTAACTTCTTTATTTTTTTTTTCTAGATAGATCCATTCAATTAAAATTCATAATGAAACAGAGCTGAAATTTTAGATAAACAGCTTATTAAATGTTGATTATCGTAAAAGAGTGTAAAAGTAAGAAAGGTCAAATATCGTTTAATTAACTTTCGCAGATCAATTTTGTGCAATCAGCGCAGCATTAAAAGAAAGTTATTTAAGTTAATGTTAAATAAAGAATTCCGTTTACTCTCATATTTAATAATTGTTGAAAGTTATAATTAAAAATATGTTATCTACACATAATTACTTTCCATGCAGAGTTTCATACGATGCTTCTTAAGACATTATACACGAATAATGAAATTATAATGAAATTCATCCTGTTTTACGGAAATATTAAATACAGCAAGCTTAGGAAAATCTTCAAAGAATTTACTGTTACATCTTATAAAACAATAATAAAAGATAATCAAATCTTCAGAAAGAAGAATATTTTTTATGGTGTTGCACTATTTATTATTAAAATTTTGGAATACATTATTTGCAATTTTCTTTATTATGCAAATGTGTTTTACAGATTCATGTCTATTTTTACATTTTTTGATAAAGTAAAACATTTCTAGTTATCTCATTTCTAAACTATATCCATGCATATTTAAAAAATATCATAGGGCATTAATTATCTTCGAAACAAAGAGAGATAGAAAAGTGAAAATAGTGGAATATTAGACAGTTTTATAGCAGAAACGTGCAATGGATTGTATAGAATTATTTATTTCTCGGAATTCAAGAACATCAAGTCGGATTCCTTGGAGCAACGACTTTTTATTATACTGTTATACAATTCATTAAATTGAAGACCGACAATGACAAAGCAAAGATAAAAAAAAATAAATAAAGGTCCAGATAAGAAAACAATTTGTAATTTATTCAAAAATTTTGAAGGGACGGGCATTGTGTCTTAAAATTAAGCCGGGAATTAGAAATGCAGTTGATCAGTCATGACACCTGAAAATTTTTAACAAGTCGTAGAAATTGTTAAATGTTGTTCTCAGAAATCCATAAGACTAGCCACTCCTCAATCAGGATTCTCAGAAAGACAACTTCGTGTGGAATAATGCGAAAGGCCTGAAGTTGTTTCCCTATAAAATCATCAATCAAAGTGATACACACAAACATAGTCAAAACATACCAGATAGTTTATGTATATATATTTGACAATATTGCTTATGAACATTATACTGCATGAATGCTAAAAAACCAAATTAATGTGTTATTCACCTAAGCACGATATACATTAAAATCCTTTGTTCGTATTTATGTCGGTCAATCATCTACACGTAAGATACAAGCCCAGAGGGGATGGTGTCCTCCGTCGGGGTCTAGAACCTAGCCCGTATTTACGCAAGGAAATCAAAGAGTCGAAGAAAAACGCGGAAAACTCCGAACGGCTTGGCCGACGGCCGCGATTGGGCTCGAACCCAGCACCTCTGGTCAACCAGTTTCGGAGGCAGAACCTCTCGGCCACTGGTGGGGCAATATACATTAAGAATATATTTTATTATAATATATAATTTTTTTCATTGACATTTGAAAAATGGAAGTGAATTTCCACAGTTTTAGATGAAAAATATGTATATCTTTTTTTATGTATGGATAGTTAAAAGAAATATTCCTTAGTTTCTCACAACGATGTAACTTCTTTAATGTAACTTCTTTAAAGTAACTTCTTTAATTAGTGTTTCACGCTCCTTTCAAATAAAACTAATAAAAAAACAAAATTGAAATTATAGATAAATTTTTTTTGAGGTGATTTTGGGAGAATAACTGCATAAAAAGTCAAAGTCTGTTAAGTAACTTTCGCAAATCAGTTTCGGTCATCAACAAAACATAAAAATGTTACTTGTTTGTTAAATAAAGAATCCCATTAATTTAACTCTTATTCTTACTTTATATTGAAAGTTATATTAAAAATCGTGTTTATCCACAGATAATCATGTTCTCTACAGATTTTCATAAAATGTTAATTAAGATATTATACATAAATACTGAAATTATCATAACTTGTATTTAGCCATAAGGGAATATTAAATAAATAATGCTTAGAAAAGTCTCCACACAATTTACTGTTACATCTTAGAAAACATTAATATAAGATAATCACTCTTTAGAACGAAAATATTTCTAAGGTGTCGCATTAAATAATACTACAATTTTGGCATGTTTTGTTTCCATTTTTATGTTACGTAAGTTTGTTTTTTTCAGATTCATCTATATTTCTAAATTATTGATAAATTAAATTATTTTTTAATATCTCAGTTTTTATCTATACTAATGTATAACTTAAAATATATTGGGGGTTTATATACAAACACACACACACACACACAGACACACACACACACACACACATATATATATATATAATATTGCCATTTAAAAAAAATAACAATAATTGGTCATTATGAAAATAGCTCCTTTTATATAAGAAACTTCAAACTAATAGAAGATAAAACCGGGCTTCCCTGATAGCAGAATAACATTTATGATTATTTAATTATGAGACTAATGCATCTAGAAACGAAATGCGTATGCATAATCTTTTTTACGAACAATAGCTGTACATAGAAAACTATTTTATTTATAATGTAAGTGCAAACATTCACGTGCAAATAATAATAATAATAATAAACACAATTTTGAAAATAAAATATTCATATTTTTCAAACATGAATAATTTATGTAAATCTAAACATTACTATACATCTAAACAAATGACGATACATTAAATGATGATCTTATGGTTAACAAACATTCCAAAAATTGATATTCTAAATGAAAACTAAAACAACTTAAATAAGTAAAAGTTAAATATCCATTAATTAATTTTAGAAAATCAATTTAGGTAGTTCAGCGTTTACATCTTTATTTAATGTCAGATTCCAGTGGTAGATTAAACTTCATTCACCATGTAGTTATATGCACTACATATTTACATAATAAAGATAGATTCATATTTTGTCCACGGTTAGATTCATATTTTATGCATGATCATATTTTTTGAGTGGTCTGAAAAGTAATATATTGGGTTAAAACACCTACAAACCTGATTTTAGTTTTATGCTGATAAATTTGAAATTGGTATTTTCCACTCCTAATCAACCATTTTTTGATAATTTTGGGTGCAAAAAAAACATTGACAAATCTACTGATCAACAACTAAAATCAAGTATGTAATATCCACTAAGATATGACCTGCCAGACGAGTTTTTTTTTTCTTTTTTTTTTTTTTTTTAATATGCTTATCAAATTTTGTGTAATCCCGAAATTTCAGCTATGAACTCAATGAGGTGATTGTCTGTATATCTACCTTCCGACCTAATTCAATAGAATAGTTTTTATTAAGAATTCATAAATCGAAATCATAGGTTTAAAAGTATATTAATAATTTGAATAGTTACAAAGAAACTCCTTTTAATTTCCTTTATTCAAACGTGAATGATATATGTAAATCTATTATGTATATTTATATTTTCTAAAAATTATATATATTTCTATACAGCTAAACAAATGAGAAGAAAGTAAATGCCGAATTTAATTATTAAATACCTTTCCAAAAATCAGCTTTCTCAATGAAAACTAAAAGAACCAGACTAAGTATGAATAAGTTGAATATCCATTAATTAACTTTCGAAAATCAATTTTGGTATTCACGGAAGCGTTAAAGAAAAATTTCTTGCTTCCTAAATACATAATTGCGATGCGTTTACATCCTCATTTAATGTTGGATGCTAATAATAGAGTAAAAATTATTAACCATATAATTATATTTACTGCATATTTACATAATAGAGATAGATTCATATTTTGTGAGTAACATGTTGTATAATACTCGTAATCGAATTTTCGTCATGTGTATCCAAGTATATAATAATTAAGAAATATTCATTTGTGTATTTCATATATATAATGCTAAAGCCTGGGAATAAACAGAGACACGGTAACTCACCTTTAATTTAAGTAAATATGTATATTTTTGTTTCATGAATGTTATATTATTGATACAATTACAGATTTTGAAAGTTAAAATTAAATTCTGGAGCATCGTACTTATTTGACCTAAGTCAAAACGACACATTTTTAACAGAAATATAATTTAAGAAATGAAAAGGAATATAACCCACCAAATGATGAGACAAAATTAACTGACATTCGATTTAGACAAATGTTTATTAATTTATTTTTACTTAACAAAAAAACTGTTTTTTATTTTTTATTTTTTTATTTTTTTTTTTTAAATTAAACTGTTTGACAATTTTTTTTAAAGGTTGCCCTGTTAATTTACATTGGTGTTGTAATATAATATTTAAGACATTCAATAAATTATGTCACCTTTGAAGAGTGGGGGGGGGGGTCATGAAATTGTGACAATTTGTGACAAGGGGGTAGGAGAGGGTAAGAAGAAATGTGAATAACACATTTTGGTTAAAATAAAATCATAAAAAATTCAGTAGATTAAATTATGAAGTATGAAGTTATTTTTAAATAAAAAAAATGCGTTCGTTCATAAAGATAAGATTTAAAGCCAAATATATTAAATTCTATTTCAAATTCCAAAATACTATTATTTTAAATTTCTCTTTCATATTAATAATTTATTTTTATTCTATATTAATATTATTATTTTCAAACCTTATTTTATTCAAAGTACGAATCATTTTTATTGTTCAGCTCACGAATGTCATATAGCGTGACATATGACAAGAGGGGGGGGGGGGAAGGATATGATTAAATCTACAATTTGTGACAAAGGTAGGGAGGGGAGTTAAAAATGTGGAAAAAATGTGTAACATGATTAATAGATGGCCCCTTATTTCAATTTTGTAATTCTTTAATTGTATAATATTTATTGTAGTTTTAAACAATAATAAATTTACTTTCCAATGATAATGTTGTTAAATAGTAGAATTTGAACCACGTACTTTAGATGTATATAATATTTAAACTTAAATAAATTGTTATTCGTGTAATAAATGTCAAAGGAATTACCATACATATCGACTATAACTTACGGTTGAAAAAAAAAAAAAGATACTACTTATTCTTTGCTTTATCTTAGTTCACTTTATAAAAAAAATGGCAAATATTTTCAAACTCTGCTATGTACACTCGCTTTAACCTAATGGAGAAAGGAAATTTGTTAGTTGGAAAATTTCAAAATTGCATAATTTTGAAAATGTTATTTCACGGACAATGACAAATTAGTAATACTAAAATCTACCTATAATATATATTATGTTCGCAACAGTGCCTGTGCCCCTATTTGTATTGGGTAATACTATGTTATTCCATGATCACCCCCCTCCCCACGAAACGAAATATATATATATACACTATATTGCCATTGATTATTGGACACTTGCGATTTTAGACATTTTACTAAATTTCTAGAAAAATACATGAGGAATCATCTCGAAACTCTTAGTGTATAAATATAATAGTATACGCCATACATCGCCGTGAAGAATTTTTACCGAAACTCCATAGGGGACCGTCAACAAATTAAAAAAGAATGAATATCTTTTGAATAACCCTGTCAAAACTAATGTAGCAAAAGTGCTCAAACTCTAGATTATAATTGAATGCCTTATTGTAATACACTGTGTTCATTTTTATGCAAATAGCATACATACTCGCAGAGTAATTAAGGTTTTTATAAAAATGGTCATAAATTTTTTCAAGTTTTTCCCTTATAATTTTCAGAATTCTTAATATAAAATAATATTTTTTTCAGAAATTAGGACACACAATATTGCACACAGTACAGTGCAATCAGAATTAAAAAATAATAAAAATTGTATGAAAAATGAGTAAGTTTACTAAATAATTTTTTACTGCGCATGCGTCAAAGTTATCAAAATTTCATTTGCATATTATGTTAGCTAAATGTATAGAGCAACTTTTGTAAAAGTCTCAAAATCATAGCTTGAAAATTCTGAAAGTAATCGTCTATAGAAAAGGACAAAATCCGTTGTTTCCAAAATGAAGCAAAACAAATGAGGGATTTTATCCAAATGTAGTAGTGCATAATGTATTGTGTATTTTATATTGACACTAATCAATGAATATATGGATACAACCCCTCTTGTTTTTGCTTCATTTTGAGAATAACGGATTTTCAACTAATTCAATTGACGATTATTTTCAGAATTTTCAAATTATGATTTTGTGACTTTCACAAAAGTTGCTCTATACATTTAACTAACATAATATGCAAATGAAATTTTGATATCGTTGACGCATGCGCAGTAAAAAATTATGTAGTAAACTTACTCATTTTGTACACAATTTTCATTATTTTTTAATTCTGATTACAAAGTACTGTGTGGAATGTTGTTTGTCATATTTTCTGAAAAAAATATTATTTTATATTAAGAACTCTGAAAATTATAAGGAAAAAACTTGGAAAATTTTGGGACCATTTTTATAAAAACCTTAATTACTCTGCGAGTATGCATGCTATTTGTATAAAAATGAACAAAGCATATTACAATAAGGCATTCAATCATAATCTAGAGTTTGAGCGCTTTTGCTACATTAGTTTTGACAGGGCTATTCAAAAGATATTCATTCTTTTTTAATTTGTTGACGGTCCCCTATAGAGTTTCGGTAAAACATCTTCACGGCGATGTATGGCGTATACTATTATATTTATACACTAAGAGTTTCGAGACGATTTCTCATGTATTTTTCTAGATATTTAGTAAAATGTCTAAAATCGCAAGTGTCCAATAATCAATGGCAATATAGTGTATATATATATATATATATATAAATATATATATTTCTTAGTAATTTGGTAATCTGCCTTCTATTTCTCTTCAAACTTCAACTGTTTTAATAATATGATTGTAAAAAGACTGGTTTCATTATTCTATTTAATGGTATTGTCTGAATAACTTTGGATGTATTTATAAAAGTATTTATATATATATGTATATATATATATATATATAATCATTACTTGTATTACAACATATAAACTATAGAATTCCTATAAAATTGCCACTCTGAAATATGTTTAAAAAAATAGTTTAATCAAAATTTTTAGAACCAAAGCAGAATCATCAGGCTCAGAAATACTTAGAAACTAAAAATAAAGGATGTGGTTTCTTCTTCAGATTAGCTATAAAATAGTAAAATAATACGAATTTGGGGCTACCAATACACTTACAAACAAAAGTAAATGCAGAAAAAACTTTAAATATAAAACATAATAACATTATTACATAAAATTGATAGAAAAAGAAAAATCATACCAGGCACTCTAGTTACACCTGCAATGATGTTGGAAAAAATCATTTAATTTGATAATACTAACCTAAATTCAATGTCTTAATATAAATTGCAAGAAGGAAGAAAATAGATAATTAATATATGCATTTTATATACTTAAAAATAATATTTTAGATATTGTCCAAATTGTCAAACTTTAGTTTCAAGATAATCTTTAACATTAATGCTCCCTCCCCCCTCAGTTTTTTTAAATTAACCATTGGAAATTATCCATATATACGTATATATATATATATATATATATATATAGATAGATAGATAGATAGATAGACAGATAGATAGATAGATAGATAGATAGATCGAAAGATATAACCAATAATCGTATTACAATTTATGACCTATTGAATTTAATAACTTATAGCACTTTGAATATGGAGGGAAAAAATAAATAAGTAAAATGAAAACAAATGGAATTTGTAGATCCAAAGCAGAAACTTCATGTCCCAAATACTCTGGAAGTACAAATGAAGTGTGTGGTTTCAACTTTGTATTTGCCATTAAAAAGCAAACCAATAGGAATTTGGGACTACCAACACACACAAAACAAAAACCAAATTAAGAAAAAAAGTAAAAAAAAAAAAAAAACATGACACATGAAAACTACCAAACAAAATGAAAAGGGAAAAATAAAAATAATTATCGTCAACATGATAATAGTAAATAAATAAATTAAAAACGGAGTAATGTGATAACAGAAAAATAAATCATAGACCATAGTTTACCATATTTAGATTTAAAACAAAATCAGTTAATTTGACTATGCTGAGCTAAAGTCAATATCTTAATATATGATGATTTAAGATTTAGAAATATATATTAAATATATTTATCCTATACGCTTAGAAATTGTATGATATGTCTCCAATTTATTAAAAGTTAGGTACAATTTAATCATGTAAATTAATTAAATTATATTTATAGAATTAACTGATGTATCTATACAATTATCCATTCATTAGTGTCAATTAACCATTGCGTATTATCCAGACAATACTGCATTATTGCAATACTATCCTTACTTCAACATCTACCCACACAGCCATCCTATTATATATTTTTTTTTTTACATTTTTAATTTATTATTATTGTTTTATGTTTTAATTAATTTTTTGTACTTTTTTTACGCAATGTGTTAATAATTTATGAGATCATGTAATAACTTATTTTATATCAAACATTATATAATTTTTTTAGGGAAACCATTATTTACTGCTTCATAAACAAGCTTTTTATCATTTGCATTAATTAGATGAGAAGAAAATAAGCATTTTATTCTATATAAATGATTAAGGATTATATTACGATATGAAGACATGATTTAAAATTAGTAAATGTATTAACTTTAAAATTAAATTTAGTCCGTTTGTCATATATATCAGATATTAATTTGTTTTCTTTTAGCATAATTTTAAGATCTAAAAAGTTAATGGTATTATTAGAAAGCAGGTTTTTTGTAATTCCTAAATAAACTGGAAAATCTACTGGGAATTGAGATATACTGTTATTATCAGTGTCAATTAAAATTATATCATCAATATATCGATATAAATGTATTTTATTATCAATATATTTGCGTTCATAATGATATAAGTCTGATAATATACTAGATGTACTCCCACCATGTGATATACCGACTGTTTGATACATACTATGTTATCTTGCATTATGAAATTATTATAGATTATGAAATTTTATAGATAATGAAAGTAAGAAAATAAACAGTATCATTTTTAGTTGACATATTCAAATCATGTTGATATTTTTTAAACAGTGCATTTATTATATTATGTAGATCTATTAAATCTATATTATTAAAACGATCTTTGAAGTCACATCCAGTTATATTTTTTATACATTTAAGATTTTTCATAATATAGACCAGTTCATAGCTATTTTTTGTACGGTGTGTATTATCGCTGTTTTTTGCTATTGTATATACAGGGTGTATCTAAACTACTGGCCAAAACTTTGGTGATAGTATATATCAAGAAAAATAACATTAAGTGGGAAACTAAGGTTCCCAAACGTCTTCCGAAGGAGATAGGCGCCATCAAAGTTTAGGGTCCAAATTTTGGAATGATTATAAAAAAACGGAAAAATTGGTCGATTGGTTTGCGATTTTCAGAAAACTATTCTTTATGTCAGTATTGTCTTGAAAATAAATTATAAAGATAAATTTCAAAAAATGCCGATAGAGGGCACTTTAGACTTTGGAGTAACGAACAACTATTTTTTACCGTTATTTTTTTGCATCTCATTAATTTTTTTAGAAGTTTAGACATAAACTTAAATTTTAAGTTCAAAATCTGTGGTTAAGTAGCGCAAATGGGACTGTGTTCAATGGAAGTGGGTAGTTTCAAATTTCGAATGAATATAAAAAACAGAATAATTAGTCAATTGATTTGCAGTTTTCTCTAAGACTATTCTTTACGTCAGTATTGCCTTGAAAATAAATTATGAACATAAATTTTAAAACATGTCGATAGAAGGCGCTTTAGACTTTGGAGTAACATACAACTATTTTTACCGTTATTTTTTGCATATCACTAAATTTTTTTAAGCTTAGACATAAACTTACATTTTATGCTGAAAATCTGAATCGTTGAGAATGGCTAACTAAGTAGCGCTAACAGAACTGTGTTCGATGGGGATGGAAAGTTTCAAGTTTCAAATGATTATACAAAATGGAAAAATTGGTTTATTCGTTTGCGGTTTTCTCTAAAACCATTCTTTATGTCAGTATTTCTTTGAAAAGAAATTTTAAAGATAAATTTCAAAAAATTCTGTTAGACGGCGACTTAAATTTTTGAGTAACCAACAACAATTTTTAACTGTTATTTTTTGTATCTAATTAAATGCTTGCAAAAGCTTAGACTTAAATTTTGAGCTCAAATTCTGAATCATTAGAAGGGGTTAGAAAGTGAAAACTGAACTGCTTTCAGGAGTTCAAATGTTACCCTGCCCACCCTATGAATACATTTCAATTTTTCGTTACTTAATTACTCTCAACGATTCAGATTTTGAATTCAAAATTTAAGTCTAATCTTTTCAAACATTTATTTAGAAAAAAAAATTAAAGGGTTGGATACTGTAAAATTTAAGGCGCCCTCAAACGGAATTTTTTTAATTTATCATAAAAATTTATTTTCAATGAAATACTGACATAAAGAATGGTTTTAGAGAAAACCGCAAAAGAATCGACCAATTTTTCCGTTTTTTATAATTATTTGAAATTTGAACCTCTCCACCCGCATTGAACACAGTTCAGGTTGCGCTACTTAACCACTCTCAACGATTCAGATTTTCAATTCAAAATTTAAGTTTATGTCTAAGCTTCTAAAAAATTAATGAGATGCAAAAAATAACTGTAAAAAATAGTTGCACGTTACCCCAAAGTCTAAAGTGCTCTCTATCGACATTTTTTGAAATTTATCTGTATAATTTATTTTTAAGACAATACTGACATAAAGAATAATTATAGTGAAAACCACAAATCAATTGACCAATTTTTCTGCTTTTTATAATCATTTGAAATTTGAACTTACCCACTTGCATTGAACACAGTTCAGTTTGCGCTACTTAACCACAGATTTTGAGCTCAAAATTTAAGTTTATGTCTAAACTCCTATAAAAATTTAAAGGGATGCAAAAAATAACGGTAAAAAATAGTTTTTCGTTACTCCAAAGTCTAAAGCATCCTCTATAAGTATTTTTTGAAATTTATCTTTATAATTTATTTTCAAGACAATACTGACATAAAGAATAGTTTTCGTGAAAACCGCAAACGAATCGACCAATTTCTGCAATTTTTATAATCATTTCAAATTTTGGACCATAAACTTTGATGGCACCTATCTCCTTCGGAAGACGTTTGGGACCCTTAGTTTCCCATTTAATATTATTTGTCTTGATGTGTGTTATCACCCCTTAAAGTTTTGCTCAGTAGTTTAGATACACCCTGCATTTGATTATGAATATTTAATACATATAGTAATTTTTATTTGTTATATATTTATGTATTGCATTTTATTTTTTTTTATTATTAGTTTAATATCTTAATATTTTTTTAACGCAATGTATTAATTATTGATAAAATAATGTAACTACTAATTGTATATTAAAATATATATGAATGTTTTTGAAAAACCCTTTTTTAATGCATCATAAATTAGCTTTTTAATATTTGCGTTAATAATATAAGGAAAACATTAAACAGTCAGAACATAGTTAGTTTTTTGTGCAAACCCTAATGTATTTTTTAAACTTATATGCGCATTTATATGTATATATATATATATATATATATATATATATATATTATATTACATATTCTTGTATTCAAATGCTATTATTACAATGCTACTCCAGCTTTGATTTTTTTTTTAACTTCTTCAAAAGTTTAAGCGTAGGAGTAAAACTGAGTGAATCTCGATCTTTGGTATTCAATCTTTTTCTTTTTTTATATTAATCAGTTGCAAATACGCTGCTTGTGAACCGCCAAATCGGCTGGTTGCGAAGTATTTGTCGCAGCATGCATAGCGGATGTACAACAGTACTGTGAAAATCGAGAAATCTGCTGAAAAATCACTGCCTCTATTCTAATAACAGCTTTCTATGGCTCAGAAATATTCACAGTTTTGAGATCAGCTAGGCCTAGCACAAAACATCTATATGAAATTTTGTTCAATTCTGTGCATAATTGCATATACAATTTTCGATAATATAACGATTTCACACGTATAGACATGCATTTCTGAATAAACATGTTTACTTTTGAGGATTTCTGACCCGTTATTTGTTTAAATACGTAGAAAACCGAATGAAAAGTAAACAAATAAATAAGTTCTATATTTTCTACCTATTAGCAACAGAAAATAATAAAAACTTCAGCTCATCCTTCGTTAACATTTCATGTAAAATGAGAGGCACCTTAAAAAGTCATTCTTATTTATATTGTGAAATGCGTGACACCTTGTTGATTTTCTTGTTAAATCTAAGTATAAACGCAAAAATAAGTAATTTTGTAATAAAGAAAATGGACCAATGTTGGAGAAAAGTCTATTCTCAGATCTTTGATTAAAGATATAGAGAATGGCATTAATTTTATTCCACTTTTTCTGACGAAAATTATTATCCAGCTCATATCTGCGAATAACCTTGAAAACTAATAATATAGACTACTCATCTTGTGGTATATCTAATAATTCTTTGTTAGATATTTATTTCAGGATTTCCTATGACATTATTATAATTCAAATATTCGTGGATAGGACACTAAATTAATAGCAAAGTTAATTTTCTCTCTTTCTAACATCTAATACGTGACATGTTTCGAAATACATAGCTTTACAGATGTTTTCAGGCGCAATAACAATATATAATAATGGAATTTTCTGAAATAGCAATTCTTTTATAACTAAGTTTTCTCATTTATTGTTCCAAAGATTAAAACAAACTTTGATGCTTGTTGAATTTTTGTTCTAAAAAACAAAAATGATTGCATTAAATTTCACCAATAAAATCTCAATTAAGGTAATTTTGATTAAAGCTATTACTGCAATGTTGCTTTGATTGGCTTTGATTAAATTTTTAATTTCTGCTAAAGTTTAAGAGTAGATGTAGTAATAAGTTAGTCTCGATCTTAGTTTTTCCATAAAATCAAGTTTTTAGATTATTTAGTTGCAAATCCACTTCTAGCGAGCCTTTGCATTCGTTTGCTGCGAAGTTTTTGTCGCTGCAAGAGTCGCCGATGTAAAACAGATCTGTTAAATATCGAGAAATTTTCAGAATCGCTATGAGTATTCTAATTACAGCTTTCTATTCATTAGAAATATTCCCAAATTTCAGACCAGATGGACATAGCCAAAAACATCTTTATGAAACTTCATTCGATTCTATGCATACTTCCTTTTACAGTTTTTGTTAATGCAAATATTGCACAAGCACATACAGATATTTTGCATTAATATGTTTATTTTTGGGGAATCCTGACATCTAAAATATTTAAATTCATTCAAAATAAAAAGAAAAAAAGGCTTTTCTGTTCCATATTTATTGTTCCAAAGATTAAAAAATACTTAGATACGTGACGAATTTTCATTCTGAAATAGAAAAAAATGATTGTATTGCATTACACCAACAAATTTTATAAAGCATTGCTTGTTTACATGTTATAAATAAATAAATAAATAAATAAATAAATATATATATATATATATATATATATATATATATATATATATATATATATATATATATATATATATATATATATATATATATATATATATATATATATATATATATATATATATATATGTAGGATGTCCAGTAAATGACTGACCCATTTTGAATTTAAATAACTAAAAAAACGGTTTGAGATAAAAATAAGCAGTTTACTCCATTATTATCAGAAAATCAGTAATTTTTTAACAGCGTCATCTGTTGGCCGGAATTCGAAAATTTTATGAAAGTGCATATCTAAAAAATTACTGAATATCTGATAACAATGCAGCAAATCACACATTTTTATCTCAAACCGTTTTTTTTTATTTATTTATATTTAAAATGTGTCAATTACTGGACATCCTGTATATATATATATATATATATATATATATATATATATATATATCCATATTTGTTGGACAAAATAATTAACCCGATTACCCGATTTGCTAAAATTTTTATTATTACATGCATTAAATGCAATACCCCATGCGGAAAAAATGAATTTCTTCATACACGTGCTTCAAATGACAATAAAATATTTATTGCAAATAAAGTTGCCGAGAGGGTCTGACCTCTCAACTGGTAGACGGCAGGTGCTGGGTTCGAACCCAATCGCGGCCGTCGGCCTAACCGTTCGGAGTTTTCGTGGTTTTCTTCGAACCTTGCGTAAATACGGGTTAGGTTCCCTTAGAAAGACCCCCACGAAGGGCATCCCTCCCCCGGGCCTATATCCCTAGCGCAGATAATCGGCCGTCACAAAATACACACACATACACACACACGCAAATAAAGTTGCATTCCCACAAAAAAATATACACTTTAGTAAAAAGTTTATTAAATGCATTAGATTTTTAACTCATAAGATTTTAAGAACTTCACTTTTTATATAAACATTTGAATACACAGTTTATATTACTTGAGACAGGTGTTGCAAAAACTTAAAAACAAATATCATTGTCAAGTTTTGGTTCCAATCTGTTAAGAGATCATACTAAAAACAAAAATGCAAATCAAACCAAGTTGAACCCAGAAGAAAAATGTTTGAAAATAATATTAGATCATAGTATGTTTTTAATTAATTATTAATTATATTTTTTTAGCAATAATACCCGCGTTTCTTGTTTACGTCTCATTGTTGTGTGTCGCTTGTATTGACCATGAAACAACTTGTATTTTTAGTTTATTTTTATTTACACACTTTAATTAGCTTCACTTGTATGTATGTAATGGAATCTTTGAACGTTATTTTCACCCAATTTAAGACATCAGATTAAATTGAATATTTGCACACTCACTCTAAAAAATAAAAGTGTAAAATAGACAAATTTACATATATATGTGTGTAAATTCCTAAAATTACACACCTGACATGAAAATTACCCACTTTTTGCAAAGTTTTACCTGTTTTTATGTGCATTTTAGCTTAACAAACTAAGTGTGTATTTTGTTATCACTTGAAAAACATAAATAAATGTGTAAATGCTGAAAAATGTCTGAATTTATCAAATTGGTACGTTATTGTAATTTACACATAATGATATACACATAGGTAAGAGTGTAAATTTCTAAAGTCACCCACTTGTCATAAAAAATACCTAATTTAATGTGTGTTTAGTTTGTGGCATTAAGTTTGTAAGTTTGTTATCAGTGCATAAACTCATAAAAATGTGTAAATGTAGATTACTCCTGAAATTACACTAATTATTTTGTTGAAAAAATTATAAATGCGTGAATTTTAAATTAGACGTTACGAAAGGGATAGAAGGCTTACATATTATTCAGAGCTGAACTTTTTATTTTAGTAATCCATTCCATAAATAACATGGTGTCATTGCTTTGCTGTAACAGTATTTTTAAGTAATAAATTAATATATTTTTATATTTTAATAAGATACTCTGATAACCTCTCTCACTCTCCCCGTTTCAGCAGCACGTAAACATTTAAAAGAAGTTAAAAAAATTTAATCTCGACCCATGTAACAAATGTAACAAATATTTTGTTACATGTAACGTAAAATTTTATTCATTTAATTAGTAAATTTTAACTCCGTTTTCCGAATTCCCTTTTAAAACTTGTACATCAAATATAAGAATGCTTGATTGTATAATTATAGATTTTGATTAAATCGTAATTTCTTTCAGCCATCGCACAGACTGCTCTTTTTCACAATTTTACTTGTAATTTTCAGTAATAGTGCTAGATTTCATTCTTAAAGCGACATTAGGAAGACTTCATAACGAGCCCCTATAATAGAGATATAATCCCACTTTATGCTTATTAATAAAATAAAATTATATTTTTTGTACTGTTGGTATTCTTTTTTGCTGCCCCCCCCCCTTAATTAAAAGGATAGTAGTTTAATCTTCAGTAAAATCTAAAAACTACTTCGAATTCATTTAATATGTAATATAAAATATAATTCACGTTATTAAGATAAGTCTAAATTCGTATCCTGAGTTATTTATACATTTTGCACATCAAATATAAGCATGCTTGATTTTACCCTAAATTTTTTGAGCCGTCTGGTAGCTTGTAAACTTTTATCCATTTCAAAGTGTAACTTGTAATTTTTGTTTAACTTCAGTTCGCAGTGCAATTGATGGTTGTATTCAGGAACTACTTCAACCCCGAGTTAGACGCGAATCTAGCATACAAAATTAAAATCGTAATCTTCGTTGACTTGGCTTCATCATGTTTAAGTTGAAAACTAATTGTGTGTCCAGCTGATTTCAGGCGCTCTCGTTCAGAAAAATATAGTATATAATAAGTTATTCTCTTATAAAATATAAGGTATGTAATGTCATACGTCCGTATTACCTCCAATTTTTTTATCTGGTTTGTTTCTATTTATTTATAAATGTATATGATACATGTTGGATTGTTTTTTACGTATAAGAATTTTTTACACGTATAATTTTCTTGCCTTAAAAAATGTCAACATTATATAACTCCTGATAAATGTCTATTAAAATAACAACTGTTGTACCTAAAGACATTTATTTCTTGGAAAATTTTCATCTTAAAAAGAATTTATGAATGTATGTTAACCGTAGCAAAGTAAACATTAACATCATTTTTTGGGAGGGTGGGGGAAGGGTGAGGTGTTAAATTTTGGTTCGGTTGTGTAAAAGATATTATAGTTTGATTATAAAATATTATACAAATGTATACCATATCTATAAATTATATATTATGATTTATAAATTTAACAATTCATCTGAGTTTTATTTATTTATTTATTTTTTTTAAATTATGAAATTTATAATGTTAACTAAGTTTATCATCGATTAAAACTATAGCTTATTTTGAGAGATTAATTTTTTAAATTTTTTATCTTAATTACATTAAATTTTTAGCTGTATTTTAATTTGAAAATATTACATCGGAAGAACTATGTTCCACTAAAATAGTCATAGTAAAGAACACATAATTTTTTCTTGTCAATTATAGAATTAATAAAAATACACAGAAGTAAATTGCAAAAGGGCGCAAATACGTTGATTTATAAAAACTCCAGATCAAAAATTCTGAAGAAAATTTATATTAAAGTAATGGCTTTTTCTTCAAATACGCATTTTTCCATTCCAATTTTGCATATTATTACAGAACTTATATGACATTAAACATATGATTGTATGCATATAAAAAAATATAATAGTTGTGTCATAATGAATATTCAAAATCGAACTTATCATTCTCTCCCTCCCCCTCTACATAAATATCCCCCGCCGGGTGAGTTTTATGCACTTAAGGCACAAATGTAATTATCAAATAAATTCTACGAGCATTAATTTCGAAAATTTATAAGTGTCAATTGATATTTGGATAGAGACACAGTATTTCTCGTTTTATTTTTTACTATAGCTGATACATAAAAATACACAGTAGTTTCATATCTAAAATTTTAATTATAATATCTGAAATTTTCATTTATGAAGATAGGATTAATTTCAAATGTAATTTTTAATGTTAAAATATATTTGTATAATTTTTTTAAGACACAAATTTCTAAATATAAATTTAATGCAAAAGATGTTACTTTAATGATTCAACAGCTTTTTGATAGTCCTTATAATATTTTATATGGCAAATTCTTTGTAATGATGAATATGTATGAAAAGAAAACAATTCAACATGTAATATAGGTGATTTATGTATATATAAACAAATCAGCTAAAATATTTGCAGGTAATATGTGTGTGTGTGAGAGTGAGATGAAGTTTACATACATTTTTTCTATTTTTTTATAGTATTTTAAATTTTACTTTTATAACTGTATGTAACACAGTACCTTCAATATAACTGACTTTCTATCTTGAGTCTGAAAAATAAAAAATGAAAAATTGAGTCTGGACTCTGAAAATAAAAAGTGTGGAAATTGCAAGTTTACCAAATATGATTTTTCCATCTGATTAGTCTAAAATCTATCATTAATTAATTATTTATTTTTCTTTATCTTAAATTTTTATTGCATGTTCTGAATAATATATAAATGAGGGGAAAATATAAAATTAAAATGCAAGGAAGAACATAGAAAATAAAATAGCAGTTTTTATGTGTATATTTAGAGGAGAGTGGGGAGGAATGGGACACTTTTCACAAAAATGATAAAATCAACTTTACTTGACACAAATACAAAAACTTTGATTTATAGAATACAAAATGAAACACTTTCTAATGTCCTTGAGCAATATAGAAACATAATTTAATTAATCAATTTTATAATTAAAGAAATTGAAAATGTCACAATGTGTCCCATACTTCCCCACTAACAAAGAAGTAATATTTGTACTATGATGGTTGATGAGGAATATCAAAAACTAATGTCTTAATTGGCTATATGCTGAATTTTAGATCCGTAGCTGCTAAAGTAGCATAGTTTTAAAGGGAAGGGTAAAGTTCTAAAAACCTATTTATAGGGAGTTTTTAAGGGGAGGGGAGTGAGTGTGATAGGCCGATTGGGGGCTTATGATGCTACACTTTTGATAGTGGATGAGAAGTGTGTACATCACTATGATCTCGAGTCCAAACAGCACTATTTTATCGCATCCACTATCACAAAACTAGCCCCATAAGCTAAAAACCAGACTTTCAACTACCCCCCCCCCCATTTTACTCCTCCCTACAAAACTATATGAATATTGCAGCTACGGTTCTTAAACTAAGCATAAATATATCGATATTCTTCATCAACCCGTTGCAGTACAGATATTTCATATACACTAGAAACAATAGTTATTGAACCTCCATCGAATATGCGTATTTTGCATATTATGCAAAGAACTGTGTAAATTACAATAACACAATAATGTGTGTTTTTTGCGCAATACACATTTAACAGTGTAATCACAGAAGATTACACAGATAAATGAGTGAGAATATTACACAGATATATGTGTATTCTTGCGCAATTTACACGTTAATATGGGTATTTCATGAGTGATTATTATAACTTTTACCCACTTAGTGTTATCATCAAATTACACACTGAAATGTGTATTTTGAAATTTACACATTAGGTGTGTATTTTGGGAATTTACACACAAATTTACACATATAAACAAATCGTTTTTGTATCATCGATTTACACATTTTTGTGTGTAAATTTACACTTTTATTTTTTAGAGTGCTTACTGAGTGCTATTTAAAAAAGTCGCCTCTTAAAAGGATCAAAATAAAAAATGCGGGACAAACGATCAAAAAAAAATGAAAAGTTATGATTTGAAAAGTTAACAGTCTTCTGACACCCTAGATACATCACAATCACTGAAACAACACTGAATACATATGAAAGCCGTAAAAATGCTATAATACGAGGGATTGAAAATTTTCGTGGGAGCAAAAGAGATAATAAGATCGAATGTTGACGTGGCAAAAGGTTTAGTATATGGCAATATGGATTTTATCACGGAAATTATATGGCCACATTTTCAGAATCAAGTATATCATACAGACATGCTGTCAGTCCGTATCGATTTCTGTTCGGATGACATACATGAAATAAAACCAATATCGATGCAATTTCCCTCAAAATACAGCTACAATGCTGCTGAAATAAGAATGCTGCCTCTGAACCTGAGTTGGACATTCAACATACACAAAATGCAAGGCTGTACAGTTGATCATACAGTCATTTGTCTGGGTTTTCGGATGTTTGCTGCTAGACAAACTTATGTATCACTCAATCCCGAAAGGTCTCTTGAGGGTATCCAAATAGAAGAATTTGATTGAGGAAAGTTAATATGGAGAGAGTTCCATGTAACGGGGATGCATTAGATGAAATGATGAGGTTATGAGATACTTCATAAAACAGCCTCATAAACCATCCGTTGCCATACATGATGCATCGAAAATTTCAGTCCTTAAGTGACTAAAACATTTAAAATTAAAAAAAAAAATTAATAGTCTTTCTGAGTAATAATAGATTTCAGTCAAACTGAACGCTGAAATTCTATATAAAAAATTGATTTAGAAAATCCGACACTAAAAATTAAGAACATAAATAATAGTTTTTAAAAAAAGGGTTTTATAGCACGTCGAACCAAAAAGTTCAGAAAAATTTTTAACTATTGAGAAGTTATCCAACAGTGATAGAAAGGTCATGTAAAAATGAATAAAAAAAGCGTGTTGTGATCAATATAAGTTGTTCACGATATTTCATTTGCAGCTATTTCTGAAAACTTGACATAATATAAAATACATAACGAAGCATCCCACATTTTTTTTATTACATTTACAAAGCGTTTCTATAACTGTTGGATAACTTCTTAATAAAAAAAAAAAAAAACCTAAATTTTTTTGTTCAGCCTGCAAAAAACTATTTTTAAACTATTTTTTATTATGATTATGGCTCTTATCAGATTGGAACCGAAAGATTTCAATGTTATAATTTTTGTAACAACTCTGTCAAGTCATATAAATTGTTTATTAAATTAATCACTTTAGTTTGATTTTCTAGACACTTGAGAAATAAATACAGATATATATATATATATGTTTTACAGAAGTGAAGCATAAATTAGGACTAATGCTATATAATTAATAATTTGGAGAAAAAATATATAAGGGTAATAAACTTATGTTTTCTAGCTTCATAACATATAAAATAAAAAAAAAAAGTTAAAAAATCTTGTCTATTACAAAGTTGTTCGCATGATCAAAAGTCAAATTTGGGATGAATATAATATTTTCAGCATTTAGTTATAAAAGTATCCCAACATTAAAAAAAAAAAAAAAAAAAAAAAAAAAAAAAAAAAAAAAAAAAAAAAAAAAGTTGCAAAAATTAATATTTTTGTACGTTTAATACCACTCCTTTGTATTTCACTGAATTGTTATTTAAAATTAATTGATTGGCTATATAAATGGGAAGTCAAGTTTCTGGTGTTTCTGGAAAATAAAATTTAAAAAATGGCTCTGAAAGTATGTGAATCTTAAACTGCGTAACATCGTATTAATAAACTTTAACTCTGCAATGTCTGTTTACAGACAAATGTATTGCATTATTTAAAGAAAGTAATTATTTTCTGCATTTGGAAGGATGTTTGGTCAGTTTTGCTGATAAAGCCATTTGACAATATAACAATGGAATATATATTTCCAGATTTGAAGTTATTCATAACAAATTATTTACTATTTTATTTGAAAGTATTATTTACTTAAAATTGTTAATATTTTTAATACGTTTCATATTAAATTTTTGTATTCTAGTCTATCGATATTTAAAATTAAATATAAATGAAATGATGTCCATATAAATGGGAAGTTGTGTTTATGGTATTTCTAGAAAATAATATTATTAACTTCACCTAAAAAAATACGAATTGCTAACTGCGTAACAATAAGCTTTAACTGTGTAATGTTTGTTTACAGATAAATGTATCCCATTATTTAGAGGAAGTAATTATTTTCTATTATTCGAAGCACATTTGGTCAATTTCGGCAACAAAAGAGATCTGAAAGTGTAGCAATGGAATTATTGTTTCAATTTTGAAATTTTATTTCTCAGTATTATTCAGTTACAAATGTTAATAATTTTAATGCGTTACATATTACTTTTTTTGTATGTACTCTATCAATATTTAAACTAAATGACATGCCGAATAAATGTGAAATCATGTTATGGTCTTTCGAGGAAGTAACTTTTAATAAATTATTCTGAACAAATGTAATTTTTAAAGTGTGTAAAAAAAGCTTTAAATCTGCAGAGTTTGTTTACAGATCAGTATATCGCATTATTTAGAAAAAGTAATTTTTTCTATAATTGAAAGCATAATTGGTCAGTTTCAATAGGAAAAACCATCTGAAAGAGTAACAATTGAATTAATATTGCCATATTTCAAGTTATATATCATAAAATTACTATTCTATTTATTAGTATACTGTTTTGTTTATCAGTATTAATTTGTTTATTTAAATCTTTAATTTATTTCCCTATATTACTAAGTATGTGCTACTATACGGAATATATTATCTTTCTTTAAAACTGTCAAAAAATGTATTTTACCCATTTTTATTACAAAATATATTGTGATTTATAATTAATGCTATATACTACTCTTTTATATTCCACATAATCAATATTTAAAATTAAATGATAGGTCATATAAATGTAAAATCGTCTTAATGGTATAGCTAGAAAATAGCATTTATTAAATTTCTTTCAACAAATGTGATTAATAAATTGTATAAAAACAAACTTTAACTTTGCAATGTCTGTTTACAGACAAATGTATTGCATTATTTAGAGAAAGTAATTATTTTCTGCATTTGGAAGGACGTTTGTTCAGTTTTGCTAATAAAGCCATTTGATAGTGTAGCAATGGAATTAATATTTCCATATTTGAAGTTGTTCATAACAAATTATTTTCTTTTTTAGAGTATTACAGTGAAACCTCCAAATAAGGGACACCTATGGGACCGCAATTTTTGTCTCTTTAATAGAGGTGTCCCTTATTCGGAGTTTCTTACTTAGTGAAACCTCCAAATAAGGAACTGCAACTTTTGTCCCTTAAATAGAGGTGTCCTTTATTTGGAGGTTTCGCTGTATTTACTTAAAATTGTTAATATTTTTAATACGTTTCATATATAATTTTTGCATTCCAATCTATCTATATTTAAAATTAAATTATAATTCTTATAAATGAGAAATCGTGTTTAAGGTATTTCAAGAAAATAATATTGATTAACTTCACTTAAACAAATATGAATTGTTAACTGCGTAACAATAAGCTTTAACTGTGCAATGTTTGTTTACAGATAAATGTATTCCATTATTTAGAGGAATTAATTATTTTCTATTATTCGAATCACATTTGGTCAATTTCGGGAACAAAAGCCATCTGTAGCAATGGAATTAATGTTGCCATATTTGAAATTATTTATCACAAAATATTTGCTAATTTATTTCCCAGTATTATTTAGTTACAAATGTTAATATTTTTAATGCATTATATATATATATTTTTTTGTATTTACTCTATCAATATTTAAAATTAAATGACATGCCAAATAAATGTGAAATCATGTTATGGTGTTTCGAGGAAGTAACTTTTAATAAATTCTTCTGAACAAATATAATTTTTAAAGGGTGTAAAAAAAGCTTTAACTCTGCAGAGTTTGCTTACAGATCAATATATTGAATTATTTAAAAAAAAAAGTATTTTTTTCTATAAGTGAAAGCATATATGGTCAGTTTCAATAGAAAAAGCCATCTAAAAGTGTAACAATGGAATTAATATTTTAAAATTTGAACCTATCTATCACGAAAATTACTATTCTATTTATCAGTATTGTTTTGTTTATTTAAATCTTTAATTTATATACCTATATTACTAGGTATGTGCTACTATACCGAATATATTATATTTCTTTAAAACTATCAAAAATATATTTTACCCAATGCTATATATTACTCTTTTATATTCCATATAATTAATATTTAAAATTAAATGCTAGACCATATAAATGTGAAATCGTCTTTATGGTGTTTCCAGAAAATAATATTTGTTAAATTTCTTTGAAGAAATGAGAATAATAAATTGCATAAAAACAAACTTTAACTTTGGAATGTCTGTTTTCAAATAAATGTATTGAATTACGTAGAGGAAGTAATTAATTTCTATAATTTGGAGCACATTTGATCAGTTTCGTCAACAGAAACCATCTGAAAGAGTTGCAGTAGAATTAATACTTCTATATTTGGAGTTATTCCTTTCAAAATATTTAATATTTTATTTCTGAGTATTAATTAGTTTCGAATATTTTTGATAAGTTATATATTACTTTAATGCTTTCTACTCAATCGATATTTAAAAATAAATTATAGAACATAAGAATGTGAAGTCGCGTTTATGCTGTTTTTAGGAAATAATGGTTATTAGATTCCCCTGAACAAATGTGAATTTTAAACTGCGAAGCAGTAAACTTTAACTCTGGAATGTCTGTTTGCAGATAAATGTATTACATTATTTTGAGGAAGTATTTATCTTCAATAATTGGAAGCACATTTTGTCAATTTCGCGAGCAAATGCCATCTGAAAGTGCAGCAATGGAATCAACATTCCCACATTTAAAGGTAATCAACACAAAATATTTACAATCTTATTTATCAGAATTATTTCGTTACAAATGTTCATACTTTTAATACGATATATATTGTTTTTGTATTCCACTCAATCGATATTTAAAATTAAATGATAGACAATATAAATGTGAAGTCGTGTTTATGGTGTTTCTAGGAAATACTTTTTATTAAAATCCACGGAACAAATGTGGATTTTAAAGTGTGTAACAACAAACTGTAACGTTGAATTGTCCGATTATAGATGAATATATTGCATTATTATAAAGGAAGTAATTGTGGTTTGATAATTGGAAGGACATTTGGCCAGTTTCGCGAACAAAATCCATCTGAAAGTATATCAATGAAATTAATATTTCCGTTATTTGAGATTAGTTATCACAAAATATTAGGTAGCTTTCATTGCAAAAAGTAAAACGCTACTAATTGCATCAGTCCGGATGAACGCACTTTCGGAAGATTTTGGTATATTTTCATCGATCATGACCCCCAGAACCCAAAAACACCTTCCGTTCAAATGTTGACATATATATGTATCTGACATTTGTCGTGCTGTAATTATCGTATTTATGAACAGATTTGAATTATACGTAGTGTGTTCATAGTGCACACTAATTTCTCGACCGAGTTCGTTGGCCAGCATCATACCCATTTTGTTTCAAAATGGTGGTCATTTAAATTTTTAAAAACATTAAAAAAAGAATTAAGTAAAAATAAATTAGAAATTGAAAAAAAAAATTTCTTTTGTGAGTTTTACTTTGATACAAAGGTTTCCAGAGCATGTTTTGTTTTGTCTCTATCTTAAAAAATGACTGAGTTAAAGCCCTTTGAATTTTTAGTGTTGCTGAAATTTTGAAAAATTTGATATTTGTCACGTGATAACACGCATATTTATAAACGGATTTGGCTGTAACTTGGTGTGTACATAAGATATACCAATGTCTGACCCGAGTTTTATCGCCAGCATCATCTGCCATATTGTTTCAAAATGGCTGCCATTTAATTTTTTTAAACTTTGAAATTACAAATTAAATATAAAAAAAAAAATTAGAAATCGAAAAAGATTTTTTTTCTGTCAGTTTGACTTTGTCACAAAAATTTCATATCATTTTTAGTTTTGTCTATCTTAAAAATGGCTGAGTTTATAGCACTTTGAATTTTTAGTGTGGATGACATTTAGTAACGGTATGATTTTTGTCACTTGATAACAAGCATATATATGAACGGTTGTGGCTGTAACGTGTTCTGTACATAGAACATTCCGATGTTTCGACCGAGTTTGCTGGGCAGTTTCATCCGTCATCTTGTTTTAAAATGGCGGCCATTTAAATTCCCTTTTTTTAAATTTAAACTTTTAAATTAGGAACAAAAAAATTTGAAGCTAAATTTTTTTCTTTTAGCTCTCTAACAATATTCCAGAACATTTTTTGATTTGACTGTATCTTAAAAAATGGCTCAGTTATAGCACTTTGATTTACTAGTGTGGCTGACATTTCGATATGATCTGATATCGGTCACGTGATAACACGGGTATTGGTGAACCGAATGAAATGTAACTCGGTGTATATATACAGATGTCTCGACCGAGTTCGTTGTCAAACTTCATCCGCCACCTTGTTTCAAAATGGAAGCCATTTGATTTTTTTTAAATTTAAAATCAGTTACAGAAAAATTGGAAATTAAAAAAGACTCTTCTCTTATGTGCTTGACCTTGATACAATAAATTCGGTGCATTTTTTGTCTATATCTGAAAGAAGGGTTGGATTGCAATAAAGAATGGTGAAATGGTTTAATATTTGTGTAATTATGCACATTTATGAACCGATTTAGATATAAATTGGTTTGTACATAGAACAAGCCAATGTCTTGATTAAGTTCGTAGGTCAGCTTCATCTGCCGTCTTGTTTCAATATTGCAATCATTTATAGTTGATAAACTCTTAAATTTATAATAATGTACAATATTTATATATATATATATATATATATATATATATATATATATATATATATATATATATATATATATATATATATATATATATATATATATATATATATATATGTATGTATATATATATATATATATATACATTTATTCCACCGGTCACCATTCCACACATTTAACTCTAGACCATTCGTATCATACTAATCCAAGTTGGATATTTACTAAGATTACTCGGATTTAAGTATTTCACACTGCTGTTAATCCTTTATAAATTTCACGTTTCATTTAAAACAGGGCTATTAGAATCTGGCAAAAGAAAAGTGGAATGATTAATGGAATGATGAAATTAAAGCTTTTAATAAAATTGCAATGCGATCACTTTCAGATTTTAAAATGTATGGTATTAAATTAGAATAAATTATTCGGTTAATCAAGAAATGTATCAACCATTCAATTATATTATTGTAAGTTAAATAAGCAGGGCCCATTGTAAGAAGGCAAGACGATCGACGGAGCACTAATACACTACAATAGTCTCCGATAGATGAAATATAATCAAAAAGACGAACACAAGTAAAAATCATGGACAAAGCTAGAAAACTGTCCAAACAGCGAGGTAAGAAACGATCGAAAAATACTTGAAAGACCAACATACGGCAGTTGATTTAAATTTTTTTTTGATGATAATGACGACGATGTACATAAATAAATATATGTCACAAGATCGTTTTATTTAGTACTAAAAAAAAAAGACTTTATAAACGCGAAAATGAATGTAAAAATATATATCTAAATATAACAAAAAGCAATGTTGCGATTTGGATGCAAACTCATCTGTTTAATCATGTTTCTTCGCATTTAAATATTTGGCGATTCAAGATCCCGAATATACCATCTCAAAGGAGGGAAGATGTATTCAATGGCACTTTAGCATTGATTAAAGTGACATTAAAGAGACAGTTTTCCTGTATCGAAGACTGATGTCAAGACATCTATAGTTCGTTGTAAGTCTGATTTATACGGTATATACTGGAGGTTTTCTATCCAAAATGACGCAATAAAAAATCGCATCTACACTAATGTATCTGAGGCATCTGTGGTAATAATTTTATCAATTATTTAAAATTTTAAATGAAAATCATGAGTTTTACTCATCGTTCTAGGACGGACATTTACCAATATTTACTAAGTACTATCACATCCATAATGGACTATTTGGATCTGTTTGGACTGCATTAAAAATAAAACTTAAATTAATATAAAAATAAAATTATGTTAAATTATAAAAAAATATCTTTAAATTGTCACTTATAAAAGGTCTCATAAATCAAATTTACGTTATTTTAAGACTATACAATGTATTATACTAAACACGAATTTATTCGGCTAAAATAATATCCAAATTTGAAATAAAATAATTTGTAGAGATAAAACGATTTTATTTCGTTTCCGTAATTAAAATTCTCCCACAGAAATTTTATGGAGAAAACTTAAGTGTAGTGCAGGTACTAATTAAATTCAAGAGCTTGCAATGTATAGTCTGTTTTGAATAGTATAATTAAAAAATAACGTATTTTACAGATTTTAATTAAAATACCCAGACGGACTGCAATTTCAAATATATTCAAATCATGTTTTTTTTCTCTCTTTTTAATGATTTTATATAAACATAATAAGAAAAAAAATATGTCGTACGTGTATTTTCAAAATATATTAGTTTTGCAGAGCAAGTGATAAGTAATCAGCAATCAAGCGTATATCATGTTATTAAAGATTGACCGAAAATTCAGTTTCGCTTTTGTTTTTGGTCCGGAATCCAAGTTTCATAGAAAATGTTATAGAATGTCCTGGCTAACAAAAAATATTTACCAAAATATCGTTTCTTCATTTGGAAATGCACAATGATGCTCGTCGATTTCTGATATATTGGTTCAAACAAAACACCCGTTATTTATTGCTTTGAACTTTACTGTTTTAATGAGCAACAACTAACTCAAGACTCATTAGGAAACAAGCAATGCATATATCTATATACTTTGATTACGCTTTTCACGTGCTCATTAAAAGCTGCAAACTTAAGAATAAAGTCAATTTTGACTTTCAAATCACAGACTCATTTTGAATCCTCTATAAGAATATTGCAGGATAAAAAATGACAAGTTAGAAAATCATTTACATCGATATATGATTACATAAAACTATTTTTAAATTGAATGACCTTCATGTGCATAGAAAATTTTTGTGTGTATTAGAAGTATTAATAAATGATATATGAGAAAATTAAATTTATTACTGCTACCAACAATGTAAACATTTAACACCTTGGGGACGACCAACTGGCATACGTGCCGGCGCCGATATCACTCACATCACGCGTGATTATCATTCGTGCCGGCGATGTTTTTACTTACATCACGAGAGACAAGTATTCGTGCCGATCAGATGAAATGTTTGGTTTTTCACAGTCTAGCATTTAAAAGTGTATCCTAATTCTATTTGAATGTATATTAAGGAAGAAGACTTCTGTTTGAAACTAGGAAAAGTAATGAAAAGATTTTTTTTAAAATCCGCATGAATTTATTTTTTATGTAAATACTACAATGGGAAAAATCATATTTTTTCATCACGTCTTTTTGTTTCATAAATTTTTTACGCGTCTAGTAAAACTTTATTTTTCTGTATTGGAAATAATTATACGGAACTTGGGAGGGAAAAATTTGCAGTTAAAGAATAAGATCATTAGTAAGCATATGACTCACATAAGTAAGCGTATTAGTAAGCATATTCACGTATATGAAGCAAGACGAACTTCTGTTTCATTGCTTTTTTTGTCTCTTTTATCTCGATGTCATTATGATTTCGTGTTTTCTTTCTTTTAGAAGGAAAGATTTATCTATTTTATATTTTTATTTTATTTCAGCAAGTTTTGCAGTTAAAAAATAAAGAAATAAGAAAGACAGAAAAGTGTGCATACTGATTGTGAGAGCTGATACGCTAATAATAGTCTCAGTGCCGCTAAATTAAGAATATTTTTCAGTGTTCTTCTTTTGATTAGAATTTAATTTTCACGCTTGTTTAAATTAATTCGTTTTAAATTAACAATATATATTTACGAAATATCTTTTATTAATTTCTGAATATTTTGAAGACTATGCGCATACATTAGCATGCATAATTCGAATCAAAAATCCGTTTTAGGTGTTATAATTGAATATATTCGATGCATTATTTGATGTTCAGTTATACATATATATTCAATTTCCAAAACACTCTCAACATTAATGACATTTTTGATCAGTATGTTTAAAATTACTATTTAATTTCATTCATTATTAATTACTTTTAATTTCATAACTGTATTTATAGTTTTAAATATTTTTAATACATAAGATATAACTAAAGATATTTTAACATCAACAAATTCTTTCATGAATGTATTTTAATATATTATTCTAGTTAACGCTTTATTATTAAATAATCATTATTCATCAAATTACTTATGTTATGCTATAAATGTTATATTAAAATAAAATGGCTAAAAGCAACTTTTATTTTAATATATCACTTATAGCATATTATAAGAAATTTGATATTTTAAAGTGATGATTCATATTATATATAATTTTATTTAATATTTCATTTTATCATATTACTATATTTGTCTATATCTATCTATATTGAACAAATTTATAGAAATGCATATTTTACTTTAAAGTATGGTTTTGTTAACTTTTTACTTATTACTATGTAATACTTTTTATTTGATAAATATTGTATGATTTATTTTATTCTTACATATAATTTTGGAATTTGCAGAAATACTTTTAAAGAAACATTTTAAATTTGGTTTTTATGTATTATGTTTCTCTAATAAGCAATAAAAACTAATATGCAGAAGTTGTTCGCACGTTTTATTTAATTAGTCTTATTTGTTAATAAAACAGCTTCCTTTAAAAGCTTATTTTGTTTAAGGAATGTCTTAAAAATATTTAGAAGCAAAAGTATTGCTGTTTTAACCAAATTATTTTTTAAATTAGGAAAAATATTTCGTTTATTGCTATATTAAATTTACATAAGTGATCTGTGATCATACTGTACTACTTTGTGGGCTAAATAATTTGTTAAAATGTTTATTACATATGTTTAAAAGTAATTTTTATGTAAAAATATCGTAGAATATAACTCATTTTTTGTGTGAATACACATAAAAACAAACTAATCTATGCATGTAAATTTCAAAAGGTTACATGGCAAAATGAATTTTTTGCAATTTTTTAAAGAATACATTACATGAGTTAGGCTTAGCTGCGCAAAATCCTTCGGCCTTGAAAATGAAATCGAATTTCCCCGCTCCGTCCACAGATGTGATTTTCAAAATGCGCGCGTCGTCGTGAATGGGTTAATAATAATAAATTATCAATTTCGATACAGTGAATAAAGGATAAGTTGTTTTGAAATAAATATTAAACGACAAGTTCTGCACGATCTCCGATTTCATTTGGTTACTTTTTTGCCTCTTTTCTAGAATTCAGTATATGTGAACTTTGTCACATTTCTTGTATATGAGCAGCATTATTATTGTATAAAAATATAAAGTTGTTCTTATCTAAAAAATGTCGCTTTTTGATATCTATTACATATCTCAAAATCTCTCTATGTTAGTAAGCTACTATTAAAATACACTTTTATAAAAATAATAGTTTTTTGTAATTGTTTCTATATTATAAGGGCCAAACGTATCTGCATAACAAATGACGTAACGCATACGTCAATTCGTGAATGTCAACACTTAAAAATTGAAATGAAATTTCAGTTTTGCAATTTTTTATACTACAAATTTTTAAACTTGTGAACATTCCCCATTTTCAATTTTTATACCGTCCTGTCGGGAAAAAAATATATGATTTCAAATGCATTCTCTTTGGAAACTGTATCTTAATTCATTTTTAACACACACACTCACACACACACATACACACACACACACATATATATATATATATATATTTAGTTTTTAGTACCTTTTTTCTAATTGTGGTAACAGAAGTACTCAATTTTTATTAAAAGGAAAAGGAAAATAATCGAAAAAAGCAGATTACTGCATTTTTATGTTTCCATATACTCATTAAAATTTAAAAAAAAAATTAAATAAAAGTACGTGCTTTTGTTGCTGAATATCGTTTGTTATAAAACCCTATGAATTTTGGTTTCATTTAAAAATTTCATTTGCATTCAAAAGCATATAAATAGTTTAGTGCCTTATCCAGGTAATAGTATCGAGGCTTCAAGTTTTGAATTAAAATGGTTTAAAAATATCTCACCTGAATATAGATATGAAAGGTGCATATGTAAATTTTGAGAAGGTGAAAATGATGTAAGATTTACATTTCACGGGGGAAAATTATTTTTTTCTTTTTATCATTATGGAAACTAGCATAAGAGCCTTAATTGATAATTTTATCATTACACCATGACGCAAAAGTTTAGACAATGACGTCATTCAGCTTTAAAATGTAGAATTATGACGTCAGAATTACAAAAACCTGTAAATATATTCAAAAACTGATTTAAAATGCTATGTACAAAAGACAGTCGTTTTATTTGCTATAATACTAATTTTTTCATAAAAGTTCAAATGTGCTTGTCGCAAAAGTTTAGACACTATTCTAAATTTCTTTGAATATTCGCTGGCATATGCAAATTTAGAATCGATGATGTCACAAATTTGGAGTACTTAAGTTCTGCAAACGATTGCGCTTCATAGTCGACATGCCGAGAGCTAAAGAAATTCAAGTGAATGAGGTTTCAAGGATTTGGCAGTTGAAAGGTAAAGGAAAGAGCGTTTCTGAAATTTCTGCTATTCTTAATAGGTCAAAAAAATCTATTTATCGAGTTTTATTGAGTGGTTCCGAATATAAAGCACAATGTCGGTCTGGGAGGCCACGTGTGACAAATGTACGAGAGGATCGCCTGATACAAAGACTAGCGAGTACTCAACAAATGAGCTTACGTGGAGTTCAAAGCTCATCGGGACTCTCTGTATCAAAGGATACGATCCGTAGACGAATTTTGGAAAAAGGAACAATCGTTTATAGCAAAAAGCTGAAGAAACCAGCTTTGAAGCTACATCATAAGTTACAAAGAATGATGTAGGCTCGAAAGCATTTGTCATATGGAGAGAAATGGCTGTCAGTCATATTTAGCGATGAAACAAAGTGGAATCTGGATGGTCCAGATGGTTGTTTATCGTATTGGCATGGCTTGCGGAAGGAACCTCGACGTTTTTTTAGTCGCAGACAAGGAGGGGGCTCGGTGATGGTTTGGGCAGCCTTTTGCTATAATGGACAAGTATCTCTGACCTTCACCAGTGGTCGTCAAACTTCACAGCATTATACCCAGACATTAGAAGAAAACCTACTGCCATTTGCTAAGCTTCTAGGGGGTCGTCAGTGGGAATTTCAGCAAGACAATGCTTCAATTCACACCGCAAAACATTCCAAAATCTTGGTTTAATTCTCATAATATAAGAGTTCTCGACTGGCCAGCATGTAGCCCAGATCTTAACCCTATAGAAAACCTTTGGAGCATTATGTGTCGCAAAGTTTATAGCAACACTACACAATACTCTTCTGTACAGGAACTTAAGACATCTATTGAGGATGCATGGTACGATATCGATCCACAAACTATGCAAGATTTAGTTTCTTCGATGCAATCTCGTATATTTGACGTAATACAGAAGCATGGATGCGCAACCAGGTTTTAAAAATTGTTTATTTCGATTTTATTTGATTTGTGTCTAAACTTTTGAGACAGCAGTTTATTTTTGTTACCATTTAATTTATTGCAATATGCACAATTCCACTTTTCTTTGTTATAAATATTGTTTATATGTACAGCACATTAATTTCAAGCAGTGATTTGAAAATTGAATAAATATTTTTCAAAATATGAAAGAATTTCTTCATTGTCTAAACTTTTGCGTCAGGGTGTATAACAGATCATTATTATTTTTTACTATTTCAAGTACGATTAAAGTGTAATATTAACAATTTCTGCAACTGAATTTTATAAAAGTAGTATTTTTTTATAAATTTAATTTAAATATTATTTTTTTAACAGTTAGACTTACTAAATTTGTGGGTTTATTATAAATCAAAGAAAACGTTCCATTTTAAACTTTCGCCGAAATTCAACGGGTTCTTCCTTTTGACACCTAATGTATATAAGTTTTAAAGATGCTAGTTTTTGAAATATTTTTTTTTTCTTGAAATGAATTGATATTAAATTATGCACTCAACGGAAAAAAGGGTAAGTGCGAAAGCACAGAGGGTTTCGTTAAATACATCCTTTATAACATTTTATCATATAAATTGAAAAGCGAAAATTGTCAATAGAAAATTAATTATTATTTGCATAAATAGCAGCACCATTATATTTAAGAATGCGCTTCCTGGAAGTTACTCACTACCATATTTCAAACTTTTATAATTAACTAATAATATTTATAGCAAGACTTTGTCAAAAACCGCATTTAAAACAATAAAAACCGCAGCTGGTTAAAAAAAGAATGCGATGTTACGAATTGAACGAAATCCTTATGAGTAATTAATCAATTTTATGCATCTGCTTTGAGATGTGTTGCAATGATATTTCATACCAATCTATGAATATTCACTACATGTTGTGATCAACATGAAGTATCATAAATCTATTCTTCAAAGTTGAATTTACCAATACAAGTTATTAATGGAGTGACTAATTATTACCATAAACATGTGGACTTTGGTCTAGATGTCAGCATGACGTTGAGGGAAAGGAATGAATCCAAGTGACATTTCTCTTAATAGATAAATGCACAAACAAGGCGATTTGGGGATTTATAGATTTCCAAAATATATTATAAAAATCGCAAAGATTTAACTTATTACAGTTATTTTTTTGTTTTATAATTACAAATATTAATAATTTTACATCTAATGCTACATACCAAATAACATCAAATATTAAAACAATATTGAATAATGAATGCCTAAATATAAAAATCACAATGCTTTTCACAAATTAAATTTTATTTAAATAGAAAAGCAATTTACAGAAGAAAATATGCTCTGGTACAAACTACAAAATGGCTGTCCAAACAAAAGTTAGTCAGCAGTAGTGTTCAAACGTAATAAAACATCTATGGTAAAGTTTATGATGGAGCTGAGTCTAAGACATGACCAATGGAATCATCACAGTATGTATACGGGTTTAAAGTGCATCAAAAAATCATTAGGATTGCTTGACAACTGTTCATCAAAGGCAAAAGAATTAATAAATTTTGCACGCGAAAAGCTGGACTTTAGCCTGCAGATGTCAATGATAATTAAACTTCTAATTACCCAATTCGAAAGAAAATGATATACCCGTGCGCTGCATAAAAATTTAACATGAATGCCGATAAGTTATATATTTAAAAGCAATATTTGTAAAACATTTATTGTAAATAGTACGACATGTACTTGTGAATGTGCGACAATACTGATCGGTGATAGTTTTTTGCTTTAAAACACTGTTTTAAATTAAGAAGTGTCAAATAAATCGCGCCTACCAGAACATAATACTGAATTCTTCTCCAAAATGCTGCCTTGATTGCGTAGATTTATTGATTTCTTTATCTGCAGATTAAGTGAAGGTTTTGAAATAAATAGAATTATGAATAAAAGTAAAATATTGCAAATCTTAGCATAAATTTAAATGAGAACTAACTGGTACCAGAAGCAGCTGGTGAATTAAATGAATAGGAATTTAATAAATAAAACAGATATTTCACTTCCCGTGTCAAAATAGATGATAAATATGAAGAACTAAAAACAAATAAGAACGTTTTTCACGTACTTTATACATTTCATATTTTTATGCTATATACAAAATAAGTTTTATATCTATTTAAACTTATTTACATCAATTAGAAAGAATAAAAGAAAATAAAAATAAAAATAAATAAATTGATGTCATTAATTTTTTTTTATATAAATTAATAGTCTTTTTCAGAATTTTATGAATTGTTGTGTGACAAGACGTATTCAGTTGTAATCACGCAAAATTTAAACTCTCTGGTTTATATAGTTTTCTGTACGGACTCTGTTACAGACAGCCAGAGGATAGGGATGGATAGGATTTCATCAGATATGCGAAGCCCTGATATTGCCCAGTTAAACTGATGGCATTGAGCTCACAGGCTCCGCATACTAATTGTACATTATAGCCTTACATTTTCAAGAGTTAATTCTGTTCGAAAAATAAATTAAGAAGGGGAAACAGCTTTCCCCTTTCCTCTTTTTTATACTTAATTATTGAACCTCCTATACTATCAAAGACATGCTTTATCATATAAAAAATCTATATCCAAAATTCAGAGCAAATCAGATAATTCTTAATAAAAACCCATTTAGCATTTATATAATTTAAGAGGAGTTATCCGCCTCTTTTATACTTAACCATTAAATTTCCAAAACTATTCAGAGATTTGAACGAAATCTGATAATTCTGCTTGAAAAACCCATTTATATAAATTAAGGGGAGGGGCAGTAGAATTCCCGTTCCCCCTGTTTATACTTATTCAATGAACACCTAATAACAGCCACGGAATCGCCTCATAAGAATGATCCTATATCTAAATTTTGAACGAAAATTTAATTCTGCATGAAAAACCCATTTATATCAATTAAGGGGAGGGGCATGAGCCCTCCGTTTTCCCTCCTATACATATCGAATGAACTCCAAAAACTAATCAGGGAAGCGCCTTGTCAGGATATACCTATATAAAATTTTCAAGTGGATCCGATATTTTTATCATGAGTTATCGCGTTACGTTCGTACATACAGAACGGGCGGGCACATAAGCTCTCAGGCTATGATAGCCTGTCAGCTAAAAATATGTATTTACCAATTAGTTTTCTATTTATTTAAATTTAAAATTCTGATTTTAAAGACATTTAAAATTAAAATTTAATTATTAATTAAACGATTTTATTACTTTAAATATTTATGACTTTATTAATTTTACTATATTTTCACTACATAAAATATGCTTACTTTTACGCAAATTAGCAAGTTAATGTCAACGACAATGATATGTTAACAATTTTTCAAAAAACATATTTCGTATATTAATGAATATTCATAAAATTGTTATTTTTGTTAAACTTGTAGCAAATCAAAATTACATGTAATAACTGTAAAACGTTTCACTTTAGTGAAAGCATTTTAATATTTCAGTGTACATTCATTCACTCGCAATGTATTCAGAACGATTAATCATCCTTTCCGTCAGAGTAATTTATTATCTGAGCTATGACTCTAATACACTAGATTCATTTGTTGTAATGCTCTACAAGGATTTGAAATTAATAGGGAAATAAGTAAATTTGCTAAGTTACACAAAATGAAGTCATGTTGGCATAAATGTCATTCCGTAAGCATTAGTATATATCTAATTAAATTGTGCTATGAAAACAATTTCTGGTGGCTCTAATATTTTCTTCCCAAGGTTATAAATGAAGCTTAAGAAAAGGTAAACATTTCTTGGTTTCAAGAAATATTATGTATTATAACATTTCGGTTTGAGTAAGATGTAAAAAATTTAAACTAAATTAAGATAGATGATTTTAAAATAATCTATTTATACCACGTTTCATAGTTATGTTGAAGCCACAAATTCTGCATTCATATAAAAAATAGAAGAAAATTTATTTTCATTTTTTAACCCTTTAAGCGTTCAGCATATTTTGTCTTTTATGTTTAATGATTCATAAAACAATACCTGTGAAACCAATTTATATGGAGATTTCTTTGTAATTACCTTACATATTTATTTAGCTTATACACTGCATAAAAAAATAATAATAACAATTTTGTATTAAATCAGCACTTCTTTTACAAGATTACATGACAAAAAAACCCAGTTAGGACGCTTAAAGGCTTAAAAAGCATGGTTGTATGTTCCATATCTATGAATGTTTAAGTTTGTAATAATGCAACATTAAATAATCTTGCATAATAATAAGTTTAATTAAGAATATTATTCACAGAATTATTTGTAATCCGAATAAGTATTTCAATATAAATTTAAATTTAAAATCATGACTTTATTACTTTAATTGTTAATTTCAGTATAAAAAAATATGATTACTTATACATAAATGAGCAAATTATGAAATGTCAAAGACAACGATAAGAAGGAGAACATATTTTACTTATTAACGAACATCCATAAAAATAAATTTGTTATTTTCATTCAATTTGTAACAAATAACAAATACAGGTAATAACTGTAAAACTTTACAAGTTAGTGAAAACACCTTTATTATTTCAATATACATTCTTACACTCGTAATATATTCGGAGCGATTAAAATTCCTTTACGTCAGAGCAATTTATTATCTGGAAAATAACGCTAAAACACTAGATACAGTTCTTGTGATGTTCCTCAATTATTTGAAATTAATAGGGAAGGAAGTAAATTTGCAAAGTTACACAAAATGAAATCATACGTTGATATAAATTTTATTACGGCATTAGCATATATCTAATGAGGTTATTCTATGAGTACAATTTCAGGTGGCTTTAAGGCATTCTTCTCAAGAATATACATGAAACTTAATAGAAGGTACTCATTATGAAAAATATTAAAACACCACGGTTTAAGCAACATATAAGAAACAAAAAACAATAACAGAGGTAAATGAATTTTTAATACTCTATTTATAGTGCACTTTGTAATTATGTTAAAGGCATAAATTCTGCGTTCCTGTAAAACATTAAACAAAAATTATATATATATATATATATATATATATATATATATATATATATATATATATATATAAACGTTTGTTTTATTGTATGTCTATAAAGGTTTCAGTTTATAATAATGTGATGTTAAAAATTAATTCATAAAAATGAGTTTAATTAAGAATACTAGCCTTTGTAATCCGATTATATTTAAAAATAAATGAAGCAATACACTAAGTATACTATTTAGAATAATCAAACATTAGTCAAACTATGTAAACAATAATTTGTAACATTATATATATTTGTAACATTATATATATAAACAATATGTAAAACAATCAACAATGAACAATTCAAATTCACGTGAATTGCGCCGAAAAGCTGCAGTAAAGCACATAAAATAAAAATATACCTTCAAAAGTATCAATTTAGCAAGAACTAGGGCACCCCCCTCACAAAACAAAACTCCCTTAAAATTAAAAATTCAACAATCAAAATACAAATTAATAGGCTGCAAGCCTCGTCAGCGATGGGTTTTACTAGACAAAAGCAGCCGAACATTCGAGTTTACAAAACAAAATATATTTAAGTGGCAGTGGATTTCGACCAGAAAGGTGAATAGCAAAAAATCAGGTGTTAAACACTCGATGGCTATAATTCACGCGCTCCCCCACCGGACCCCACACCACATTAGTAAACGAATGTCACACCTGGAACATTGTAAACGATGCAAAAATATGCACGATTCGATGCAAAAATATTCTATAACGATGCAATGTTCCATGTGAGACATTTATATCGATATATAGATGATATAATTTTGATTGGTACTGATAATACCAGTATATCTCAATTACCCGTTGATTAGCCATCCAATCTAGAAATTACAAAAAACCTGCTCTTTAATATACCATTCACTTTTTAGATCTTAAAATTATATTAAAAGGAAACAAATTAATAACTGATATATATGACAAACGGAAAGAATTTAATTTTAAAATTAATATATTTACTAATTTTAAATCCTCTCTTCATAATTCTGTATGTCGTAGTACAATCCCTAATCATTTATATAGAATAAAATGTTTATGGTTTTCTCATTTAATAAATACAAATATTAAAAAGCTTGTTTATGATGCTATAAATAATGGTTTTCCTAAAAAATTCATATATTCTTTAATATACAATTAGTAAGTACATGATCTAATAATTAATTAACACTTTGCGTAAAAAAAGTACAAAAAATATTAAGACATAAAAAAATAAGAATAAAAAATAAAAAATGAAAAAAAAAATATAAAAAATGTATATAGGTTGTTTGGGTGGGTAGATGTTAGAATACGGGGGAGGGTGGCGTTGTCTGGATGATACGCAAAGGTTAATTTAATATATTAAAAAAATTGAGAGTGGGAAATTCATTTGTTAATTTGATACAAAATTTCTATGGAGTTTAAATAACACCAATGTAGGGATTATTGTTTAGTTATATCTATTATATTAATAATTTTAATCATTTACATTATTAAATTACACTTCTCTTTTAATAAATGAGTGTACAATATCACTACTAAATGTATAGGATACTTTTTTTAATAAACTATTTTTTAATCTTTAATCTTCCTTAATTAAGAATATTGAGTTCAGCCTAGCATAGTCAAAATAAATGTTATTGATTCAAATAACATTAGGGTAAACTATGGTGTATAATTTAGTTTTTCTGTTATTACATTATTCTGCTTTTGATTAATTTATTAATTTAATATTATGATGCGTACGATATCTTTTTTGTTTTTATTATCTCCATTTTTCTTTCATATGTTATATGAATACTTCATGTTTTAATTTACCACATGCGATATCAGTGTTAAGGCAGTGCATTTGGGATTCATTCTACTTTATAGCTCTTAATTGGTTTATTTTCTCAATATCCACTATAGATTACTTGGTATTTCTTTAATTAATTTTGGTTTCATGTGTGTTGGTATTCCCAAATCCGTATTAATTTGCTTTCTCATGGCAAATACGAGGATGAAACCACACACTCCATTTGTAGTTCCAAAGTATTTGAGACCTGAAGATAATGCTTTGGCTCTACAAATTCCATTTGTATTCATATTATTCTTTTTCCTTCTATGTTCAATGTGATATAAGTTATTAATTTCTTTGGTTAATTTCAAATGGTTAATATTGTTTACTATTAATGGTCTTATATATATATATATATATATAATATTTATTTAATATTCGAGAAGATGTACTTGCCAATTACTTACACAATTACTTAAATTTCAAAATTCTGTTTTCTTTTGCATGTAAATTTAAATTTAATTTTAAATAAAATGTATTTATTATTTTATTATAAATATAAATATGTAAAATATGTTTACAAAAACAAAATTGTGACAATTAATGATTGTCAATGAAAATGGTACGTTAATTTTTTTCAAGTAACATATTATGTCTATTTATGAACATCTATAAAAATAAAATTGTTATTTTCAATAATTTTGAAGCAATTCACAATTACATGCGATGACTGTAAAGCATTCCCCTTTAGTGAAAAAATCTTTAAAATACCACTGTACTTTTATTCACTCGAAATTTATTTAAAACGATTAATTATCTTTTACGTCAGAGCAATTCATTATCCGAACAACAACGCTAATACATTAGAATCATTTATTATCATGTTCCTCAAGGATTTGAAATTAATAGGAAAGGAAGTAAATTTGAAATGTTACACAAAATGAATCCCTGTTGTCAAAAATGCCATCCCAGTATTAGTACATATCTAATGAAATTATACTATGAGAACAGTTTCAGGTGGCTCTTAGGTATTCTTCTCAAGGTTATAAATGTAGCTTTATAGAACGCCACAATTATTTGAATTCTAGGAATCCGGCAAGTATTATAACGTTGTGGGTTGAAAAACATGTAAGGAACTAAGTACAACAATTAATATAGATGAAATTAAAAATATTCTGTTTATAATATGTGTCATAAATATGTTGAAGACATAAATTCTGCGTTCATAAAAAAAACATAAAAAAAATATTTTCAATATTTCAGAAAAGTGGTATACTGATAAAAACTATAAATGTTTGAATTTTATGATAATGTGCTATTAAATAAATTTTCTTAATAATATAATTAACTAAGAAAATTGGAAAGGATAATATTCTAATAGGATTTTTAAAAATGCTGTGTAATTTCAATAAGTTTAGAATCGAAAGAAACTTTAAAGTAGATATATAATTTAGAATAGTAAGACATTTAAACCCAACATTAACCAAGCTATGTAGAAAATAATTTGTAAAAAAAAATAATAATATACGAAAGATGTACTTACCAAATACTTATATAGTTATTTAAATTTTAATATTCTTTCTTTTAAGCATTTAAATTTAAATCTAATTACTTCACTACCTTAAATAATAATTTCAATTTAAAAGTATGTTAATTTAAACACAATTCAGACAGTCAATGTTTGTCAAAGACAATAATGTGCTAATTTTGTTTCAAGCAAAATATTTCGTTTATTAATGAACATTTATTAAAATAAAATTGTTAGTTTCAAGGAATTTGTCGCAGATCACAATTACATGTAATAACTTTTAAACATTTCAGAATAGTGAAAATATTGGTAATGTTTCTCTGCACATTCATTCACTAATAATGTAGCCGAAACGATTAATATTCCTTTGCCGTCAGAGCAATTTATTATTCAGAAAATAATGCTAATATACTATGTACATTTGTTGTGATGTTCCACAAGGATTTTAAATAAATAGGCAAGGGAGTAAATTTCTAAAGCTACCCAAAATGAAGTCATGGCGACATAAATGTGTTTCCGGCATTAGTATGTATCTATTGAAGTTACACTATGAGAACAATTTCACGTGACATTCTTTTCAAGGATATAAATGAAGCTTATGAAAAGATAACGATTAACTTTGGATTCTAGGAATATGGAAAATATTATAACAGTGCTTGTTGAGCAACATATAAAGAAATAAAATGAAATGGTAGAGGATTTTTAAAGTGTTCTATTTATAGCACGTTTCATAGATATGTTGAAGAAACAAATTCTCCGTTCATATGAAACATAAAGGAAATTTAGTTTGATTATTTAAAAATCCTGATTGCTGTATTATATATTTTTAATTTTTTTGAGCTTATAATAATTTGAAATTAAATAATATTTCATTATAATAAGTTTAATTAAGTATACAATTAGCAAAAAAATGCTTTGTAATCCATTTTTTAAATAAATAAAGTATTACACTAAATATGCTGTTTAGAATAATAAGACATTAAAATGAAAAATTAAACAGACTATGTTCATTATCATTTGTTTAAAAGAAACGTCCTTCTTTACGTTCATTTTCATCAACAGGAAGTTCACATATGTATATAAATCATTTTTACAATGTAAAATACCGTTAGTGATTAATGAAGAAAAGTTTAATAATTTTAAATTCAATGCGTATGTTTTTTTTTTATTATTTTTTTTTAAGAACTGGGTCATTCCACACCAAATGAGCAAATCAGGTGTGGCTGACATGTCACAGATTTTATTGAAAATCATCATATAAGTAGATCACAATCATTTACAAGGAAACGCAAAGTAGTAGAGTTCAGACTAGTTTATTTCAGTATAAAAATTTACATCAAAGTTGATACGAAATCAAGGTCTTGTGTACATGTTTGAAATTTCAAATTTGATTATTAGCTTTAGGAATGGAAAGATTGTAATAAAAATTATTTACACTTAAGAATGAACTATAAGTAACAGATTAGCATAATTTAGTAATTGTATTTTTATTTCATAATTTAAAAATAAATAAATAATAAAAAAAATCGTGGAAAAATAAAGTATTTCAGTTATATGTTTTAAAATGAATGACACTTTTTCCAAATTCAATTTTTTTTTTGCCATTATAGCTATTTAATACATCTATAATGTAATTTTTGCCTTTTTCATTCCTTTATGAGAAAAAAAAATAGTGAAAAAAATAGTGAAAACTACTCATTAAAAACTCAACATTTTTATCATTTTTTTGGAGACGAATAAAAGCTTTCAAAACTCTTTTATATTACAGATAAAAGTGTATATTTTAAGTATACAGAGTTTTATTCTTGCTTTCAGTTTATTTTTGCCTCAAGAATATTTTTAATTTGCATAGAAGAAAAACGTTTTTTTTTCATAAAAGAACTGTATTTTAATCTTAAAATCAAGTAGCAAACATAGATGGCAGCACGCGTCTATTTTTAACAAGAAACTTGCAAAAAAGCGCGTGTTTTCAAAGAAAGATTGTCTTTAGAATGTATCGAATATTAGTTTTTTGAACCCGTTTTTGTTATGTTAGAAATTAAAAAGGCAGTATTGAAACTTTTTTAGTGTGTCATGGACTTATTGATTCTTATATATGTGCAATATTGTTGATTTTGGAGCTGTCCTTAAATTATATTTTGAGGTTAAGTAAGAGGAATAATTGTGATTTTTTTCATTTTTTAAAAAGTTTCTAAGTTTTTTTTTAAAGATGAAGGAAATAAATAATAACTTTGAAACTTGGAGAATTCGATCTTCATATATAATACTACATTTTGCATGAATTTCAAAGATGTTTTTTAGATCCTTTAAATTTTATAGCGTTTAAAAATTTTCAAAAATTTATGAAATTTCAATATTTACAACCAGTTTATGATTAGTTGGTATTACCAGATTATTATTATTGAATAAATATAAAGATTGATTTCCAGAGATTTCAATATTATAAAAAAACTTCATTTTTGTTAAATAGTTTTCAAAATATAGAACTTGAAACTTGCAACTTTCGACGATTATCCGCAAGCCATTCAATATCACAAGTTTTTTAAATGTCCAAAATTGATAAAATAATTTATTTTTCGTCAAAATATTGTGCAGACATACATTTGAATATGATATGAACATGTATCTCAAATTTTATTAAAATCGGATTCTATACAGCCACGGCTTTTTTTACATTTTTGCTCATTTGACATGGAATGACCCAACTATGTTAATAATCTAATATATAGTGTTGCCAATTGGCAACAAATTAAAAATTTACCTCTTAATCTCTTTTTCGGTTATTTATAATTAAGAGGTTATTTACCATTGTCTCCTAGCAACTTTATGCTTTACGTATTCATTTTGAACCTATATTTAGCTTAAATTTATTAAAAATATCATAGGTAAAGCTTGTCCAAAATTTTAATAAGCAGGGTCCCATTTTTTCTCTTGCAAAACAATGGAGGGTGTCGTCATTCTCAGGGATCAAAACCCGCAACAAAACTATCTTACAGTACTATTGTCAATACATACATGTAAATGCCCATCGCTGTAGAAAACATATAGCCTGTGCGTGGATATGAAGTTCCATGTAAAAAAGAAAGGAAAATAACTATGGATCGCAAAATATTTCGAATCATACATATTTTTGAGATATTATCTCAAAAGATTTTGTTGTGGAAAGAGCCCGAAATTTAATCTGAATTTTAATTGAAATAAAATGTCAATCATGGATATTCTTATGCATTTCTAGGATGAATAAATAGTCCTTAAATTATTTTGGAGGCTCAAATATGCCTCTATACAAAGCACAAAAACATGTGCATGCACATTAGTGACCAATTCATGGGAGGATCCAAATAGATAAACTGGTAACTTTCACTGATGGCAATCATTTCGCCAGACTTAGCGATTTTTTCTTAACAAAATGATTAAAGTACCTGAAATTTTAAAAGTGTAAGAGATAAAAAACACACCCCTTTACTGTATTGTAAACAATCAATAGACCAGTGTAACAACAAAAGAATCACAACAGCATAAAAAGAAGAAAAAGCTTAATTTTCACGCACGAAGGAGAAGGAAAGTGTACACTTATTTTTCTACATTTCACATCTTAGCATATTAAAAAATTCATTGAGAACTTTTGCCAATTTCCATCGTCATAATTTCCAAAATATTTTTAATAAAGAATAACTATAAATGAAGAAACACAATGACAAATGATTATTTTTTAAAGATGCGTTTTCATTTTTAATGACTTAAATACACTTAAAGTTGTTTTAAAAATTTTTATTAAGAAAATATGAAGAATTTTAAATAAAGCATCCATCTAAATTGAATTTTGTTATTTTTGAAAAAAAAATATATATATAGTACGAGGAAACGTGCAAAAGTGTGGCATTACGCCGCAGGCGCCGCGCTGTATGGCCCTGCCGTTGTTGTTAGTATTTGTTTATCAGTTACAAATATAAAGAAATTTCTGAAGCCTTTCATTTTTCTAATCATAGATGATATGCTCGCAAAAAAGGAATGTAATAGGTAAAATAATAGGCAAAATTTTATTTTTAAAAATCTTATTTCAAAATAACGTAGTTTTTAATGTAATTTCAATGAATTTTTAGCAAAGTATTTCGAAACTATGTATATATTGTTTGCAGGCGATTTTTGCATGGTGTTCTTATTTGGTACCCATTTAAAAAATTTAATTGCTGAAAAATATAGGAATGGTATTTTTTCAGCATTTTTCTTGTAATGAATACCCATAAAGGAATGGAACATATTTTTAAAGGAAAAATAATAAATCACGCAATAGCGAATTTATGCATTTTTTATGAATCATAGAGTTTACAGAATAATTCTCAAACTGTACATTTCGTTTTTTTCTGAATAACTTATTTTAACACAGAACCATATTTAGTAGTGTTAGAATGCGGATGATGGTCTGACAATGCGAAATCAATAGTAATTCTGAACTGTGATGGAAGCTGCATAAAAATGCCGTACTTTAATTATCATATTTTAAATCATGAATATGATACATACATATACAGGGTGAGTCATAAATATCAAAACAATAGGCTATCTCCTTAAATATTGCCCCTGACCCATACTTCCAATTGCAAAAATTCATAAAAAAGGTGAAATTTTTGATAAGATAAGTTGCAACTTCAAGGGGGGGGGGGGTGTCTATATGAAAAATACGAAAATTAACTTTTTATACGGCCCCCGTAGGATAAAAATTCCAATTAGGAAAAGTTTCCTTATCCAGTTCTGAATAATACACAAAAAGTTGCATCTTCATATCATCAAAATTCGCGGCGTTATAACCATTTGAATAATTCATTAGGTTTTAAGGGATTAGACACAAATTGAAATGCGCGCAATTCAAAAGACAATGTTACTTTAACAGTTGTAGGAAACGCGTAAAAAATCATTCTTTTGAGTTAGAATTTTTGTTTTTTTTTTCTTTTTTTGTGATGGGCATCTATATAATTTGCTAAGAAAATCACATCCTAAAATTTATCATAAAATTTATAAAAATTTCATACAGTTACTATTGGTTTAAATGGGATAGTTAAAATTCGTTATAACTCCAAACGTTATTTATCGGATTTCAATTTCTTTCTATTTAATTAAAAATGAAAATCTCATTTTAGTTTTGTTTCGGGGTTTTTGTTTTTCAATATTTATTTTAGAACTATTAAAAATATTTATTTAAAAAATAATAACTTTTACAAAATTATATTTTCAAAAGTATATAATTTTTCATTTTTTTAAACAAAACTAATGTAAAATAATTAAAAATAACATGCTTCAAGTTTGTACGTTTTTTTCTTAAATAATTCTTCACTTTTAATAATTTAAAGACAAGAAATAGTCGGGAAAAAAAGTCATTATACAGAAAAACGAAATGTACTCTTTTATTGCCCATCAGTTATTTAAAAGAATGCTTTTCTAAGATGCAGATTAAGTCATTTTTAGAACTTTAGCTCTTACAGCTTCAAGCTTTTTTGTCGTCCTGTAGAGGTTGGTAAAAAATCTGTATTCTGGGCTCAGGTCAGATCAGGACCGAGACGTTACTTTTTTCTGAAGACTCGCCTAACCGGGTCAAATGTATTTTTCATAACAAAATTTACATAACAAATGAATAAAGAGCAATGTTACATTGCGGTCTATTATAATCTATATGTAAAAGTTACTTTAATTGATGATCCTACAACATTTTGTAGACTCACAAAATAAAATAACTATAAATGTCACTGCAAATGATATCCATGAAGCATTTCTATGGCTATAAATGAAGTACATAAATGTACAAAAGGAACTGTTTGGAAATTAAACAAGTTGCTATGCTAATAATTATAATATCATGTGCGAAAACTGTTATATACTTCATTAATATTTAAGACACAGATTTGATTAATATTTAGCACTTATGTAACCAATGGAAATTTGACGTAATAGAAAACTACATATTTTATTTGCCGCTTATAATAATGACGTTTTTAGTAAACGATGTACGCCAAATGCATGGAATCTATATTTTTTCATGAAAAATGTTATCAGTATGTAGATAAAAATGTCAAGAGTCAACCTTGCACAGTGTATGAAATAAATTTCAATTGGTAATGATACAAGGAAACAGACATTATATTTTTTGTCGATTCGTTGTACGTGTTTGTATACAATATATAGGTGTTGTAAATAGGAGTTTAACTTCTAATTGCAGAGATGGGGTCACTAAGATTGAACTATGTTGACTAGGCCTATCGGTTCATTTTTATTAAATGCACTGCATTCGAAAATCCTTCTTTAGGACAATTTCCCTGAAAATAAATTTCTCACTTTCAAGATTTTTTTCAAATCTATTTATCAGTTTTTAACCCCCTGACTGCCCGGCAAAAGAGTAAAATTGTAATGTTGTTTTCTCTGTAATTTATTAAAAATATTAAAATATTTTTTTTCCAACCTGATACGAAATATGTTATTATGTATAGGTGTATAATCTTTAAGCGTATTAATCCTAACTTAATTTTTCAAAACTGGTTTTTATTTATAAAATTATATTAATTTAAATATTGCTTATGCTACAGTGAAACCTGCAGGTTAGTGTGCGAAAAAATCAGCCAGCGGCAGTCAGGAGATTAAAGGGAAGATCTTATTCCATTTAAAATAAATAGAATTAGGATTAGACGCATTTTATATAAAGTTTATGAATAAATAATAAAAAATTTTGCTATGTCAAAGATGTTGTTTTTCGTCTGTGTAACTTTTTATGTATCGTAAATGGGACAGTTGCTGTATAAGTCACTTATTTTATTTATTTTTTTCCAAAATCATTAAGTGACAATTTTTTTCAATAGTTCTTAAACATAATATTTAAAGCATATATATGCATAATTTTAATATTTTAAGTATATTTTGTTGCACTTCATGGTCCCTCAATATCTGAACACATCCTGGTCACATCCAAATATGGAAAATGAGATATTTTAAGCTTAACATGAAAAAGAATAATTTTGAGTATTTTTGAATTAATTAACACGGGAGCTCGAAGAATGTCTGTTCAATTTACTATGTATTCTTGGACAGTTTTTGTCCAAGTCTCCGTGTAAAGTTTAAAAGTCACTGCATTTTTTTCTTCCATTTTTTTTTACTTATTTCTTTTTTTTAATTCTTTCAGAATATTTTCTATAAATGCAAACCATCTAGCATATTCGCAAGCCTCTTAATTACACTTATAGCCTAACTAAACGATTAAAAGCTCCATTGTCCAACATTTACATGTCTGTGACGCAGCGCCATGTCTATTTACGTCATCGGAGTATTATCATTAGTCTGTTATTGTGGATTTCCATAGACTAAAAAAGAAGGAATACAGAAGTGCAGGGGATAAGGGTGATACAGAAAATGTAACCCGAAAACCCACTACATTAGGCTAAGGAAAACGGTCGTTGCAGAAACTGAGAGTTACAAAGTTGGCGCATGCATATTTAGGTTAAGGTATGTCATCTGCTCGAAAAACGAGATCACAGCTCAACAGTTTATAGTCAGATAAATTTTCCTAGCTGGAAAGCTGTTGTATAGCATGGTCCGTACCTTACGGAGTCTGTGAATTTTGTAGATAAATTCGATTTCCCTTTTTTTTAACAAATATTTATTTCTTTGTTTAAAATAAACAATAAGGCATTGAAATACTTATAAATAAATTTAAATAACAACAACAAAATTCTGGTCTATGGACATAAATATTTGTATTTTTTATTTACTTTATCCTCTTCAGACCTAATACATTTTAAGCCATCGTAAAAATTTACTGTTAATTTTTTCCATCTATTTGTACGTGCAGAAATATAATTTTGTAAAAAATAAAATAATTATTTTTAGTTTCTATTTACTAGCAGGTACACGTATGTGCAATTTGGGTTCATACTACAAAAAAAAAAAAAACTTCCTTAAAAAAAAAAAAAAAAAAAAAAAAAAAAAGGAATTTGGTGAACAATTGATATTTGTATATGCTTATTTTACATGGTATTTTTCGAAATGATTATTATTTTTTACATAAAGATACATATTGCACTTTCTACAAATAATTATTTTTCATGATTTGCAGCATTCATACCTACATTTTGAAGTAAAATTACAATTTGTTAAACGAAAAAAATTTCCAATTATGTCGTATCTAATGTCGAAAATTGGCTGCTGACTAACCTTACTTTAGATTAATTTATAACACGATTAGTCAATCGGTAAATGAATTATAATTATTATAATTCATTTACTGATATAAATATAAATTCATAAAATATAAATATAAATGAAAATTTAGATAACAATTTTCGAAGTGGGTGGAAAAAAATTTGGACCAGGATTCAAACCAGAGATGCATTGCTGAAACCACCAATGCTCTTCCAAGTGAACCATCTCGGACGAATACTGAAGAAATAATTTACCTATTGGGCATCGGGCATCATTCAATACAACATTTTTACGATGGGTAATTTTCAAAAAAAAAAAAAAAAAAAAAAAACCCTCCGAATTGAAGCCCGAGGCGCACATACGTGCACCATACAAATTACATCTAATTTAAATAGATATTAAGATCTAGTTTAAAAAAAATAAATAATTTATGCATTACTGAGGAGTTTGTGAGCAAGCTTAAAAATTACAGAGAATAAATATAAATTTTGTGATTTAAAAAATATACTTGCTTTTTTGGAGTCTTGTATTTGTCGTCATTTCTCGCCTATCTCCTGCAAAATGATATGAATAAAAACTGCTAGCGCTATCTATTGCTAAAACTAGAAAACGCTAACATGCACATTGCACAAATGACACCCTCTGGTGTCAATAAAATTATTCTAAATAATAAGTGAGATACGCAATTAAAACCAAAGGTACACAAGAGTGCACCTTGGATCTGAAGAGGTTATTTATTATTATTATTATTGTTATTGTTATTTTACTTTCCATTACATATTTAACCACCAAAATTTCGTAGTTAAAAAATACTTATATGCGACAAAACGTACATTTATTTTTAGTACACAAATATTTTACAAAAATTTATTTTTAATGTAAAAAATTTCAGTTCCAAAAAATAAGATCGATTGACATTACATGAATTTTGTTGTTTTGATTTTCAACAAAATGAAAATCCAGAGCTCAAATAAGCATGCGCCAGTTCAGGGCGCTATTGAAATTTGAGTTGCTGCAATACTGGCACCTTTAGGCTAAATACAACCTAATGCTTTCGCAAAAAAAGGAAATAAAGTTTATAATTTCTTATACAATAAAATTCTACCTAAGCGTAGAAACTAACATGGGTTATACCGTTATCATACCCAAGGAGTTTTGGTGTCTTATGTTATGCCTAAGAATTGTATGGAGCGCTATTCCAAGGATCTGGTGGTTGATCACCTGCTTGGACCGTTTTTCACTATGCTGCTTTCTACGCCTATGTTGCATGTGATAAATCACGTATTAAATACTAAATAATGTCAAGTCGGATTTAACTGCTAAAAAATTAAATGGAAAATAAATTAAAATTTTCAAAAGATACATTTCAAAGATAAAAATAAAGAAACTAAGATAAAAAATTAATTTTTCACCGAAAAAAACAAAATCGATACGGATGTGTTTTAATTTTAGAAATGCATTACAGTGCCAGCAAAAAAAAAAAAAAATAAAATAAAAATAAAAAAAAAAAATAAAAAATAAAATAAAAATGAAAAAATAAAAAATAAATAAATAAATAAATAAATAAAAATAAATAAATAAAAATATAAAATAATATAAAAAAAATAAAATAAGCTTTAAAAAAAAAATATCAACCGACTTCAAAAAAACGCTAAAAAAACTAAATAACTTTTTTAATTTTGGATTGACAAAAGGTTATCCAAAAAACACACATCGGATATAAGGTACTGGCATAAAATCGGTTAAATTTAATATATATAACTTAATATCTACCAAACATAGATTTTAGAGAAAATATTTTTTACAAGAGATGAATTAATATAATTATGATTTAAATTATGAGTATATACATATAAAAAGTAATGAACTACTTTTTGAAGTTGGTGCCAAACTATCTTAAATACAATAATAATTGTGAATATATTGTACCTTATACCATAACTAAAATGGTGATGATCATTATCGATTGTGATTGTTTGGCACCAACTTCAAAAAGTAGTTCATTACTTTTTATATGTATATACTCATAAATTAAATCATAATTATATTAATTCATCTCTTGTAAAAAATATTTTCTCTAAAATCTATGTTTGGTGGATATTAAGTTATATATATTAAATTTAACCGATTTTATGCCAGTACCTTATATCCGATGTGTGTTTATTGGATAACCTTTTGTCAATCGAAAATTTAAAAAGTTATTTAGTTCTTTTTAGCGCTTTTTTGAAGTCGGTTGATATATATTTTTTTAAAAAGCTTATTTTATTTCCTACTTTTTAGTTACTCATACTGTAATACTTACTCAATTATGTAGACTGACATACCATGTCTCTTTGCAGTGCGTTGACTAATTGATGTATTTTACTGGGATTCGATGTATTTAATTTGCTGGTCAATTTCTTATTTCATTTTCAGCTATTCGAAAGCAACTTACAATGTCGGTGTGGATGTATAGGTCTTTTGGATGTGATAACTTGTTTAGGTAAGATCTCGCTCTTCGAAATTTACCGCATTCTTCAAACTTAAAGGTGCTCGTCGATTCTTACGAACCCCGGAAATGAGTATCGAAAAGGTGACAATACATCAAGTAAAATGTCCTTACGCATCAGAGAACAACAAAGTGCTTGCTTACATATAAGCACAGTAAAATGACTCTATATATCAATGCATATTAAAATGCTTTTCTAGTTTAGTAAAATAAAGATTTTATGAAAAATCGCACTATTCTTCAGCAAACAAAGAGTTCAATCTAAATCCCATAAAGGCAGTAATGGTATCGGAAAGGATCGGTGATGATTGGATGAGGAATCCGAAACTGATAACCTAAACTTAGCTGTCTCTATGTGAAAATGAAAACATTCGATGCCCAGACAGTTCTTTGACAGACGATTTTGTCCAAACTATAGCATACAGATCTTTATGATATTTGTCTGAAAGAATTCGATTGTACGTTTGCGAGAAGTTATCAAGATTGACTATAATGACCGGCTCAACAAGATGCTTGGGGCGTGTTCAGCGCAACTTACCAAAGTAACCAATGTTACCGACCGATTGTAGGGCAGTACGAAAGCGAATTGTGGCACCAATGAAAACTATCCTGTTGAGTTGTAGCTGACGTCACACTTCGCCTTGATTTTCATTTCGTACTTGTCTACAATCGGTAAGTACCGGCAAGTGACCGGTAAGTTGTGCTGAACACGTCCTTGGTGATTAGCTTTAGTCCAGAATAGTTTCAATGAAATACTTTACTGCGTGTGCCGTCATTTGCATATAGAGGAATTCTACCTGAACAAAATCTAAGATCATTCTGATATCTAATAAGGTAACTAAATCTGAATCTAACGAAAATGTCACTACACATAGCAATGCATATTATTGTGTGTTGACTTATGGAGATACTTTTTTTTCCTTCAGAACAACATGATAGTAGCCGACCCCGTGGCGTGGTTGGTAGCGGAAGCTGTTGCCACACCGCTGATCTTCGGTTCGGGCATGGATGGTGTGTTCTCCCTTATAAGTGTAATAAATATATGTTATGGATATCTCTAATAAAAAGTGTTCTGTATTGTCTCTGTTTCTGTGTATTATGGATCAATCGAGGCGACAGCCATTGTAGCTATAATAGGCCTCAAATCACTTTCAATTCAAAGTAAAAAAAAAAAAAAAAAAAAAAAAAAAAAACATGATAGTAGCGGATTTTTATCTTTTTGGCACGTACTTCCGATGTCAGTTGGTATCGATGTGGGTTTCCGGTTTAGAGGATGTGAGAACTTGTCCAGTTAAGATTAAGCACTTTGGAATGATCTCGCACTTCGAAAATTTACCACATCCAACAAATTTTAAGGTCCACATTGAAATCTAAGAACACCGAAAGCAGGGTCTAAAAGCTGAAAATCCATCAGTAAAGTATCCCTACACAATTAGAGCGCATCAAAATGCTTCCATCAGTTAATGCAGAGTAAAATATTTCCATATGATGGTACATATTAAAATACTCTCCTTACAGTCATAAAAACTAAAAACGAATCAGAAATGTACCATGATTTAATAAATAATCTGCAGTCATCTAATTCATCAATAACCACATCGGAAATGACCACTGGTACTTGTATGTTGAGTTTGAATCTAATAACCGCAACTTGACAGCCTCTATAAGAGAGTGGCAATATTCTACACTGTAAAAAAATATGACTATTTTGCTGCATCGTCACTCCTCCACTTTTATAGAATATCACTCTTTTGGCCAAAGAGAATGCTCCAGGATAGCCTGAAGTAGTCGTTTTCTATAAAAGCGGTGGAGTGACGGTACAGCATAGTCATATTTTTTACAGTGTATGTTTAGATTGTGCTTTGACAGACACGGTTTTTCAGACAACAGAAAATGTTGGAATTTTCTAATCTAAAATTTAGCAATAATCACCAGAACAAGTACGATTATACGAGTGCAAGAAGTTAATTAGATTCACTTTAATGGCAAACTCATCAAAATGTTTGCTATTCTCTTTTGTCTAGACTTTTCTCAACTTATCAAATATCCCCGTATTTTGCGACCTTTGACATCGAGGAATTCTGTCAGAAAAAAATCTGAAAGCAATCCGATATTTAATTTGATAATTGAATCTGAATCTCAAGACTGTGTAGATACACATACACTGTTAAAAATTTGACCCATTTGCTTCAGCGTCACTCCACCACTTTTATAGAAAAGGGTTACTTTCGTGTATTATGGAGCATTCTCATTGGTCATAAAAGAGATATTATATAAAAGCTGTGGAGTGACGCTGCAACAACTGGGTAAAATTTTTAAAAGTGTAGCAATAAAATTTCATTTCTTTGTTCATCCGGCATAAAAAACACCCTGATACAGAAGCATTCGTGCTCTGACATTTAAGGGTACTTTAAAGGTAAATTTTCAGTTTTTTTACACCTACACTGTAAAAATATGACTATTTTGCTGCATCGTCATTCCCCCGCTGATATAGAATATCACTCTTTTGGCCAATCAGAATGCTCCGTGATAGCCTGAAGTAGTCGTTTTCTATAAAAGCGGTGGAGTGACGATGCAGCAAAATAGTCATATTTTTTAAAGTGTATTTCCGATGTCGGTAAGCATCGATGCAGACCATCCATTTTCGTGCATACAGCAATTGATCCGATTAAATTTTGCACTTTGGAATGAACTGGCCTCTAAGGAAAAGTGTCTACGATCTATATTTTTTTTTCACTGTTTAGCGAAACGAGATTGACCAATCAGAAGCCAGCATTTTTGCAACCTTTCACTGTTTGAAGTAAACAGCGAACACTGTAAAAAATATGACTATTTTGCTTCCTCGTCACTCCACCACTTTTATAGAAAACGACTACTTCAGGCTATTATGGAGCATTCTCATTGGCCAAAAGAATGATATTCTATAAAAGCGGGGGAGTGACGATGCAGCAAAATAGTCATATTTTTTACAGTGAAGTTTTCTAACAGTGGTAATTTTCACATTGATCAATCTTATTTCGCTACCAGTGCAAAATCTATCTACATCTCGGCCAATGTCAGCCAAGATTTCGTACTTTGTAGAAAAAATATCTCGTATCGGGGTAATAGTGATAGCCTGAAATTTTATTTATTTATTGTACACACACATCAGACTTGTGTGCTCGACATGCAAGCCTGCGAGTACCTGAAAAATGAACGCTTATAATTGGATGACTGCTGGAAAAAGAAGTGGCATTTAAATTATTTTATTTTTAAAAGGTTCCGATCACCACAATTTGATGACATTGACATGGGACCAAAAGGACGTCTTACACTTTCAAACAAAAAAAGAATTATCAAAATCGGTTCATATTTAAAGAAGTTATGCGTGAACAAGAAATACATACAGGTCGAAATCCTAACCTCCTCTTTGAAGTCGGTTAATAAATCTTGACACTTGCGATTTTAGATGTTTTGTTAAATATCTAGAAATGTACACAAGGAATTAATTAAAAACTCCAGGTATGTAAACAAAATAGCACAAGTCATATATTTTTGTGAAGATTCCCCCCCCCCAAACCCATAGGAGACCATCAACAAATTGAAAAAGATCGAAGATTTTTGGATAAGCCTGTTAAAAACAATGCACCAAAAGCACTCAAACTGCACATTATGGTTAAGTGGATTAATGTAATAAACTGTGTTCATTTGAATGTAACATGTACACTTGTAGAGAAATTAAGGTTATTAGAAAAATAAACCCAAATATTTCCAAATTTTTTGCTTATAATTTCCAGTGTTCTTAATAAAAACAATATTCTTTTTAGAAAATATGACAAACAACATTGTAAATTACACACTGCAATTAAAATTTAAAAAATATATATATTAATAATTGCAAGAAAATGGACAGGTTTACTAAATAGAATTTCAGTATGCGTACGTGATATAATTCAAAATGTAATTTATATAATATGTTAGCTAAATGTATGCAGCAACTTTTGTAAAAATCTCAAAAATATAGCTTGAAAATTCTGAAAATTATCGTTGATAGAATAAGATCGAAATTCGTTATTCCTGAATTCAATGAAAAACATGAAGGGCTGTATCCATATTCCTTTGATTAGTGTTTACACAGTATTACGTGTACTGTTACATTTCGATATTTCTCTTCTTTTTATTTCCTATTGAAAAAAAGGACTTTGGTGTTATTCTCTCTACGATAATTTTCAACTATGTTTTTGAGACTTTCACAAAAGTTGTTCTATATATTTAGCTAACACATTATGCAAATTATATTTTTTTTGTGATCCTGCATGCGCATTGAAACCTTATTTATAAAACCAGTTCATTTTTCATGAAATTATTAATATTTTTAAATTTTGATTGCAGGGTGATGTACAAAGTTGTTAATCATATTTTCTGTAAATAGCATTGTTTTTATTAAGAACTCTGTAAATTATAAGCAAAAATCTTGGTACCAGCTCTATACAAACCTTTATTTCTCTCCGAGTATACATAAAAATGAGTATAATAATACTATATTCATAAAAATGAACACAGTATACTACTATAAGCCATTTAATCATAATTTCAAGTTTGAACGCTTTTGCTACATTCGTTTTGACTGGGTTATCTAAAAGATCTTCGTTCTTTTTCAATTTGTTGACGGTCCCATATGGGATTTATGGAAAAAATCGTCGTGAAGATATATGATTTGTACTATTTTGTTTATATATTTGGAGTTTTGGAGTTATTCCTCATGTATATTTTTATGTATTTAACAAAACGTTTGAAATCGCAATTGTCAAAACTTCTTTTTTTTATTTATTTTTTATTTATTATTATTTTTTTTACTATTGTGTATGCATTTGTATGTATGACTGTACGTATTTACAGCCTCAATATTAACAAACTGTGAGGATTGATGTGAGGACATATTTTTTTCAACCTATAACATGGCTGAGATATCTTAGAGATCAAAGACTAAGGTAATGATTTTACCAGAAGTCTAATAAATAATGAATAAAATTTTATCTTGTATTTTAAAACTCTTTAGTGCCTATTATATACCTTTAAATTATACCTTTGACTGAATATACTTATTGACTGCACAATTTTAAATTGTGTCAATCTATTTAACAAGCCTCATGATTTGTCAACATAACATATTAACGAAACTTTTAAAATACATTTTAAAGTATGTTTTCTTTTTTTTTTTTTTCATTTCTTTGAACTTGTGCATTTCCACTAGCCTACATTTGAGAATTTTCTTATAATATTGTTATATATATATATAACAATATTATTAATATTAATTATAATTATAATAATACTATTGTTATATATATATATATACCGGGTGTCCAGTAAATGACTGACCCATTTTAAAATTAAATAACAAAAAAACGGTTTGAGATAAAAATGCGCGGTTTGCGGTATTGCTATTAGAATATCAATAAATTTTGAATACGCACTTCCTTCAAATAGTTCTAATTTCGGCCAAAAGATGGCGCTGGCGGCATCAGACTACAGAAGTACCGCCTGTTTTCTTGTTCTCAAGCTGATGATCTTTCCGGCTCATTTTTCCCGAGTCGAATTTGAGTCGAAATGTTGAATCGACTCTCTACTCAACTGCAGAAATAGGGTTTGTTGATTGGAACGAGATTTAAAATAACATTTAAGATTGAACGGGGTCTATTGTAACAATCTATGTCTATTGCTGCCTCCTCAGACAAAGATCAAGGGGAACTACAAAAACTAGTTTAAAATTACTGTAAAACATCTCCAAAGATGTGTCAATTTATGAATAAATATTTATGACAAGCAAACGTTTGTTAAAAAATCCTAGAAATATTTGTAACAATTCCAGAAAAATTTAAATTAATTTAAAGGATGTTCTTTAGTGTTTCAAAATTCACTTCAGAATATGTCATTTTAACCGCTTAACAGATACTTTTTTTACGTATATATAGAAACATATTTATGTAAATATGATTTATTATCTTTTTTAAATTATGTCTAAAAAAACCAATGTTCAATTTATTTTTCTATATTAATATTTATAAAATTGAACTAAAATAAGTAGACATTCAGTTTTATCTGTTATCTAAAATACCTATGGCCCCACCAGTGGATGATAGATTCTGACGTTTCAACTGGTAGACGGCAGTGCTGGGTTCGAACCCAATCGCGTCTGTCGGCATAACTGTTCAGAATTTTCCGTGGTTTTCTTCGAACCTTGGATTTTCTTGTGTAAATACGGGTTAGGTGCCCTTACAGAGACATCCACGCAGGGCATACCCTGACCATCCCCTCATCATTTTGACCTATATCCCACGTGTACATAATCGGCCGACTTTAAATAAACCAAACCAAACTAAAATATCTACAGGCAATTTTATGGCAAAACATTTTTACGGAAACTTTTTACTGAAATAAAGTTTCGTTTCTTTTTTTTTTTTTTTTTTTTTTTTTTTTTTTTTTTTTTTTTTTTTTTTTTTAATATTGCGTGAGACAAAAGCTGTTGAAAATATTTCAGAAGCCAAAGCAGAATCCACTGTCCCGATCCTTTCTTTCATTTACTATCTCCCGATTCTACTTCTTTCTCCTGTTGGATTCGATGGTTGAAATACGAATCGGTTTTAAAAGCCTAGATTATAAATTTTGAAGCTATATTTCTGTAATGCAATACCGAATAACAATAAAAAAGCAATAAACATCAAAGTGATGCTCTTAGCACAATATCAAGTTTAAATTACATATTTCCCTCCTATATGGGGGAGGGGGGCAAAAATATATTTCAGGTTCTATGATGCTTTTTGTAATAAAATTTTGGAGAGGGATGACTTACAGGCTATAAAAAAAGATACGTCTTCCTTTTTTCTTTTTAAATATCCGTACATTTTAGCGTAGATAAGTTTCCTGCCGGGGGTGGGTGGGGGGAGGCGAGATGTGTGCAAAAGACATCTTAAAATCTCTCACGGGTTTCGTAATAAAATTTTTGGATACGTTAAATGACAAAATATGAATATAAAGTAGGGATGCATTCGGTTTTCGGAAAAAATAATAATATTTTGTTTTAGGCAGGTTTTTGCCTTAGCAGGTAGTTTTGTATGTTTCTTTCTACTTCGTGATCAATAAATTTTTATGTCTAAAACAGGATTTGTTGTAGACGGATTCCTGTATAGTAAGATTTAGAAAATTTTAATGTGCCAATTTATAAGTTTTCTTAGACAGGAGACTTGGCAACGCTATTTGCATACCATTGTTTTAAAATTTTAACTGATTTGCCCGTACAACATACCGGCAATTATAGTTTGCTTCTTCCATCACTTAAAGCTTTCTGGCACTACTAAAAATTTTAAATGCAATTTCATACTATTTAATAGAAGAAATATCTAAATTAAATATTACGATTATTTTAGCTTTAAAAAAGCGGCGTTTATCCCATATTTTCATTTTATTGTATGTAAAAAAGCGTATCAGTTAAGCGGTTAAAATAACATATTCCGAAGATAATTTTGAAGCACTAAAGAACGTCTTTTAAATTAATTTAAATTTTTCTAGAACGCTTCTTTAATAAATGTTTTCTTGTCATAAATATTTATTTATAAATTGATACACCGTTGGAGATGTTTTACAGTAATTTTAAACTAGTTTTTATAGTTTCCCGTGATATTTGTCTGAGGAGGCTACAATAGACATAGATTGTTACAATAGACCCCGTTCAGTCTTAAATGTTATTTTAAATCACGTTTCAATCAACAAATCCTATTTCTGTAGTTGAGTGGAGAGTCGATTCAACATTTCGACTCAGATTCGACTCGGGAAAATGAGCCGGAAAGATCATCAGCTTGAGAACAAGAAAACAGGCGGTATTTCTGCAGTCTGATGCCGCCAGCGCCATCTTTTGGCCGAAATTAGAACTATTTGAAGGAAGTGCGTATTCAAAATTTATTGATATTCTAATAACAATACCGCAAACCGCGCATTTTTATCTCAAACCGTTTTTTTTATTTTTTAATTTTAAAATGGGTCAGTCATTTATTGGACACCCGGTATATATATAACATATAACATAATGTTAACATAATGTAATTGTTATGATAATGTGTATATGTATAATGTGTTATATGTTATATAACATATAACATATATATAACATAATTATAATAATACTATTGTTATATATATATATACATATATATATATATAAATTCAAAATTAATGTAAAAATTTGATATTAATTTCAAAGCAGTCTTCATTTAATTATTTTTTTTTTTTGCATTACACTGACAAGTAGATCCAAATGCAATACACAGAATTTCAAACTCCGGGAATTTGCATTTTGAATTATTTATACAAAAATAAATATGCAAAAAATTTTATAAATACAAGTCGTACTGGGAACAGTATCTATTAGTTTGAATAATTCATTTATTCAAATTATTCTACTAGAAATGTCATTTTTCTTAAAATTATTTATCAAATTATTTATTTATTGTGCATTTATTAAAAATATTGTTGACATTTTTTGTAACACAAATGCATTTATAAGCATTATTTTGTGTAATTTTATTCCTAACAAACTTTCAAGAAACATTTTTTAACAACGGTAATACCATAAGATATATTTCTCTATTAATAAACACTTATATAGTACTCAAAACTACATTATATTGTCATTTTTAGTTATTTCGATTAACAACATTCCAAAATTATCCTATTAGAAGAACAGAAAATATGCAGCTAAAAAAAATCAAAATGTGTCACTGATAAATGACTTTTGAATGACGAGGATTCTTTTTTATCCATCGGTGTAACGTATTTTCTGAAATATTTTCCATAAGAAAAGTTTTGTCGATTTTTTTTTATGAAATGTTTTCTTTTCTAAACGTTCTTTTATCCTAAAAAAAATGTTTTATTTTTCTTTTAAGAATAGTTTTGACATACACTCACACTTCTATGTTTCAGTGGAAAAATATTTGGATAATGTTAACTAAAAATTTGTAAACGTATTTTTTTTCAAATAAACCTTGCTTAAAAATGTGTAATGGAAAAAAAAAACACGCTTACATTTTAGTTGAAGTTATAATGAATTATGAATACATATTTCTAACACGTTAAAGCTGGAGTATTATAAATTTAAAATCAAAAAGAGTTTCACTTGCCAAATTGGTAAAATTAAGATAACCGTGGATTTTTGTTCTTATAGAATAAACCCAAGTTAGTTTAGAAATGCTATATAGCATTCATTAAACATGAATTCATATGCTTTAGTGTAAAATGTATTTTTAAAATAACAGTAAAAATACGCATGAATGTTGAAGCATGAAATAAGTTAATATACGACTTTCCAGGGAGTCATGCCTCAAAACCGCATATATAAGCTGTAATGCGCTGCGTTAATTAGTATTCTTGAAGGTAACATCGTTTTGAGCAAATGCCAATGTTTTTGACAAGTATACATATATATGTATCTGCGTGTGTGTGTATGTTTATACCAGACTTACATCATTGTCTTTCGTTTTATATTTAATAGTAAATACAAGTATGGTATCAAAGAAAATTTGTATCCTTCCTTAAATTTATATTGAAATATATTTAAAACTTTTAGAAGTTCTGAACATAATTTTACATTTATAAATTTAGTCAAATTAATTTCGTTTTATTATTATAATTATTTCAAATATTTAACTATTTTATTTTAATTATTTTTTATTTTATTTTTTTATTATTATTCATTTGTAGTTGTAATTTCTGCTGTGAGTTCAAAATTACAGAAACGGAATTATTTGTGCCTTATAAGTTAAAGCCCCAAAAATTATATATTTATCATTAAAAATCTCTTACAAATAATATGATTTTTTCGGCATTTACAATTGTCTTTATAACGAAACGGATCACAATCTTCCGTAACCATGGAAACTTGAACTTGTAACATTTGTCCTAATGTCACCTATTGCTTACACTAACGCAACATTTTTGTAATTGAATCATTGACTACAAGTCGACGCTTATTGAAAATATTAAAAATTGTTCTTAAAAACAGTTCATTTTCATTATTAATCTATTGGATATTTTTCTTTGCTGTTGAAGAAAAATAAATTAAAAAATAACTTCAGTTCCATGTTTTTCGGGGGGGGGGGGGGAAGAAGACAAATTTAAACATAATTTTAATAAATGCAAGTGCGATTCAGTCATTAATTTTACGAAAAACTAAAGTTTGACATTACGAAATTTTTGTTTAATTTATAAAAGACAAATTTAATTTTCTATCAAAATAAAATAAGACTGAGAAAAAAAATAAAACGTATGTTTAATATTTATTACACAAGTGTACCAAAAAACACACAATTTTTTTTTATCCTAGAAAAAATTAAAAGATTTACAAACAAACAGCATACGGTAACCACTTCCAAGTAGCTCATAAACAAGTGCATATTTGAAGTTTAAAGAAGAAATAATAATAAAAAGAATATTGCCCAGTTAAACTGATCGCATTGAGCTCATAGGCCATGCACAGTAATTGTATTTTTTTTTCTAGGAATAATATCCTTCAAAAAACAAATTAAAGTCCGAATTAGCTCTCCCATTTCCTCTTTTTGTAATTAATTATTGAAGCTTTAAAACTTATCATGGATACCACTTATTATGTAGTAAATCTATATCTAAATTTCAAAGCCAGTCGGATAATTCAGCATAAAAAGCCTTTTTTTTTTGGTTTAAAAAGAATTACCACCGATTCCTCCCTCTATGCATATCTATTATACACACAAAAATATTGAGAGAGATACACCTTCTTAGAAAGAACCCATATCCAAAATTTAAAGCAAATCAGATAATTCTGCATACAAATCAATTTATCTAATTTAAGGGAGATAATTGCCCTTTCCCTTCATTATACTTAACAAAAGAACCTTACTAGTAATCAGAGAAGGATCTTATGAGTATGAACTTACATTCAGAACTTTAAGTAAATTGGTTAATTCTGTATGAAAAAAGTTTCATCTAAATTAAAAGGGTAGCCCATTTGATACCTCCTTAATGATTATCCAATGATCCCCAAAACAAATCAGGAAAGCATCTTATCAAAATGAGCTCATACCGAAATTTGTAAACAAATCGGTGAATTTTGCGCGAAAAACCAATTTACACAAATTAATGGGTGTTACCCAAATTGCCTTCATTTATACTTAACCAATTAAGACCCAGTACTAATTATGGAGGTGCTTCAGCAGAATAATCCTATATCTAAAATTTGAATGAAATCTGATTATTCTGCTTATAAAACCCATTCATATAAACTAATTGGAGGCCCCCCCGTTCTCAGTTTATACTGATCAAATGAACTCCTAAAATTAATCAGGGAAGCACTTTATCAGAATAAATTTATATCCAAAAATTGAAGTAAATCGGATATTTTTATCATGAGTTATCGCGTTACATATATACACACGTAGATACTAAAGGAACGGGCACATAAGCTCCCAGGCTTTGATAGCATGTGAGCTAAAAACAAATTTTCATTTGGTGGCATTGATATCCGGAAAAGTTTTCGTAAGAACATTCATTCCCTTGTGCTAGAACATCTTATCATTTAGTATCTGTATATTTTTAGCACCGAAAATTTTTCTGGTGATGTCACATGAAATGAAAATTTTTCATGCGTATTTTTCTGTCAGTCAAACATGATAACGTTACGTAATTACTATTTAACCTAAAATAAATATTACATTAATTTGAATATTAAAATTCATTATACTAATATCATGTTTAAAGAGATTCTAGAATTGCAACATTAACACTGTTGTTTTAGAAAATCGATTTTTGTACTATTTGGAAACATTTTCGAAAATATCTTATGGTCAACAGAAATTATTTCTGTAAATGCTACTTTAAATCTAGAAAATATGGCAATTTCAAGTTATACATGAAAATCTAAAAAAAAAAGTCAAATAATGTATTGCAAATGTTGCAATCCATACTATATCTAGTTTTATAAACATCCAGAACTTGGTGCAATAGATGTTTAACTTTTATGAAAAAACTTAAACAAAGAAAAAATATAAATATATTAGGATTATGTATATTAAATTCAATTATATTTGAATAATGTGACTCCATCTTAAATGCAATATAATCAACAAGGCAATCGTGAATTATTACTTATCATAGTATATCTTTAAATTGGTTACGTATGATAGCCACAATAGTATAAAAACGAATTTTAATAATATATATATATTTTTAATTTTTGATTTTATTTTTATAAAATTTGTGATAATTCTACAAAATTAAGCAGTATTTCAAGACGTTAAATATCAAACCACATTTTGGGTTTTTGCTCTGTTATATGCAGATAGACGGACATAGAGACAGGTGGATGAAGAAGACGGCGTAGATTTTCTGCTATATATTTAAATAACTACCAGTGCACTTGAAAAAGAGAGGATAGACTACATGTTTCCGTTAGGTATGTACATTTATATTTATAAGAATAACTGGAATTTTCTTGTATAATTTAAGAAAAATTATTTTTAGTTTTTCTCTAAATAACGTATATCATAATCAATTAGGATTTTTCAAGCTTAGGCATTTAAAACGGAAAGAGCCCTGTTTCGAAAAATATGCTGAAAATTTATTATTAAACGATTAACAATATTAACTGCTGAAATGTCAAATAAGTAATTTTCAACTGCATACTTCTAAACTGTATATATATATATACATATAATACTGATAGATTAACTTTAACGGAAAATTGCAACTTACAGGGGATGAGATTCAGTGCATCTGTTTTGTTGTGTTTTGTATTTTTGTGTTTTGTATTTATGTCGGCCAATTATCTACACAGTGGAATACAGGCTCTAAGGGGTGGGATGTCCTCCGTGGGGGTCTTTCTAAGAGAACCTAACTCGTATTTACCCAAGGTTCGAAGAAAACCACGGAAAACTCCGAACGGTTTGGCCGACGGTCGTAATGGGTTCGAACTCAGCACCTACCGTCTACCAGTTTGGAAATTAGAACCTCGCGGCCACTAGTGGGGCCCCATCAGTGCATCAGATTTAATCATTAAGTGCAAATGACTGAAAAGAAACTTTGAACAGTGTAAATTATGTTAAGAATTTTCGAAAAAAAAATGAAATTATAATTCATTTTCTTTTGTCTTTTACTAAACCATATGCCACATATGGTTCGTACCTAAAAACATAATTTACATTATTTTCCACGAATTTGGCCAGTATGTTCTCTGACCCTCATCAGAACCAATCTAAAGAATGGGATAAAACTTATATTTGTCCATTTCAGATGATTAGTCTAGATGTAAACTCTGCTTTTAACAGAATAGAACGTACAGAAGATGAGATTCAGTGTATCTTATTTAGTTTTAAGTGCATATGAATAAACAGAAACTTTGAACAGTGTATGTATTGTTTAGTTTTTTTTTTCTTTCGAAAATAGAAATTTAAAAAAATAATCCATTTTCTTTAATCTTTTACTGAACCATACAATATATATGGTACATACCTAAAAATATTATAATATTCATTATGTTCCACAAATTTCGTCAGTATGATCTCTGACCCTGACCAGAAACAACCTAAAATCGGAACAACATTTACATTTGTCCATGTCTGACGATTACACTAGAGGAAAATTAGAATTTGTTTTTCGGAAAAATAAATAAATAAAAATAGATCAAGATTTTCAAGTAAGGTGAAATATTTCAACTGAGTGAAAAAAAATAAACGGACAAGTAATAATCGAACTCAGATCATTGGTTTACAAGGACAATGCTCTACCCCTTAACTGTGGTCTCTGAACTGCAGTCGGGCTAATATACTTTTACTTATTTTGCTTGTAGAAACTCTTTTATATCACTAATTCGTAACTGTAAATTTATCTTTATTAATTTTCACATATTTTTTGACCAAATGAAGCGAATATATTAGTATGAAAAAGTAGTGTTTAGAACCTATTTTTAATTTACCTTGTCAAAATGAATCAATTAGTTCAGGGGTTAAATTAACTGAGTCCACACCTGGAAAGCATATCTCGCTCAGATTATCTGAGCGACAATTATGTTGCTATTATGTTACTATTATGTCACTATTATGTTACTTTATAACACCGAAATTCTATTCAGAATGATCAATGTCACTCTCACAATTATCACTATTTCGCTCTACTTCCTTCATCCACTATGGTAATGTTTCTATAGTAATGTTTCTAATGTTTCTAAGTCGGAATCGCGATATTTGACCTTTTTACTAGGACCGGGAAAAACAAGTTATTTTTCATTCGAATACAATAACACTAGCACAAATGGTGTGAGAGATCTAGGAGACTGCATTGATATTTTGACGCGTTATAACGGATAGACAAATGATCCACCAGTGTTTACCTCTTGATCATGAACACATTTCAAAGCTATTTGATAGTACTTAATGTCATCTGCCCTTAAAATACGGGGGTTATAAGGTACTTACAATATTAGATTAAAAGATGTTTTACACACCGCATAAATCCAATTACGAATTAATAAAACGTATTAGGATAAATACACAAAAAGTTCCCTACGGTGTTATGAAAACATTGTCTCATAAATGTATATTGTGACTTTGTTTTATGACTTTTTTGTGTGTACAAAAACAACAGTTACGTTCAATACATATTAATTAACAGTTGAGTTTGTCAAATTTTAACCAACTGAAATGGTCAACTTATTAAAATAATAATAATTATGATAATAATAATAATAACACTTTTTTAATCGCCAGAAAAATTCTGAGAAACATAAAAAAATACGATTTTATATTATCCTTAAAATTTGAAAATTAATAAAGAGATTAAGTTATACTAAATGAACATATTCATCGTTTGCATATTATTTGATAAATTGATAAATAATTAAAAATTATTTAACTAAAAATTACAAATTGCAGAATATTTTATAGATATAGATTTTTTTAACTAATTACAATGTCTTTATTCAATTTTACAGCACTGGCTTTTGCTTCAAGAATTACATTATACAAATTTTATAATGTCGCCCAAAGTCTTATCACTTCTGTGTTAAAATTCAAACCACAAGTTCGTTTACTTAAAAATATTAAAACTTTTTAATGTTAAAAATTGTAAGATCTAAATTTAAATGTAATTCAAGAATACATTGTTAGAAACAAGACAACATAATTAAGTCTTGAATTTAAATATGAAGCTTTATAGAAACTTGGCTGATTTTAATTTGATTACATAAAATTTTTGCATAATAATTTAAATAAGAAGTTTAAATAAATTTTTCTGATCCCCAAATGTTTAGTTACTTTAACAATGGCATTATTTATATTTATAAAAGTTCTGATGAATACATTATTTTTGATCTAGTTATAAAGTAAAATGAAATGCTCTTCTGAATTAATATAGGTACATTTATTAAATAATTAATGAAAATGAAAATAAATTTAACTTCATGTTTATTTAAGGAATGATAATGAGAAAACGTCTTGCTACAGAAACATTTTGTGTGTAATTAAATTAAAAGTAGAATGTTTTAAAGTCAATGGGACGATATATATATATTTGTGTGTGTGTATATATGTGTGAGAGTATCGTAAATTTTTAGCTCTCAGCTGATAACAATTTAAATAGAAAAATATTTTTTTTCTAAGGCTTCCCTTTACAGTCAATATCCGGAATAAAACCTTTCTCCCAGTTTTTCATTTTGAAGACCGTCCTGGAATACACTGCGGATTGAGTTGAAATCCATTGTTCAATCTCATTTGTGACATCAAACCGAAACCGGATATATTTTGAGTTTTGGGAATAACGAAGAGTAGCATGGAGCAAGATCGGGTAGATGTGTCTAAATTTCAAAGCCCCATCGCTTATAAAGTTCCGCAATCGCAGTTTGAGATGATATTGACGGGTGGATGATAATTCTGGAATTCAGTGTGCAGAGACAATTTAAATGAGGAGTTATTCCTGAATAATATTTATGCATACTGCCGTAACTAAGATGAGTCTCATTCATAATCATTGGGATAGTTATCCTTCGATCTAGTAGGATAAATTCCTCAATTTTTCACTATGGTCATGCACATCTTTTACTGAATATAAAGGCCATGTGGCACGTTAGAAAACTCTTTTTTTTATCAAGCAACGGTCTTCTATGATGGATTTCCCTTTCATAAGAAATATTGTGTGTGTTTCAGAGAAACAACATGTGTGCGCTTGTGTGTAAGTGTGTGTGCATGTGTGTGGGTTCGTAGATGCATATGTGGTCAGTTAGTATGCTTTTGGTGATAAATAACGCTAGAATTCTCTTCAATTTATCCAGCATTTTAATTTATTTCCCAGTGTTGAAGAAGATAACTCAACGGAAGTTGAAAAATATTTTTATTCAACATAACATCATATCTCTTCAGTTAGATGATATAGCTTTTAAATTAAGCATTGTTTTTCGAGAAATCTAGTAATGATCATTGGATAGTTTAAAATAGGATGCATGAGTATCACACGAATGTTAACAAGGATTTACTAAAAAATGGACAAATGTTTCTCACGTAAAAGGCTTCCGTTCACGCAATTTTCATTTTTCTTTAAAGGAAGTAGTCGAAGGGCCTTCGTGATTAAAAATTAGAGGAAAATCAATTTTAATTGAATTGTGATCTTTCCATATCTATTCAAAAGAAAGCTTCTGGAATATATAGGTATATTAGAATCTAGAAATAAAGTACTTTTACTCTAAGCTGAATAATTTACATCTTGAAATTGATGTTTGTGGATAAGGCAGTGTTTTTGAAGTTATTATGTTAAACCAGGAAAAGACCGATAAAAGATTTATTACAGTTTAGAACTCATAAAGGAATTTAAATAGAAAAGGCCCTAAAACGCTTTCTGCAAGAATCTCCTTCTTTTAATATTTCGATGAAACTGTTAAATTTATGTGATCGACATCACGGCTGCACAACATTAAAACAAAAGCCCCGTATTACCTCTGTACCTTTGCAATTAGATAATTTAATTAAAAGACTATTAGTCTCGTAATTACAACATAAGACGCATAGAGACTGCACTGGTATATCAACGATAGAAGTATCTTGTATCTTTCAAAATAAACATTGTATTCCGTATGATCACACCATTACCCATGACAAAATGATTTATTAATATACGTTTTCTTTACCGAAAAAAAAAAAAAAATACTACCCGCCTTAGAATAATTTTACCGCAAGCCGCATTGAAAATGAACGAATTTTTGAACTACTATGGATTTTTAAATTACTTACGAATTTTTTTGACACTTGTAACGCAAACAAACACACACACACACACACACACATATATATATATATATATATATATGTAAACAATATCATTAACACTATCATACAAACATAGGGAAATGGAATTGTGAAAAAAGTTGAAAATTGTACATCAAACGAAGCAATAGAGGTGCGTTCGTGCAATGGGGAAGTTTTAAAAATATTCATATCTTGGTATAATAGTGTACAGCACTTAGGATACAGTGAAGTATCCAAAATATTTTGTGTTAATTGTAAATACAATCTGCTTTCTGTTATATAGAAATAAGCTTGTAAATCCCAGAATCTACATCACTTTCGTGAAACGTGAAATAGTTTAATACATAAAAACGCACACCTCAAACATTGTTTTTTCCTATGCCATTATGTAATGAAATACTTCTGTTTTGCCCTGAAATCAATAAAAATATTCCTTGATGCACCGATTATACACAATCTACATTTCAGTTTACACATCATAGATGCATATCAATTTTATTGGGTTTGAAAGAGTGTAACCTTATTAAAATGCACTCGAAACTATTTTTTTCATTGGCGGCTATCTAACCGAGTACTTTTTATTGCCTTTAAAATTGAACTGTATCCGATATTCATAAAATTTTAAATCACTCGAAAAAAAATATACAACATTTCTATATTTTAAATTTCAAAAGACCGGGTTGTGTAGATTTCGCTCTGTTATATGCGAATAGATTGAATGGTGGATACACGGACAGAGAGACAGACTAAACGACAACTATAACTGCTAAGTTTTTACAAAAATTACGAACGCACCTGATCAACAAAATATTTTTTAAAACATACTCAAAAATATTTCGAGAAATGTGCCTACTGAAATTCACTCACACAAAAATGTTAAAACCATTTTCCAAACCAAACAAATATATCTGGGAAAATATTTTTTCCATTAATATGCATTGATTTTGAGTACAATGAGTTTCATGAATGCATGAATAAGTAATGTCTTCTTCATCTCTTCCCTAGAATTTATATTCACTTCTTGTAGAGATCGATAACAATGGAGTGATTTATTTCTAATAAAACAATGTATGTGGTACTTTTAACTATCAGTGATTTACATAGAAAAGAAAAATGGAATAATTTTATTACTTTATTATAAACACTGTAAAATGTGACTGTGAAATGAGAAATATTTAATTACTTATAGCCAGTTGCAAAAAATCCTCTTATGATTGTGGAACATTTTGTAAATCTCTTCACCTTTCAACTAGATAGGAGGTACCAGGGTCACATGACCTGCTAGATAATTTATATTAAAAACATTTTGTCTTGTTCTTTTAGTTAGTTTATATGTTGTACTTGAATTCAGTAGTAGACTGCCTTTTTTCTTGATCTTCCATAAGTGGAAGAAAACAAAATGTTGTTTCAATTTAAAAAAAATAAAAAATTGCTGTAATATTAACTGAAATGTTGAATCATGATTTCTAATAAAACAACAAAAATGTTCATCTATAACTATGTAAATAATGTATATTTTCGATTTAATAATAATTTATAAAGAGTTTTGTAGAAGAGGATTATTTACAAATGGTGAACACAAAACTTCATACAATACTTGAAATTAAATATAGAATCGTTAAATCATCAAACATGCTCTCCCACTACTTTTTATCAATTGAGACATAACGTGAAAATTCGTTCAGTATTATAAGCATTAATATTTGACAGGAAAGATAACCAATACAAGCAATTTTTAACAATATTATTAACATTCTCACACAAGCGTGAGGAAATGGAATTATGGGAAAAAATATATGTGACGATTTCAGGAGAACTCGAATTATTTCCACTGGTTAAACAGAAACACGCAGTCATGGCAAGCGAGGGAAAAAACAAAAATAATAAATAAATGTAGAAGATCCAATAATTAGTCATGGGCTGCTGTAAATTCATTTATTAAATTCGTGATAATGAGGAAGGAAAAGCTCCTTTTTGCAAAAATTCCATCATTATTTCAGCGAGCTGTTCTCATCGAAGAAGCAACCCAAGAAATCTACAGAATCTTCCTTTCATCTCGAGACTTCCCCCTTTTAAACTGAAAAGAAAGTTCTGGAACATTCGGTAACCTCAAACCATCATTCTTTCATGTAAACAGAATTCTTGTCCAGTTACGAGACTATTTTAAACAGACGATAAATTTATTTAAAAAAAAAAAAATATTATTTAACCAATTTATAATTGACTCCGAATTTTAAATATCTTAGGCAGACGATTTTTATACATGATTAATTTTAAGAGAAAAAGAAAAGAAATGAATTTATTAACATGCACATTATCGTTGACGGCGGAAAAATAAATAAATAGATAAAATAAAATAATGATATTTTTTGAAAGGTATGGTTTTGGAATAAATTTAATAAGAATTTCTTAAAAAGGGTTGATAAAAACATAGAAGAAATCAGTTTTATTTGGAATATTAAGAAATAAAGTTTTAATTAAGAATATTTTTAATTTAGAGCCATCTTTTTAAATTTACGCATACTGGAATAATGTTTTTTAAGGAAAATTAAGAATTTATATCGTCTGCATACAGATTAAGAGATTAGATTTAGAAACAAGATTTTAATTTAATAATTTGAAGTAAGTACGGAATATTATTATAAGAAAATTAAGATAGTATAAAGGTTAGTTTTGGCGAAAAAATTTTTAATTTGTAATATATATTTCTAGAAACATACACAAAAATATTTCTATAAATGTACCTACTAAAAATCATTTTCAGAAAAATGTAAAAACCATTTTCTAGACCAAAGAAATATGTCTAGGGAAATATTTTTTTTCCATTAATATGTATTGATTTTTGGAAGCACAAAAAGTTTCATGAATACATGAATAAGTAATGTCTGCTGCATCTCTTACCTGGAATTTGCATTCAATTTTTGCAATGATCGATAACTCTAGATTGATTTATTTCTATTACAACAATGGATGTGGCACTTTTAAATATCAGTGATGAAAAAAATGAATTAATTTTATTACTTCATTATAAACACTGTAAAATGTCACTTGAAATGAGAAATACTTAATGACTCATCCAGTTGTAAAATATTCTCATATAATTTAATATTTGACAGGAAAGGTACCCGAATACCAGCGATTTTCAACAATGTTATTAACATTATCACACAAACATAAGGAAAAACTATTACAAGAAAAATATTTCGATTAATGTACCTTCTAAAAATCACTTTCAGAAAAATGTAAAAACTATTTTCTAGACCAAAAAAATATATTTGGAAAAATATAATACAATTCATAATATTGAATGTAGCAGACTTCCACGTTTTGTGGAGCAACGTTACATTTTTTACTGAGTACAACTTTGATTGTTGAGCCTTTTTAGTATTAACATGCTTCTAAGAACATTTACATTTGACGAAATGTTAGTCAACTATTATATTATTATTATTATATAACAATAAGTACAGGAGATCTCAGTTGTCTAAAAATTATATGCTGAACATATCAAAATGTTTAAAAACATGTAGATATCCAAACGTAATTGTAATATGAATTACGTTTAGAGTATGTATAAAATTTATTCTAAAACTCAATAAATTCCACCATTTCTTATTACATATTTAGGGAAATTATTAAATTATAAATGGATATAAAACACTTCTTAAATCCTAAGAAAATCATTATTGATACATATTAATTATCTGAGCGAAGCGAAGTCTTATTCTCATAGTATGTAACGATATTCAAAGTCAAAAAAATTCTTTCGACAAGCAAATCTCAAAAAATACTTGTCGAATTTCGATTCTGCTTGTACCAGACGGTACCTATGAAAGTAACCTGATGAATGCACCTACTTTCAAAAATTTGTTCCAAATAGTTTAAAAGTTATATTAAAAAACACTGATAAAAAAGCACAATTTATTTGCATACGTCACAGAAATTTGGTGTGCGTCATTTTTCACTTGCTGGATATTTTCGTAGACAACCGAATCACAGTACATGGAGCAAATAAGTGTCTGAGCGAAGCGAAGTGTAATACAAATAGTACGTAACGATATTAAAAGTCAAACAAAATTCTTTCGTCAAGCAAATTTCAAAAAAAAAAAAAAAAAATACTTGACGGATTTTGATTCTGGTTTACCAGAATGTACCTATGAAGATAACCTACTGAATGCATTTACTACAAAAATAAGTTCCAAATAGTTTTAAAATTATATTTAAAAAACTGATAAAAACACACAATTTGGCTACATACGCCACGAAAATTTAAAGTGCGTCAGTTTCACAAGTGGATGTTTTCATTAGATTTCCGAATTCAAGCACTTGGAGCAAAGAATATATGCAAAAAATTTTCATTTAACAGCAATAAATCATATTTAAACTTAAGAAACAAACTGAAAAACAAATCTTTTTTTCATTAATTGAAAAGAAAAAAGACATAATTCTTACTAACTTAGCATTTGAGATGTTGCGATGCTTTTTATAATTGCGTTTTATAATCGCCATTAGCATCTATTATATTTCGTGCGTGCATATTGGAAACAATTCTTTTGCGTTTAAGTAAAATACGACTTTGACATGTCTGCTTTAGATGTTGCTATTATTAATAGATCATCATATATTGTTATTTTGTTTACATCGATTACTTTTTTTTTTCTTTTTTGTCAACCGATTTTGCCAAATTATACGAATTGCCAAGCTAATAGCCAAATTACACATACTGATATATATTTTTAAATTTAAATGACGAAGAAAGAAATAAATTAATAAAACATTTATAAAAATATGGCACAGATGTCATATACGCACCATATTTGCACGTGTTTACCCCGCCAGTTTGGCATTGTACATCTGTTCCAAGGATATGATCCATTAAATAAGTTTATAATAACTGTTAGGGAAATAAAATGGGAAAAATTAAAGACCTAATTTTACCTGTTAAACTAACCGGGCGTTGTTATTGTTGTAAAAGCATTGGCCTTGTAAGCCAAGTATCGGGGTTCGATTCCCGGCCTGGGCAATTTTTCGCTCAGTTAGAAATATACAAGTCGTATGATAACTTTACCAATCAGTTAGATTGTGTTAAAATAATAGTATAAATAGTACATTGTCTGGTATAAAAATAACAGTTACTTTCTCATGAATCACCATTAATAAATTATAGGTGATCTTAAATTACATGAAAGTGCAACATTCTTAAATAAATGTAAATAATGAAAAATTTAAATGTAAATAAATAGTTTTAAGCATTTGTGGTAGTACATTAATAGAAAATCTGTTAAAAGAATGATGATCAACATATTATAATCAAATTTTGCATCGATGGAATTAGATCACTTTTGATTTGATGGAAATTCGAAATAAAATTTTCTTTTATATGTTATTAAATTTAAAATACCGATGTCGAATAGCCATTTTGTTTAATAATAAAATTACAACGCAATTAATAGAATATGACTTAATGTAATTAAATATCACCCGATACACCTATAAGTTATGATATCGATTCTATTATATTATGTATTATTTCTTATTCAATCTACGTCTATTTCATTAAATTAGGTCACTATTGATTTGATGGAATGTCAAAATATAATTTTCTTTTATATGTCATTTAGAAAATTTACTATGTCTGATTAAGTGAAACATTGCGCTTTCTAGTGAAGATGAAACCACTGTTCACTCACACACTGCAAGCAGATATTGCATTCGTCTGAGGTTACCGAAACGCTCTATTTCGTAAAGAAGGCCAACTTTTTCCAGGCCAAAGCTTGTGAAAATATTGTTGTAATTTTTCAAAATCAAAATTAAATGTCATTAAAATTAATAATATCCATGTCATATAGACACTTTTTTAAATAATAAAATAACATTGTAATTAATCGAATATGACTTAATGCAAACAAATATTCCCCAATATACCAATAAGTTATGAAATAACTTATATTATTTTATTTATCATTATTCAATTTATGAGTAAAGCTTTGTCATCAGATAATATAGATTTTTTGCATTTTATATCTATATATCTGGTATGAATCTTGCGCAATGAATGCTAGAAAAAAAAATATTTCTGAAAAATTCCTGTTACAAAGAAAAAAAATGGTTAACATCATTTTTACATAAGATAAATTTATATTCAGAAATCGTCTATGTTTCTTTTTTTTTATTCTAAAGATATATTATCGATATTATCAAATGTGTTCTAATTTCAAAAAATAACATGTGTCATAATTAATGATATTGCCTGTGTTAATAACCAAATTAAGTGCGGCAGTATTTTGATTGTGATATTGCATTATATTAAAATATTCAAGAGGAAATTACTTATGTAACGTATCTGTAACCAGTTTGGCTACACATGTTTCGATGTAGTGTTTTTAATTTAATTATTTTTCATTAAATTCGGTTGCAAGATTCCATTTTATTCCATAAATTATTGCAAGCAGAGATCATGGCTTGGTTTTTAGAAGATGAATTTTTACAAATATTGCTCTTCGAATAAGGTACGTGATTATGATTGTTCCACATTCATAAAGAAGTGTAAGTATTTTTATACTGAAAAGGGAACTTTTTTATGCTAATTACACCTGTCATTGATAACTGATACATTTTAAGCCTTATTCTAAGCAAACTGAGAACCCATAAATATGTATTTTTTATTTTTTTTATTTTATTATGTGTTATTTTATTTTATTTTTTTACAGCAGAAATTTTCTCAAAATGCAGTTTTCGAAACAGCTTAACGGACAATCAACAGAGATTTTTTTCCATTATTATTATTTAAGAAATTCATTTTAAAATAGAATAAAAGAATAATAAATATAAAATATTGAAAAAATTCAAAAACCTGCGAATTTGATTTTGAAAAATTACAACAATATTTTCACATGTTTTGGCCTGGAAAAAGTTGGCGTTTTTTACAAAATAGGGCGTTCCGGTAACCTCAGACGAATGCCATATCTGCTTGCAGTGTGTGAGTGCGTAGTGGTTTCGTCTTCACTAGAATAGCAGGTATTTTCTGAAAATGCAGTTTTCGAAACAGCTTATCGGACAATCAACAGAGATTTTTTTCATTATTATTATTTAAGAAATTCATTTTAAAATAGAATAAAAGAATAATAAATATAAAATATTGAAAAAATTCAAAAACCTGCGAATTTGATTTTGAAAAATTACAACAATATTTTCACATGTTTTGGCCGGGAAAAAGTTGGCGTTTTTTACAAAATAGAGCGTTCCGGTAACCTCAGACGAATGCCATATCTGCTTGCAGTGTGTGAGTGCGTAGTGGTTTCGTCTTCACTAGAAAGCGTAATGTCTCACTTAATGAGGCTTAATGTCTCACTAATTTATTTTCTAAATTGTTTTAAAATATCAATTTACATTATGATTTCTTTTATCAAAATACGCAACATTTAATACAAAAATTACCATAAACTGTTTATTGGTCAAAGCTTTTATCATTCTATCATCGCTTGTATCAGTGTAAACGTAAATGTATATATATATATATATATATATATATATATATATATACATATGTTATAAGAATTAGGGAAAATTGTGAATCTTACATTTTAGACACAGCACTCTGGAAAGTGTACTTGGAGCTAATGTATATAATATGGCTTATGTTTCTTATATTTTATAAAATTGTTCCTTAAATTTATCCCAAAAATTGCTCATCTGCATATCCGAGCAAGGAATGTGCATTTGGTTTATTGTAAATGCATTTTTTCATGTACATAAATCCATTTTTAAATACTGTGTATACATTTGATTTCATCTGTAGCTCCTAAATGCATTAGAAGAAAGAATTTTTCCAGATATATTATGCTTTGTTAGCAAAACAATATTGACGATCAGAAATTTTACGAACTGAAAATAACGAATATTTCTGAAAAAACAGAATCTTCTGATTGTCCAGTCTCGATCCGCTAACTGCGCAAAGTCTGTATGGATCTAGGCCCCAGACTGTTAATATCATTGTATAATAATCCGCCGTGTGCTATATGCAATGGAACATTTTCACATTTCTCACCCTTGACAAACTCATGTGTCTGATGACACTGTGAAATGTGCAGTAGGATGGATCGATTGTCTATGGCGAAAAAAAAAATATCATTCATCAAAACCTACCTATGCGGAAAAGATGTTCTATTGTATGGAGATTAAGGGAAAAATAATTAAAAAAAAAATAATTTTAAAATTTAATGCTGCCATAAAAGGGTTGAATTTTCGAAAAAAAAATTGAAAAAAAGGCCGAATTTTGGTTAGATGACTTCTGTCAAAAAATAAATATTTTAATAATTTTTAAAATCCAATAATGCAAAAAAGATGTTATATCGTATGGAGGTTAAGTAAAAAAAAATAATAAATTTAAAATTTAATACTGCCACAAAAAAGTTGAAAATTCGATAAAATTTGGAAAAAATGTAAAAAGATCTAATTTTGGTTAGATTTTTTTTTTGACGCAAAATAATCATTTTAATATCAATCAAAACCTATATACCTAAGAGATATTATACTATAAGAGATATTATACCTATAACCTAAGAGATATTATACTGCATGGATATTAAGTGAAAAAAAAATAAAAAACATTCGAAGTTTCTTCAATGAAGGATTTGTCTGCTTGTGTATTGTGCAGCTTAGTGTACTTTGAATATTGCTGTACCATGGCGTTGTTAAAAAAAGAATGTTGTTGAAAAAAGAATGAATGAATGATCTATTTGAGTCTGGCTTTGATATGCCAGTAAAATGCTCCCTGTTACAAAAACATTATAAAATTCATATATTGGTACTTAAAAAGTAACTGAAGTAAAGAATCCGTCTACATCTATTTATTTCCTACCAGTGAGAATGAGTTGCTAATAAGTTAGGAGTGTTGTTGAACTGTAAATGAGATTCAAACACAATAATTTACAACTGCAGCATTCTAAGAAAAAATAGTCTCACGACAAATATTGCGCTCTTCTTAATTCTTATAAAATAAAATAAGATATTGAAAGCTATTACAGTCCTGTGGATCATTTCCGAAAACACTGCCTATTTTTTTCAGTTCAATAGATTTGAATATGAATATTCGGTGTAAACTAAACCAACGTAGTGTGAGCAAACTCACTTTTCTGCATCATCAGCTATCATTGAAAAGCCAAAACGCTGACGAGCTAGGTGTCACACCACTTTTAGTGACAAAAATTGGCATCAGCCAAATTATTGGACATTTTGGGCATTTCCGACCAAACAGGTGCTGTCATCGTGTCAGGTGCACTTCAAGATGTGGGCATTATCTCAAAAAACTAAGAATCGAATGCTATTGGCAGAAAAAAAAATCGGCATGACAAAACAAACGAAACACCACTCTATCGTTTTAGTCATTCGCTTTAGTCATTTGTAAAAGATTATGATCATGGCCATTTTCTTTAAACTTTGATGGGTGTAAAAATAAGACTACATCACTAGAAGACAACAGACGAAAAATCATAATCGATTGAGCTTGAAAAAAGAACTTGGTTCGAATATATCAGAACTTGGTTCGAATATATCGGCCACATATATGAAAATTCTGGGAGAGTCCCAAACAATTTGAAAACATGACGTACATTTTTTGTCATGTGTTCATGTGTTCTACTCATTCTACATGTAACAAAGTTGGTTTCAGAATATCTGTTAACATAGATGTTAAGGGATGCGTTATTCGAAATATGGAGCTGATCTTCAAGCGTCCACTACAATGTGTTTTGTGCTAGTTACACACCAATGAGGTTCCACTATGTCATCTTTCCGCAACGTGGATGAAACAGCACAAAAGTTTCGCTGGTGAAATAAAAAAATTATTCGCTGCACGTGAGTAGCTTTTTGTATTTTTATTAAAGTCAGTAAATTAATTCTAAAAGCGCGCGAGTGAATTCAAACGGTCTGCTGTAATCCTAATCATTACATTAAATAATATCTATATTTTCCATTTACCAGCTTTTGACCTTTTGCGACGGATTACATAGATTTAATTAAATAGGAAAATGTGTCGAACCTCCACTAACTGAGGTTATTCAGTAACGACATGATTTCAGAAGCAATAGTAAATCCAGCAATCATTCCAGTGGCAATCACATCTACTATCAATAATATGCATTCACAAGATACTCATTCTACAAAACTAATACCATCAAAATAGTCACAGAAGCATTTTCTGTTGTGTATGGACTATATATACGAGACGGTTTTATAAAAATCTAATTCAACTTCAAAATCTCATGCCGATTTTCAATACCAAATGTCATTATCGCCACTTGTTATGTTGACGATTTTTCTTGATTTAATAATAAAGAAGCTGTTAAATAAGAAACTAAAGTTTTAATCTTGTAATCAAATAAATATCCCTCATTGTTATAAATGTTAAAATTTCTAAAATTCATATTTTATTTTACAAAAAACATTGATTTTTTACCGTAAAAACGTTCAAATACATAAATTTGAGCCACATTGCGGCAGATTTAAATTTTGAAATTAATTTTTTTAATTATTTTTCTCATACTTAGCATAATATATAACATCTTTTAAGCATAGGTAGATTTTGGATAATTTTTTTAAACTATTATTTTGAATCAAAAACCATCTAGCCGAAATTAGGTCTTTTTTCACTCTTTTTCGAAATTCAACCTCATTGTGGCAATAGTAAAATTCAAAATTATTTTTTTTTAATTTTCCCTTATTCTCCATCCAAGAGAACATCTTTTCCGCAGAGGTAGGTTTTGACAACATGAAAAAAAAAATCGATCCAACCTAATGTGCAGTCGACAAATTCCTTTTTTTATGAAAAGGTGTCAGTGAGACTTTATCAAGCGTACTTTGAAGTCTCAAAAGCATAAAAATGTGTACATTCTCTTGCGTTTTGGTTTTCTAACTTGCATTCATAACTATTATTATTATTATCTAGGAATGTGGAATTATAATATAAAATTATTTGCAATACCGCCTTTTATTGTCGAGATTTTGAACGATTTTTTTATTGGTGTTATACAGAATCCCGCACCACACTGAATGTTTGTTTCGAAATCGCACATATCTCCAACAGATACATCTTTATCGCGTTTAACATTCGCATTGAGCTTTTGATATATTTGTGCCCCGCTATAAATGCATGCATTATAACGAGGGCAATCAGCGATTCGGCAGAAGATAAAATAGTAATAATAATAGGTATCAACTTACTTAATCCTATTATGCTTAAATTTCATGCAATGATCGATCGCTGCAGAATACAATTACCTAGGAACTGAATAACGTGTCCACTGCTGTTTAAAAGAACAGCACGTATATTCAGGACATTCAAGATATAGCGACATTTTTTAAAAGTTAAAACAATTATGGTATGTTTTAGCTTATATAGTTTTTTCATTAAAATTTATCATTAATTTCAGTCAAGGTGACAAAATATTGCAGAAATAATGTAGTTCAATTTGAATATAAATATATTAAATATTTTATGAAATGTACGTAGATTTATGAATTATTTTTAACTGCGCATGCGCGAAAGATAAATAAAATCTGTTAATATAATTTAGTAGTCCCACTATGGTTAAACTTGCAAAATAATCCAGTCAAATATGGTAGAAATTTAAAATGATATCGTCCACAGAATGCGCTTTATTTTAGCTGCTCTCTAAAAGAAACGGGACTACAAGGGATTTTGTTGAAAAAATGTCACTTCTTATTAACTGAGTTTTATGAATAAATTAGTATTTATTGATTAAGAGTGAAATTTTTTGGATAAAATGCTTTTATTTTGATACTTCTTCTTATGAAGGGATATGTTCATTTTGATAGTTATTCAAGAAAACCTGAAGCATGAATAAAAAAGTAAAATTAAAAGCCATTAAAACTAAAATTAACAATTTATGGATAATCCATTATCATTAATCTGCTTTTAGAGAGAACTAAATATCAGCTCACTCTTTTTGCCCATATCTTTCTGAATTTCCACAATATTTAAGTGGATTTCATTTATGTGTTTTTCTATAGATTTAACAATTAAGTTATTAAAAAAAGATCGTTATTGTTGTTCGCGCACGTGCAGATAAAAACTATTTCATACAACTGCATGTATTTCATAAAATATTCAATATATTTAAATTTAAATTTTACTACTTTATTTCTACTACATTTTGCGATTTTTTCTTAAACTAGTGGTAAATTTGGTTAAAACCTTGCATGACATAAGTTAAAAAATACCAGTATTATTTTTTTTACTTTATAAAATAATCCTATATCTCCATGGATAAACGTGCTTTTCTTTTAAAAATCAGCATACATGTTGCGCAGTATACGTACATTTGTAATATGCAGCGATAGACTGTTTTGTGCATTTTAATGTACAATGTGATCCAATACTATTATTTTGCTTTTATTTTTATCCGCAATTTAATTATCCACCTTATCATATGGACGTTGATGAGTAATCTGTATAAAAAACGTGTATAATCCCTAAGTTCCCGAATAATCCGACAAATATATTTTTAAATATTAGACGAAATCTCTATAAATGAAAGTGTCAGATCATTAATGGCGATGTAGTAATACATTTTTATTTTCTCTGTGGTGAAATGAAGATCCTTGTGTGCAACATGTCCGTCACTCCTAAAATAGACCGGGTGGTAAGGATATCCATCATTGCGGTTACGATCAATTAAATTCCCGATATTTATTTTTAAATATTCACTAATCGATGTCACGTTGGTGTCGTGTGTGCATATTTGTCACTGGCCGCAATTTCGAACTTCACCTGTGATGCTTTTATGTCAAACTTTTTATTTATTATTTTTATATACTAAACCCTAGTACACAACACTCTTTGTTGCGTCGTTACTCCTTATTCCATTAAACTTACATTTCTGCCAATGTTTTCCGATGTATTTAGTACTCCTCACGATGCTGCTTTTACCAAGTTTCTCTGTTTTTACATGTCATTTGGAGAAATCTTCTATACGTAATAGTATATTTGGTGAAGTGTATTATATTTTTTATACAAAATATCTCTAAGATAATGTACAAAAATTTTTCAATGATATCACAAATTTATATATCCTTAATGTCATCTAAAGGGATCCTCCGAAGAAAAGATTAGTCAATATCGCTTCCTTTAGGACAAACATCCCCTTTAATTATTGATCTGTTTTGGATTTTGCGTTGCATAAATTAAAATACTATATTACGCCAAGAAAATGACTATATAATCACGTGTTGGCCTACAAAACAACTGCAACCATCTTATATATGCAAAACACTTTTTTTAGCCAGATGGCCGTATGACGATTGTATTAGATTTTAAAGAAGAGGTAACGCAAATATTTTTGCATAGTTTTTTTAGGGCTGTTTTTTTCACGGTAGCTCAGAACTGTCATTCCATAACATCCCAAATGTGCTCTATTGGATTAAGATCCGTTGAGCTATGTCATCTGTATCTTAACCGGAATTCTTTATTATGTTCCTGAAACCATTCCAGCAATATTTCAGATCTGTTACATGCGATGTTGTCTTTCTAGAAGACACGATTTCTATTTGCGAATACAGATAACATCTAAGAATCTAAATGACTGCAATAATAATTTTCTAGTCGTCGGACTTAATGATCTGTTCTATTTCAACCACATGTCTCAGATCATTACGGCGTCATCTGCTCATCTTTAAACTTCATTCACTCACTTTGCTTAAGTATTAACAAGTATATATTAAACTTCTGCTTGCAAGACAAAATTACTTTAAGTTTCTTGCTTGCTAAAAAGGTGACGTTTACAAATAATTCGTTAAATATTTTAATTTTTCTTTCTGATTTTTCAAACGATTTAATTTCCATTTATCATTTTCCGTAACTAAAATCAAGGAATCTCTAAGGTTTGTTTGATGCTTAGCTACATTCGAAAAAAAAATACGAGAAAAGTGGCTGTGTGAAGACAAGCTCTATCAGTATCAGACGACTTGGGCATTACGACGGGTATTATTGTCGTTCGCCATATATTTACACTATTAGTTAAAGTCTAATAAGTTAAATCTAATCATATTAATGTAATAAATAAAAAATTGGAATAAAAATTATTAATGATAGCATTTAAAATCTGACTCCTAATCGTACTTTAAGATAAATAAAATATGCATCTTATCCCAGATTCACTGCGGCCATCGATATGTTCTCTGACCGTTGAAACTGTTCATGATCCGAATAGTTGCATTTGTTTTCCACAGTGCCACCAACGTTACTTATTATGGTATAATCATTACTTATAATTAATAAAAATATTGCAATAACATTTATTTAAGAATTAGCATATCACAGATATAGAAATTGTACACGCTTGGAGAGCACAGATTAGCATACAAATCCGATTCAAAGCTTGCGATTGGAGTTCGATAGTGTTACCAGAAAGAGAAATATTTAGCGGTAGTTAGCTGCATTAGACATGTAATTGATTTATAAGCAAAACATTTGGTACTTGGCATAACACATAGACGCAGTTTAAAAGTGAGAATATTTCAATGGAAACGGGTGGGATTATTAGGAAACGGGTTATATATTGCGCAACGGGCATTGATAAAAAAAAAAAAAAAAGAAATCATTGTATCTTCTCTTAATAGGACCTATTACACATTCCAGTAATTTATGTACATTGCCTATGTATATATATATATATATATATATATATATATATATATATATATAATATGATTACAAAAAAACTATCCCGACATTTGTGCCCCTGACTATCAAACCATTCACAGAAACTGAATGAAATTTTGGCAAAAGGTATTTTGAGGTATGCGCTCAAGAATGATATGGAAAACAACAGTGTAACTCAAACAATTACGATTACAGTGAGAAAATTTCGAAAAATTAAATGGCAACACCCAATTTTTGTATTGGAATGTGATCTCCATTTGTAAAAAACACTATATAGGACGGCAACTGTAGTATGAAAATCACCGGCGGCAGACTAAAAGTGAGGACAACCTATAAGGACAGAGAAACAGAATAAAATAAAGCATTTTAATGTTCTTCACAATTTTTCCACATGACCTTCTTCATACACGATGAGACTTTGCATGTGGTATCTGGTGGATAGCAGTACAGCACGTACCATGACAATTGGAATCTCTTGAATCACTTCTAAAAGCATCTTTCAAATTAGATGCAGTTTGAGGACGAAACTAATACAGTTCAGATTTCAGGTGTTCCCATAGCCAGAAATCCATTGGTGTCAGATTAGGAGACCTGGGTGGCCAGGGAAACGGGAAATGGCGGGAGATATCTCTATCAACAAATGTTGACTTATGACACGCTTAACTGAAAACCCGACATGTAGAGGAGCCGCATCTGGCATCCACACTTAAGATATAGATCTTTTCGTTGGAATGCGGGAAAAGCGTTAACATGCCCAGATAGCGAGCAATCGTTACTATACACGTTTGCAGATCACCGGCAGTAACCTCTTCAAAAAAAGTAAGGACCGCGAATGAACGTACTCGTTATATTACGCCACACAGTCACTTTTTCCTCGTGTAATAGACGTGCAAGCACATCATGTGGATTGTTCTCAGCCCAGTGTACACAATTTTTCGAATTCATGTTAGCAGTTAACGTGATATGCGCCTCATCTGTTCACAGAATGCGTAATGGCCAGCTGCTATCTTTGTCGTACCGGATAAGGAATTGATTTGCAAAATCCAGCCATAATCGAATGTCTCCCACTAACACACTACGATCGATATGGAAATATGTTTAGAACAGAGCGCATAATCTTGCGTACAGTTGAGTTCGGTACATTCATAACACGTGAAACACCGCGTGCAGTTGCACGGCGAACTGTGCTTATTTTTTGTTGGACTTCTGCAACAATTTCCACAGGAATGGAAGTCGCCCAGAAGGAGGTTGATCGCATGTGCAACCAGTTTCTTTAAATTGATGAATCGAGTACCATAGAGCTTTGACTGTGCACGGGCCTCATTGTAATCCATGGTTGCGGCGGTAAACACGCAATGTTTCTGCGTAATTTTGTCCATTCCGTTAATAAATCTTTACGATTTCCCCACGTTTTTTCCCTGAAAGCGGAATCTTGTTCGGAATGGCAGGGAACAATATACGCGGCTTGCATTTCCCGGTGCCTTTTCTTTCACCTAGCGCGACAACGTCAGTCATGACTGTGTCTTACGTAGAACTCGAAATTTGTGTTTCTTTGTTTCTTCTTTTCGCTTTGTGGAGAACTAATCAGGCTCTGATATCAGACGAAGAAACGCCGCGACGTGTGACGTAAATAAAAAGAACATTAATGCTCTGGCGCATGGCAAAGTGCTTTTTACTTTTCCCTTGCCTAGTTCCGTCAATTTTCATGCTAAAGTTGTCGTTTCAACGCTATTTAGAGTTTTTCACACTGAAGATCGCATTCCAATATAAAAAACTGGGTGTTGTCATTCCATTTTTTCGAAATTTTCTCAGTTACCTCAAATAGTTTTTTTTATATAATCACCCTGTAAGTGCGAAAGTTTAGATGTACGCACGGAACAAAAATAAGTTCTTAAAGCAGAATCATCTTTCTAACTTATTGTGTAATAAGTTTAATAAACGAGAATTTTTAACCGTTTAAATACACCGATAAATACAGATAACTTCGTGCCTATCGTAGAATATGTTTTTTCCACGATAATTGTAACTGAGCTTCCCTTTTTTATCACAGTCTCTTTCGAGTATTTCAATAGACCAGCTTTGCATTACATTCAAAATTTTGAAACGTTCGGAGATAATAAGAAATATTGAAAAAAAGTGCTAATTTTAACGGAAAAAAAAATCAGAAGAGTTTCCTGCGATTTTGCTTGCTTCAGAAATGCATAGACTCTAAAAATCAAAATTAACAGAAAATAAAATGCCAAATATCATACACTTTCAATTCATTATTTGTTTTTCTTTTAAAAATGCATATTAGAATAGAATGGCGTTTGGAATACTAATTGGAATAATAATTTGAGATTTATTAAAGTATCATTCATCACGGAGCCGAACAACGCCGAGAAGATAAACTAGTTTTTTAAATAAAAGAAATAATAGATGTATTGTCCATCAATTTAAGTATTTATTTTAATAATTATTTATTATACACTTTAACTGATTACTAATGAGTTGAATTTCAACTTTAGACACATTAACTTTATTTCTATTATTAAGTGGCATTTGAGTGGTTATATTTTTCGTCATATTCTTTCACAAAGAATTAAGAAATAAAGAATACCAGATCATGTTTTACAATAACATCCTTTATATAGTATATATAATACAGTAAATTACATTTAAATCATAAAATCAATAAATAAATACACAAATCCCAACATTCTTTTGTTTTTAGTTATATTTTTTCTTGAAACAAATATACCATATGAAGTAAGTTATGCAAAATGCGAAAAGTAAAAACACATTTTTAAAAATATGTAAATTTTTTTCGCAATATCGGAAGTTTCCCATTACCATATATCAATTGTTGAACGGAAATTTATTCCTTTGCTTTTTTAACACTTGAATTCTTTCATAACAGATAAAAAATGTGAAGGAAAAATAGGAAAATAAAAACAGCATTTGAAACTCCACTCTTCTTGAAAAGATCTTTTTGTTTTAAAAAAAAAATGCTGGATATTTTCTGCCAATCAATTTTCTTTCTTCAACTAGAAGTCCCTGTAAAGTAAAAGATTTTGATTGTGATAAAAGATATCAGTATTTCACGATGTATATACATATAATGGTATATTCAATGAATATTCATATGAGTATCTATACAAAAGACTATTTAGCATAAAACTACATCAAATTACCACGGACTGTCTAACTCTGAAGTTTTATAAAAATCTGTGCTGAATTCTTCTTCGTCCACAAACTTTTTTTTTTTACATACACACACACAAAGAGACTCATAGACATTTTTGTAACTGATGCTTTTGGGGATAGATGACTAAAAAGTTTAAATCCGTGAAAAATCTAAATTCGAAGATTCTATTGACAAAGACATAATAAAGTAAAAATGTGCATTCGTGAATAGGAATTGTTATAGTGCATTTTTCTAAACGTATCTTAAATTTCGAGACTATTTGTAGGAATTAACTGTTGTGTAGATTTTCTTAAAATTTGAAATGCAAGTCAGTCATCAATTTAAACCATTCCATTAATTAAAAATAATTAACTAATTAAAATTTATGAAAAAAATGTGATCTGTTTTCATATTATTCTTTATTGCATTACGCTATTTCCAAAAAATAATATAGAGCTAAAGTTTTGTGTTTAAATCATGTTATTTTCTTTCTTTCTTTTTTTAATTAATGCATTTGATTATTGCACTTCATATGATCACATAGAAACTTTTCAATGAATTGCTATATTGAATTCGAACTATTTTTTTTTCAAAATTTAAGGCAAATTTTGAAGGAAATTTGTTACCAAAGACACAAGCAAATTACACATAATACATACTAAACGGTAATGCAACCGTACTAATAATAGGACAAAAATTGAAATCTATTATTTTTCTAGAATGGGACAAATAAAACTTTAAGGCATTTTAAAGCTTTTTTCTCATTTAGAATAAAATTTCTTTGATGGTTGCTAAATTTTTATACTGTTACAGTAGATTTTATTAAATTATTGAATGTCAGGTGTTAAGTACATTATGAAGTATTTGAATATGTTAGCTTATGTATTACACTATATTGCCATTGATTATTGGACACTTGCGATTTTAGACATTTTACTAAATATCTAGAAAAATACATGAGGAATCATCTCGAAACTCTTAGTGTATAAATATAATTGTATACGCCATACATCGCCGTGAAGATTTTTTACCGAAACTCCATAGGGGACCGTCAACAAATTAAAAAAGAATGAATATCTTTTGAATAACCCTGTCAAAACTAATGTACCAAAAGTGCTCAAACTCTAGATTATAATTGAATGCCTTATTGTAATACAATGTGTTCATTTTTATGCAAATAGCATGCATACTCGCTGAGTAATTAAGGTTTTTATAAAAAATGGTCCCAAATTTTTCCAAGTTTTTTCCTTTTAATTTTCAGAGTTCTTAATATAAAACAATATTTTTTTCAGAAAATAGGACAAACAACATTGCAGACAGTGCCCTGTAATCAGAATTAAAAAATAATAAAAATTGAATGAAAAATGAGTAGGTTTACTAAATAATTTTTTACTGCGCATGCTTCAAAGATATCAAAATTTCATTTGCATATTATGTTAGCTAAATGTATAGAGCAACTTTTGTGAAAGTCACATAATCATAACTTGAAAATTCTGAAAATAATCGTCAATTGAATTAGTTGAAAATCCGTTATCCAGAAAGGACAAAAATATAGAAAAAGGACAAAATCCGTTGTTTCCAAAATAAAGCAAAAAAATAGGGATTTTATCCAAATGTAGTAGTACATCCCGTATTGTGTATTCTATATTGACACTAATCAAGGAATATATGGATACAACCCCTCTTGTTTTTGCTTCATTTTGTGGATAACGGATTTTCAACTAATTCAATTGACGATTATTTTCAGAATTTTCAAGTTATGATTATGTGACTTTCACAAAAGTTGCTCTATACATTTAACTAACATAATATGCAAATGAAATTTTGATATCGTTGACGCATGCGCAGTAAAAAATTATTTAGTAAACCTACTCATTTTGTACAAAATTTTCATTATTTTTTAATTCTGATTACAAGGTACTGTGTGCAATGTTGTTTGTCATATTTTCTGAAAACAATGTTATTTTATATTAAGAACTTTGAAAATTATAAGGAAAAAACTTGGAAAAATTTGGGACAATTTTTATAAAAACCTTAATTACTCTGCGAGTATGCATGCTATTTGCATAAAAATAAACAAGGCGTTTTACAATAAGGCATTCAATCATAATCTAGAGTTTGAGCACTTTTGGTACATTAGTTTTGACAGGGTTATTCAAAAGATATTCATTTTTTTTAATTTGTTGACGGCCCCCTATGGAGTTTCGGTAAAAAATATTCACGGCGATGTATGGCGTATACTATTATATTTATACACTAAGAGTTTAGAGATAATTCCTCATATATCTTTCTAGATATTTAGTAAAATGTCTAAAATCGCAAGTGTCCAATAATCAATGGCAATATAGTGTATTATCCAACTTATTTTTCTTTTTGTGTGAAGTTTTGAATTTTCTATACAAAAGGAAATATTTTACCAATTAAGATTTCTAAATCTATTACATTTTCATGGTTTCTGCGTAATGCTAATCATTTTTTTCAGATAAACAAAGTAAGAATATGAATAATGTCTTTACTATTTGTTCTTTATATAAAAAATTAAAAATATTTTTTTTTTTTTTATAAATGAAATAACAATAAAATAGAGTACACATTAAACTTAATTGAAAACTTTTTGATGTAATGAACTGTTTTTATTTTGTTGATACATTTAAAATAAATTGCTAAAAATATGTAAAAAAGCTTCCAATCTTTACACAGTAGGGTGGATCGAAAAGTATACGAAAAAACCTTTTTTTAGAAATCACTATCGGCGCGGCGTGCAAAAGTTGCATTTTATGCATACTAGTTTACAGGATTTTTTAAATTAAAATCCATTCATATCTTCCGGTGCCCCAAGCGCCTTAAAAATAATTAAAAATTGAGTTTTTTATGATTTTTTTTAATATTTTTTGTTTATTTATTTTTTCTTAATTACTTTTGGCGCGGGGTGCAAAAGCTATCTTTTATCTATCTTAGCTTACATATTTTTTAAAAATAAAATTCATTCATATCTTCCGGTGCCCCAAGTGCCCCAAAAATAGTTTAAAATAGAAATTTTCTTGAAAAAAGTATTTTTTGTTTTATTATGTTTTATTTTATTTTATTTTACTTTTTGAAATTCATTTGGCACTGGGTTGGAAAGTTGTTATTACAACACTACATAACTCTGCAGTTCCCATATATTTTTTTAATCAAAATCAATTCACATCTTTGATGCACCAATTAAAATTAAAAACTGAAATTTTTACAAAAATGTATTAAGAATTATAATTTACGAAAAATACTTACAAATTTTGAAAACAGTTTAATTAATAACGTATAAGGTTATAAATAACATTAATTTTACAATAATAAGCAACATATAAATTTAAAAATCAAAACATTAAATCATAAAAATTACAAAAATCGAACTTACGTAGAGAAAAGTTTTACATCCTTCAATTTAGAAATTTATATATTTTTAAAGCTTGTAATCTTTTTTGGTATCATAGTGTTTTATATGGCTTCTTGATTTTATTCTATTCAATATAAAACCGTGTCTCTTTTCTTGACCAGATACAGTTTCTGATGCCTTAGACACTAGTCGAACGCATCTTTCAACCGCTTGGGTATGGCATGCATATTTTGACCATTCATTCGTTTTTACAACTTTTATCATATTCTCAATTTCTTCGCAAGGCACATTCATCAAAAGAGGTGGTTCAAAACGTCCAACTCGTTGCCAGTCAATAAGTCAAAATAATCCTTCGCTTTGAAGTTTATTTAGGGTACTTTGAAAGTTCTCACTTCTGGTGATTTTCTCTTTTTATTTCTAGCATAAATTAGCTTTCGCATTGCTAAAGATCTGATATGCTCTCTGTTATCTGTGAGCATTGACAACAGCAAATTTTCAGGGTGGCAAAAAAAAAAAAAAAACTATTTTGTTGAATAACAGCATCTATAATCTTTCTTAAATTGTGTTCCAAATATCTAGAATATGTGATAAGTTTCCAAATACGACGCGCTCCTTCAGTTATGGATGGCTTTGTTTTGATATGGAACCATACCGGTGCATATACCTTCATAATATATGTTCTAAGAGTAATGAGATTATCAGAAGGATTTTCTGTAGCCACTTATAACCTTAAAATTCTACACGCAGTTGTTAGCCATCTTGAGTGATAAACTGGAACATTCATTAATGTTAATGTTTCATTAATGTTTCATTAATGTTTCATTAATGTTAGATCAGAACCACATTCACCACGTGATGTTGCTATGCAAATATTATATAAATATTGCTGGTTATTGCTGAGAACTCTTCTATCTATGTTGACTTCCAAATAATAAAGTATAAAAAGTTTATTTTATACATTTAATAAAATACGATAAACAATTTCTCATCCTCTCGATCTACGTTTTACGTTAGATAAATTATTCTTTAACTGTTAATTTTATTTGTATTTTTTAGCTCAAAATTAGCATGAAACTCGATTTTCGGCAAATAATTAAAAGTTTTGGGTCACTGGAAAAATTTATCAAAGTCGAAAATTATTTGGATGCATGCTAATATACTATAAAATGCATCTTTTTTATCCCGCTGATAAAATGATTTAAATGAAATTAAAAAAACAAAAATTATAAATTTTTATAAAAATTTCAAGTTTTTACTATTTTGAGGGCGCTTGGGGGCACCAGAAGATATGGATGGATTTAAATTAAAAAAAAAGATTTAACTAATATATATATAAGGCAACTTTCACAACCCGCGCCGAAAGTAATTTTAAAAATATTAAGAAGTAAAAAAAATATAAAATTTATAAAAATTTCAATTTTTAACTTTTTTGAGGCGTTTGGGGCACCGGAAGATATGAATGGATTTCAATAAAAAAACATATGTGAATTAGTATGCATAAAAGGCAACTTTTGCACCCCGCGCCAAATCGATTATCCGAATTTCGATTTTTCGATCCACCCTATTAGACAGCCATTATAGAAAACTGCTACATAAGCGTAATGTAACTGAAATTTGACCATATTATCGCTCATATTATGGTCATAATGCGATGAAAATACGGTTACATAAACATTTTCATTAAAAAGATATAATCACTGGAAACATTTCTCAAAGTTTTTAACAGTGTATTCCCTTTTTTATATATATAATTTATGTATTCATGTGTCATTTTAAATGTCTTACCATCTACTTACCAACGCTCGAAATTGCGTATACATATTTGGATTGCTTTGAACATACCATATTTTGTAGTAATTCACAATAAAATACTTTAATATTAAAAATGGAGTAAAAGAGAATATGCAGTTTTACAGTCGTTTTCTCATAAAAAAAACACAAAATAATTGTATTACTATCTGCTTTAATAGGAAATCGTTTTTAAGTTAAGCTTTTTTAAACATTATAAACTGATATACCCTAATAGGTAAAATGCATTATTTTTTCCCATCAATATTCGCTCTAACAGCGACATTTCAAGCATATTTTAAGCTATCAAATGTGAATAGCTATGCAACGAAATTTAATACAATCATTATGGATAATGAAATAAATATGTAAGAAACTTTCAGTCATTCCGTTAAACCAAACGACTGTTAACAACTTTAACCTTCATACAAATAGATTACTCTATATTTTAATTTTCAACTGCCTGTACATCATATTTATAATACGCATTAGTTTAAAATCATAGTGGTACACCAAAGTCTAATGCACCAAAGTTTTCAGTGTTAAATTATCAAGTAAAAGTCATGAATTACAAAATGTAAAACTGTCACACAATAAGAAATTACTCAAAAAAGCAAAAGTAATAAAATAAGGAAAATAAGGAAAAGAAAATACGTAAAAGAAAATGTTTAAAATATTTTGCTTAATTTTTTTAATTATTAACAGTCATTAATAAACTGAAAAATAAACGTTTGTTTTAAAAAAGCTTCAGGATTATTGCTTTAACAGAACTCAACATTGCTTTCTTTATTTCTTCTCATCTTTTTCAACACTTTCTTCTTTTAACAAAAGATTGCTTTTCTACAACTCAAAATGTTCATTTCGTCATATGTGGGATTGCCAATAACAACTGTTACTGGATATAAATATTGTTTATATTATTTGAAGAATTTTTTTTTTTATTTCATTTATTATTTTTAACAAAAAAAAAAAAAAAAAAAAAATACATTCCTCTGAAGAAAAACAAATGTCTAATTTTATCACAATCCCCCCCCCCCACCAAAAATTTTCTTAATTTTCAATAGTAAATATTTTACGAACTAATCACAGAAAAAGTATAAATACGAATGCTCATTTAATGATTAAAATTCGTATTCTAGTTTCGAATTCAAGTGAAATTTATGTTTTTTTTAATAAGCATATTACCTTTTAGAAAAAAACAAATGTGAAATAAAAGTAAATTTTTATTCTCAATTTTGTAATATTAGTGAGTTTTTCCACTATTATTTAAGAAGAAATTGATGTGGTACTTATGCCTCTCTGAAAAGTCTGCAAATATGTATAATTAACCTTTTTTTTTAGATTTTATGTATTTCTAATTGGAAGTTAATGTGTTCCTGCATGATTTTGAATTCGAATGAATTAAGTGAAAACTTAGATAAAATATAGCAAGTATTATAATTTTAATTAGACAGAGTACCTTGAATTTGATCAAAACATCGATTTTGTTTTTAATATTAACTTAAAGTTCAATTAATTGAGAGTATTTTGACACTTCAGTGTAAACAACACTACGTGATATTCTAAATTTTGTTACTAGATCAGGGTGCGTAGTCTTGAAGGACCTTGTAAGGACCTTTTACCAGAATTTTTAGAATGTAAAATTTGTTTTATTTAAAGGAAAAGAAATCTTTTTTCAGATGAAACAACCAGTACTTTAGAGGATTTCTGATACTAAAAGAATTAAAATCCTCTAAGATTCTTGATGACTACGCACCATGTAGATCCAGCGTAATTACCCATACAAATGAAAACTTTAAATTGATTTATTTCTATGTTTATATTTTTAAAAGTTGCTTGTTCGAGAAATATTAGGACGTTTTTGCTTATTTAGATAGAGGTTTGGAATTTTTTTACATGTTTTTCATGATGAATTTAATATTTGTTTAGCATGGATTTAACATTCAAGATGACAATTATTTTATTAAATATATAAATTGGGAGTTTAAGGAATTTCCAGTATTTTTCAATATACACTAGAGAAAAACAATCAAATTAAGTGTAAAACTCCATACATCTACAAATCCATGCACTGTTTTATGTAGCATATTACATTAAATATTGAAGAAAAGTCTAAGCAAAAACATTTATAATTATAAAAATAGTAGGGATTTTTAAAAAAGTTATTTAAAATAAATAAACAAATACATTTTTGTAAAGTAGTTTTTTTTATTTAATGTTTAGTATTAAGTATCGTGTCATCACATATATTACAGTATTATTCAAAATTGAAGTGATGATTTCAAGCTATTCTATCCTCTTTAAATAATATTACGAATTTCATAGATAAATAACAGATATATCTAGATTTAAAACGAAACCTTATATAAGACATATTTCTACAAAGAAATGTTACGTCAGCAATTCAAACAGTACGGATTTCAAGAATCGTTGAAATATATATTTACCATTAAGATATGCATAGAATTGTTGCGTGCTTTGAATAAAGGAGTTACTTTGTCAGCTAAGGAACAACTTGATGTCTCTTTTTTTTTCTTTAAAGCACACAAAGAATAAAATTTCTATTGAAATAATGCTTAGTGTTCTTTAAAAGATATTTTCTGAGAAAAGTCCGTATTTAAAAAAGAATTCCAAATACTTTATGTTAGGATTAAATCAAATTAGCTGTTAAAACATACGAAATATATATTCCTATATATATATATATATATATATATATATATATATATATAATAAATAGAAATATAATAAAAAATAATAAAAAAAATATTTAAAATAGAAAATAAATGAATAAATAATAATAATAATAATAATAAACTTCAGAATGTTCTCTGAAGACGTGATTTCTTAATTCAAAAAGAAAAAGAAATTAAATTACTATTCGAATAGCAATACACTACTAATGAAAAAAAAATACTTTTCCAATACGATATTTAAAGTTTGAATTTAAAATTAAATTAGTTGATTCGCTTCAAGCTCCTATGCTTCAATTTTCGAAAATATTTTCAGATACAGTTTTCTTTGTTAATTTTTAATAATTTCAGTTTTAAATAAAAAATTATGCTTCAACTACTATACAAAAAGCATATTCAAAAACATAACACATGACAGCAATTTCATCATTGTCTTTTCTGTATCTGCCTAGGGGAAGAGATATTGACATTCGAATTATACTTTATGATAATGATATCTTTTCATAAGGAACTATAAAGTACGTTTATGTAATAAAAATAATAAAAACTGTTCTTTCCACAGTTCGAATATTCTGCTAAGCAACGGTTTGCACATAAAACATTTGCTGTAATAATGGTAATATTGATAAAAAAAACTAATTATTAATCGAATTATTTTGTGTGAGACATAAATTTTAGAAATGATTGATTAACCATATGATACAGAGCAGTGCGATCTTGTTATGTACCAAAATTTCCTGAAGTATTCTTCAGGCGATAGCATTCTCTAGTTTTGTGTTAAATATGTTGATAATGTGACATCATTTGTCTCAGTTTTGTGTGCCTTTCAGGCAGTCCGGAATACAAAAAACTTCATTAAAAAACACATTAGAAAATTCTAGTTTTTTTTTTTTTTTTTTTTTTTTTTTTTTTTGCTTAAAACGATATTTAAATCATTCATAATGATAATTAAATCATCAATAAACGATAATTAAAAGAAGAAATATTATTTATTTCATTTTGGGTTTTTTTTTTTTTTTTTTTTTTTTTTTTTAATCAAAATCTAGCTTTTAAGCAATGGTTGTCATGGAAATGATTTCTTGTGAAAATGTGTTTTTCATCGTTATGTGTTGGTCATATTTCTTTGAATTTCAATTTTTATAACTCAAGAACGCTTTAAGCTAAAAGCTTCAAATTGGGAACTTGTATTTTTGTTCGTTTTCTTTAATTTCAACTCTGCAAACTTTGAAAGAAAAGTATTTACTTTTGAAAACATGATTTAAAAAAAAAATTAAAATTACATTATTTTTTTTAAATATTTACGATATACTATTATTTTTAATTAATATACATAAAAATGCTGAATCAAAATTAAAACCTAAATATTTTTGTTTATTTAAATATAAAAAAATTAAATTCTACTTAAAATATTTTGAGTTATGATTATTTTGAATTACCCGTCTTTTTAATAATTTTTTATTTTAAATTAGAAAAATTATGACAAGCTTTTTCATATGATTTTCTTTACAAACGATAGGGTTAACCATCGCAAAAATATTCAAATTTATAACTCAGTAAATAAAAATTACTTTAAAATGTGTCCCGGACACCCTTAAGCGTGCTCCACTAGCAAAGTACTCAATTATTGTGTATATGATCGGCTTACAAGTAAAAGTGGCCAAAGCGAAGATAATATTTCCTTCAGATTTTTTAACTATCATTTATATTATATGTAACAGTAGAATATCTTCTGAAACTGCCTTAGAATTGAGTAATGATGAGAGATTGCATAAAGCGATTCTCGAAATGAGTTAAGAAATCACTTCAAGCTCTTGTTGCAGCAAACCATAATTTGCAAAGACAATTTTTCAATTGGAATTTTCTTGTTGTTTAAAAAAATAACATAATGATAAATTAATTGGATAATCTCTATTTTTTATGTGCTCCTTTAACTCTTTGCACATTATAGGTTTGTCTCTGTCTCCACAGGTGTTGTCAGGTGCCCCTCGTAAATTAGGATGCCAAATGCTTTGGGTTTGGTTTGGTTTATTTAGTGTCGTCCGATTATCTACACTAGGGATATAGGACCTGGGGGGAGTGCCCTTCGTGGGGGTCTTTCTAAGGGAACCTAACCCGTATTTACGCAAGGTTCGAAGAAAACCACGAAAACTCCGAACGGTTAGGCCGACAGTCGCGATTGGGTTCGAACCCAGCACCTGCCGTCTACCAGTTGAGAGGACTAAGCCTCTCGGCCACTGGTGGGACCCAAATGCTTTGGGTACCAATAATATCTTACAGTTCATTTTAACATATTCTACCACAGATTATTCGGTCATTAGATAAGAAAATTAGTTTAAAATACTGATGTCCAGTGCATTTGGAGCAACCATTTGCGTTAGTTGTCACTAATTGTCAGTGAAAATCAACTCCCGAAGTTAAAAAGATAACACAATATTTGTTATTTAATTCATTATTTATGTTTATTGCTTATCTATCTATCTATGTCTGTATATACTTATGTACCCAAACGCATTCGCATTTAGACATATAGACAGAAGATTTGTTCCGTACTGAAACCGTTATTTATTTATTTACTTTCTTCAATGTCTTCTTTTGAAAAAAAAATAGATATTACATAAAGTTTAGAAGTTATTAATACAAATTTAGATTAAATGTACTTGTATATAGCAAATATTGGAGAAAATACATCCTTTTTAAATTGAAGTTTAATTAAATTATATTTTGGAACATCTGAATGATAAGAAATATTTTTATGTGCTAATATAAAACTTTCTATGTTAATCTCTTCACTTACATAATATTTTTACAAAATAAATTTTAAGAATAATTTAAGTTAAAATTATTTTTCTGAAAGCTAATAAAAAATCATATAGCTTGTTATCTAATCAGATTAAAAGAAATAGAAATAATTTATTTCATAGCACTTAAGTGTTAAAATTCAATGCATGAAATATAAAAACCTCGGAAATTTTGAAAGAAAAATGTATTTAAGCTGCTGTTGCGTTATCTTAATTAAACTAGAAACGATTTATAGATTTTTTTTTTAACTTAAGAAAACAACAAATATTTTTTATATTGAAGATGACATGTTAAAAGATTACATCAAATTTCAGAGATAATTTAAAATGTGTCACTAAAATGAAATAAATGGTGAAAGCAATAAAAATGAATAAAGCAAATAAATGAATGAATAAATAAATAAATAAATAAATACTATCCGACTTCAAAAAAAGCGCTAAAAAATTAAAAATATCTCTTGCATTCTGATGCACGAAGACTCTTTGATTTTGAGCTTTTCAACACCTACCTCCGATATCGGTTGGTATCAGTATGGGCCTTCCGGTTTGGTGGATAACAGAACTTGTCCGGGATCCAGATAGATTGAACATGACCATGATGAGGCAATTCAGGAGCTCCCCAGTTGCGAAGCAACTCCACACCCTGTCTATAAGTGAGAGTAGAGAACATCTTAAGTAAGCCTGTAATAAATCTATCTATAGAACAAGTTCTACTATAAAAGTAAAACAGTAACTAGATAGACCAGTAAAAGTTGAATAAGTCTTTGGATTGTCCCAGTGACCCATAGTAGCGGAGTCCCGGTGGCAACCATTGAATTTCGTCAGGCCCTGAGGGGCGGCCCACACCGCTGAACACCCGAGCTGTGTTGAGTACCAGGGAATCCGAGGACGAAATGAGGAGAAGATAGGGAAATTTGGTCTATATGTACCGGTAGACTACGCGGGCAGCCAATCCGGTACTAGGCAGGCGGAGATTCAGGTGAGAAGTCCGGTAGTATAGGAGAAGTAGAATTAAGGATAATAAATTAATTAAATCTAATATTTTATTTACGCATAAAGATGGATGTTCAATTTCAGAATACATCGCATGCCATGAGGAAAAGCTGAGCAGAAAAGCAAAGGTTAAAAAAAAGGCTTAATTCATTTCCACACATTTTTTCCCCAATATAGCAAAGAATAAAATATTTAAGGAAATAATTAAAGTTTACTAAAAAATATACTATATATATATATATATATATATATATATATTTTTAGCATAGTAACATTAAAGATCCGTTAGTGGCTATATCCAGATAGACTTCGTGCTGTTATCGAAATAAGAAAAAATCATCATCGCTGTTACCGCCCAATCAAAAACCTGCATTTTTGGTAAATATTTGCTGTTTAAATAGGTACTTTATTTAAAATCTGCACCTGCAGCTGCATCATCTACTACACAACTTTTATATAAAACAATTAATTTACTATGTATGGGTCATTTTCATAGGTACACATATTCTAGACAAAAGGTGGAGAGATTATGCGGTTATAGGTGATTATTTCCAACACTCTAAATTTTATTGTAATAATTGTTTGGTGTCTATAGATATTCAAATGTCACAATTAACCTACTTCATATACATCAAACTAAAATTTTATGTGTTGATTTGTATCATCTGGTATTATCATGCATTAAATTTCATGTAACATTTTCACTTATCCGAATTTATTTTCAATATATACTAAAATTAATTCAATTGATAAATTTAATGTAAACAATGAAATTAAAATTTGTAGTATTAGGTAGATAAAAATGTGTCATGCACCAATCATATAATATCAGAATTTAATTTTCTTTGAATGAACTATATTCTTAAAAGGTTATTAATAGGACTACCAAACACACCTTATGAAGCATTGTAAAACAGTTCACTTAAAGAAATTGAAAAATATACGTAAATTATAGAAAATCATTAAAAGTTCCAAAAATATAAATTTTGAAAAATGATTCAATACCTTTTAGTTCACCATTTAAATCAGATTCATACTCGCAGATTTGCGAATTTTACATAATGTTGAACAAACGCATTTTTTAAAGAAACATGACTTAAAAATTACAAAATTTTAAATATAATAGAGACTGCAGATATTAAATGTATTTTAAAGTTAATAATGTATGATTCTATATTTTATGGATTCTAGACTTTAACATGGTAAGCTTGAAAAAAAATGCAAACATAAGTTAAGAAGTCAGAAGTAGCTATAGAACTTCAATTATTGAGAAAAGATATTGTTTTATATTTTATTGAAAAAAAATGTATTTTTAAGGAAAATAAAAATTTTGCCATAAATGATGTTTTATAGGGATTTTATGGTTACATTAAAAAAATAAATGCTGAACGAAAATCAACATCTAATTATTTTAAGAAAGAAAAAGCAGTTTTAAAAAATTCTTGACAATTGAATGAATATTACTATCACTTTTTGGCTTGTACTTAACCTTATGTATTACAAATATAAATGTATATAATATAACCTTATGTATTACAAATATAAATTCCTTCTGGAATCTCACAAAAAAGAGTGAAAGAACGCTAGTTATTAACATCACCAAAATATATTAAGTTGTTTACAAAAGTCTTCGTTATAATAATTTTTTAATGTTTAACAATGCAAACTCTATAAATTGAAAAATTATGATAACAAAAGCCTTTTAGGCGATGTCACGTGCATCTGTATGCGTCTTTCATTGAACAAAAGTATCTTTCTTTCGTTTTAATCAACGAACAGAAACTGCTTAAGGATTATTTTATAGAATATTTTTTAATAACAACAACAAAAAATGTTGTATTTTTATTAAAAGAATAAAGCATTATTTTTTGTGTATTTAGGTGTACAATTCGTTAGCTAAAGAATTATTTATCTTTAAAAAGTTAGCTTGCTGAAAATCTCTACCATCCTTAAAAATTGTTTCTAATAATCTTTAATCATACACAGGATACTCTACAAATATTTATAACGGCTTTTATTCGTTAAATATTAATCATAGACATATATTACAAGTTACAGTATTGAGAAAAAAAAACTGCATTTTATGAAATTGATGAAAATATTTAGAGAATTAAATTAAATGAAATTCAAAAGATAAATTTTTTATGCATCTCCCGCAAAAATGATTTACCAATATGTAAAATGTGCTCCATTCAGAAATAATATCATGTAGAAGATGTCAGTATTTTCTCAAAAAAAATGTCATTGTTATGAAAATACATAAACGTTGACTTAAATCACATTTAGATGTCTGGATAAGAGTTCGCAACAATGCAAAATCCTCTCGGGTTTTAGTAGTCGCACACAAGTTACGACCAAAATATCAGTGAATGCACATATAAATAAAACCATGTTTTATTTAGTTAACATTTTGAGTGGACAAAAATTAGCATTTAAAATAGATCTTCGTTAATACATTACGACAAACCGTCTATGCATGATAATTATATTCTCAAATTATATCAAAATATTGAAATAGTTAAGACCCGCTTAGGCTGTTTGACTGCGTGTTACACATACAGAAGCTCGGCATTCGGACAGTGAGAGGGCAAAATAAAATGTTTCTTGTAATGTTACATCTGTTGCAAATATGGGCGAACCGACTAATCCCATATATTTGCTTATGGAAACATTTATAAGCAGGTTTAATGTTCCTGGACTATGCCATTTAAAAATGTTGTTTTGTAATTCATGATGTAAAATTTTAATGTATTTTTCAAGACATTTTATAATTTTGCATATAAAATAAAGATAATAACCATACATTATTTTCATATGATGTATTTCTGCGCATCATCATATCCACTCTGGTTGTAAATATTTGCAAGATATTTTACAAATGATTGATGATTGAAGGCTTTTTAACAAGAACAATTAAGCAGACAAATTGAAAAGTCAATAAATAAGTTAAATATTACTATAAAAAAAACTTCATAATTTCAGAACAATTTAAATTTTACACTACCAAACAGGAATTTTACACTACCAAACAGGTTAAAAGCATTTAAAGTGAAATTTGTTTGAAAACTTCTTCACATTTTAATGATTACCTATGGCTTCAAAAGTAGTTTTCCAAATTAAACTATTTCCTAATTTATCTCTATTATGGGGAGCACAATTACGAAAGATTACTTTTTGAACTATGTAAAGAGTTTAGCATTTACTTCTGTTGAATATTAAATAACAAAATTAAAACTTCATTTATGAATTAAAAAAAAGGAAATAATATCAAAAGACTGTTCATTTACTATACATGTCATAAAATATGCACTTAAAAATTGACATTAATAAAATTAAAAATGCCTCTTTAAGTAGCATAGTCTTCGCTTAATAAATTTTGTCATGTGGCTAATACTAAAGTATTGATTTATTAAATTCCAAATCTTTATTTTCTTTGTATAAGTATTGCCTTCATATAGATATACACTCATGACGAAGTACATTTGTATTAACGCGAAATGGAAAAAAGAAGTGTCAAAATTTTATTAGAGTTTTCAATTTAAAAAAAATAAAATTTAACTCTTTTACCACTATGTCTTGGTTTGATACCGTACTGCCTATAGAAACAAATAAAAAGAAAAGGATCCCTTTAAGCTGGTCGCATTAAACTCACAGAATATTCACACCAATTGTATATGATACTCCTATTTTTTAAGTGGATTAACCCCTCTTTTCCTTCCTTTATACTTAACAAATGATTTCCTAATTTAACAAGGGATGATCCTTGCCAGAATAAATCTGTACTCCAAACTTTTAGCAAATCAGATAATTATCGATAAAAAAGCATTTTGCTAAAATAAACGAGGGCATTAGCTCCCGAATTTCCGCTTTTATACTGAACCAATAAATCTAAAAATCTAATGAGGGAAATTCATTCTTAGAATGAACATAGACAAACAGTGAAACTACTTGCACAATTCGGCATGAGAACTCATTTATCTAAATTAATGGTGTGAGTTACCCCTTGTCTCCTTTTTATATCTTGCCAATGAACCTCCAAACGTAGTCATGCAAGCACCATTTAGTAATAATCGAATTTATCAAGTTTGATGCAAATCAAGCAATATTGCATGCCAAACTCATTATGTAAATTAAGGATTGGTTGACACCCCGTTTCCCTTATTATGCTTAACCAATAAACTTTCAAATCTATGCAAGGAAACTCTTTGACATAATAAAACGATATACCAAATTGAACCAAATCGAAAAATACTGCATGATAACCCCCCTTATCTAAGTAAAGATGAGGAGAGGTAAGACACCTTTCCCACATTTTTAGTTCAACATTGAACCTCTAAATTTAATTAGGGAAGCTTCTTATCAGAATAAACCGGTATATAAAATTTGAAGCAAAACAAATAATTCTGCACTAAAAATTCATTTTGTCTAAATTGAAAATGGGATTAATTTTCATTAACCATCTTTTATACTTAATTAATGAAACTGCAAAACTAATCAGGAAAGCTCTTTATCAAAAAAAACTTAGTTTTTTTTTCTATCCAGAACTTTCCCGTTATGCACATACGTATCTTCATGTATAAGTGCATGCATGCATACATACATGGAGAACCAGCGGGCACATTAGATCTCAATCATTGAAAGCCTGAAAACTAAAGTGCATACCGAATTTCAAGATTAAGTATGCGTCAAATTTCAAGAGTGTATTTCAATTTTTTCGAGAGATAGAGAGAGTACAAACATATACACAGATAAACAGACAGACAAACAAACGATATTTTCCCCTAAAAATTTGTTTTCGTAATCTCTGTAATCTCTGAAACGTGTGTAACGCCATTTTTTTTCCAATGATTGCAAAACTCAACCTATACACGTATGAAAAATAAGCAATATTAAAAACATAAATTAAATTAAATTAATTATCGAAAACATATCAAATTAATCAAAGTAAAAATATACAGTTTTAATTTATTTAAATAAAAGGTTTAATTTTATTGTAACTACGATATTTTATATGTTCGCTTTTAATAAGATTTCAACACTACTTCCAACATTAAAGTCTGTAAGAGGAGCCTGAAATAGAGATCTGAAACATCTGAAGGATAATTAAAATTTATTTGATCCTCGGATAAAGGATTTGTCTGAAGTTTCATATACTTAATTTTCATCCGATCATAAATTTAATTTCGTAATTTCATAATGATTGAAATCCCTTGACTCTAATATTATACATAATTTTAAATCTTCAACATATTTGGTATATATTTAACAAATGGATGACTTAAAAATATACACGGATACAGCTGACATTTATGGATTGCTCTCTATACGTGTATGCATCTAAATTTCTCTCATCGAGGAAGTGAATTATTAAAACTTTTGTATTCAGTAATGATTAATTATATATTAATCAACAAACATGCATTCTAAAGTACGCATTTACACATTATAGGACGAAACATGACCGGTCACTTGTGATTTTATAGATTTTATTATATATCTACAAAAATAAATGAGGAATTATCTTGAAACTCTTGATGCATAAACATAATAGATCGTGTCATGCATTTCTTGAAGATTTTTTCCCAAACACCATAGAGGACCATCAACAAATTGAAAAAGTACAAATTCATTTCGGATTGACCCTATCAAAACTAATTTTACAAAAGTGTTCAAACTGCTGATTATGATTAAGTGGCTTATTTTAGTAAAATGTGTCAATATTTATGCAGATAGCACGGTACTTGTAGAGCAATTAAGTTTTCGTAAAAACAGACAATAACTTTTCTAAGTGTTTTCCATAAAATTTGCAGTGTTCTTACTAAAGAAATTTTTTTTAAGTATAACAAACAACATTGTACACAATATCCTGTAATCAGAATTGAAAAATAATAAATATTGTATGAAAAATGAGCAAGTTTACTGAATATTTTTCATTGCACGTGCATGAACGCTATAAAAATTTCACTTGCATATTGTGTAATCTAAAATTTCTGAAAGTGATCGTCGATAGAATACGCTCAAAATCATTTATTCTCAAAATGAAGCAAACAAATCTAAAGTTGTATCCAAATAAAGTAATATGTGTCATAAAGTGCATTCTATATTGACACTAATCAATGGATAAAAACATACAAATTTAGAAAACTTAAAAAATTTAAAAAATGTCCCTAATTTTGGCTAGTACTGTGTATATAATTATAATATATAATGAGATATATATACATAATTCAATCTTGTATTTCTTACATATATTATATATAATTATAAATAATTATTTATAAATATATTATAAATAATAGGAAATATAATTTATAATATATTTACTTTTTTTCTTTTTTTTTTCTTTTCTGTGTGTGTATTATCATTGATTATATTACCAACAGGTATTTTACATTAATATTTCGCAATGCACTGATATAATGCACATACTACTGCATTACTATGAATAAAACTATTAAAATTTTACTTCATTAATATAATAGCATATTTATCAATGTATAAATGCTTTTTTATTTATATTCTGAAATTGGCTTCATTTAGGACTCTTCTTTTCATTTTCAAGTACTCAAATATTATACTATTCGAATACATTTATGTTAGATGAAATCTTAACTGTTTCCAAGAAACTTTAAAAATATATATATTATTATTGGCCGAAAAAAAAATTCTCGAAAAAAATATTTAACAATTGGTACTTAATTTAGAAAAAAAAAAACTATAAGAAATACAATCACTGGTATACTTAACCAATTATATATCACATAAAAAAAAATGTAATTTTTTTATTATCAACTTGGGGGAAGAATTATTTAGGAAGACAAAAAATCCCAAGATGTTATTTTCAAAAATAAAATATATAATTATTCACATCGTTTACACACGCATCCTTTATTTGGAATTCGATGTTACAAATACGAGTTGCTGTTGTATTAAATATATTTACCCGTCTCAGAAACAGAGTTACAATTTTATTATTTAATTGGAATTCCTAATAAACTTTTTGAATTGTAAATTTGATTGTCATTCAGGATTAATTTCAAGAAATTCTTAATTTAATTTAGACAAATTTGAACAAATATTGTTCGGAAACCTTCAAACATTTTCATTATGTCAAATAATTTCTTTATATCTATTACCGAAAATAAGTTAATTTGTGTTCATGTTTATATGCCACAAGAAATAATGTACTTTATTTTAATTGGAAAGTTTCAAATGATTTAAAAGTTTTTTTTATTATTATTAATACAAGAAAATCGTTGATATTTTCTCAATCTCAGAAATGAATATCTATCCTTATATTTCTATTAATATATCGTCAAATGTGATATAAAAAAATGGTTTTATTCGTGTTAATGTTTATATTTTTTATTAAAGTAAATTTAAAGTAAATTAATTAGGTAAGTAACATTTCTAAATTATTTTCAAGTTTGTAACTCTAAATACGTAGTTTGAAAGAACAAATATATTAATAGATATATTGCAGTGTGTTTCGAAAAGAATTTTTAAATGATATTGCATGTAGTATAGAAACTTGTAACAAAAGTAATGTTGTCAAAATTTGTCCAAAAATCTATTTAAAGAATAATCTTTAATGACTCGATTTACCTGATTAATGAAAATTCCCCCATAATTCTTTTACTAAGTATCGCAGATTAATATTCAATATTTCAAAACAATTCCTTAACATTTATTTAACTGACAATCTATGTTCATTCGAATTCCGGATTTTAGAATTTTTTAGAGGGCTAATCATTTATAATCAAGTTCAACTTATTACCTAATTTTCTTCCATAATTTTATAACTAAGAAGAAAAGAATAAAAAAAATTATAATAAAAATATCCATGAAATTTTATCTATCTTGTACTGTAATTTTCACCCAAATACATGTAGTAGAAAGTTTTAAAAATACTAATATTTCATAATAATATTAACCTTCCCGCTGCCGCGACCGGATTTAATTATTCCCTAGGCTGCAGTTTTCACTGCAGTTGAAGCTTTATTTAAATTACTATAATTCTACAAATATAATCCAACTTAAAAAAACTAAGTTATGATTGATACTTTGAAGGTTTAAAAGCATATACGTAAAAAAAAAAAAAAAAAAAAAAAAAAAAAATACACTGTGATAGAAAATCACTCTATTATTAACATTTAAAATAAATTGGAGATTAAAAAATTACAATTTTGACCTTTTGCTTGGCAGCCAGAGGGTTAACTTGATAAGAGTTAATATTTGAAAAATTCTGTAGAAAAGGAGCTTAGAATGATATATTACACACAATCAAATGAAGTCTTAACAAAATCCTTCCAGAAGCAATTTATAAAATAATCATTAATAACCAGATGAGCCTCTTTATAGACAATTTCCCTAAATTTCTATAACTAAGAAACGTAAACATGAGTTATATATTATCTTTTCCATCATTTATTTTCTAACTAATAGGGCAAACTCCATTGCAAATCACCAAGATTTATTATTATTATTATTAATATTTTAAAGACTTAAACGTACTTAAAGACTTAAACGTATTACGACTTGTACGTAATTTAAAATCACATTGACTTTCTCTCACAATATTTTAATTAGAATAACTTAGAATAATACATTATTCAATAAAACGATCAATGAAAAATTGTCTAACTAACTTGATTTCCTCATACGTCATACGAACAACGAGTTTTTTCAATGATCATTTCCTCGTATCACGTACGGGCATCCATAGGCCTATCATAATTTATTATTCTCCCCAGTAATGCTATATTGTAAATTTTTTCGTTATTCAATCAGAGCATTTTTCTGATTTAATTAGGCAAACATTTCTGTTTCAAAAACCGGTGGTAAAAGATGACAAATTCTGTAAAACACATGAAAAAATTAGGCATTATATGAAAGCTTTTTTTTTCAAAAATATTGATCACTTTAATGGTTAACTCTGGAAACATTTCAAAAGCAATACAATATATCTGAAGTTCCAAGAAACTCCATCAAAATTAACATTTGCATTTCAAATGTATAGTGTATTAGGAGAAAGGAAATGCTAAAATATCAGTAAACAGTACATATAAAAATATCCATAAAAATATAACACATTAATAACTAATTAATAAACAAATTATGTTAGTCAGAAATTAAGTGTATAAATTAAGTGTTACAAAGTAAGGTAAAGACTGCTGATCAATGTCCTAAATTATGTGATCAACGGATAATAGCAATGAAAGGTATTAAACAATGAGATATAATCATTAAGTAACCGTCATAAAAAAGTTCACAACTAAGCAGTTTCTAGCATCGGTAGAAAGACGAATTAGGGGATTGCCAAATGTCACCCTCCCTGATATCAGTTGATTGCCGTTATGCTGTACACCTCGCAGGTAGAGGTCTAGTCATCAGTTATAAAAAAAAAAAAAATACAAATTCAAATAAAGTATTAACATAAGCGATTAATGTAAAATACGTAAATGCACAATCACATGCGCTAATATTTTTAATTTAAATTAAGAAACTAGCAAGTATAAAATTTCAAATACAAACAGTTCGTAGACTGTAAAGAATAATGTATCCTTGCAATTGGTCAATTATAAATAATTTTTTTATTTAAATTATTTTTCTCCTTCTTCTTCTTTTTTGGGCTTTCATGAATAAAAAATGAAAATGGAGCTATTATAAAATCCCTCTTGTATCTGTCTTTCACAGCTATTTTACTCGTAATCTATGGAATGTGAAATGCTCAAGTTTGGAGAAATAACAAAGACCATACATATTTATGAATATCAGATAAGTGAGTACCTATAATTGTTTTTAAATATATCATTTTGTTTGCATATCAAGCCTACCTTTTTACACAGGGTTCTTGAATTTATAGATAAGTTTAAAATTTTAATTATCTCTACTTAATATTACTTTCGATTTACGTTGAAATATTAAAATTTTTATGAACTGATCTAGTTGAAAATGAAAAAAAAAATTCACTCAACCGTATGAAAATATTTAGACATATATTTTAAAAAAAATGTACTATAAAATAAAAAAAGCAGAAACACTTGGAATATTTATTGGCTCTTTTTGGAAATATGTTTTCACTTTCGAATAAAAAAATATTTAAAATTCAGAATTTTCGATTTTCCCTGTACGTTTTTGCATTTTGAAAATATATTTTTGATGTATCCTCTCAGTTTTCTTTTTGAATGAAGTTATTTTTTATATACATACATTAAGTAATGTGCAATCATTTTTATGTTCTACACTGAATCTCCTACAGAAGTAATTCCTATATATACAAATATTATTATACATATAATTGATTTTTTCAAACTTTATGTTTAAAATAATAATTAAAAATATATTGAAAAATTATTCCTTGAGACTTGATTAATTATTTTAAAAGCTCATTGCATCAAAATTGTCGAAATGATGACTTACAATTTTGTATTGAAATACCAACTTATAGTGGTATAAAAAATTCCCTGCAGAGAGAAATGGTACGTATCAATTTATATAATTATATATGAAATAATATATTAAATTTAAAAAATCGTACAGTAAATAATTATCCATTATAAAACATTATTTAGAATTCAATTATTTTAATTTTAATACGATATTATAGTTTTAAAATAAAATTCTCTACTTTTTTTACATGAATTAAGCAATAATGCTATTCTTTTTTGCATATTGAAGCAGAAAAAATAATTATATATCAGACATTAGACACATTCTAGTACTGTGTAATAAATGTGTTTACCAACTATAGTATAAAATGTTCGTACAGTAAAACATATTGAGAGCATATGGGCATGTACTTACGTATCGCTTTTATTTATTTATCTATTTAATTATTTGTTTTTGAAAAATATGAGCAATTAGCTGTTGTGATAACAAATGCATATATCAATAGAATACATCAGGTTTAACAAATTTTGAGAGGAGTTTCTGAAGTAAAGATTTAAAAGTGAAATATAATAAATAAAAAACTCAGCTAGAAACAGAATGAATGAAAAGATAAGAAAAAAAAACATGAGAGAAAGTTTGTAGAGAAGTAACTTAATTAAAGATTTGCATAAGCTACAGTTTGTTCGAAATTAAGGTCAATATTAGATGAGTTTTTCTTCGTGATTAGAATGATTGTATGTATGTTTAGCAAATTTCGCGAGCAAGAGGTTTTAATCTTTGTTTATCAGTTTCCTGAACAAAGGAAGATTAAAAATTTACTAATTCTGCTTTCACATTTTAACTGTGTGCATATATAGAAGCTATTTATAATGAAACATTTCCGATTAATGCATCGAATGTGCATTATTTCTTCTTATCTGGGAATCCAAGTTAATATATTAATGAATCACGAATATACATATATATATATATATTTGAACAAATTAGTGCATATACTTTTTAAACTCAATATTCCGGTTAAATATTTTAAATCGTGCAAAATTAAAGTTAAAAAAAGAAATAATATTTAATTTATAAAATTCCAAACGCCAAAGCTTTGAGACATCAGGCACGAAAGGATGATTTTTTCAATATTACTTTCTGTGCGTTAAATCTACGTATTATTAAATTTATTTTATTTCAAAATAATTAGACTTCATTCAGATTATTATTTATACATTAAAATTTCTTTTTCATTAAAGTGAGGGGGATTAGATACGCTTGGCATGGAAGCAAAATATATGAGTGGCTGTATCTAAACACAGAAGTATGTCTAATATTGTGTATGCCATATTGACCTAGTAAAAGAATATGTGGATAAAGTCCGGGGATGAGTCTTGGAGATTACCCCTACACACACACACACAAAAAAAAACATTTAAGTTAACTGTGATACATTACTTCTAATATAATGAACTAACTAATGTATTTTCATTAATGACTTTTTAGAACTGCTTATCAATTTTAAACTACTCACATTTTCAAGATTAGATATTCGAATCTACATCGATATTTTTTACCAATATATTGTTTATAATAGAAATTATTCTTCGTAATGATAATATCCGGAGTTATGTAAAATCAAACTGCGATAAAATATATTTTGTATTTATTCTTTAACAGACTATATCAGTTCCATTTATATTTTATTTCATTTTGTTTTCAAACAGTTTACTCATTAAAAATGAATACAATATTTTACATCACTTTATATGTCCATATTAAACTGTTTAATTTTTTTTCATCATCTTTTGGAAATTCTTTCGTGAAACACCTTTTCTTCAATTCCATCTTAAAGAAATTTTATTAGCTTACAAAAATAACTAAATATTAAATGGACTGTAGTTTTATTTATTCGGATTTTTTAGTACCAGCCCCAGTGTGCTCGTTATGAATAATATTTGGAAAGTTATTTCATTATTTTATTGAATTTGGAAACTTGGGTGAATGTATTTTATTTCACTTTTATCTGTAATATCAGATAATAAGAATTTTTTTTTTTCAAATAACTTGTTTATGTTGAAGTCTTGTTAAAATTTAAAACTTCAAAATCTGAAAGCCAATTGAGTTTTTAAAAAAGTTATGTTTTATGTTACTTCTTATTTATTTCTTCTTGATTTGATATTTTGAATAAAAACATTTTGTTAAAATGATTTATTTTCGGAATATTTCGTTTCGTCTGTTGTATTGGAATTAAATTTAAGTTTAAAATAACCTCCGAAACAGTATGTATAATTTGTTTCGTTATTTTTCGTTTAACGACCATTTATTTAGCACGCATAATTTTTGGTTTAATAATGTGATTCTGTCAGGTATATTTATATGCATATTTTCTATGAACAATAAAACTTAGTATTGGATATCTAACAACATATATAAGGAGTCACAAACCTTGGCCAAATCATAAAAATATACATTTTATGTAAAAAAAAAAAATCTCAAAAATATTCTTTGTCATGATCAATACCAAGGAAAAACGCATATTTAGCTTTGAGAAATGAAAATTTTGGAAAGCTTTAAAGATTCATAAAAAAACGGCACAATAGCCGAAATAAAACGTGTTTCCAGAGTTACCATCAATTGCTTTCTGGAATATCTTTTAAAGATTTAGTTAAAGTAACTCAAAAAATAACTGACGAATGGCGCTGCTATGATTGACCTCTTTTTAAAACACACAAATGAGATGGTTTTGAGAATTGCGTATCTAATCCATAACTATCTCACCGTTGTAAACAGTATAAGTGAACAAAGTGTGAAGGTTAAAGCTTCATTGTGAGGTTTTTTTTTTTTTTTTAAGTAAACTAGGAATGATCACCCACTGATTTACGTAAATTAGGATTTTAGAACAATGAGAAGACTGGAAAACAGCATGTAACAGCGACATATCATATTTGAAATGTCGGATGTACCGTTACGTTCTATCTAATCTATAGGGAAAAAAAGGAAACGATTCTCATCGAGGTATCATGTATATATCTAGACTTCTTGCTCTCTGAATTTTCGGACTCCCTAGCAATGTGTTATCACTTATTGTAATGGTCATTTAGAAAAAAAGTATAAAAGCTGTATGCTGTAATAATAGACACTGTAAAAAATAAATTGTAAATTTACGGTACTTTACCCTAAATTACCCCAAAAAATATACAGCAAAATGACACTTTTTCCAGATATACGGCCAACTAAAATATTTATGTTTTACGGACAAATGTGGTTTATCTAAAGGCAACGCCCATTAAAATAGAAGCCCACATTTAGTGTCATTGCCTGGAATCGTTGATGCAGTAAAATAAATGCAGAAATTTTATACAGTGCAATTATAATAAATTATTTGGAGACATTTAGTTTGTTATATATAAATATTTTCTGTGACTTAGTAATATGAACGCCAAACACTGGCTGTTTTTTTCTATCATAAAAAGATTCAGTGACTTATAGATGCTAACTGTGTAAACCTTTTTCTGTTTCGATTAATCTTTGACATTTTATGAATTTTTAAAAGTTTATACCGGTTTTTTGCTCACTCTGTTATTGTACATGCAGTTTCCATTTTAAATACTCTGATATAAAGAATCACAATGTGCTCTCTTCCATTAAAATACGATTACAATATTCATTTACTCAGTATATTATGTATGTTTATTCTAAATTACTACAAATTAAAAAGAGTCTCAAGATTATCACATCGACCCCTTTTATTAAATTATATATGTCGCCAAACTACTCGTAAATGGTACAAATTGTTATAATGTTTATTTTAAGTAACGAAAAACAAACAAATTAGTAAAATATTAATAAAAATAACAATTAAACGTCGAATTAAAAATCGCTTTGCGATATAACAAATACATATATGGTAAACTAGGGCACATACAATTTTTTCTAAGAATTTTTTTGGTGTCCAAAAAGTAGAAATCTCAAGTTATTTTGCCATGTGGTGTCAGCAAAACTTATGTAGTATTTTATAAAAATGTACAATCGTCGTTTTCAATAGTATTTTAGCATGTAATTAAAAAAATAAAGTCGTTTCTATCCATGTGCCTCATCCCCGGGGCAGATTGATACACCTCATGGGGCACTTTGATACGTTTGGGAAAAATGGAGACAACTTAAAACTAATGAATATTTTTCATAGAAAATTAATATCAAACCATTTTATATTTGTTTACAGAAGTTCAAATCACAAACAATTTAATTGTAATCAATATTAAAGTAATCAAAATTAAATGTTTAATGGCTTGATGTTCTGGCTGTTCATTTTCTAATTCTTGGCTGTGAAAATGTTGTCATATCTGACACTTCAAACCTAGGATTATCTTTTTTCTTAGGAAAGATGAAAAAAATTACCATGTTATCTCTTTATAAATCAGTTTGTAAACAGAAAATAATGGATAATTATACTAAAAATTCCGAATATAAAATAATTATACTTTGTTATTCTGCAGTTTGTTTCTTTTACTTAACATTTCTCATGTCGAAAATAATATTTTTCTTCGGATAATCGATATAAATTCGAAAGTTGCTGGGCTGCCGTCCTTTTCTTTTGTTAGTTCTACTAGCACTAGCTGTTGGGAACGTTCTTACGCCTTCTATTTGCAAAACTACTATAAAATGTTTTCATATAAAAAATTAGAGCTATTTCACATGAATAAAAAGTAATAGTAGAATTTTTTGGCGAAAAAGGGTTGTATTAAGGAGTGTATGGTAAACAAAATAATAAAATGTAATCAAAAAAATAATTAGAAAAGATTTAGGTAGTTTTCAGCTATCATGGGGTACACTGATACGTATCAATGTGAACCACGAAAGCTGAAAATGTGTCAGGGCACATTGGTACGTATCAATGTGCCCTGACACAGAATGTATTAATGTGATCCGACACAGACTATATCAATGTGCCCCATACAACCATTTTGAATAAAATTAATCTCAATTACATAACAATAGATAATGAAGAACTGATAAAAATTTGCTTTACTTGGCAGGGTGAGTATACTTTTCGGATGAAAATACTGAAACAGTTGTATGATACCATTGCAATTGTATAACTTGGATTCCCTTTTGACCAATAAAAACAATAAATCACCCGTCCCTTTTCATCAAACTACTGAATCATGCCAAGAACTTCTGTATCTAATTGTGTACACTAGCATACCTTGTGGAGCTGTTGTGAAACTTACTGTAACGACCCTATAAGCAATAGAAGGGGTATATCAATAAGCCATTGTATCAATGTGCCCCAGTTCCTCTTAAATAGATTAAAGTCAAATGAATACGACATTTATAATAAGCCCTCAATATTTGACATTTTTTTAGAGTTTTCGAATTCCATAAAAGAAACATTTGTATAAGTCCCAAATTTATAATTATATTAACTAACATTTTACTGCGTTGGATTAACAGTCTGATATCCAATTAAAATAATTCTTTGAAGGGAATTTTGAATTAAATACAGAATTTTGAAAAATCGAAAAGCATTCACAATAGTATTAGAGGTATCTCGGCCATTAATTATCCGATCGACTTTGTTCTTTATGCAAAATTTATGATTTTTTTATTGTTTCTTACATTCAGTGCTTAAAAATAAAAAAAATCGTATATTGTTATCTACTTGTTATCAGAACGAGTATTTCGAGAATTCTAAAAAATAGTTCCGGACAATCCAAATTAGCGATATTAAATAAGCTTCTTTCCATTATTACACATTGAGTTCACACTAAATTTCAAGTTTTTGTCTATATTTGTTCGGAAGATAGAGCGTTTACAGTCACAGATGGACAGCAGTTTGTTTATTCTAAAATTATGTTTTTCGGAATCTCCAGTTTCAAAAACATGTAAATCTGTCAAAACATTTTTTTCGACTTATTAAACGATAGCAAGACATACTTTATACTCCATATGATGTATAAGGAATAGGTACTTATTACAGTTAATTTCATCAATTTTCTTCGCTATGTGCAACCACGTTCTTCAGTCACTGCCCCCTCTACAATGCCTATTCACTGAGCAGACGACAAGCGTGAAACGTCATGAAGTGGAGGCGAAACGACTAACCCTACTTGTTCCGCAATCGCCACGAAGCTCAGAACACGATCGTTGTCAGGGAAACCGCCTACACTACGTCACAAGCGAGAAGGCATTGTAGAGGAAGCAGTGCTTCAGTTAAACTCATATAAGATTGGAAGGATGTGTCAATGTGTCTATTTTTTTAAGAAAAACAAACCTCCGAAGAATGAAATTCCTGCTGCCCAATGCCAGTTTTGTCGATAAGAGGTTTGCAAAATTAATGCTTGACTGTCTATATATCATCAGGTAAGTAACTCGCAAAAAATTCAGATTACAATTTGGATTAATTGAAAGTTAATCCGCAGAAGAAGCAAAAACGGAACTTCTCCCCATCTAAACTTAACTTTAGAATAGAGCTCCATATATTTTGAAGAATAAAATAAAAATTGTTAGAATGTAAGATAAGGAACATTTATGCATTTGCTCACTAAAATGTGTAACATTTTTTTTAAATTCATAATTTTGAGTCGATAAAAAACTGTTTTGAGTCGATAAAACATTGTCACTATAATCACATGTTTGTTTACCAAAATTTTCCTTTATTTTTTTTCTTTCTTTATATTTTTCTTTTATTTATTTATTTATTAAATAAAAAACTTATTTAAGGTTAACATCATTCATAATTATTTATTTCCTGTGTATATATTTAGTAATTTAGCAAAATGTTGTGCCCTTTTCTCTATTTATAAATTTCTGCATACTTTATATTTTGCAATATATATTGTCACATTTTCGAATAATGCATATAAATTTCATATAGTTTTATCGAATTTTACATAATTAAATAATGCTGAAATATGTGTTAACAGTAAGCTATAAACTGCTTGAACTTGTTGTGATTTACTTTGAAATATTTACAAACTCTACTTTTTTTATGGATGGGAAGATAAGTATGTTCTCATTTCAATATTAGTATACTATTTTTTTAACCAAATCATCGCTATGTTATTAAAAAAAGCTTTCTTTTTAATTGTTGAAAAAATATATATTTTAATTGTTTCATATAAACGATATTACTAAACTTTAAATTTATAGATGATCACAATATTTATATTTGTATCTGATATTATTTAGGACAGAATGTGAAAATTAATGTTTGTGGAATTATTTTCGAAACTAATAATGTAATGAAACAATTAATTATTGATACATCTTATAAATATCTCCAGAATATTTGATCAGGTGTGACACAGAAATAGCTTTATTTGTGTGTTAATAAAGATTCACTATGGACAAATATTTGTCGATAGTCATTAAGTTAAGTACATTTCTAAAACAAAAGAGAGATATTTTCTACGTATTTTTAACTTGAGCTAGATATTAGAAACATATTCATACTTGTTTTGCAGGTGCGGAAATAATACATACTATTATAACTAATAAACGTTTACAGATTGTCTGTTCAATATTTAATAAGCGCATTATTCTTGTCTTTCTGGCATGTCTAGAATCGTTATTTTTAGAAATTCTTTTATAAAGGTGTTTCAATATTTATAGTTAGCTAAGATTACACAATAAAGGGAAATTAAGCCTCGCATTCTTTTGTAACACTTTTATTCAAAGTTAAAAAGTGTTAATAATTTCAGCTTGTCTGAAGGTTTGTCCGCCTTCTATATCGCATATATACACTATGATTGCCGTGAGATTTTTGGACTTTATTTAAGTTTACCATAGCAAAAATCCTATTTCAAATGAAACATCTAGCTTGATTACTTTATTTACTGTGACAGTAAAAATTTTCAATTACATCACGGCCCACTGGAAAAAATCATTTCAATTGAATTTAAAGATGTGACACCTTATCAAAAATATTAAAATTTATATACATTTACGAAGTGCAGTAAAGTATGTACTCTATAAAATATGCGTTGAAAAAAAAATAGCTGTTATTCATTTACAGGGTTACACAAAACAGTTTTTTTACATAATGTTAAAATGGGGGGGAGCGGGTTGCGCAGGATATTTTAATTATATTAAACTATTTTTTGTATAAAGAAAATTGATATATGTCACAGAGGCTTATTATAAGTTACACGATATACTAGTAGATAATGCAAAGCGCATAGCATTTACATGGACACGCAAATGTTTTCAACTAGAACAAAAGATTCCAGCTGCTTTTGGAAGTAGTGTATATATATCCGATAATGGATAGAATAAATACATTTAAAATATGATATGCGCTTTTAAGTTAAAAAAAAATATGCTTATTATATGATGCGTATAAATGCTATAGTTGATATACAGGACTATAGAAAAGAGCTCGAAAACATTCTCGAATATGCGCGTAAATTATTTTAAGGTTGTTTTTAACGGGCTGCTAGGGCAAAAATGAATTTAAGCCTAGAAGCCACAATCACTTAAAGCAGAGTTTTAAAGGATTGGTGTACACATATACGCAGAAAAAAGTCAGGTAATAAATTAAACTAAATTTTATTAAAAACATTTAAAAACATGATTAATTATAACAGCAAAATCCGGCCATAACTTTGGCCAAAAGAACACGTAGTTCATCTAATGAGCTTTCTATTACGTCTAGACTAGCATAACTAGAATACAGCATGTTAAAATGAGCTTTTGATTAAATCTACACTGTTAAAAATCTGCTGCATTTTGCTGCAACGCCCTCCACCACTTGTATATAATATCTCTATTCCAACCAATGAGAAAGCGCCATTTCACGGCCAAGTAACCGCTTTCTATACAAGCAGGGGAGTGCGTTGCAGCAAAATGCAGCAGATTTTTAACAGTGTATATCATGCCTTAAATATTACATGTCAAACAAGCCATCCAAGCATGAAGTTGCTCAAATATATACCATCTGATAATCACATGGAAATGAAAAGACAGTTCTCTGTAACAGTGAAGCAAGCAGTTATAAAAAACAACCAATTAGAAACAAGCAAACGTCATCGGTACGATGACACAATACTTAAACTGGAATGCAGGCATTCATCTCCAGATGCGTGGATTTCGTAAAAGTATGACGCCATATCGCCAAAGAAAAAGAACACTTATAAGCAGAGTAATGAAATGATATCTTAGTTACATAACGATTCGAAATACCGACATCATAGTAACTTCAGATCTACAAGAATGCTGCTATATGACATCAATGGCCCGCCTTCCACACATCTGGATATGTTACAAGTTGGCACATGAAAAAAAAAATGAAACCAATTCAAATTCTTATACAGTTTCATTAAAAAGGTATAATTTAAAACATTTTGTAAATATGCTAGATTTTGTTTTTAGTTTTTCATTTTTAGTACAGCAAGATCCCAGATTAAAATGAAAGAAGTTAAGAACATAAATATAAAAGTCAATCATTATAAGTTAATATTTATTTTCAAAAAATTTCTTTCTAAATTTTTCTAGTGTAATTTTAGTTGGAGGTTTTTTGAAATAATCAGCTAAATTTCCTTTACTAGAAATATACTTTAAATTGAACAATTTCTCATAAACTAGATTTTTTTAAAAATAATATTTTACGTGTATATGTTTAGTTTTACTGTTTTCTACAGGAGAGTTAGAAAAATCTATAGCAGCTCTGTTATCGCAGTACAAGTTAAATTCTGAAAAATGTGCGGGTAAAATTTTTAGTTCTTTACCTTCTTTTATTATGTTAATTATCCAAATAAGTTCCTTAGCAGCATCAGTCAAGGAAACGTATTCCGCTTCCATAGTTGAAAGGGTAACACAACGCTGTTTAGAAGTTCGCCAAGATATAACAGCATCATTTAAAAATAAACCCCCCAATCGATACTCGATCGTCTCGGTTAGATGCATACTCGGCGTCACTAAAACAATTTATTGAAAAATTATCATGACTAGAAAGATTTAATTTTTCGTATCTTGTATGATATACTCAGCCAAGGAATTTTAATAAGGCTAACTAATGTATTTTACCGGGATTGCTTTGAAATTGTGAAAGGAGATTAACTATGTAACTAATATGGACGTGTTCTACTAGCTAAAAATGACAAACATCCAATTAAGTTACGATATGGAATTTTTTCCATTTCAACAATTTCTTCATTAGTTTGTGGGCAATCCCTTTTAAACTATACTACCCCTTTTGAAATGGGTAAAGAAACAGTTGGTGGATAACTTTAAAACTGCTCATAAATATTTTCATTGTAATCCGTCTGATGAATATAAAAACCATTTTAATTTGTTCAAAATTAACTCCAAGTAATTTAACTGTCTCCCCCAAAACTTTAATATCAAATTTATGTTTTAATACATCTATAATTTAAAAATTTTATCTTTATCTTTTCCTGACAAAATCGTGTCATCGACATAGAAAAACAGGACAATTTCGGAGTTAGGAGAATAAACACAGTTGGTCCACTCAAACATTTTAAAATTTAAACTTTCTAAGACGGAATGTAGTTCGTAAAACCATTCACGCCCGCTCTGATGGAGACCATACAGATCTTTCTTTAACAAACAAACATGATCAGGTTTATCCGATTCTACGAAACCAACTGGTTGTCTCATGTAAATAACTTCCGTTAAAGGAGCATATAAATATGCACAGCGAACGTCCATTTGAATATGATGCCATATTCAATTATGAATTCAATATTGAAATTAACCACGGGACTGAAATCCTGGTCATATTGAATGCCTTTTTCTTGTCGGAAGCCTTGTGCAACGAGACGCGCTTTATATTTAATTATTTCGTTCTCTTTATTGCATTTAATTGTATAAACCCATCAGCTTCCCAAGATCCTAGCATTCTGAGGTTTTTCTACTAAAGTCCAATCTTCTCGATCTTTAATAATTGGAATTTCCTTTTCCATCGCACGCTTCCACGATTCAACTTGATGAGAACACATTGCATCACTAAAAGTTTTTGGAACGTTCACTTGATCCCGCTTTAATTATCATTCATTTAAATGATTTGCCTCCAACTCTTGATTTCTAACGCCCGTGAACTTACTTTTACCGCTGAAATCGAATACTTTTGGATCGTAAGGTATATTTTTAGACTCGCAATAAGTTTTTGCATCGTTTGGGGATCTTAAACGCATATTTGTTCCTACTATACTATAATAAATATCTGTACGAGATCCATCCGAACGAGGAACAGCTTTCCGAAACCATTCAATTTTTGGTTTAGTTAACGCAGGAGATTCAGACACTGTTTCAATCGGTTTTGATTTCTCCGACTCCCCCTCAATTAATTTAACTTGTTTATCGGGTTTAACACACGATTTTACAGTATCTAAAACCTCCGAATCGTCTAAATCCAACGCATTTAAATGAAATAAACTTCGGTCGGAAATCTGTTAGTTTTTAACTGGTTCCTCAATTCTAACATTTATGGTTTCGATAACTTTGTCGTTTTGAGGAATCCATACGCGGTAACCTTTAGTGCAAAGAGCGTACCCTACGAGTACCCCCTTTTCAGCACTCATATCTAGTTTACCGCGATTATGTTTAGGAATCCCGACATATACAGTGGAACCAAAAGCTCTTAAATGTTTAACAGACGGTACTTTCCCCTAAAATAACTTGAACGGTGTCTTAGTCAAATTCTTATGGCAGGTGTGATTCCACGTATAGACAAAATATAGCAGAGCCTCCCCCCAGAATCTCTTATGTAGTTTAGAGTCATTAAGTAACGTTCTTACGGCATTTAAAGCCGTAGAATTGAATTTCTCAACGAGACCGTTCATTTCCGGTGAAAATGATTTGGTCCGCTCAGGTTTAATACCCCTATCTTCCAAATATTCCTCGAATTCATTTGAACAAAACTCTCCGCCATTATCAGTTCGGATGTTAATGACCTTGTTTCCAGTAAATGTCTCGGCACGTTTTTGAAATTTTACAAAATAATTAAAAACCTCCGATTTTTCCTTCATCAGGTAAACAAACTTTTCTGGAAAAATCGTCGATTGTTGTTAGGAAATATTTATTGCCCCCTTTCGTTTTTGTACTCAACGGGCCTGCTATGTCAAGGTGCAAAAGCTCCAACGGCTTTACAGACCTAATTTTTCCAATAGGTTTAAAAGAAACTCTTCTGGCTTTACCGATTTTGCAAGGTTCGCAATTTAATTCTTCATTTTTCAGTGGAGGCATTCCCCTAACTTTATCAACGGTTTTTAATATGTTATCTTTATTTATGTGAGCAAATCTTTTATGCCATGTTTCTAAACTGTTTTCTGCATTAACCTGATTAACTTCTAAATTACGGCAGTTTCCACTATTACGTTTAGAGTATTTAGGAAAAATCGACCATTTTTTCGAATGGCTGAAAACAATTTACTACCATTTAAATTTACATCTATTCGCCCATTTTTACCGATAAACGTGGCGCCTTTCTCTTCAAAGAGATGGCCCGCCATCAAATTATGTCGTAATTTAGGTGAATATAAGACGTTATGTAATGCAACAACCTGATTTCTGCCTTTAATTTTACAATTAAACTTTATAGTTTCCCTGCCTAAAACTTCACAAGCCACCCCATTAATTGTAACTTTCATTTCCATCCCGGAAATGGGCTCAAAATCCCAAAATAAATCTTGACGTGAACAAAAATGGGAACTAGCTGCAATATCAAATAACCAGGCAGTAATATCAGTATTTGAGTTAAAATAAGCTTCAGCTATAAAACCTACTTCACCATGTTTTTCATTAGCCTTTTTTTAAAATTTTCTACAATTTTTAGCAAGGTGGCCACTTAAATTACATTTAAAGCATTTTCTAGTTTCATTACGTTTAAAATTAAAATTGGGATCTGCTGTACTTACCTGCGTATTAGCTTTAGACTTCCGCTTAGTAGATCTCTTCACATTGTTACATTTATTTTCACAGTTATGCAAAGCAACTTCATTAAGGGGGTAGTAAGGTATTTTTTTTAATTTTTTTGCATTTTTATATTTTTATTTTATATTAATGTACAACATCTTAAGATTATTCTGTGAAAATTTGAAAGCAATTGAAGTAAAACTGACGGAGATATACACTTGTAAGTCTCCGCCCTCCGATTGTCCGAGCAGTGCTGATTCATGGTGTGAATGGCAGAAGGCTGCAGCTACAGAAGATCTGGAGTCATTCAAACGCAGTTCACCGGACTTCTGAGTAATGTGCTAGAAGCCATCAAACCTATTTATGAGGATTTAAGCAAAGATGCACTTCTGGAACGATGTGTTGGAGGTTTCATTCAGAACAATAATGAAAGCCTTAATCAACTTATTTGGAAAATTACTCCAAAAACAGTGAATGGCATCTCCAACGTCGTTGAAATTGCAGCTAATGTTGCAGGATGTACATTTAATGAAGGCTGTTTTTCTCTGCTGTCATTTTTGCAAGAAATGGGCATAAAAACTGGAAGAAGTTCTCATGAATCGGCGCGAACAACAGATAGTCTTCGAGTATGTAAAGCGGAGAGAGAGGCTGCAAAAGAGAGCAAAGAAGGCAGGATTCGTCGTAGACAAGAGCAACAAGATGCTCTGGACATCATCTCCGACAGCTTTTCGCTTTATGGGCCTGGCATTGGTGATTCTGTGTAAGTATATGAAAAAAGCACTAATTTACAAATATCTATTTCGACAAAAACGTCTGTGAAACTTTAAACGTGTTTTTCTAACTCTTCGCTTTTTTCAAAGCCGGTGAACTCTGTAGCTCAAAATCTACTGAACCGATCTTTATAAAATTTTACACACTCTTTCTTTGTATAAATTACGAGATAACGCTGTCGAGTTTTTTGTTTTTTTTTAATTTTAACTTACTTTTAAAAAACAAAATATCAGATTTTTTTGAGGAAAAATCAGTATTTTGATTTCCGAGGCTTGTAAAAAATTGAAAAATCAATAAAAAAGAAAAAACTCGACTGCGTTCCCTGAGGAAACTTATGAACTAATTAAATCAATTTGGTTTTTAATTTAAGTTGATCCAGTCATGAGTTATGCGGTTCACCGCGAATCAACATTTTTTGGGACGTCTTCGAAGATTCGCTGTCATCGGCTCATTTTTTAATATTTCTTAATGAAAATTTCACAGAATACTCTTTAAATGACATATAATTATACTATAACTATACAAATAAAAAAATATTAATTGTATCCTTACAAAAAATGATAGAAAATATGCTTTTTTTCCCTCGAATTAACCTTACTACCCCCTTAAATACATTAGAATTTTTGTTAATTGAACAATTTAACAATTTTAATCGTGCTTCCTCAGCAACAGTTCACTCAGAATATTTTCGAAGTTAAAGTCCTCGTCCGAAAAACGGTAAATCAGCTGGACAATACTTCTGTATTCATCAGGAAGGTGACGAATCAGCTGAAACGGCTTTAACCACTCGGAAATTGGACGACCGACATCTTTTAATTGCATCATAATGTCTCTCAATCTAGCACCATAAAGATTCAGATCCTCACCAGGCTGCAACTTGCACTCGAAAAATGCGTCCGTCAACTCCACAACACGTGCACGGCTACTAGGACGAAAGTGTTTCTCCAATGCTTGCCAAGATACATAAAGATCTTCGACACCAAATAATAAAGGCCGCAAATCTTTACTGACATTCAAGTAGAGAATATAATATTCTCTTATTCTCTTTGCCAGTTCGGCAGGAGTTGACGCCTAGGCTGGGTCGTCGACCTCCGGCAATTTTGTAGACACGCATTCCGAAAGTGACTTCTCCATCAAAAGAACACGAACATCTTCTCGCCAAGTACTGTAGTTAGACGACGTCAGCTTATCAATAGGGAGAAAATCCATGCCAGATGAAGATGACATCATGATTTAAAAACTGAGGAAAACACTCTCAAATTTAAAAAGGTCTAACGTCTCTGCATATTGTGTGCTTCAATCCAGGCTGGGCCCATAACCCGTAACGGGCTGCTAGGGCAAAAATGAATTTAAGCATAGAATCCACAATCACTTAAAGCAGAGTTTTAAAGGATTGGTGTACACATATATGCAGAAAAAAGTCAGGTAATAAATTAAACTAAATTTTATTAAAAACATTTAAAAACATGATTAATTATAACAGCAAAATCCGGCCATAACTTTGGCCAAAAGAACACGTTGCTCATTTAATGAGCTTTCTATTACGTCTAGACTAGCATAACTAGAATACAGCATGTTAAAATGAGCTTTTGATTAAATCTAAATCATGCCTTAAATATTACATGTCAAACAAGCCATCCAAGCATGAAGTTGCTCAAATATATACCATCTGATAATCACATGGAAATGAAAAGACAGTTCTCTGTAACAGTGAAGCAAGCAGTTATAAAAACAACCAATTAGAAACAAGCAAACGTCATCGGTACGATGACGCAATACTTAAACTGGAATGCAGGCATTCATATACAGATGCGTGGAATTCGTAAAAATATGACGCCATATCGCCAAAGAAAAAGAACACTTATAAGCAGAGTAATGAAATGATATCTTAGTTACATAACGATTCGAAATACCGACATCATAGTAACTTCAGATCTGCAAGAATGCTGCGATATGACATCAGTTTTCAAATACGTTATGCATTTTTTTACGTTGAACTGCATTCAGTTTATTAAAAAATGTTTGGGGGACATAGATAAAATAATAATTAGGGCCACGCAAAGAACGGAATTCAAGGATGTGTATTAATGATAATTTCTGAGAATGTGATTTAAGTAGTTTTAAGAATATTTTAGTTTAAAATAAATTTTAGCTAAAAATTATAGAGGAAAAAAGATACCAATTTAACTACAGGGCTGAACGAAATTATCCAAGTATGTTTCCATCTATTTGTATGAAGTGCTGAAAATGAAATTTTAGTTTGCTATGCATTGCTATTGCTATGCTTCAGTTTAATAAGAAATTATTAAACTGAATTTCACCATTATATATTTATGAATCGATATATCAAAAATAGGATTTTCAAAAGCATTGGAATGTATATTTGGCTACATAGAATAACCTTATTACCCTAAATAAAAAAGTTTTGTTAAAAATTTCAGGAAATGTTAGAAAATGTTTCATAATCTATGCTTAACGCATGATTTTTCTAATCATTTATTTATTTACTATTTATTTATTATAAAACTATTTTCAAGTTTATCATAAGAATGTAGAAAGATTTACTATTTTAAATGACTTATGATAAAGTTATTTATACAAGATGTTAGTAAATATATTTTTGTATGCACGTTAAAATTGGCGTTATCGACAATAGTGTGATTTGTAGGAAATGAGAAAAATGTTTATACTAAAGGCTTCCTTTACCAAATAATGCTTTCGCAATGATCCACTCATATAAAATATGTTACTTTCAATTCATTAATTAAAAAATAATAACTTAACGATGCTGTATTTTGATTTCTTAAAGCATGATTACATCTTATTCAATGCAATGTAATTTTAGAGAAATATAAAAATTTCGATCTAGTAAAAAATAATGTATATATATGGAGATTCTTCTTATAAAAGTTCTTTCGAACACATAAGTAAATAAACTCGGAGGTAAATTAAATTCTGACACCGTTTTTAAACTTTTAAATGACTTATATTAAACGTTAATATTTACAAAAAAGATATTTACATATTAATATTTACAATTCGAACATTCAAAAGGAAACTTTAATTAAAACATCTTAATCGCGTCATCTTAATCAACATTCTTCTAAAGTCAACACCAAATCTCCAAACATTCCATCCAACCATCTCTTCCGTTCATTTCTTTTTTCTTCGGCTTTTCGTCTGAATGGAGTTTTTTCAGAAAATCGTCTGCTTTCTAAAGGCCTTTTCTATCAGAGTTGCGATGTGAAGAACCTTACAAGACATGATACTTGGCTGTTGGAGAAAGAATCGGTCCCACAACGGCCGTCCTGACTAGGCTTTCGTCCTCGAATGCTCGTCCCTTTGGAGGCAGCAGCAGTTGGATCATCTGGAAAGATAAAGAAAAAAAAACACAGCAGCATCCAAAGTCTTAATTGAAAAAAAAGAAGTCATTATTCAAATTGTTTATCAAAGCTTAGATTATTTCTTGAAAAAATAAATATAATTTTTTTTTCGCGTCTTTTCGACTTCTCTTTCTTACGTCCTTTCATCTTCTTTTATCTTACGTCTTTTCGTCTTCTTTTTTCATACGTCTTTTCATCTTCTATTACCTTACGTCTTTTCGTCTTTTCTTTCTTACGTCTTCCGTCTTCTTTTATCTTACGTCTTTTCGTCTTCTTTCATACGCCTTTTCATCTTCTTTTACCTTACGTCTTTTCGTCTTTTCGAGAATAAAGTTAAAATTCTATTAGTTGTCAGTCCAGAGGTTTGTCATAGTTGGTATAGTGTCACAATCAGTGAAATTATTATTATTTTTTTTAAGCTTCGTCCGTCCACGGCTTCATGTACTCTGCACATGTACTGGTGACCATGGGTCCTTCGTTGAATCCAAGTTTCTTTACATCGTAGGTCTCATTATTTTTTACTTTTATGACTTTGTACGGACCTAAATATTTTGGTTTTAACTTCAAACCTGGGCCTTGTTGTGTGCGTTTTATAGCAACCACATCATTAATCTTAAATTTGTTAGCTTTCTTTCGTCTGAGGTTGTAAGTTTTACGGTTCTCTTCTTGGACTTTTAAAATCTGTTTTTTAGCATTTTTTCTCATATCTTCGCGATTATTTGTAAAATCAGATTGTATTTCAGCATTCAGAAGACTAGTAATTTCAATGTTATTTTTTAGTTTCATTTTAGTACCAAACATCAATTCAAAAGGAGTTGTGCTTATACTTCTCTGAAAAGTCGAATTTATCACCTGTTGGACGTTGCTTACATGTGTATACCATTTTTTAGGATTATCGACAGACAATTTAGACAGAACAGATATTATGACAGAATTTAGACGCTCAACTTGGCCGTTAGACCTGGGTAATCCAGTGGTAATCGGGATATGTTTAATATTTTCATTGATGCAATAATCTTCAAAAGCTTTAGAGGTAAATGCAGGACCTTTATCTGATATAATTCGAACTGGATTTCCAAAGATAGATTTTTGGATTTCTAATTTAGAAATTACTTCGGCAGCATCGGTAGATTTTGTGGGATACAACCAAACAAATTTTGTGAATGCGTCAATGACCGAAAGAATATGTTTGTAATTTTTATTAGTGCTTTCTAATGGACCTAAGTGATAAACATGGTACGTATGTAATGGAGTTTCTTCTTTTTCTATTGGGTGAAGTAAACCTTCTTGTTTACCACATTTTCTATTAACTAAAATACAGGGAACACAATTTGCTATACATTTCTCAATTTTTTGTTTAACTTTAGGGATGTAAAAATCATTTTCTAAACTTTTCTCTGTTCTTGCAACTGCGTAATGACCTTTTTCGTGAGCGGCCTTGATTATATTCATTTGCATGTCTTCCGGTACAACTAATAAATCATTACCATTAACACATTTATAAAGAACATCATTTTTAACTAGATAATCATCATTAAATTCATCAACACTTTCGTCATCACTAAGAGTACCTACATCGGCTATCATATTAATTTTTAAAATATTAAAATCACATAAACTAGAAATTATTCTGGCAGCAATTTCATCAAAAGTTCCCGAATTATTTATACACAAAACATTGCAAATGGTAATTAAGTCGTTAACAGAAAAATTATCTTTAATTTCTTTGAATTTAGTTTGATATTCATCGGAATCTACTTCAAACGTAAACCCAGTAAAATTCCGAATTCTACGTCGATTATTTCTGTCACCGATTTCTCCAAAAATTAATTTGTGCAATATCTTAATACTAGCTGATTTTTCAGTTTTCAAAGAAAACTCTAATTCCTTTAAATCAACTAATTTTTCCATTATTGAAAAGAAAAATGAAATAATAAACTCACTTCATAATCAGATGCTCAGCTTCACACATTTAAACAGCATTGTTGTCGCAGTATCCAACAGCTTCATATCATTAAACATATATTCAAAAAAGATTTCCTCATAATAATTTCCAGCAAGGATTCCATCACAATTCTAAATAATAACGGCTTCCAGATTATTTAAAGTATATATATATTTCTTCTCTGTGGGCGTTCGTTTGTCTCGGTTCTGACACCAAAATTTATGGAGATTCTTCTTATAAAAGTTCTTTCGAACACATAAATAAATAAACTCGGAGGTAAATTAAATTCTGACACCGTTTTTAAACTTTTAAATGACTTATATTAAACGTTAATATTTACAAAAAAGATATTTACATATTAATATTTACAATTCGAACATTCAAAAGGAAACTTTAATTAAAACATCTTAATCGCGTCATCTTAATCAACATTCTTCTAAAGTCAACACCAACTCTCCAAACATTCCATCCAACCATCTCTTCCGTTCATTTCTTTTTTCTTCGGCTTTTCGTCTGAATGGAGTTTTTTCAGGAAATCGTCTGCTTTCTAAAGACCTTTTCTATCAGAGTTGCGATATGAAGAACCTTACAAGACATGATACTTGGCTGTTGGAGAAAGAATCGCTCCCACATATATATATGAAGTTTTAGAAGTATGAGTGTTTCAACTGTCTTTAAACAATTTCATTGTTAACAACCCACACTTCTCTATTACAACGTTTTAAAAGATGATATGAATGTAATGAGAAACATAAAATCCAATTTAATAGTGTATCGATATTTTTCACTCATATTATCACTATAAATAATGCTTTCAAAATCGGAAAAACAAATAAATATAAGACAAGGTTAAAATTATTTTAATTCCTAAAATCATTTTGAATTATAAATATATAAGACCATATACCCACGCTGTTTTGATTAATAATAAAAAAGTGTTTAGTTTTAAATATCAAGATTAATTGTATCCACTCTTAGATTATAATCTTGCAGTGTCTATCATTTGTATTATGATTCATACATATATACTAGTTTTAAAAGCTGGAAGATACAATAATTTATAGTAAGGAAGTCGGCAAATTTGGTTTTAATGAATTTAATCACAGTGGAATCAAACTCAATTTCACTTCTCTTTCTCTGTATATAGATACACGGGTACATTTAGCAAAGAAATTACAGGTAAAAATGATTACCATCTACTGATAAAACGTAACAAAATGGCGACTTCATTTTTTTCTTATAAAGATTTTTTTTGACGATTTTCTTATAAAGTATAAGAATATTTCCTCAGAATAGATGTTAAATCAAATTTCAAAGTGATAAGCGAATTCAGCAATAAACATATACCTTTGAGAGAAACATCCTTAACTTTTTGAATTACATACAATGATTTCATACATTCAAACATCATCTTCTTTAAACACAAATTTCCATGTTGACTGGCAAATATTTTCATCGGGCAAACTGTGCAAAGATTTTGTATTTCATCTGTTGGACTGGAATCTCTTTTAAATCATCAGACATTACCATTTCTGTATATAAAGCCTAAATCATGCGACTGTCGTAAACAGCTCCAGGATACCCGCTTCATTTTTTATTTGATATGCACCCAATATTTTAATTTTATGTTAGCTGGCGCATGTGATAAGTCGCCAAATATTATACAGATTATTATGAAACGCAAAGCATTTGGCTGTCATCCACGTTTTGCCACTCTGCCTTTCATATGCCAAAAGGCTAGTTTTAATCAAAATTATTTTTTCGGAAACACTAGATGTAAAAATCACACTTGTATGGAGATCGTTTGAAAAAAAAATATTTCCCGAGATGAGTTTCTTTGAAGTATATATATTTTGAAATTACTTCAGTCAAAATTAAATTAACAACTTACTTTTCAACAAAGTAAACAAAAAAGGAGATTTATACTTCAATGATAATAAAAAACTAATTTATGAAGGAAATATTCCATATAGCACTTAGTTCTCCAACCATGGATTTTGACATGCAAAAATAATTCAATCAAACCTAATCAAACTTTAGTATAATTCTGATAGGTGACGTGCTGCACAACTCAATTTTTGAAACGCTTTCTTGACAAAGCGAATTTTAAACTCATGTAAAATATAATGAATCAAATTTCATATCTCATCATCAGTTAATTTGGCGTCTATGTATTGTTTGCGTGGTAGACGACTGTAAATTATTATTAATCTCCAATTATATTTAAAATCTATATTAAATCTATATTAATCTATATTTAATCTCATCTAAACCAGTATTTTAAGAACATACTCTTATTAAATAAAAATTGTAAAAATTCTGTATTTTTTTTTCTATGAATAATTTGATGTGGTTGTTGTAGTCTTGAACAAAGTTTGCAAATCTTTAACTTGCCATTTAAAATTTTTAATTTTTCTTTTGGTAAATTAAAAGAATTATTTTCTTTAATGATTATTTATTATTTTTCCTTTCTTCGTTTTTAAGAAATAAGTAAATATCGTGGATATTAAAAATTTTATTTTTAAATGAAAGCTGTGTATTTTAAATTAAGTAAATGAGTAAAAATTTGGTACTACTTGATTATTCTGTCGACTAAAAAGTGCAGCTAAACTAAATATTTAAATGCCAATAGTAGATGACAAATAGTCATAAATGTCGCATCCACTTCACATTATGTTTTTGATGCGTTATAAACTGATTTTTAATTAAAATTTTTATTTTTATTTTATTAATATTTTGCTAATATATTCGTAATTTAGGTATTTAAAATAAAATTATGTAAGTTTGTATGATTTGGGGAAATGGATCTATAACATAATCAGATAGTACCTTATACTTTCAATGAAATAAATAAATACGAAAAAACGCGGGAAGAATATTGTTTGACGATTTATACCCTATGTCCATCTAAGATATATATACAAAATTTATGATTTTTCTGCCAGAATCTTCCGATTTGGCAACAGATTAAACAAGTGAATTAAATTATGAATAATAGTAATTTCATACATTGCTTAGCATTCTATTTTAAAGCGAACAAACCGGTCGCCAAAAACATCTAATATATAATAAGTTGTGATTGTATGTTTGTTGTGTATGCATTTTGTACCCTTTCTCCCTTGAAATGTAAACTTTGATATTATTTTCCTAATCATGTTTTTTTTTTCATGAATAAAAACATTAGTAACATATTTTTGAACATTTATTTTTACTTATCGAGTTATAGTATTTCACTTCGAAATATCAAATGCATAGACTTTCACCCATTCTTTATTTTGCGGTGACATCTATATAATAAAGGCCAAACGTATCTGTGCGTAACGCATACGTCATGTTTTGCATGGCAACACTTTCCGATGAAATTTCGGTTTTGCAATTTTCGCTATTGTAAATTTTTAAACTTCTAGACATTGCACGTTTTCAATCTTTATATCATCGTTTAGAGAAAAAAATGCACTTTTAAATGCCGTTTGTTAGAAAACTGTATCTCAATTTGTTTTTGAGATATTGCTTTTTTTGTAGTTTTTGGTTCAATTTCTCTAATGGTGGCAACTTGAGTATCGCATTTATGTGAGAAAAAAAGAAAAAATAGCCATAGAGTAAAAAAGAAAAAAAAATTGAGATGCAGTTTAGTGGCTGGAGGTGACGCAAAAAATGTAACTCTAAAATTCGCTACATTGCATCAAACACAACGGCGTGCTTTCACAAAAAAGAAAAACTTTTAGCGATGCAATTTTAATTCATAATGCATTGAAATGTTATTTTATAATGCTAAAATATATTCAGATCTTTTTCATTTAGAGAAAAAATGATGTTAAAAAATTTGGTCTTTGTTTCATGTGATTGTTTTGTTTGGGTCGATTGAGAGACTTATATTGGAAGAATAACGCCCATCAAACCGTTTTAATCGCCTACTGCACCTCCATCTATCTCTTTTCTCCATGGAAAATAACTGATCACTGTATATTTTAGCTGTCATTTATTTCATAGCAAATGAAAAAAATAGTAATTAAAAACCTGTTATGTCAATATATCGTCGGCTATAAAACCCGGTGAATGTTGTTGGTTTTATTTCGTTTTTATCTATGGATTTAGTGACTTTTAGTTCGTTAGTAAACTTACTTTACAAAAGATACATCAATTAACCTTTAGAAAAATGTATTTTATAGAATATCTGGGTGTTATATTTTCTTGGTTGTTTTTAAAAACTGAGAATGCAATTTTATTCTTTGGAGAAATCTTTGGCTGATAATTGCTATCTTGCGTCTAATATGCAGGGCCGTAGTGAACAACAGGGAGGGCCCAAGAGAATCTAGGGGGCTCATAGTTTTTTTTCTCTCTTTCTGACGCACAAAGATAAATTAGTGCATATTCATATTGTAGGTTCTCTGTTTCTTATTAAACTGTTAAAATAACTTCATTTTATGCTTAGAAAAGTATATGATGATGAAGTTTTCAGTGTATAACTGGTGCAAAATAGCCCATCATGTTAGCTTCATATGTACAAATAGGATGAGGGAGTGTTGAAACACTTATTTTAGATACAATTTAGTAACTCTGCAAAACTGTGAAAACGTTTCAAAACTAAATTAGATTTTTAAACACTATTTCATTTGAATTTTCGGAACAGAAATTCATTGAGTGACCTTGGAATCTTTTCCAGGAGGGGGGGGCTCAAAATATTCTAGGGGGGGGGCGAGCCGCCCATAGCGCCCTTTTAGTTACGGCCCTGCTAATACGGAAGTACTGATAATTTTTAAAGCTGTATATGATTGCATAAATAATATGTTTCATATAAAATTGCTATTTGGAATTAGTTGGCAGTTTAAAAAGCCTATTAAGCAGAAAAAAATTTATTAGACTTTCCAATTTTAAATTTAATAAAAGTTTTTCACCTTTACTTTGTGACCCGGGAACCGCGGATTCGGTGTACTAGTTTTAAATAAAAGCAGATTTTTAGGTGCCTTCGTAATTATGGAGATACGTAAGCACATATAATCGTCGTTCAGTGTGTCTGTCCATCATTTAGTCCGCGTATAACAGAGGAAAATCTACCTAACGAAATCTTTTAAATTTAAAATATATAATTGTTGCATATAATTTTATCGAAGAATTTCAAATTTTATAAAAATCAGATTCAAAGTTTAATTACAGGGACGATGGAAAGTATTCCATTAAAGAACGCTTAAACGGAAAAAAATAATCACAAGTGCATTTTAATGGTGTTATACGCTTTCGAATATAATAGTAATATATATCTATGTTATATATTCCAAAATCTATATTCTGTACAATCTGCGAAGCAAATAATACTTGTTATTAATTTACAAGGTCACACAAAAATATTCCATTTCATAATAGTATACGGGGAAACATTGTTTGGAATATCACTTAAGTATAAGAAATTATTTCAAATTTTGATATACATTTTTGAGTTTTTATATACAATTGATATACATTGCTAAGTTTTACTACATCTTACTTCATGTATAATAGAAAGCAGATAATATTTAGACCACACAAAATCTAAGTATTATTAAAACTTCGTTATAATACGAATGCACCTCATTTGCTACACTTCACGTACAATTTCCAACATTTTTAGGTGCGTTCGTGATTACGTAAATACGTAGCACCTATAGTTGTCGTTCACTCTGTCCGTCCTCCCGTCTGTCCGCATATAATAACGCAAAAACCACACAACTTCAGGGTTTGTACTTTAAAATGTGTTGCTCTAATAATGTATAAATGTAAAAATGTAAGTTGTTGCATAATTTTGACAAGTCATTTCAAATTTTATGAAAATCTAACGAATAATTCAATTACAGAGACTATCAAAATTGTTCCATTACAATACGGTAAATAGGAAAAAATATTTTCAAGTGCATTTTAACGATTTCACATTCTTCCAAACATAATAAAAGTTATATGCATCAATAGAGTATATACTAAAATATACACTCTGTCCATTCTATAGTGCAAACAAGATTTGTTATTTATTTACAGAGCCACACAAAACTATTCCAATACATAATGGTATAAGAAGAAACGCTTTTTTAGCATGCTTTAATGCTGTTTAACTATTTCACATTTTATGAAAATAAAATAGGTTGTTGAGGTTTACTACGAATGACTTCCTGTATGTAAAAGCAGATTTTATTTACACAGAGATACAAAAGATTTCAACCACTATACTTTATCAGATGCAACGTATACTATCACAAATAATTTATTAGAGTACAGACGCGCTTCATTTGCTACGATTGACGTGCATTTTCCAACTTGTTTTATTTAAATTTCAATCTCACGAAAAATCAAAATTCTTCTAAAATTGATCTCTCCTATTTTATATTTTTTTTAACAGGTCATTGATTCACCCTATGGAAATTATAATTTACATTAATATATACAAACAAATATAGCTTTTCATATTATACCTGAGTTTAAATTGAAGCTTTTTTGTATAAACATCTCCTGATATCTTAAATAACTATGTAATGGAACATCCTAACACGTTTATATTATAACCTAAACATTACTAATATTTTAATCTACTACACCAAGAATATTGGACATAGATTCTGAAATACGATAAATCTATATCATCTATATTTTAAAGCATGTAATCCTTTACCAGTAGATGCAATGTCTAGTTAACATTTATTGGATATCCAGGTTGCAGATATCCAGAATGATTAAATTCCTGTACTGTATTTTAGTGTTGTATAATGTTATTTTGCATTAATTATAAAACACTACAAATATCCTTGTAATATCAATAAACAGAAACATGTGAGTTATATAGAAAATATTAAATGAAAAGAAGCGAAAGAATTATTATGAATATAACATTTTACGGATTATTAAGATGTTTATCGAGGAAGCAATAGTAAATTTAAATTCCATCTTTAAGACGGTTATAATTTTATCGTATAGGGTGTCCAACAAATAAGAACATCATTTCAAAATTAAATTTCTCAAAAACAAAAATCGAAAGATTTATGCGGTTTAGGGACTGTTTATTAGATAAGCTGTAAAAAATGTTATACCGAAGTTTTGAATGGTGAATATTTTGAAACGATTGTGTTCTCATTGCAAAGAATGGTTTATTTGGCATTCTTCTTGTTTTAGTTTGGTTGCAGGGAACGGGTTTTTTGGCGTCATTATCATGTTTTAACAATTTTCGGGATTAAATTTTTGAACTTTAAAATTTTAAAATTTTATTTCAAAAAATCTTTAAAATATGGCATTGTACGAAACAAAGTAGTTCTCTGCAAACCACCTATACTAAAACAAGTACTCTTAATAATCAGAACGCAATCGTTTCAAAATATTCGCAGATCAAAACTTCTGTATAATATTTTTACGGCTTACATAACAAACAAACCGTTTATCGTATAATTCTATCGATCTTTGCTTTTGAGAAATTTATTTTTGAAATAAGGATCTAATTCACTGGATTAATATCATGTCGATGAGTCAAATCACTGTATTTAAATATCAGTGCCTTGAACCAATTTCTACCTTGTTATTAAATAAAATTTAAATTATACATAAAATTTCTTAAAAGGTGTTACAAATACATAATGTTATTATTTCTTTATATAATATATCCCTGATATCTTTCGGAAATACAAGCATCCATTTTCAAATGAGGAAAAGATAATTGACCAGAATAAAAAAAAACTAAATCAAACAAAACATAACAAAAATAGTACACATGCAGGGGTCAAAAACTACAAAGAAGTTCAGTCACAGAACTCTCGCAGTTGAAAGACATTCTTAATATCATGGTAGCATTTGCTTATATGATTCGTCAAAAACCCACAATCAGTTTTTCAGAAAAGTTTGTTCTATATCCAGATTTGTCTCTGACCAGCATACAGAAACGAACATAATATTTCATACTTTCAGAACATGATTACCAGTGTAAGGCTAAATCTAGACATGGTAATAGAATTAACTGGAACAATGACGGATTTTGAAATTATCGAAGACATGGTCAAGTTTCATGAAATGGATGAAGAGACTTACAAAGTTTTCAAGAGAAAATATTTATCTCAAGAATCAAAGTACCGTAAAATGGGGTGAATAGGAACAGCGGGGTGAATAGGAACGAAACTTCCCGGTCATACAAATAAATTCTTTAAAGACATATGTGATGGTATTTTTAGTTGTCAATTTTTTATAAGAAGGTAATAACACTAAGAGTTGGGAAATTCACTTTTGACATGTTGGCAGCACTACTGGGGTATATAAAAAAACTTCAAAACTTGAAAAACCTGATTTTTTCAAAGTCTTTAAAACTTTGTATGTAACTGCAGTATTTTTCGTATTCTAAACCTAAGAGAGGGGATTTTAAATTAATGATAGACCTGTAAACGATATGCTGTATTAAATTCTACGTATTTCTAAACTACATAATGAAAAAATGAAAAATAGCGTGTAACATCAGAGGTTTATGATTTACGGGGTCAATCGGAACACGTTTTCTCTCATGGTTTATTTTTCTATACAGTAATAGTTTCATGTAATATATGAAAACATATGTATAAATATGTATTGTAACTATATTTTGTTTGTTCTAGTTACTTGAAGAGTTTAAAGGTGCCAAGAAATTACTTGATTAAACAAAAATGCCAACGCCTAATCTAATAGACATGGAACACACAATAAAAGAATTTAAAAATAGCAAATTAGTTAGAAAAACTGCACAGAATTATTCTTTGATATCCACAACATTACACAAACATCTCAAAATGATAAACCAACTAAAAAAGAGAGGGATGCAAACAGCAATAAGGGCTGGGGTTGAGGGCGTGTTAGTAGATCGTATTAATACATGCAGCGATTGGGCTACTCAATAGATTCACTTACCCAATGACTACTAATAAAGGATAACAGAGTACAGGACTGAATTTGTATTAAATTCCACTTCTGCAATTCGAATATAATTTCTTAAAATAAATTTTAATTTTTCTTGATTACAAAGTTGCTTTCTAATTTTTAAAAAGTCATATCTTTATTTGTATATAAAATAAATGTTTGGTTTTACAGTAACTATGTGTTCCTATTCCTCCCTTATGATTATTACCTGTTTTTATTAACTTTACTAAAGTTTGAATTGGAATAAATAACGATTATAACATTTGTTCCGATTCACCCCTATCTGCGGGGTGAGTTGGAACACCATTAAAAAAAAGTACGTAAAAGTACGTAAAATTACGTAAAAGTGTAAGTAAAAAAAATCACGAATATGTATATATATTTAAATTTATTGTATTTAAATATTTAATTGATCTGTAGGAACATTATGACACAATTTAAATCGATAAATCGTATGTAATATACTATTAAAAAGGTATAAAAACCCCAAAGCAAATTTTTTTTTAATAAAATACCCTTTGTGGTATTTATTCTCAAAATTTCATATTATGTAATTGTCTAAATGCTAGATTGTATTAATTGTTAATTAAAAATTATTGTATTCATCGTCAATAATTATTGTATGTCTTTACTTTCCATATAAAACAAGAATGGCGTCTTTAAAAGCTGTGGGTCAGATGTGACCCATCCCGGTATTTGTAGGTATACAAGAAAGGCGGTAATTCCAGTGTTAAACAAAATTTTTTGACACGAAAACATGAATCAATATCCATGAACAGGTTAAATATAAAATAGAATAAACATAAATTATAAAATTAGAATAATAGATATGTAAGTCTATTCCTCATTTAACTCGTAAGCACACGCATCTGATATTTTTGACCTGACGCTCCCTATCATGCTCAGGTTTTTCAGGAATTTCTCAAGACTTGCACCTGCCACTTCCTGTACATTACTGGGTGATCTAGCAAGAGGGGATCCTGTGAACAGAAACTTGAAACACGAGATTTTTCTATAGTGGCAAGTGTGAATGGGTGAGTTTTATCCAAAATACAGAATATAAAAAATAACAAAATATAAAATTTTCTATACAAAGTATTGCTTATAATGCAATTTAAACATCTTTTTTCAAGAAAAAAATCGTTAAAATTATGTACTAAATGTGTAAGCGTTTCAAAACTATAGAAAACGAATGAATGCCGTAAAAAGATACAAAATTAAAAATAAGTATTTTTTTTAACTTTATTTATTTTATTTATAATGTCCATATTTTACCGAGAAGTTCAAGAAAAATTTAGGGTCATATTGACCCAGTGCGTGTGGTTACGTCATAGAATTGGGTGCGTGTGCTGAAGGGTTAATCTTAGAAAAGAAGTATGAAATTTCGAACACACAAAAGAAATTTAAACGATCTCTTATATACAGATATACATATAATCAAAGTTTCATGAAAATATTTTTTTGAGCACCAGGTGCATAATGTATAAACAATTAAAAAACAGTAAACATTAAAATATTAATATGAAACAACATGAAAAGTCACCAGCAGAATATAAGTCATCACTCTTCAGCAGGCGGAATGGCTTTAAACATTCCTCCCACTACTGAAATATAAAGCTTCATTTGCAGGTTTCGTATAATGGGAAAAAACCTTGCATTAAATATAAAACAATACATTTAAAAGTTTAAAAAAAATAGTCTTTTCTTACAAAAATATGTAACATAATCAAATATTCAAACAATATGTTAAATGAAATCATAATTAACGTTATAAAAAGAAAAAGAAAAACATTTACATTTAAGAAATTCTAAATAATATCAGTATAAAATGCAAGAAATTGTCTCACTTCCGCCTGAAGTAACTAACTAGCATAAAAAATGAAATTAGTACATAAGTACGGCATTATATTTCCAACAGGTGACAAGAAACTTTTAACTCCAACAAAAATCAGTCCGAATTTCCAAAAACATATCCAATTCGTTCCAATTGTGACTTCTTTCTGCGTGTTTTATCATCCACAATCATCCTTTCTACTGCGTAGACTTTTAGATTACCGCTTCAAGTAACAAACTCCAGAAATCAGCAATCCTTTTGGCTACGTCTCCATTCCAAAATGTTGCCAATTTTTAAAAAGTAATTTTACATAATATTTCAAGAACTTACACGGATAAATGTTTTTATAAAACAAATTATGAAAAGACTTATAAACCTGTTTATTTACGTTGAAATCATTACTACATATTTTTCTGAATCTAATAAATTGACTTATAACAGTATTAATAAAAACTTTTTAATTTAAATTAGAAAACCAATGAGATAAAATGATCGTATAAAAATCAAAACTGTGTCTTTTATCATAAACAGGGTGGTGAATGGTTAGATGAAAACACACTCAATATAGACGATAATTACCAGTATTTTTTGAAAGATAAATTCAGTTTACATAATCTCTTTATAATATTTGAAGTATTTTCTGTAAAAAACTGCTGGTAGTTTTCTCTTCTCTTGACTGTGTTTTTCCCGGTTTTCCCTGATCACTCGCCACCCTAGATCAAAATCGATACTATTATCTGAAATACTAAAAGAAACATCAAGAAAATCCACTCTATTATCGATATCGTTAGCCTTGTTTAATTTTAAAAAAATAGTTTTTTTCAATACTTTGTGCAACTGGTGCTAAAAAAAACATTTTCATGAAAATCAAATTATTTACAGGTTGCAATTATTAAGTGCTGCTTTAGCGACTATATTTGCAATAGTCTACATGCTTAAAATAAATATATAGATATATACCGGGTGTCCAGTAAATGACTGACCCATTTTGAATGTAAATAACAAAAAAACTGTGTGAGATAAAAATGCGCGGCCTACTGTATTGTTATTAGAATATAAATAAATTTTAAAATATGCACTTTGTTAATGTAATATAATAATATTTAAAATAATATCTCAGTCTCAAGACTGAGGAAGTGAAGTATAATACAGATGGTTCAATCAAAAATATTATTTTTAATCACTTTCCAACCAACGTACCCTATTTCTGAAGCTGATTCGAGAGCCGATTCAACATATAGATTCAGATTCAATAACATATAGATTCAGATTCAATAACATATAGATTCAGATTCAGCCGAAAATCTCATATTTATGAAAATTAGAGTCATGTTTCTATTCAAAGAGCCTGCTACCGCCAGCGCGATATTTTTTTTTCCGAAATATGAACTATATTAACAAAGTACATGTTTAAAAATTTATTGATTTTCTAATAACAATACCGCAAACCGCGCATTATTATTTCAAATCGTTTATTTGTTATTTAAGTTCAAAATGTGTCAGTTATTTACTGGACACTCGGTATATATATATACGTAAGCAAATTGGGATAATCGAAAATGTTTCTTTTATAAAACTCGATAAATGGTGTTACACATGCTTTTAATTGTCGAAACCGTTTGCTTGCTTGATGAATTTATTACTCTTTAAATATTATGTGTTTAAATGTAAAGAAATCACGGGTAATAGCTAGTAGTAGATAATGTTTAGATTCAAACTGAATTATGCTTATATACAGGGTGTCCCTGGAATACTGGGATAAATTTTAAGGGGAGATCATAAGAATTCGGAAATCTCCCGGACCATTCTATTACATTACAAAGCATTCTAACGTCTGTGCAATATCCTACCCCGTGGGCGAGATTTTTACGCTATTTTGAAGTCGCAGCGTTTTTTCGTTTTAGATTGGAAATTTTTAGGAGTCCGCCACTAAATATTGTTTTTGATGTATAAAAATTCAAAATAAATAGGAAGGGTTTATTCCAAGTGACGCAACAGTTAGAGTCGTGTGAAGTATTTTTTCAAACCTTGCCGGCAAACCCCATGCGATAAGTTATTGCAAAGTGCTGTGACCGCTGCTTCATATTATACACCTCCCGTGATTGTTTCCCAGCTTTGTCTCCGCAGGCGACACTTTTTTTAATTTATCTGACAGTCATCATGTGATATATCGTAAGAAAGCCTGAGACCACTTATTCAAACTATGTACATTCCTTACTCCTCCTTCCGCTTTGCTCCTCGCGAGGTGCTATGTTTAATGTATTCCAGTAATAGGGTTTCATAAAAAAAATCTAGAATTGATCTCAAATGCGCTAGAAAATTAATATAAAATATTGATACTATTTTCCATTTTTTTAGTTCCTGATTTTTCGGCCAGGGTAGCTTTTAATTTTTTTTTTCGTCTTATCTTTTTCGAAAATTTAAAAATAAATCACGAAAAAAGCAGTTTGAATTGAAAAACCCTTAACTGAGTTTTATTAACCATTCTTAAAAATATTTCTAATGTTATATTCCTGTAGCTGAATAAAAAAAAAACATGATTGCGTAATATACTAAAATTATACATGCATATCTCTATCTGTATCTATGTCTCTCTCTATATATATATATGTAACATATAATAACGTATAGTAATATGATCCTTAAATTCTGATATACTTAAATGAAAGTTTCGATTAACATTTCTAAATATAAACAGAAAAAACCTTCTTTGAAACTATTGTCAATGTTTGACAATAAATACATTAAAAAATACATAAAATGATTGCGAAATCGAAAAAAGTAATTACTTTATGTTAAATATTTAACGTGAAGATTTCAATTTAGTATCTGACATGTTTGTTTACAGCTTTTATTCTTTCAATATATTTTTTAAGAAAATAACATTCTGGAATTTTTTTTTAAATTTAAGTTTATAATCTGTCTTTGAAATGAAACCTTTTTAATGATGCAAGTTCTATATATTTTTCAAAATAACGATGATGAAAAGGAAAAATACGATTCAAATGTTAAGCTGGTGAGTCATTATTAGATAAAATTGGCTTTTTCTATAAATCGATTCTGCTACGTTAGATTGTGATCATATTTAACAATATAGCTCAGAACTTTTTAAACAGCTATTTTGATTGTCAAATCTGATACGACATTTTAAAATAACAATACATTTTTATTTATTCATTATTACACTAAAGCACGAATAATGTATCCTGCTGATTTATCCTTTTTTAGCTCAAATAATGCATTTTTAATTACACAAGAGCACGGATGTGTTTTCCAGAGTTAAGCAACTGGTTGCCTTTCATCGACTAAAAACATGATATTCTCTCTATTTAAACAATAATGACAAGACAGTGAATTATCATTCTGGCATGCAAATGTTTTATCATTATACCTTTAGATAAATATTTTATTGCTATTTTTGCATTATTATTGCCTTTTTTTCAGTCTTGCACTTTTCAATATAACATTTTTAATATAGAAAAACATTTCAGTATTGAATGCAATTAGTTAAATATAAAGATTTAGTTTTTTTTTCCATCAAATTATGTGTAGTAATTTTCCCCTCTCATAAAAACATCTCTCTATCATACACACACTCTCTCCTTCCATGTACATATATATATATATATATATATATATACCGGGTGTCCCAAAAATGACTGATGGATTTTAAAATTCAATAACTTACAAACGCTGACAGCTATTAAAAAAGTTTTTACAGGAGGATTACGTATGATGTCAGAAGTTTTTATACCGTGATTCTTGATTTTAGTTCGAATTTCAAACAAAAGCTGGAGCTGACGGCGTTTGGCACATAGACGACCCTGAAACTGGCATCACTCAGCATTGATGCAAAGAACGGAGATTAAAGATATGGAGTGCGTCTCATTCGCAAGTACAATCTTGCTTTCAAGCCCCGATTCTGAATATATTCGATACGATTTCATTGGAATGCATTGTTGCCATGAAAATAACAGATTCTTCGATAGTGGAATAAAACGATCAGACGTGGGCATAAAATCGCAAGCAGTGTTCGAGTTTGCAGGAGATTTTACATGTATAAAGTTTTGTTTTTTCCGGATTAAATTACTTTTTATGGCACGATTTAAAGAATATTTTAAGCATCGTATTTTAAAACTACACTGTTAAAATTTTTTAAACTTTGATGCATCGTCACACCTCCGCTTTTATAGAAAACGACTACTTCCCTGTATTATGGATATTCTCATTGGTCAAAATAGAGGATTTCTATAATAGCTGTGGAGTGACGATGCAGCTAAAGTTTCAAATTTTTAACAGTGTATATGAAGATATCTTGCTGCAATATTGCTTTCAGGGCCCGCTTCTGAACTAATTCCATATGATTTCAATAGAATGTGATGTTGCCTTAGAAATAGCAAATTCTTCCATAGAAAAATACAGTGGTCGGAATTGGGAATGAATATAACAAGCTGAATTAGAGTTTGAACTCTATTTTACATCTTAGCATTTTAGACAATTTAGAAATTTAGTTGAAATTTCCAAAATTTTTAGTTTGGAATAAAATTTCAAACTAAATTATAAAATTTCTAACTTTCCTTTTGGAATTATTAAAAATGTAAGCTAAATATCTAAAAGATAAGTTAAAAGATCTTTTTTTTTTAAATATAACAAAAGATATAAATTTTTTAACAAAGGAAAAAAAACTTTTTATTTAGTTTTAAAATACGACGTATAAAATGTTCTTTAAATCATGCCATTAAAAGTAATTTAATTCGGAAAAAAAACTTCATAAATGAAAAATCTCCGGCAAACTCGAATACTGCTTGTGAAATTGCCCACTTCTGCACGCTGTATTCCACTATCGAAGAATCTGTTATTTCCATGGCAACAACGCGTTCCATTGAAATCATATCGAATGATTTCAGAATCGGGGCCTGAGAGCAAGATTGTACTAGCGAAGGAGACACACTCCATAGCCTCAATCTCCTTCGTTTGCATCAATGCTGAGAGTCGTCAGTTTCGGCGTTGACTGAGTACCAATCGCCGTCACCGCCATATATAGTTTGAAATTAAAACTAAAATCAACAATCACGGTAAAAAAAAAAACTCCTGGCATTTTACATAACCCTCCTGCAATTTTTTTTAAATAGCTATTACCATTTGCAAGTAATTGAACTTTAAAATACATCAGTCATTTTTGGGACACTCGGTATATATAGGGTGTTTTGCTACCAGACCGACAAACTTTGAGGGGTGATAGTAGACATAAAGACAAACATTATTAAATAGGAAACCATGGGGCGCAAACGTCTTCTGTAGGAGCTAGGAGCCATTAAAATTTAAGGTCCAAAAATTCAAACGCTGATAAAAATTAGAAAAAAAGGTCGATTTGTTTGCGGTTTTCTCTAAAATCATTCTTTATATCACGATTTTTTATTTTTTTTAATTTTAAAGGTGAAGTTCAAAAATTGCCGAGAGAGGGCGCTTTAGACTTTAGAATAATGAACAAATACTTTTTGCCGTTCTTTTGTGCATGGGGTTGAAATTATTCTAAAGTTTAGACTTTAGCTTAAATTTTAAGCCCAAAATCGGAAACATGGGGATCGGTTAACTAGCGAAAATTTAACTGTGAACCGAGGGGGGATTTTAAACGCTCATAAACATTAGACAAACTAATCGATTTTGTTGCGGTTTGCGTGTAGGTCATTCCCTTGGTAATTATTTTATTCAAAATGACTTACAGCTCTGGTGTCCTCATTTTTTAATAGAGGGCGCCTCTGACACATCTCCGACATTTCAATGGCTTTACTCCTGGGTGTTTTACTACCAGACTACCATACTTCCATGAAGTGTTAGGGATGCGAGAGCGACACGGAATCACGTAGGAATGTAACGTTGAAAATGTATTTTTTGCGAGTTATGGTTAAAGGAAGCAGGGAAAAAAACAACAGAAAGAAGCAGAGAAACAGCAACACGTTAATATGACATAAAACAGTTTATTTAAAGGTTTTACTAGAGAAGATGTTCGAAATTACAACCAGAAGTAATTCGACATGCTTGAAAGCGGCGTCGCATGTAGTTCCTCACGCTTTGAAAGATTCCTGGAATCTTTGATAGATTTCCGGAAGCGTCAGAAGTACGAGCTGCTAAATCTTTAATTGATGGTACGGGATTCTCATACACCCAACTTTTCATGTGACCCCAGCAGAAGAAGCTCGTACTTGATTGGTCCGGTGATCTGGCAGGCCAATAAACCAGGACACTACTACCTATCAACCGCTGTCCATATGTTACGTTGAGGTATCGGTGAACATCATTGGTAAAATGTGGAATAGCCCGATCGTGCTGGAACCACATAGAGCTGCTCAACGAGAGAGAAACTTTCACGCGCATTTTCGTTCAGCACCATCTACCACAAGAAAATTGCAGCGCCATCTACTATCGCTGTCAAGTAGTTTGTCGGATATTTTCTGGTCGTAACTTCGAAAACTTTTTGCAGTAAAACCTTTAAATAAACTTTGTTTTGTCCCACTTTAACATGTTGCTGTTTCTCTGCTTGTTTCGGTTGTTTTTTTCTTTGCTTCTTTTTAAACGTAACATGCAAAAAAACGATTTTCAAAGTCACATTCCTGTGTGATTCCGAGTCGTCTTTGCTTCCCGTACACTTCCTGAAAGTATGGTGGTCTGGCAGTAAAACACCCAGGAGTAATATAATTGTAATGTCGGACATGGTTCCGATGCGCCCTCTATCAAAAAATGAGGACATGAAAGCTGTACATCATTTTGAACAAAATAAATACCAAGGGAATGACCTACACACAAACCGCAACAAAATCGTTGTTTGTCCAATGTTTATGAGCGTTTAAAATCTCTCCCTCGGATCGCAGTTAAATTTTCCCTCGTTAACTGATCTCCATGTTTCCGATTTTGGGCTTAAAATTTAAGTTAAAGTCTAAACTTTAGAATTATTTCAACCCCATGCACAAAAGAACGGCAAAAAGTGTTTGTTCGTTACTCTAAAGTTTAAAGCGCCCTCTATCGACAATTTTTGAACTTAACCTTTAAAATTAAAAAATAAAAAATCATGATAAAGGAATAATTTTAGAGAAAACCGCAAACAAATCGACCCTTTTTTCTAATTTTTATCAGCGTTTGAATTTTTGGACCTTAAACTTTAATGTCCCCTAGCTCATACAGAAGACGTTTGCGCCCCATGATTTCCTATTTAATAATGTTTGTCTTTATGTCTACTATCACCCCTCAAAGTTTGTCGGTCTGGTAGCGAAACACCCTGTATATATATATAATATTAAATGTCACACAAAGTAATGTAAATTTATTAATTTATATATATTAATATACTTTACAAATAAAATCACATATCTGAATGCACAGAACCTGTTTGCTATAAATGTAAACAATATTGTAATAATTTTTGCTAGTAATTTCAAATTAAATGTAAACTGCATTTAATTTATATTTTTTTCAAAAATTTTATTAGAATTGAACTTCAAATTCTTTTTTAGCTTTAATATATTCTAGAAAAACTGTCAGCTTTAAATGCGATCTTGTTGAAATTTTCCATGAAATATTTGTGCACAGCTTAGTCAAACTTTTTTTTAATGCATAGGATGAATGTAAAACTCATATTACTAATAATGTCTTCTTTCCAATTTATTGCTACTTCCTGTCAAAAAACATACGAGATAATTTCTCGTGAATTCCTTTCAACATCTACCTTACAAAAAAAAAGATTTTTTTACATTGTGTTCAAGGTTATTTTCTAAAAAACATTAATATATTATTTTTAGAGAATTACTGTACGTTAAAAAAGTATACAAACTAAAATAACTTTTGAAACATTATTATAATGATTTAAAAAAGCATTTTCTGTTTGCTAAAGCAATTTTTTTATATAGATGGATATCTTCTTTCTTTATTACTTCCATTTTCATTAATTATTTAAAGCTAGAAGAGTCTGCTTACATTTCAAAAGAATATAAATAAAAAATCTAAATATTAATTATTTGCTAAACCATTCATGAATAATGTTGATTTCATTTGTTTTTATGCGTTTTAATTGCTCTTTGTTTTTTGTTATGATTTAATAGAACAGCAATAATAAAACCAAGTACACTATTTTGTGCAATCTCTTCCTACAAGATTGGAGAGATCGCATGGGTCTGAAGGTCTAGAGGGATACCTGACAACCCATTGCAATGCACTCAGGGGATTGGGAGTCAGACATCGGCAGAAGAGAATATTCTAAAAAGCCCCAATAGATGGCAACACAAAACATCGCCACCTCCTTAATTTAGGTATGTCTATAAAGGAGAGGGAAAGTTTCTTCAGACATCAATGCAAATGGTAAAAGCTAAGACCGACCACAGGACTTCCAGATCCTCTTTATTTAACAAGTGCGTACACTGCATACACTCGATATCTCTTTGGTGATGTCGAGCATCGAACCCGGAACATCCCTGTCCGAAGTTGTTTTCTATGTCTACTACGTTAGCACGGCTATGCTGCTATGGTGAAATTGATTGCGCACATGAATGGAACATATTGTTTTAAATAATAATCGCAATTAAACTATAAACAACAATGATTACACTTAAATGCCCTTTTGTAAGATTTTTGCAAATAAATATTATTTATTAGAAGTGAATATGCCAACCTGATGTTTTTAGAAAAAACAACAACAGTTAAAGCATTTTAATTTAAGCGAAGGTTAAATACTTAGAAAAAACAAGCCCTGCTAATATTAGTAAATAAGACTAATCTACTTGTTAGCATGTTTAACTTGCAAGTTACTTCATTTTTATTTTCCCAATTTCAATGTTTCGTGTTTGCTAATCAAAGTTGTCTTAGTTCACAATCGATACTCTTGCTGTCAAAAATCTTACAGCTTCCGTAAGATTACCTGTCAGAGGCAATGCAATGAATCAAGTAGCTGGTCAAAATTCATGTATGTGAACAATTGATTTCCTTTTTACTTCCGTACCTAACCCAATAAATATTCTTATGATTATATGAAATTTCCACTTTTTCAGGAATTCTACAGAAATCTGAAGAATTTTTTGAAGATTTTTTTTACTATAAAAATATCAACAGAAGTTTTAAAGATAATTTTAAAAATATCTGCTGATTTTCAACAGACTTTTTTAGTAGGTTTGTTACTATTCTGAACCCATCAATCGCTTCTCAAAGCCATTTTGCTTCACCCAGTCTCTCAAAGTAGATTCCATTCCGAAATACTGATTTTCTAGCTTCTCCTATTTTAAGTTATCTGCTTTGTATTGTCTCTGTGGTTCACTTTAGATATTCTTCGGTACATTATGCTTTCTTTGATTTTTTTTTTTTTTTTTTTTTTTTTTTTTTTTTTTTTGTGTGTGTGTGAATATTTGGAATAGTAATCTGAAAATATTAATAAAAATTCCAATACACATTACTTATTAGAAAAAAATAGAAAATTTAAAATTAAATTAATAATAATGGTATTATTAATTTATTAACCTTTTTCTTTATTTGCAAATGCATTTTTTGCAAATTAATTTATAACCAAATTTAGTTTCAATAAATATGTGTTCTTACAAAATTACTTCAAAATTGATTCATTCATATGTTTTATACATAATTTTGAATTCACTAAAATACAACAACAAGCAGCGTCATCTCCACTTGTACGGAAACTTATGGGAAAATGTGCCATCTGTCCTAAGTATTTATTCATTTTTAATGAAAATGAACAAATGAGTTAAAATTTTGATGGGGGCAAATCATTATATTAAATGAAGAATATAGCTTAAAGAAATCTAAACTTTGTTATTAATTTGATCTTTAAAATATACGTTTAACTACTTAAAAGGCATTGCAAATATTTAAGATATTATTTATTTGATTTAAAATATTTCGGAGAAATTTCGGAAACACAGGCGGCCATTTTCAAAAAAGAAAAAATAACTGATCAGAATAGAAAACAAAATTAAAAATTAAACAAAATAGGACGCATGCCCAAGCTAAGTTCAGTCCATTTCTCAAAAGAGGGGTGACAAGATAGATTTTGAGTTCCAGGAACTCCAGAAATACCTAGAATATAACATTATATTATGGAAAAAATTGTGAGAAACGCCATCGTTACAAACAGAAGCTCACTGAAGTAAAATTTCGATGGATTCATGGATAATTAAAGAATAATGGTTATATGTCAAGTGATCATTTAGCATTTTCCAAAATTAGCATTATCCAGATTGCATTAAAATAAAAATATTATTATAAACCTTGACAAAGTTAGAATGACCATTTCCACATGTAATGGTTATTCTTTAATAACCTTTGAATCCATTGAAATTTCACTTAGAAGTGAAGATGTCTGTAAAGATATCCTCTTTTTCAGAAATCATATTTCCGGAATTCGACATGTTATGCTAGGTGCTTCGGGAGCTCCTGATAATAAAAATTTACGTTTTCACCGCATTTTATATCGATGTACAGAACTTAGCTTTCGCATGCGCACTATTTTCCTTTGTCTTTATTTATATTTTCTACTCTGGTCTGTGCAAATAAACGCGTGTGTGTCCAAAATATATCAGGATTACATTAATTTAAATAAATAAAATCTGTATTTTTCACGTCTTTTCAGTAACTATGTGTACATTTTAAAGTTTATATTTCAATTCTAAGTGGAAATATTCACATATTTTTGCAACGAATTAGGAAAAATAAAAATATAAACAAGCATATAGATTTGCCATTGATTTTTCTTCCAACAACATTTTTTGACAGCAAATTTCCAGAAATAATTCAATATTTCTGATGTCACTTAGAAAATAATTTTTCAAAAGCCCAGTTATAACACACACACAAACACACACACACACTCAACAAAAATAAATAAATAAATAACCGCGTTGCGAGATTTTTAGTATACGTCATTATATCTCAATTTCTAAGATAAAAGAACTTTTCTCAAAATATCATTTTTTTTTCTAAGAAGTTTCTTCGAAAACAAATTTCTAGAAACAGTTCAATATTTTTGATGGCGTTTAAAAAGTGCTTTTTTTAAAAACCCAAATGTAATCTTGAAAAAGACGCGTCGCGAGACTTTCATCATACACCATTATATCTAAATTTCTAAGAACTTTTCTTAAAATATCAAAGTTGTTTTTCTTGCAAAAACTGTCTTCGCAACAATTTTCCAGAAACAATTCAATATTTTTTTATATCGCTTAGAAAATGCTTTCTTTAAAACCCGAAATGTCATTCACAAAAAGACACATCATGAAACATTCATTGTACGGCATTATACCTCAAGTTCTAAAATAAAAGAACTTTTCTTAAAAAATCAAAATTGTTTGTCTTCCAAAAACTCTTTTGACAACAAATTTCCAGAAATAATATTTCCAGAAACGATATTATCCAGCATTTTTCATTCCGCTTATGTAATGTTTTCGATTAAACATCAAATATAATATATATATATATATATATATATATATATATATATATATATATATATATATATATATATATATATTACAAATTTTAATATTTTTTTTCGCTAAAACTAACCTTTATAGTATATTAATTTCCTTATAATAATATTCCGTACTTACTTCAACTTATTAAATTAAAATCTTGTTTCTAGATCTAATCTATTAATCTTTATGGAAACGATATAAATTCTTAATTCGCCCTAAAAAACATTTATTCCAGTATGCGTAAATTTAAAAAGATGGCTCTAAATTAAAAATATTCTTAATTAAACTTTATTTCTTAATATTCCAAATAAAACTCATTTTTCTATTTTTTTATCAACCCTTTTTAAGAGTCTTATTAAGTTTATTTCAAAACCATACCTTTCAAAAAATAGCATTATTTTATTTTATCTATTTATTTATTTTCCCTCAGTCAACATTTGATATTGTGCATATCAATAAATTCATTTCTTTTCTTTTTCTCCTAAAATTAATCGTCTATAAAAATCGTCTGACTAAGATATTTAAAATTCTGAGTCGATTATAAAATGGTTAAATAATATTTTTTTTAAATAAAATTGTTGTCTGTCAAATAGTAATCTCGACTCTGGGTATGAGTTATTTTTACTTAAAAGAATGATGGTTTGAGACTGGAGGATGTTCTAGAATTTTCTTTTTAGATTTAAAAAGGGAGGAAGCCTCGAGAGGTGGTAAGAAGAAAGATTCTTGGCTTCTCTCTTCCACGAGTACGGCTGGATGTAGTAAATGATGGAATGTTTTTTTGGATATTTCGGTAAAAGATCGTCTGCAAAAGGAGCTTTTCTCTCTATTATAGCTACAGTTTTATAAAATGAACTTGCAGAAGCCAAGGAGTGACCTATTGGATCTTCTACATTTATTTATTTTGTTTTTTTCTCGCTGGTCATGACGTCTGTGCGGAGAAACTGAAACCTGGCGATGATGCTTCTGTCCCCCTAAGTTTAAAATGTCACATATATATATACACTAAATGGCCATTGATGACCGTCCAGTTGATATTTTAGACATGTTGTTAAATATAAAGAAAAATGCACGAGGAATTATTCCAAAACTCTTAGTGTAAAAATATGATAGTAGAAGTCATACGTTTCCGTGAAGATTTTTTCCCCAAAATTCCATACATGACCGTCAACAAATTAAAACAGTATGAATATTTTTGGATAACTCTGTCAAAACTAGTGTAGAAAAAGCACTCAAACTGAAGATTATGATCCATTGGCTTATTGTAATAAATTGCTTTCATTTTTATGCGAATAGCATGTATACACGTAGAGAAATTAATGTTTTTTTATAAAAATGTTTATTTACACTTTGCAGAGTTCTTAATACAAAGTAATATTCTTTTCTTAAAAAATGACAATAATATTGCAAACAATATCCTGTAACCATAATTAAAAAAAAAAAAAAAATGTATGAAAAATGAGTAGTTTCACTAAATAATTTTTTTCTGCGCATCCGTCAACAATATCAAAATTCCATTTGCATATTGTGTTAGCTAAATGTATTGAGCAAATTTTGTGAAAGTCTCAAAATCATAGCTTGAAAATTCTGAAAGTAATCGTCTATCGAATAAGCATAAGATCCGTTGTCTCCAAAACGAAGCAAAAAAAAAATGAGGGATTTTATCCAAATGCAATAGTACGTCCCGTATTGTGTATTCTATATTGACACTAAACAATAAATATATGGATACAACCCAACTTGTGTTGGCTTCATTTTGCGAATAACGGATTTTCAACTTATTCTACTGACGATTGTTTTCAGACGTTTCAAGCTATGATTTTGTGGCTTTTATAAAAGGTGCTCTATATATTTAGCTAACATAATATGCAAATGAAATTTTCATATCGTTGACGCATGCGCAGTGAAAAATTATTTAGCAAACCTACTCATTTTTCATACAATTATTGTTTTTTTTTATTCTGATTACAGGGTATTATGTGCAATGTCTGCTGTCATATTTTCGGAAAAGAATATAATTTTATATTGAGAAATCTGCAAATTATAAGCAAAAATCTTGGAAAAATTTGGGATTGTTTTTATAAAAACCTTAATTTTTCAGCTTGTTTGCATGCTATCAACATAAAAATGAACACAGCCTATTACAATTAGCTAATTAATCAGAATCTACATATTGGGCACTTTTGCTACATTTCTTTTTACAGGGTTACCCAAAAGATATTCATTTTTTTTTATTTGTTGACGTTCTCCTATAAAGTTTTGGGAAAAAATCTTAATGGAAATATATGACCTGTACTATTATGTTCAAGCACTGAGAGTTTCTGGAGTTCCTCATGCATTTTTCTAAAAATTTAACAAAATGTCTAAAATCGCATGTGGACGGTCATCAATGTTCAGGTAGTGTATATATATATATATATATATGTGTGTGTGTGTGTGTGTATATATATATATATATTATAAAACGCGTCGCGATACTTTCATCATACCATTATACCTCATTTTTTTAGATAAAAGAACTTTTCTTAAAATATCAAACCTGTTTTTCTTCCAACAAATTTCCAGAAACAACTCAATATTTTTGTTGCAACTTAAAGAATGCTATCTTTAGAAGCCCAAATGTATATGTATATGTTACCATTGAAGCGTGTAATCAGTTGTTTCATAAAATACCTAGTTTTTCTTGAAATAACTAATCGTGTCCGCTAAAGTGTGTAAAATGATTGAATTTAACGATTTAACTAATTCTTTTCTAGAATAACGTCTGTCTAGCCGTTAAAGTATTAAAAACGGTTGGCGAAAGCCATTTGATCCGGTTATAACTGGTTTTAGTCAGTTTTCAATTGTTTATGGCTGATTTGTTACACTTCATTTCTCGAGGGATATTCTGCTAAATATTTCTTATATTACCTTGAATAATGACAGAAATAATATGAAATGTATGCCTATTTGTTATATAACAGTAATATTTACTCTTATGAAAGTATTTTAGAAAGTTTAAATGATATGCTCTTCCAGTGTTCTCGCTGACATTTGACCAAAGTTAGTAATTTGGCTAATTAAAAATAAAGAACATTCGCCAAATGAAAAAAGTATTATCAAAATAGATTCGCCTTGTAGCACTAAAAAATTATCTTTAATCTAATATGCACCCCCTTTTTTTCAATATGTTTTAAAATAAGTTTTTATAGCTGTGACAACGATTGTAATTAATCTAATTTCAACTATCATCTACAAACATATTAAAAATATGTATATATGCATATGTATGAAAAACGACAAAGAAAGAGAAGAAAAAACAAAAATTGAGCACTAGCAATTTGGCGAATCTAATCGCTTGTTTACTCGCCAAATTAAGGATTTAGTCGCAATTTGGCGAAATGGCAAGCGACAGCGAGAACCCTGTGCTCTTGCATTATTAAACTAAAATAAAAAAAAAAACATATATAATTTTGTTATTAAATAACATGTTTATTCTTGCCAGTATGCGATTTTTTAATAATATTTTAAGTTATTGTTATTTTATTGTAAGCATTTTTTATATTTCGTGTTTAGAACAACAGTTTTGTAATATTTTTAATAGCTTTTTTTTTTCCTAACAGGACAAAGTAATCTAATAATTATGTAATATATATTATAAAAGTTTAAACATAAGTATTCACGCAAGATATTCTGTTATTTTGTATTACTTTGAACTAATATAAAAATAATATTACAATGTATATTTAGTTTTTATATATTATTTACTAAATTCTTTATTAATAATTTGAAATGTATTTTTTGAATGACTTTGACTATTTATCATCAATTAATTTATAAAACAACAGTTTTTTTTTTTCTAAATGTTAAATTGTTTATTTAAACTTTAACAGTTAGTCAATTGTTATTCTATAAAATAACTATTTAAATTATCGAATCCAATAATTTTACACACTGTAACGTACTTAGTTAGTTAATTCATGTAATAACTAGGGTTTTATATGAAATACCTGAATTATTCGTTTTAATGGTATAATATATACTTTTTCCCATTTAAATATGTGCATGAACGTACAGTAATTAATTTAATTATTTCTGAATTTGTTTAGAAGTTCATTTACAAGAATAAATTTGAATGTGTGTACTTTTGTGAAAGCGTTTGTTGATATTTATGTAGGTATTTATATATAGTGACTAATAAAAAAATAAATAATCTTCATTAGAACAAGAAAACAAACCTCTCATAACTATAAAACGTGACACGGTGCGATGTTTCTTACTAAATCCTACGTGATATTAAATATGAACAAACCAACATATATTTCGAAAATTTGCTTCTATATTAGATAAATTCAGTAGCATCTTTATCAGAAGTATATATTTCGGTCATTCCTAGAAATGAAAATGTTTTCTAAGTTAATGTAATTTTGTTTCATTTCGTAAATTACTTTTTACGAAACTTTTGTATAACAATGTTTTTGTTACGGGATAAAAATAAATATAGTTAAAAACTAGTGAGATTTTGAAATCCGAAAACTTTCTTCTATACTATGAATGTTAATACTTCCTAAAAATGCAGCATAGCAGCACCACTGGTTAGGTGGTTTAAACCAAAATCAAGTTAGCAACAAATTCTGTCAACTTATTAGTGTATCTGAAATTCGATAAAAATCTATGCATTCGTTTTTGAGATTTTTGAAAAATCTTTAAAAAAATTCTGCATAACAGTGCCACATTTTGGATAATGCACATACTAATCAGGATCAATTTTTTATCAGTTATTAACTGAATTTGAAGTTTGATGAAAATCCATGCATTAGTTCTTCAGATACATTTATTGCGGATTCGTGTAAAATACTGTAAAACCTGTAATGAATCTGTAAGGCAATTCAACCCAAAAAAGAAACAATACTAATGTATATCAGAGATAAATTGAATCTGCAGTTTTTGCAAATTTCATTCATAAGTTATTGAGATAGAGCTATTACGATAATCACGATTAATGTACCATGTTACAGCTACCTGTTGAGTTATTTGCACCAAATCATAATTAGTGCAATGTTATGTCATGTATTAACTAAATATAAAGTTTTGTGACAATCCATGCATTAGTTCTTGAGATAAGGCTGTTGTGGTAATCGTAAATAATGCAGCATTGTAGCGTCACCTGTTGAGTGGTACACACCATAAACTAATTAGATTTAGTTTATATCAAGGTATCACTGAATCTAAAGTTTTATGAAATTCCATGCATTTGTTCTTGAGATAGAGTGCCCCAAAATATTTTTGTCATTTACAGACAGATTCACAGATCACATAACCACAAACACACTGACACACTCACAGATAAATATTTACTAAAAACATGTTTTTCGGGCTCTCTGACTCCTAAATTGTATAAATCCGTCGATAACCTGATTTCGAAAATTTTCACGAATCCAATACTTTTTTCTTGTAAGATATATATATATATATATATATAAAACTTTATATATTGTCTTTACGTTCTCGACAGAAATTATTGCCCAAATTAAAAGTTATATAACCTTTATAACCTTTGGGGCAAAATTATTTAGATGATAGATACGTATTATGAGCTACAATGAGTGTAAAAAGATATTTTGATATTGATAAAACATGCATATAATAAAGGAATATGAGACCAAGATTCGGTTAATTCTCTCCTTCAAACTGTCGCCAAATGGCAATTAATTAAACTTTGTCTCCTTACCATCTTTTTACCGTTGCTTCTCTATAGCATCATGATTTACGTAATCATTTTTACCCTGTACCTAACTTTATTGCATAAAAAATATGATGGATGATAATAGTTCTTTTTTATTTAAAAATTAAAAAGTATCTCTGAAATTTCCAATTTTCCTGATCATAGATGAATTCTTAACACAAACAAAAAATACTTAAATCCAAAATTGCAACTTATTTTTTTTTCAAAAAATTGTTGTATTAAAAGTTATTTTAAATAATTTTCAGTAAAGGTTTTTGCAACAAATATCATATTCCTACTAATATAAGTTTGTTGTCATTTGTCTGTAATATGAATTGTTTCCGGATTTATTGACGTTTTTAGAATTATGTTCAATGAATTTGTTGATTGTTTCATCTTGCTTTTTGTTTATTTTTTCATCTTTTTTTTGTTGTGTTTGGTTTGTTTCATTGGTATTTTGACCAAATTCAAAGTACAGTGCCTCCTTAATAGAGCAGGAATTACTTTTATGAACGTTGTACTTACTTTCTTTAGCGATGCACATATTTTTGTTCAATAAATAGTTATTTGTTTTGTCTTAATTCAATCCTGCAGCACCTTTACTCATAAATATTTAATATTATATTTTACAGCAGTATTAAAATTTATATATCTTAAAAAACAAGTATAAAATGTATTTTAAAAAACATTTACAGGAAGCGGATATTCTTAAAGTGATTTTCAGTTACTAATTTTAAAGAAATCGCTTTTGATCTATTTTAAGACATTGTGTTCATTTAAATGAGTTGGATTAATTATGAGCGTTATGTTTTTTTTCTTTTGATGGCCATATTTTTGTCAATGAATAGTTATTCTTTTTGTCTTAATGCAATCCTACAGCAATTTTCCTCGTAAGTACTTAAATTTATTTTTTTACAGTAGTATTAAAAATTATATATAACAAGAATAAAAGATATTTTAAAAAATACTTATAGAAAACAGACATTCATAAAGAGACTTTCAGTTAATAATAAACAAATATCGTATTTTCACTTATTTTAAGGTACTGTGCCCCCTTAAATGAGCAGGAATAATCCTGAGCGTTGCATTTTCTTTCTCTTTTGATGCACATATTTTTGTCAATAAATTTAATGTTACGTTATTTTTTATCATGGTTTTTTATACGTTATTATTATTATTTTTTTAATGATCAGTTATTTTTTTTTTATCTTAAAGCAGTCCTGCAGCACTTTTTCCCATAAATACATAAATTTATTTTTTACAGTACCATTAAAAATTATATATTTTGAAAAACAAGCATAAAAGGTGTTTAAAAATAAGACGTACACTGTCAGAAATATTCGTCTTTATGCACTATATTTTGCCTCATTCTTGAACAAATAATTTCTGTACTCCTTAAAGAGGTTATTTTTTTGTGAATCGTTCCTGCAAGTTTGAAGAAGAAGAAGAAATTCCGTTTATTCCCCGCACGCATGCGCATTTATCTTTTTCTTCTCTGTGGCTGCACATGCGCCACAAGTTTGACGAAATATTTCAAGATTCGCATAATATATCATCAAAAATGGGTAAGTACTTATTTCAGAATTTGATTTTAATCATTTCTATGTTTTCATTGTATAACTGTTAAATTATTAGGCATGTCTTTGGCACATGTCATAGATCTTTTTTATTATCTACAATGTGAAAAAAAGGAGCATTATTGCATTTAAATTGAAGTTATGAAATTACTTCCGCGTTTAATCATCGTTCCAAACTTTCGAATAGCAGGTCCAGGTGAAAAAGCAAACATAATGTAAGCAATATTATTATTATTCTTTGTAGATTTTTGACGTAAGACTAAATAATGTTTGCATGTGTTTTTTCATAACTCTCTTACTATGGCCCGGATGCGAAAAAGTCATGTGACCAACAGCGTCGAACGATTTAGTGATTCCCGCGAAGTCAGGAATACTTTGATACGCATAACTGTAGTTCTCGCGTTTTATTTAATTATTGTGATTAAAAAATACATATAACTGTGTTTTACAAGGTGGATAACATTTAAAGAAGGTATTTATATTTTTTATATAATAATATTGTGAAATTTTTGTTATTATTAGTCTAAGAACTGTTATTTATTGTTAACTAGAATTGGGTTTGACTTTATCAGATACCTGTGATTATCAAATGATGTTACAAACTAGATTATGAAACATTCTTTTGATTTCATGTAAAATCATGTTAAATAACTCTATTAAACATAAAAATGATCTGATAAATGTAAATAGTAGCCCTAAGAATCTTAAAAGTTTTTGTATTTGTTTTCTATTTTATTTAGTGGTAAAATATGTAAATATTTATTTCAGGGTAGATGTGCCAGTAATCAACCTCTTTCCAGTAATGGGCCGCCTCACAGTTTTTGGTTTATAAAAAAATAATAATAAATAGTTAAGTTTTTATTGTTTTTTTTCTTAACTCCTCCTTGCATTTTTTTATAATCTAGATTACTTTTTTAAACACTTCATTAAAGCAATTAGGAAACAGAAAATAACTTTTCACTGTTTTTCTATTGAAAATCTTAATGAACATGCTGAGAGCTGAATTTATTTATTTAAACTTTTTATTTAGTTGTAAAAATTGAATGTTTTTGTTTGGATTTGAATCTTTGAATTTCATATACCAATGGTCATTTACAAAATTTTATTTACTAGTTATAAGATTTTTGGAGGGGTGTCTAATACTGCGTTTTTGGGTGTTTAGCCAGATTTCTATTATTTAAAATTAAATTTTTATTTCTGTTGGGAAATGTAACTATGGGGATTTATTATTAATTAATATTGATAAATAAAATATTGTTGAAAGATTAATATAATATGAAAAAAGTGGAATATCATACTTATAGCTATTAATTAAAAAAATATTTTTAAAAGAAATTCCTTAAGGGGGTTCATTACTGGCACATCTACCTGATAACAAAGATGGAAATAGTGGACTAGTCCTGTCAGTGTAATTTTATTTAAATGAGACGGGGACACCACATTAAAAAAAAACGAGCTGGTCGCTTACCTCTTTGGGTGGCATGGAAACAGCGACAAATTTTATTTTAATATAAAAACAAATAAAGTAATTATGCCAATAATAGGCACTATTGACACTTTCCAAATATTTTTTATTTATAAAAGAATAACAATTAAAATTCTGTTTTTATTATTTTTAATTTTTTATTGCATGTTTTATAATCTGGTTTATTTTTGAAAATCTTAATCTAATTATCTGTCCAGACTTTTTTTTTAATCCTGTTTTTGTAAAATTGTGAAAAATATAATTATAATTTTGTAAATTTGAAATGATCCATCCATTCAGGTTTTTGTTAACATTTTTCAAAGAAATATATATGTGTAAAATGAATATATTTTCTTTATATGTGTAAAAGTAAAGATTAGATTTTAGTTTTTAACTATCAAATTTGAGAAAGGTTCATTTTAGAGATGGAAAATTTTTGTCAAAAGCCTATTTTTAGGACAAAGAATTTTATAAATGGTGCTGTTTTGAGATTTAAAAAGTTTTGTGAAGGGTTTTTTAAAGGACCCAATTTCTCCCTAAAAAAATCACTTAGAAATCAGATAGTAAAGTTCAGTTCTCAAAAGCATAGGAAAAGAAGATGCTCGTGGGGTGTAAGCCCTTCTTTTTCAAATATTTTTTTTTTAATTCACACGAGTTCTTAAAAATTTATTACTGTCAATTTTTCAATATTTTATTCATCATCTATGACAAAACAACTCTGTATGCAACAAATTACTATTAACTTTATTAATTACATTGATTGTAGCTTTGAAACTATTAAATATTAAAAATTATTATGTTCTATTAATGTTATCATAAAGGGAAATATTATGATTTATATCTACATATTATTCATATTTTTATTAGTTAAATAAGTTAAAGGAGAATTAGCCTATTTGTATATTAATATGAGTGAAAATGTTTTCAGTGTTTTTAGAAAATGTGTATTCTTTGTTTGATGAATATTCATCTTATAATTGAATAATATTTGACTAATATTGATCTGTTTTTATCGTATTTTTATATAAAAATTTTCAATGATTAAAAAACAGTAATAATTTTTGGAGGATTTGGAAAATTGTTTTCTTTTTTTTCATTTGAACACACATTTCTCTGTCTATCCTGATCACGTGACTCGCGGCTTCATTTTCGCTTCCAGGCCTTACTAAGAGAGCTATGCATTTGCTCAAAAAACAGAAAATCCCCCCCCCCCCTAAAACGAAGCAAAAAAACGGACTTCCTTCAAAAAACAAATTTTCTCTTGCAACGAAGAAAAACATGACGGACATTCCTTCAAAAGACGGAAAATCCCCCCCCCCTAAAACAGAGAAAAACATAACGGACGTTCCTTAAAAAGACAGAAATTTTCCCTCTTGTAACGAAGAAAAACATGACAGACGTTCCTTCAAAAAACAGAAAAATTTCTTCCCTAAAACGCAGAAAATAATAACGGACTTCCATCAAAAGACGGAAACTTTCTCTCTTTTAAAGATGAAAAACATGACGGACGTTCCTTCAAAATACAGAACATTTTCTTCCTGCGACGGAAAAAAAAAAGACGGATATCCGTCTTTTTAGAGAAATTTGCTGGCAGCACTGCTGCCAGTACTTTTTCTGTGAATTGACGAAAGTTTTTTTGATAGTGTATAGAAACGGATATTCTTAAAGAAACTCTTAGTTAATATTTAAAAAAAATCTATTTTGACTTATTTTAAGGTACTCCCCCATAAATGTGAAGAAATAATTATGAGCATTGTACATCGTTTTTCTTGCGATACAAATATTTTCGTTAAATAAATAATTATTATAATTGTCTTAATTTAATCATGCAGCACTTTCCCTCTTAAATACTTAAATTTATTTTTTACAGCAATATTACAAACTAAATATTTTAAATAAAAAGTATAACAGTTATTTTAACAGATACTTACAGAAAATGGATATTCTTAAAAAGAAGAAAAAAATGCTGTATCAGCATTTTGAAAACGACAGATTTCCACAACAGTTAAAATACATCTTTCGCAATAATAGATACGTAGAATCGTTGCGTGCTTAGAATAAATGATTTATTTTGAAAGCTAAGCAGCAACATGTCCTTTTTTTCTGTAAAAGCACACAAAGGATTTTCTTCGAAAGAAATGTTGAGTCTCTTTTATAAGACAATTTATTTACAAAAATCTCCGACTTTTTATTACGGATAGCTATATCTGTCTATCGAGCTACCTGTATACAGGGTGTTTCGCTACCAGACCGACAAAATTTAAGGGATGATAGTACACATGAAGACAAACATTATTAAATAGGAAACCATGGGGCGCGAACGTCTTCTGTAGGAGCTAGGGGCCATTAAAGTTTAGGGTCCAAAACTTTAAACAATGATAGAAAACGGAAAAAAGGGTCGATTCGTTTGCGGTTTTCATTAAAATCATTCGTTATATTACGGTTTTTATTAGAAAAAAAATTTAAAGGTTACTTTCAAAAATTATTGATAGAGGGCGCTTTAGACTTTAGAGTAACGAACAACTACTTTCTACCGTTATTTTCTGCATAGGGTTAAAAATATTCTAAAGTTTAGACTTTAACTTAAATTTTAAGTTCAAAAACGGAAACATTCGAATCGGGTAACTAGCGAAAATTTAACTGTGAACAAAGGGGCATATTTTAAACGCTCATAAACATTGGACAAACAAATCGATTTTATTGCGGTTTGCGTGTAGATCATTCCCTTGGTAATTATTTTATTCAAAACGACGTACAGCTTTGGTGTTCGTATTTTTTGATACAGGGCGCTTCCGACACATCTCCGATATTTCAATGGCATTACTCCTGGATGTTTTACTATTAGACCAAGATACTTCCAGGAAGCATTAGAGGTTCAAAGACGATTCGGAATTACATGGGAATGTAACATTGAAGATGTCTCTTTTGCGAGTTACGGTTAAAGGAAACATAGAAAAAAGGCAACAGAAACAGCACAGAAGAGCAACACGTTAATGTAACAGAAAGCAGTTTATTTAAATGTTTTACAACATTAGGTGTTCGAAATTACGACCAGAAGTAGTTCGGCATGCTTGACAGCAGCATCGCATGGAATTCCTCACGCTTTGAAAGATTCCTGGCATCTCTGATAGCTTTCTGGTAAGCTACAGAAATACCAGATGCGAGGTCTTTAACTCACGGTACGGGAGTCTCATACACCCAACTTTTCATTTGACCACAGCAGAAGAAGTCGATACACGATAGGTCTGGCTATCCGGCAGGCCACAACGACCTATCCACCGTTGAGCAAATGTTACTTTGAAGTATCGGGAAACGTCATTGGTAAAATGTGGAGGAGCCCCATCGGGCTGTTCATCTTTCAAATACTCCATTCTGCTACCTTTGGAGTCGGTTTGCGAATGATCACTTCAAAGTGATCGCTGTTCACATGCATTACCGTTTAGAGCCATCTACCGCAAGGAAACCGCAGCGCCATCAACCGTCGCTATTAAACTTGCCGGACTACTTCTGATCATAATTTCGAACACCTTTCGTGGCAAAACCTTTAAATAAACTGTTTTCTGTCATATTAACGTGTTGCTCTTTCTCAGCTGTTTCTGTTGCTATCTTCTCTGCTTCCTTTAACCTTAACTCGCAAAAAAGGCATTTCCAACGTTATATTCCTATGTGATTCCGAGTCATCTTTGTGTCCCTAACACTTCCTGGAAGTAAGTTCGTCTGGTAGTAAAATACCCAGGAGTAATGCCATTGAAATGTCGGATATGTGTCGGAAGCGCCCTCTATCATAAAATGAGGACACTAAAGCTGTACATCATTTTGAGAAAAATAATTACCAAGGAAATGATTTTCACGCAAACCGCAACAAAATCGAATAGTTTGTCTAATGTTTATGAGCGCTTAAAATGTCCCCCTCTGTTCACATTTAATTTTTCGCTAAGTTATCCCACCCCAATGTTTTCAATTTTGGGCTTAAAATTTAAGTTAAAGTCTAAACATTGGAATAATTTCAACCCCATGCAGAAAATAACGGTAAAAAGTAGTTGTTCGTTACTCTAAAGTCTAAAGCGCCCTCTATCGATACTTTTCGAAAGTAACCTTTAAAATTTATTTCTAAAGAAATCGTAATATAACGAATGATTTTAGTGAAAACCTCAAACGAATCGACCCTTTTTTCCGTTTTTTATCATCGTTTGAAGTTTTGAACCCTAAACTTTAATGGCCCCTAGCTCCTACAGAAGACGTTTGCGCCCCATGATTTCCTATTTTATAATGTTTGTCTTCATGTGTACTATCATCCCTCAAAGTTTGTCCGTCTGGTAGCGAAACACCCTGTATATGTATGTCTACCTCATTTATATTATAAAGGCCAAACGTATCTGTGCATAACGTATACGTCATTTGGCGAATGGTAACACTATGGAATTTGAAATGAAATTTAGTTTTTGCAATTTTTATTACTGCATATTTTTAAACTTTTAAACATCACACATTTCCAATTTTTACAACGTCGTATAGGGGGGGGGGTTAAATGCAGTTATTTGAAGACTGTATCTTAATTTATTTTTGAAACATGAAATTTTTGGTAGTTTTTAATACCTTTTTTTTTAATTGTCGCAATTGAAGTACTCCGTTTCTAGTAAAAGAAAATTTAAAAAAAAGCCGAAAAAAGCAGATTACTTTATTTTTATGCTACAATTTTCTCATTAAAGGGGAAAAAATTGAAATTAAAATAGTACTTTATCAAGAACTTCTTCTGTTATAAAACCCGGGGGATTTTGACTACATTTACAAAATTTAATTGAAAATGATCATTTTTGTGTTAATGGTGTCGAAATTAGATTTCACTAGGAAAAAATGAATAATTGAGCCAAAGTGTAATAAATGTTTGCTATTTTTCATTTTGGAGTACTAGAAAAACAGCATTATTTGATAACTTTATGATAATAAAGTTTCTGCAACTTTATGATAATAAAGATAAAAATATCTTTATTTTTTATGCTTACATGTAAGATTGAAATTAAATTTTATTAATTTCTACAACTGAGTTTTATAGAAATAGTACTTGTTTACTTTAGAGTCTAAAGTAAAGACTAAATATCATTTGTGTAAGAGTTAGACTTACTAATGTAAGGTACATTTTTTGTTGTAAGTAATTTGTATATTTATTGTAAATCAATGAAATAGTTCCATCTTAACATTTTCTTTCGTCGAAATTCGACGGGTTCTAACTTGAATATATAACATCATGATGAAACGAATTTATGAAATGAATTTGTGAAACGATTTTATGAAACGAATGATTGAAATACTGTTCTCGCTTTGAAACAAGTTTTCCTAAAATATTTTATATTATGTGGTAAAATTAAAACCGAAAATCCGTGTTTGTGTGTAGATAAAAAAATGTTAAAAAATTTTAAAAATTTGAATTAGTTTTTGAATATTTTTTTTTCTAATTTTATTTTTATTTCTATCATGGTGACAACTCAATGACTTCATTTTTGTGGAAAGAAAGAATAAAAGGGAAAAAGACGAGGATTATTAATTTTTCTGTTTACTCCTTTATTTTCAATGAGAAATTGAAGTTAACTTTTCTTTCAGTCGATTGTGAAGACAGTATTGTGATGAAATCATGTGTTTAGGCAATGCCTTAAGGGGGTTGCATCGATACGGAAAAACATGAAAACAGAGCTCTCCTTTCTAGTCCATATAAAACAGAAGTATTCAATGTAATTAATTTAAACTTTCTGATATTTTAAAAGTATGTTTGTAGTCTTATAAAATTATAAAAGGAAGTACTTCAATGTAATATAATAAGAAATATAGCAAAATTTATGTAACACAATTTTCGAAAAACAAATATGTGTTATAGCACCAACACCAAGTTATCTTAACGTTGAATTGACATAAGAACCTAATTTTTGCTTTAAAATGATCCAGAAACTTTACTCTATAGAATGAATTAAGGATATAACCATCACTCAAAAGCAATATATTATTAAAAAACTCTCAAATTTGAAAATTTAAAAAACTCCTAAAAAATAGAACTTTTTTTTTTCATTAAAAATACTCAAAATAACTTATGAAACTATCTAAACTATATTGATTCATTCTATAGATAATGATGTTATACGCATGCAAAAAAAAAGCCATTCCATCAAATAATTTTTTTTTTAAATCTTAGTGTTAGTCGTCAAAAATGAAGTTTTGAGAAAACGCGACTTAAAGTTGAAATTATATGGGTGCGGCTTTGAAAGTGTTGATACATAAATGCTTATAACTCCGTTAAAAATGCAAACAATTTTATGCGGTATTTTGCATTGAGTTCAGAATTAATTGAATAATAAAACTAGATCATTCAAAAAAATCGATTTTTTGAAAAGTTTTCAACTCCTGAGCCCCCTTAATAAATAAATCAAATTTATTGACAGGCTAATGTATTTGATCTTGACAAAAATATAATTTGTGTCAAATAAAAGTTGTTGATTAATATTTATGGGTAAAATAAAGATTTCTAGTTACTTAATGCTGGTTTATTTGTTTTACAATTAAATGTTTGCTTTCTTGATTGATTTATTATTAAATTAATGTTTTATTTCTTGATAAGTTCACAAGTTAAGTAATTTTGAAATCATTAAGAAGTATTTATTGTTTTTTTATTATTTTATTAAGTTAATGATTTTTTTTATTTTATGATGATGATGTAAATGTATTTTGATGCTTTTTCTTCTTATTATATTTTTCCTTGAAAAGTTCAGTTTTGATTCTGTCACCAGACATAAATAATTTACTTTCATGGCTCTGTAAAAGAGTATTAATGAGATCTTGGCTAAATTTGGCATTTTGTAGTAGACTTTTCAGTCTTGGCTCTGCATAATATTTTAACAAACCAATGCTGATTATTCTATGCAATAAACTATTTAAACTAATGTACTATCCCAACTAATTTTGAACATTTAACATCACATTTGCAGAAAAATTTAAGAAATAAAAAACTTTTTTCACATTTCAATCTTCAGGAAGTAGTTCCTTTAAAAAGCAAAGATCATTTGCCGTCTTAATTTTTTTTATATATAAATTCCATTGACATGTAAAAAAAAAAAAAAAAAAATATGGGGGAAAAAGGTGAAAAAAGGGATTCAAGGATTCTTTATTATTTTCATAGTAAAATTGAAAATCGAAATTACTAAAGACAGAAGGAAAGTTTTAAGTAAAGATTTTAATGATTATATGTTAAAAGCTGAGAAATGAAAAAAATATGTCAAGATATTTACTGTATAATTGAAAAAAGTACGGAAAACTTTAAAATAATAAAACTATTACCCGAGAAAGAATTTAAAGTTTATAATGAAGTTAATTGCACCCTATGTAAAATTTCTAAATATTAAATTTAATCATATTTAAAATGCGTGAAATAATTAAATTATTGCACAAGAAAAACTTTTAATGATGAAGATAAAATCATATTTTTTAAGCTAATGTAATATTCCCAAACAGTTTTAAATTTGACTAGCTGCACCCGTCGAAACTCGACGGAAAAGAATATATATTAGGTATGATATATATCAATCTTATATAGACAGTAAAATACTGAGCGAATTAAACAATTGCTACCTTTTAAAATAGGGATAAGATAGCTTTTCATGATGAAGATGTACAAACTTCAGAAAATAACAAAAAATAAGGAAAACAACTCATAAATTACTATGTTGGACTTAACTTCAGCTACAATTCTTTTTTTAATGCGGTTTCTAAACCTTAAATATTATTTAAATGCCAAATTATTTAGGAAGTTAATATTATACCCCAGAAGACGAATTCAAAAATATCTGCTTAGTTTATTTTTTCTTCGTTTAAATATCGCTTGATGACTGTACAATAATTATAATATCAATGAAACATTTTAATTATAATAGAAACAGAGACTTACTAAACTGCTTAATCAACCCACTACACACTTACAGCACTTGCAATAAATTTAATTTATTTATTGGTTTGTATCCTCCATGAACTTGTAAAAATTAATTTTATTGTTATGGCAACAACAAAAAGAAAAAAAAACGATATCTCTGTTATTAAAAAGAATAAAATTTTTGTATTTGTTGCTGAAATGCAGAAATTTTTTTATTTTAAACAATAACTTAATACAATGAAATGATTTTAATTATTTTTTGATATTATGTAAGATAGAAGTATAGTAATACCGGCTTATCACAGGTTTTATTCTTTTTTTTTTTTTTTTTCCTAACATGACATCATTTACATCTTCAGAAATACTCATCTTTTCTTAAATAAAAGCGTGATTTATGCAGTTATTTAAGAATTCTTTAGTTTTTCATAAAATATTCATTATAATTAAATAGAAATGGCGCAGTTTATAGAAATATTTTCATTTGAGCACACCATGGACATTCACATTAATATAAGTTCACTTTATTTAGATGCAGGAATTAAAGTCAGTGAATATGACATCATCACTGACACAACTATAACAATGTATATTATATTCATGGAACAAATTTATCTGGTTTCTGTAGGACGACATTTTCTCCATCGACAAAATTTCGCTTTAGATTGTATATTTTATTAAAGTTTATCTTCTGTTATTTTACTTACATAATACATAATAATATTACTCAGTAAATAATCTGTGTATTGCAGGGAATAACTATGAGCAATAATTTTATTATGATTAAATTTAACAAAAACCTTTATTTATTTTATTTTATTTGTATTTATTTATTTATTTATTTATTTATTTATTTATTTATTTATTTATTTTTTGAAATGCGATTATACATTCACCGATGAGATCAATCTCCTGATTGGTGGAAAATAATGAAACAAAATAAATTTTGAAAAAAGCTTAACCTGTTGCCACTGTTTTGAAGAAATGTCATGAAAAAGCTTTTAAAATTAAAAATAAAATATAAAAATTGAAATAAATTAAAAATTAGCCAGAATGGGCACATCTACACATAAACAGCTTTCATTTAAAAAAATAATTATCAAAATCGGGACAGTAGAAAGCTCAGGGCTGATGTCCAAAAAAACAGCCAGGTGTTTTAAATATATAGATAGATGGAAAATAATGAAACAAAATAAATTTTCAGAAAAGCTTAACCTGTTGCCACTGTTTTGAAGAAATGTCATGAAAAAGCTTTTTAAATTAAAAATAAAATATAAAAATTGAAATAAATTAAAAATTAGCCAGAATGGGCACATCTACACATAAACAGCTTTCATTTTAAAAAATAATTATCAAAATCGGGACAGTAGAAAGCTCAGGGCTGATGTCCAAAAAAACAGCCAGGTGTTTTAAATATATAGATAATGTGTGGATACGTGAATATAAAAAAGAGTAGAAATAATAATTATTGCATAATAAATGTATTTAATAACAAACATGCCTCATGTATTAAAAAATACGTTTAGAAATACCTTCATTCCCAAGAATTTTAATGTTATGTGATATACAGTTATATCTTTATAATGTATCCTTCTATTGTAAAAAAAAAAAAAAAAAAAAAAAAAAAAAAAAAAACTAGCCTTAAAAAGAATGACTTCTGGAATGATGCTGATGCGTAAGATTTCCGGAAATAACGAATCCGGGTGGACCACTCCTTCCATGAGTAGAATAGACTAATCAGGAAAGGGCCCCGTCTGTGCATCGCGAAGCGATTCCAACAGGGATTGCAAAGCAATACCGAACGGAATCGCGAAGCGATTACGCGGGGGGTTGGCCGTTGTGAGCAGGGGGGCGGAGCCCCCCTATAGTTTAAAATAACTGTAACTGCTCATTCCAATTATGCATGTTTGGGGCGCCGCACCCCACTTTGCCCCCCCCCCCCCACCGTCCAAAGCGGAACTTTCCAAATTTTTATCCACAGCACTCGAGTTGCATATTTTTAGAAAGGTCTGAAACTGCCTTTTACTATTATGGATGTCTTGTGTGTCCCCCTCCGCTCTGCCCCCCCCCAGATGGCCATATTTTTAATTTCTTTACAACACCAGTCGTGTGACACATCATTTGAAAGGTCTGCAACTGCTTATTCATATTATAGATGTCTTGTGTGTCACCCCCCACTCTGCCTCCCAGGGGGGGGGCACATTTTTTATTTCTTTACAACACCAGTCGTGTGACACATCATTTGAAAGATCTGCAACTGCTTATTCATATTATGGATGTCTTGTCTGTCACACCCCCCCCCCACTCTGCCCCCAGGGGGCACATTTTTTATTTCTTTACAACACCAGTCGCGTGACCATAGTTTGAAAGGTCTGTAACTACTTATTCATATTCTGGATGTTTTGTGTGTCACTCCCCATTCTGCCCCCGAGGTGGGCACATTTTTAGTTTCTTCACAACACCACTCGTGTAACACATCATTTGAAATGTCTGCAACTGCTTATTCATATTATGGATGTCTTGTGTGTCAACCCCTAATCTGCTCCCCCAGGTAGGACACATTTTTAATTTCTTTACAACACCAGTCGTGTGACACATTATTTGAAAGGTCTGCAACTGCTTATTCATACCATGGGGTATTGGCGAGTGCAGCAAGCAGGGGTAGCCTACAACTTGGAATCGCGAAGCGATTGCGCGGGGGGTTGGCGAGTGTAGCAAGCAGGGGGGAGGAGCCCCCCTAGTAATGTTATATAAAAACAGTGGAAAAGACAAGTTAGTTTACATATCAAACGTATGATGCTTCATAAATACAAGTAAATGTAAGCACAAGATTCTTTCACTTATTTTGTAGAATCGAAGTATTCTGAAGTCAATCCGACTATTTCCACTTTTTTAGAGATTCAGATAATAATATATTTGGTTTGAAAATTTTATATATATCTACACAGTGTACAGCTCATATTCAAAATATTAGAATAATTACCTTTTTTTTAGAAATTGAAAATATCGTTTGGTAATTTAATGTCTTTTAATGAAAATATGCAAACGATATTTTTATTAAGAACTTATTGTTGATTAAACTTACTTGTTATCTTAAATTTAATATCATTTTTGATAAGATTAATTGCAAAAAAAATTATTTTGAAAAGTCAAAATATTAGAATATTTATTCAAGTGGTTCAAAATATTAGAATATTTCACATTAATTCTCCTTTAATTATTACCAATTCTTAACTGGTGGCATCATTGATTAAATTCTGACTATTTTATTTAAAACCAGTATTCTTTTTTGCAGTTTGTTTCTTTTTCGTCTTAAAATGGGCCGTGTGAGTGATATTCCTGAATCTACTAAACTTCGTATGGTTGATTTGTATCGGCACGGTAAAAATCAATGTTTTATAGCGAATTATTTACATTGTTCGCAATCGAGCGTTAGTAAAATACTAACACAATATTCAAAAATTGGAAAATTTCAAAATAATCGCCGAAATGGTGGCTGAAAACCAAAAGCATCTGCTAGAGATGACAGGAAACTGAAGCGTATAGTTAAGAAAAACCGTTTTAAAAGTGTGCGATTCTTGCACCGAAAATGGAAAGAAGAAGGAGTTGAAGTTTCTACATCGACAACATTAAGACGTCTCCATAAATTTAAATTTGAATCTCGTGTACCGAAAACAAAACCTCTCATGACTGCAAGACAAAAGTGTATAAGATTGAATTGGTGTAAATCAAGACGTTTATGGAGCAATGAAGATTGGAAAAATATATTATTTAGTGATGAAAGTGTATTTTGTGTTTCATATGGTAATCAAGGTATTCGAGTTTGGAGAATGAAGCAAGAAGCATTTGATAAAGAATGCCTTAAACGTTCCGTAAAATTTGCTGCTAGTGTCATGGTTTGGGGTTGTATGAGTGCAGAAGGACCTGGAAAGTTATGCATCGTCTACGAAAAGGTTAACTCTCTGATATATCAAGAAATTTTAGAATATTACATGATTCCATCATCAGAAGATTTATTTGAAGATGATTTCATCTTTCAACAAGATTTAGCGTCCCCGCATACCTCGGTGTCAACTAAGAATTGGTTCCGCCAACGCAACATTAAGGTACTTCCTTGGCCACCAAATTCACCAGATCTTAATCCCATCGAAAACTTATGGTGTATAATGAAAAAAAAACTTCAAGAAAATCCTCCTTCAAGTAAAACTGAGTTAGTGGCACGTATAAAGTCTATTTGGGCTAATATTGATAGAAATGTTTGTAAACACCTTGTATATAGTATGCAAGATCGATTGTACGCTGTTATGAAAGCTAAAGGGGTTACAGCTACAAAATATTAACTACCATTTACTTCATATTCATAAGGTAATATTGTTGCGTAAAATAAAATATTCTAATATTTTGAACCAATCTAAATTTTATTCTAATATTCTGGTGTGTTTAAGGAAGCTGTATACCTAATTTATTGTGCTGTATTTTATATTTTATAAATGTTAAAATCTTATCTAAACATTCCAGATTTAATTTATAAGAAATTTAATTGCATTTACTTAGTATAAAAAATAAATAAATGACAAATAATTTTTTCTTATTACTTTTTCTCAATTATTCTAATATTTTGAATATGAGCTGTATATAAATTACCTTGGATAGTAATATAACTACTACGTATCATTAAAATGGCAAAAAAAAATAGAATTTTTTAATAGATATATAACTTAAAATGTTTCGAATAAGCTTTTTATTTTTTTATTTTTTTTTTCTAGTTGATGGAGGTAGTTGAATTGACTTTTGAACGCCTGAGCATACATTCGATAAGTAGATATTAGATCATGATAAACAATTTACATTTTAAACATAATTTAAAATATGCACGATGGTATATGGAGAATACGATTCATGAATAAGTTATACCTATTCCTGAAAATGTCTAAGACTCGATCACAGCATAAAACGTGAGCATAACTTGGTTCTGAAAGCTATTAGCATTAAGACACAACTTTTTTCGGGTGTACGGACATGGCAGACATTTAAACAAAAATTATAATATTTGAGTACATAATTATAATTTTAACATTTTAAAAAATGGTATTCACATTTGAATGCAAAATTTACTCTAAAATGTTCTCTTGCACTTAAAAAAATAAGTTAAATTGCCTTGGGTTACTTCATTTTTTGCCGTTGTGGCTTAAACTTTCATTATTTGGCGATCAAGGTAATAATTAAATTCCGTGTAACTCATTACTACAAACATTTTTACTTCTATTTTCTATTGTATTTCATTTGGGGGCAAAAATCCTTAATGATAAATAAAGTTTTAAAAAAATTAAAAAAATGAAAGAAAAAAAGACTGAAATAATATTACTGAAATTTCATCAGGTTTTCAGACAAATTTTTATTATTCTAGCGCAAGCACTTTCACGCCAGTGATGTAGCGATTGATCTTTTCATGCTAATTTATTTTTTTTTTATCTTTAGACAGATTCCTTTCTTGTTTAAATTAAAAATATTTTCGTATTTATTTTTTTTTCTCAATTAAAGTATTTTTATTCACTCTTTTTAAATAAATATGAGTTTTTTTTTCTTTTGATAAGGAAGTTGCTTACATTATTTTCTACCTTGTGCAGCGGTGTCAATTCTTTAACCAATGATAAATGGTGCCAAAAATAATTACTGGTCATATTTTCATTCAAAATATCAATAAAATACGAAATTTGTTATCAAAAACTATAGTTTTTCCTGTAAAGTTGACACATGAATCACCGCGGGAATATTCCCTATCCAATGATACAATTAGCAAAATAAAAAAAAATCCATCCGGTAGTTTTTGAAAACACACTTATTGCTTTATAAAATTTATGATACCATAAGCCATTTTTATTTTTCAGAGGATAGGTCTAACGATACAATTGCTATTTATTGGCTTACAAATCTTTCAATGACGAACAACATGAACTGTCACGATATTCTGCAATAAAAGGAGCGTAATTTTGTGTGTCCTTTCTGCACTGTTAAATTTTTTATTGTAAAATTATATCGAATCTAAGAGTAATTTATTACCTTAAGTGTTATGTTAAATAACTGTGATTGGAAAAACCGAGATAAAAGAGAATTTATTCGGTAATTTTACAACAAAATTTGTAAATACACAAAACATTATAAAATAATTTTAATAAAAATATTTTAATCTAGTTTTTTTAGGTTATGAAATATTCAATCTCCAATCAGCTGCAAAGCATCAGAAATTTTCAAATAATTTTAAAATTCTCTATTGTTTATTTTTTAAACAATTTAATTCTCATCGTCCTCTGGACTAGCATCTTGTTGAGTTAGCTATAATAGCTGTTGACTTTGTATACTGACTTAGTTGACTTTTATTTGTCCTCGGTGAGAAATTCTCTATCTTCGTAACTTTCATTTGTATTTATAGATCATGCTACAGGAGCAGAGTCACAAACATTGTCAAACATGTTATTAGCCGTTAGCGGCAACTTATGTGAAATATACATTATGACTTTTTTATATATCTAAATAAGTATAATATTCATATAACAATCTATTAATTAAGTCAATCGTAATGCATATTTATATTAATGTTGTATTAATTTATGATAGTAATAATACTTGTTGTTACCGTTGTTGCTTAAATAATTTGATTCATTGTTTTTCATCAATAATCATCACTGAATTTTCAAACAGATTTTCATCGCTGATTATCATCACTGACTTTCATCACTGAATAATTTCATTGTTGATAATGCAATTGTATTATCAGTACGAAACTTCTGTTCCTCGTAACAACAGTTAACAACTCTAAGACACTGAATTATCTTTTTCTTTCTTTCTTTCTTTCTTTTCAAACCAAACAATAAAAAAAGAAAAAAAAACAATTCGTGATTCATCCATAATTTACATTAAAGCTTTTAATATTATTTTCGTGGAAGACACCACCTTTATTCGAAATAGCTCGTTGTTAACTTATTGATTTCATACTTTCTTTTCTGTAAAAAATTTTGAAAATTAATAACATATTATAGAACTCTAGAAGTCGTGTTTTTGTATATACTGCCTATGTCACCTTTAATATTACCCATCTTGAGTAGATTCTTTAATCTTAATAAGTGTCTATTTATTTCATATCTTTTTGTGATATATTGTAGCAGCATGACAATCGAATCAGAGGTATTAGCATTAGTGTCCGGATTATAAATTGTTTCGGCGTGAAAGGAAGATTAATGGTACGCATTCATATTTCCCAAGACTTTTCCCGCTTTATTAAATAAATATTTAATGTTTTATGTTTTCTAAGGATTTAATTCAGTATTATACAGGAAATTTTCAATGCAAACACTTTAAGAAAAGTAAAATGCTAAAAATTTTAAAATTAAGCTGATATAAAAAATTGTATTAAAAAGTTATTGAAAAACCAATTTTACATTGATAACTTATTTGAATTTTTTTTTCATTTTGAAGGAAATATTTCTTTAAAAATACTGTTGTATTTTATAAGTGTAGAATTTACTTTATTCTCAGTTAAGATAACACAAAAGTATAACACGTAGAAGTCACACTAATTATTTGAGAAAACATTTCTGAAAGAAATAATCAACTAAAAAAAGAATAAATCAAATTATACAAAACATTCACAAACATATAAGCTAATTTTTCTAAAATGTTTATGCCTAAAGCATTAATACTGAAAGTTATATGCGGTAATTGATATGAAACACATTGATTAAAAAATACAAAATTTAAAAATGTAGTAGATTTCAAATTTAATGCGGTATTGTACATTCATGGTACACTGTAAAATTCCAATTTTTAATAATATTTTCAGGCACGTGTTTTCACTATACCTTAGAAACATAAATAATAAAAATAAATTATTATTTTTGAATTAGTAAAAGGTGCTCAAAAATATAAATATCCTTTTCCTTTTTATTTTTTTATTTATTTATTTACTATTTATTATTTTATTTTATTTTATTTCATTTATTTTTTAAAATTTTTTTCCCTGTGCATGTGTGTTTGCATGATTACGTCTAAAGTCTACCGCGTATACATATTGAAAGGGTAAGGGTAGTCCAAAGTTGTCTCTTCTGAAGCACTTTTCTTATCCAAAGTTTCAAAAATTTTCATCTTTTCTTAATTACTCGAAATATTAATTAGAAAACCTGATTTTTAAAAAAATTGAAGTTTCAAATTATGTGTAATACAAATTTATATTTCCATTATTTTTCAATTTTGCGGGATAATTTTACTAATTATTTGAAAAACAGTTGTTTTCCTCGGTAGAGATCTGGAAAATCTGAAGTGCATCTCAATATTTTTATTGATTAAATTCCGCAACTTATTTCATTTTATTCGTTTTCTGATTGGTCCATGTTTAATGTCCAAAAATGCAATACTTCAGTTGAAACAATGACAAAAAAGTAATAGAGACATTAAAAAATATAATAATTTGAAAAAAAAAATGTGATAAAGTTTTCAAACCAAGTTCAATTAAAAGTGCCTTTTTTTCTCTACGAAACGGTGTACAAATTTTAAATGTGCGAAGTTTAGAAGTTTAAAAACTTAAAAATTTGCTGTTCCGAAAACTGTTAAACTGAAATTTCATTTAAAATTTTATTATGATGGGTCCAGAACTTTTAATGTTTAATCCATGTCGTACGTAATATGAGGCTTATAAAAATCAATTTGATTAGTTCCATTAAAAAAATTGTACATTTTAAACAGTCTATAAACTGCTGTATTTTTTTAATCATTGTACTAGTAAATATTAATGTTTAAAGCATGGCATATGTAATATATATATCATTATTATTATGATAAAAGTTATGTTTATTATTATTATTAATTTAAATATAGAATTTATTTATAAATCTCTAACATTTTGTCTTTGAAAATATCATTTTCTAAATAGCTGTTGTAATGTATTAAATTACACTTTTTTTTTCTTAAATCTGTTTTTGTATAACGTGTTTTGCTCCCATTTGAAAAATTATTGGAAAAATGAGAGACAAATCTTTTTCAGAGAAATATTAATCACGCTTACTTACTTAAAATTCGAAACAGTATATGATGTTATAAAGTAAACGCGATTTTTTTTCTGATGAAAATTAACGATATTTTGGCATATTTTTTAGCCGTATATTTTAATTACAATTCACATCTTTAAATAATTCCTTTGAAAATTCCTTTATGCAAAATATTTGAGTTTGAATGTTTATTAAATTAACGTAAGTTAATTTTTTAAATAAGGCACTTTTTTCTGAAAATTTTAAATGCAAAGTTAAAAGTAAATACTCCAAAATATCATCTAATTAAAGAGTCTGTAAATAGATTTATATTCTTTAAACTTATCGATAATTTTATTTTCATTTCTCAAACACTTTTACCAGGTAATTACAATTTACTTTTGCAATAGAACATGACTTGTTCTAAATTAAATTTCTTGTAAAAAAGTAACATTTAGTATACATTTCGAAACACAACATATTCTAGTGCATTTTGAAGAAATATTTTTTTTCCACTACGAGCTTTTGTAAATCATCCTTCACAAGAAATATATTACGTTTCCACTTTATTTACTTCTTTTAATCACAGTTGTATTTGAAAGAGTAAGAGACTATTCAATTTTATTTATTTTAAAATACGTACGAAAAAAATTTCTGTAGTAAGCAATAAATTTCAATTTTAAAAGACATCATCATCGACTGAAAAACTTTTGGAAGTCTTTTTACTTCATCCCCATATATCAAGACAGCCTTGCTTCAAGGAATTTTCAAGTCAATACATCAGCATTTTATTATAGACAACTGTATCCAGATTACACGTACGAATTTTTACCTTACTTATGGTAATATCTTCTTAAAAAAAAGTACTGGTGTCGAAAATTTTCTACACCGGAAAATACACTGATGCTTAGCAAACATGCATACTGTTAATAATAATATTTTTAACATTTTATTTGTTTATTTAAAATAAAAATGGAGTACTTCAATATAATAAACATATAAATTTATAGTTCACATTTGTAATATTATTTATTTGGTTTGGTAGCACTATCTAATAAAGTTGAAAAGTGAATATGCATTCGGTTTGTTTGTCTGTCTGTCAGTCTGGGAGCTTGCTGTGGGCATCTGTTCACGCTCTAACTTCCCTAAATATACTCGGATTTTCATGCTATTGATAAAAATATTTACAGTGACTACATCATGCTTCGTATTACAAATGAAGTATTTACGATTAATAGTTCATTTACGGGGACACTCAAAAGAATTTGATTACATTATGGTATAGAAAAAAATTGTTTATGAATATTTTAACATTACGCTATTTCAAATGTATTGAAACTCATGTAAATCACATAATTTCACTCAATTTAACTTTAAAACAGAGCATTCATAGCATTTATTATTAATTTACATAGGCACACAAAAGAAACAGTACTGTATTTGCGTAAAAAAATACTGTAGAGATCCTTTCAAAATGCGTTTGTGCATTTAAGTGTAATTAGTTTGCTTTTTTTTTTTTTTTTTTTTTTTTCATATTATACTTTATATATAAAATCTGCACGGCATATACGTAGCTACACAAAAGTATTCCCTTACATTCCTTAATAGAGGAAGTTTGTGAAGAGAGATTTTCATCTGAAATATGTGTACATCTTAAATGAACTAAATTCTTTAATACATGTTGTTAATAGGCACAAGGATATGAGATACAAGGCTTCAGATATTTTTTTTTTCAATTGTATCTGAGAACAACTGAAATTCGGTTTTGACATGCGTTATACATTTTCATATGGTGAAATTAGATGTAATGTTTTAATTTTTTTGACCATGCATTTTTCCTACCTTATTCGGAATGTGTTGGAAAGTGCTTAGTAATCTATGTCAGACGCATGAATTTTTCTTTCTTGTTTCTTTTAAAATTGAAGTCAATTTTTGAAAGAAAGGTATGCTACACTAATTTTAATTGCCAAAAGACCTAAGTTAACATTTTTAAAACAGTAAAAATAGGTTTGTTCAACTGTTTAATTTTTTGGACTCTACCCTAGTCATTTTAAAACACAAAGTACGAAAATATAATACATAGTAATTTTAATTGCTAAATGTATAAATTAAAGTTTTAAAATCGTATAAAATGTTTAATTAATATTTATTAAAGTGTTTTTGTTAAATGTAATAGTGAATTAAAAAATAATTTTAGGATTACATTTAAAAAAAAAAAAAAATTCTGTTCTTTGTACGCATTTATGGATCAGTATTCAATCTGGGTCGCTAGATAGAATTAAAATTTTTAATAATATATATATAGTGTAAAGCAGATTCCAACATGGTGGTGATTAAATTGTGTTTGCCTTTTGCTTGTCTTGTCTTTCCAACGAGAAATTCGTTGTAAAAGATGGAAAGAACTACTCAAAACTTATTGGTATGTTCAGAAAATTTATTAACTAAAATATAAAAAAACTATAGGTAGAATATATTTATTTTATTTTTTAAAGCTAGTCTCCTTTTTTTTCGAGACTCCCATCTTTCTGATAGTGTTTTATTTTTATTAAGTTTTTTGCAACTTTAAAATAGAAATTTTTTACATCGTATTATTTTCCAGTTCCACATAACACAAAAATGAAGGATTTGTTTAAAAATTATTTTGTTTTAAGCTATTGAATAGCTTTTATCGCGGGCTTTGAGCGCGGCGACCGAATCTAGTAATTCCGTAACGAGATAAAAACCTAACACTCCTGCTAACGTCGTTTCAGTTCGGCAGACTTTGACACGGTTTTTGTGTGTGTGCGACTACTATCTCGGCAAAGCCGAATCCAAAATTGGACGAGGTAGAGCATTTTATTTATCGCACTTTACTGAAGTACACTGAAGAAGGGTCGAAAATACTTGGTACAAATGGTAATAAACTTCCACTTATCTTAACTGGCGATTTCAACATCAACTTCGCTAATAAAAAATCAGAGCGGTTGACAACTTTTCCTTCAGAAAAATTGAATTTAAAAATGAATAATGATCCACAAGAATCCACAACAAAGTATGGGACCACCATTGACGTGGTATTTTTCGGATATTTAGAGGATATCAAATCTCAAACTTATGTTTCTTATTTCAGTTACCATAAACCTATAGTTTCAATGAAATAAATTCCTGATTAACCTACATGTATTCTAAGATAATAAAAATATTTTAAACGATATTGACTTCTCATTTATTCAATAAAAGAAAAATATTTGTTTTCTTATCGGTCATCACGCTCAAAAAGTGTAACTTGAATTAATATCAAAGAAAAAGAAAAAACTTGAATTAATATCAAAGGCAAAAAAAACTGCATAAATAAAAAATAAATAAATAATTATAATTGCATAAGTTGCTGAAAAATGATATGCAATATCTTTACGGCGGCAGTCACCGAGTGCCACACGTATTTCTTTTTCTTTTATTTACAAAGTTTTGTTATATATAATAGTTTTTGTACAGTGCTACATAGCAGAGCCGTATATTATTCATGACAAAAAATCGTATATTTAAACATGTTGCGCATTTTATATGCAGCTAATATATTAAATAGCAATACAAATCTATTCATTAAATTTGAATTACAAAATTAGAATAATTTAATCTTTTGTTATTTTCATATATTTTTAAATAGTTATATACTCAAAATTTATAATTTAGAACTTAAATATAATATTGGACTAATTTTTTTTATTTAAATGTTTAAAATACATCTTTTTTAACTCTGTAATTTTGTTATGTAAAGACTTCAAATGCCGTGTATTTTGTATGAACATCGATTAAAATTATTTAAATTTATAGGTTTAAAAAATTATTCAATTTCATGTGAAATATTCATGCAACAGTAATTATTTCCCAATAACATTGTGGCAAATGGCATATACTGTTATAAAGACATAGTCAAACATATTATTCAACATATTTAAAACATTTTATTTTTAAGTTCATTTTTTTATTTTGTTAAAACAAATATATATTTGTGTCATAATAGTTTCAGCCATAGAAAATTAAAATTGTTTACATATATATATAAAAAGTGTTCAATTTTATTTGATGTTTATTAACATCTTTATATCAATCTGCATATAATGTGTTACTAAACTGAATGTTTTTTGTAATACAATGTTATTAACAACAAAATAAAAGAAAATGAAAAAAAAATAATGAATATTTTTTATAATTATAATATAGAAGTAATATTTTTTAAAAAAAAATCTTACTTGTGTCAATACATTTCAAGTGCATATTGCGGTTTTCCTTCTTCCCTTTTATACAATAAATAAGAAAAAAATTCCCAATACCTCTGTAAACAAAGCCAAAAAAGGACGAGTTTAATTAAAAGCACATTTTTGAATACATTCCACCATTTGCAACTTTATTTCGAAAGTGCGATTTTAGAGGAATTTTTTTTAATGTTTAGCAAAAAAATCACGGGGAATTATCTTGAAATTCTAAATGTGTAAATATAATAGTAAAGGCCAAATCTTTCAGTGAAGATTTTTTCCCGAAACTCCATTGGGGACAGTCAGCAAATTTACATAGAACAAATGTCTTTTGGATAACCCTATCAAACTAATCTAGCAAATGCATTCAAACTATAGAATATGATTAAGTAGCTTATTGTAATAAACTTTGTTCATTTTTTGCAGATAGCATGCATATTCGCTTATACTCGTTTTTTGCTTATAACTTGTAGAAATCTTTATATGAAATAGTATTCTTTTCCGAAAATATGACAAACAGTATTATACACAAAACCATGCAATAAGAATTAAAAAATAATGAAAATTGTATGCAAAATTAGCAAGTTTACGAAATAAATTTTCTTTGCGCAGACGTGAAGTCTATCATAAATTCTTTCCCATATTGTGTTAGCTAAATGTATACAGCAAATTTAGTTAAAATCTCAAAAAAGATATGTTTAAAACTCAGTAAGTGGTTTCCTATAGAAGAAGCTCAAAATCCGTTGTTCCCAAAATGAAGCATAAAACAGAGGGGTTGTATCCAAATATAGTAGTACGAGCCATACTGTGTATTCTGTACTGGCACTTATCAACGGATAAATGGATACAGTATATCATATTTTTTATTCTTTTTGGGAATAACGGATTTTGAGCTTATTCTAAAGACGACCACTTTCAGAATTTCAAGCTATGTTTTTGAAACTTTTACAAAAGTTGCTACACAATTTGTAAATGAAATTGTTATAACCTTCACGCATGCGCAATGCAAAATTATTTAGTAAACCTACTCATTTTTCTTACAAATATAACTGTTTTTTAAGTCTGATTACATGATATTATGTGCATTATTGTTTCTCATGTTTTCAGAAAAGAACATTATTTTATATTAAGAGTTTCGAGAAAAAATCATCACAAAAATGTATGACATGTACTATTATGTTCACACGCTCAGATTTTCAGGCTAGTTCCTCGTGTATATTCCTAGATATTTAAAATCTGTATGTCTAAAATCGCAAATGGCCGGTCACCTTTGGCTATATAGTGTATTTATATACTGGTGTGCAAAAATTAAGGACGGAACAAATTAATTAGCATAAAAGCCAAAAATGGCAACAGAACGAAATGAAAAACCAATCAAGAGATAGACCTGAAACAAATGCAGCAGGATATACCGATATACAGTATGTGAAGTAATGGGAAGAGGTGTAAAAGGGGAATAAAGCACAGAGGCGGTGATCGTTCAGAAATTTGATGAAATCTATTGCACTGTGTAAAATTACTTCAAAGACGTTTATTTTACTACTGTTGTGTGATATGCCCAAGAGGCAAACCAGGAGATATCATCTGGATGACCTGACACAAGATCGAGTAATTGGGAAGTTGGAAGAAGGTCGAAATGTAACAATTGTGGAACAAGCTCACAGCATCGTTTTAGGAGCCTGGAACATATTTCAAACGAGAGGATCAGCTGTGCGAGCAGTCAGAAAATATTGCCCACAAAACAAAACAACAGGAGAGAATCGTTATATTGCCCTACAGGCAAAAAGAAACAAGCGGAAGACAGACAATTTTAGAAATTGCAAGGCATATGGAACTGATTACTGGACGTGGAAAATCAAGTTTTACCGTAGTTAGAAGTCTGCACAAAGCTGGTGTCTATATGCACGACGACCATTACTGTATTTACTATTAACATCTGCTCAACGGAGACACCGGTTTCTTTGATGCCAGGAACACCAGAAATAGACCCAACAGGAGTGGGCTTCAAAACTGTTGACCTGACATAAGATCGAGTAATTGGGAAGTTGGAAGAAGGTCGAATGTGACAATTGTGGCACAACCTCACAGCATCGTTTTAGGAGCCTGGAACATATTTCAAACGAGAGGATCAGCTGTGCGAGCAGTCAGAAAATATTACCCACAAAACAAAACAACAGGAGAGAATCGTTATATTGCCCTACAGGCAAAAAGAAACAAGCGGAAGACAGACAATTTTAGAAATTGCAAGGCATATGGAACTGATTACTGGACGTGGAAAATCAAGTTTTACCGTGGTTAGAAGTCTGCACAAAGCTGGTGTCTATATGCACGACGACCATTACTGTATTTACTATTAACATCTGCTCAACGGAGACGCCGGTTTCTTTGATGCCAAGAACACCAGAAATAGACCCAACAGGAGTGGGCTTCAAAACTGTTGACCTGACACAAGATCGAGTAATTGGGAAGTTGGAAGAAGGTCGAATGTGACAATTGTGGCACAACCTCACAGCATCGTTTTAGGAGCCTGGAACATATTTCAAACGAGAGGATCAGCTGTGCGAGCAGTCAGAAAATATTGCCCACAAAACAAAACAACAGGAGAGAATCGTTATATTGCCCTACAGGCAAAAAGAAACAAGCGGAAGACAGACAATTTTAGAAATTGCAAGGCATATGGAACTGATTACTGGACGTGGAAAATCAAGTTTTACCGTGGTTAGAAGTCTGCACAAAGCTGGTGTCTATATGCACGACGACCATTACTGTATTTACTATTAACATCTGCTCAACGGAGACGCCGGTTTCTTTGATGCCAGGAACACCAGAAATAGACCCAACAGGATAGTGGGCTTCAAAACTGTTGACCTGACACAAGATCGAGTAATTGGGAAGTTGGAAGAAGGTCGAATGTGACAATTGTGGCACAACCTCACAGCATCCTTTTAGGAGCCTGGAACATATTTCAAACGAGAGGATCAGCTGTGCGAGCAGTCAGAAAATATTGCCCACAAAACAAAACAACAGGAGAGAATCGTTATATTGCCCTACAGGCAAAAAGAAACAAGCGGAAGACAGACAATTTTAGAAATTGCAAGGCATATGGAACTGATTACTGGACGTGGAAAATCAAGTTTTACCGTGGTTAGAAGTCTGCACAAAGCTGGTGTCTATATGCACAACGACCATTACTGTATTTACTATTAACATCTGCTCAACGGAGACGCCGGTTTCTTTGATGCCAGGAACACCAGAAATAGACCCAACAGGAGTGGGCTTCAAAACCGTTAATGGAATGTAAGTCGATTTAGTAATATAGGCTATTCTGGACTTTTAGATATCTAGAGACAGCAGTGAATATGTGATACTGCGTTCAACATCAGCGGAAGGAACCATTTTGGGGGTGCCGGAGTTCTTGCTTTGGGTGGAATCATGCTTGGTAGCCGTACAAACGTCCAGTCTTCCAAAGATGTCCAGTCTCTGGTGCCCGCTATTGCGCCGAGATTCTCTAGAATCATATGCGTTTGTTTAGAAGTGCTGTGGATACATTTTCCTCTTTTTGGATGACAAAGCTTCTCGCCATCGTACAGCGGCGATCGGAGAGACCTTCGAGAGGGAAGATACTCAACGCATTGATTGACTTGCTAGTTCTCTGTGACTGAATCTCTTTGAACATATGTGGGACCTTCTCTGGAGACACTTGGCATCACGTGATCAGTCGCCACAACGATTGCGGAACAGAAAATACGTTACAAGAGGAATGTGGCTCGAAGCCTCAACAGCTCCTAGAGAATCTCGTCATTATCATGGACAAACGTTGTAAATCCTTCATCGCAGTACGGGATAACCATATCCCCTATCAGAGACTAATTTTTTTTCTGCCAGGGGGCTGTAAGGTGGAGGTTTTTGTCTTCTCTGCATTTATACTACAAGTGACGATTTCAATGCTTTGATACCCTTTTGATTCTTTCTTTCGATGGTTTTTATCATTTGTCGCATATTTTCACATCTTGAAGATCTTATAGTATGATTTTGGAAGAGGTGGAAAATTTTTGGGCTACATAACATTTGAAAAACTCTCTCGTCCTTAATTTTTGCACACCAGTGTATATATATATATATATATATATATATATATATATTCTATTACTTAAAAAAATAAATAAGACAAAAGTTTCATTTCATTATTTTTTGTTATTTGAAAATAATAAATATAGCACTTTTTAAGTGTGTCCGTCATTATGTAAATTTGTCTGTCTGAATTAATCAGACATTAAAATTACAAAACCGAATGTTTCGAAATTTAAAATATGTAATTGTTGTATATTTTTTCCGAGTCTCTTCAAATTTTATGAAAATATGATGCATAGTTTAATTACAGGAGCAATCGAAAGTATTTCGTCACATTACTGCCAAAAGGAAAAGGATCGTTTCAAATGCATCTTAATGGTGCTACATTTTTTCGAACATAATAAAATTGATATGCATCTATGAAGTATGTACAAATGGGTCAAATTTTTAACAGTGTATACTATTAAACCGTTATCTGAATATATTTAAAATTTCCTTCTAGCACGAACACATTTCCTTTGCTATGCTTCTTATGCAATTTCTTGCTTGCTTTTAATCGAAGGGTTTGAGAAGGTTGTTAAATAATGTTATGATGGATAAAAGTGGTGATGATTTAACTTTTTGAGGTTGAACAGAAATCTACTTGATTATTTATATATTAGAATTACAAATTAACAAATAATAAGACTAAAACAATATATAGTTTTAAAATGTCAGGTAATTTTTGGTATAACATGATAATTTTTATTATTAACAATTTAATTATAAGCTATTTTTGACAGTTCGACAAAAAAGGCAACTTGTTCGCAGACTTTAACTATTTATATATAGATTCTATAAAAATTTCGTTTTGTTTGGAGTCCTAGTAGTACAAATAAAGGACCGTGAATAACTAATTTTTTATTATAAAAGCTTTGTACATAATGTGTAATAAATAAATTGTATATTAATCAATCCTTTTATCAACAGTTTAATGAATAAATCGTAGATAACATCTTAGAGTGCCTATAGAACATTTTATCAGTTTATTTAGGAATTAATTATATGTCATTGAAGAATATGAAGTTTTGAATTAATAAGAAAACATAATAAAATAAAAAGAAAAGCAATTTAATTGTACCTTTTTACCCTGAAATTTTGAGTTATATGTAAAAGATAAAAAAATATTTCAACACTATAAACGAAATTAATTGTATGTTGCTTTCTAGTTATAATACATATACAATATGCAAATACATTTAATCATACGTTTTTACTCTAAACCAGTGAAACATTTTACTATTTCATATTTAAATATTATTATAATTAGGATTGAGTAAAAAAGTTGCATAGCAAGATTTCAGCATCTTCAAACGTATTAGGAATTTCTGAAAATGTTTTTGTATTCTCTATTTGTGCTTTTAGTGAAAGAAAAGTGTTTTTTTAATGTCATTTGTAGTAAGGGACTTCTAAATAGAAAAAGAATATAAAAAACCCACAATACTTTTAAACTAGAAAAAAAAAACTTACAATTTACAATATTATTAGAATTAGGATAATATGAGAAATTTATATTTGATGACTTCAATATCTATAAAAACATAAGCTGACTGCTTATTTTAATATTACATCCTCGTTTTATACATGTTCATAGATTTTTTTTTAATATCACTTGTCGTTACGCTCTTGGAAATCGATAGGAAAAAAAGATTAAAAACGTCACAACATTTTTGTTTTCAAACCGAAACAAAATGAATAAACAAATAATTGTCTATTAAATATATTAGATTTATTGATTTAATGTTTTTCTTTTTTTCTGCAGTAATAATCAGGAGTTGTTCATCCATATTTTTTAATGCAAGCAGATTTTTTATGACAACAAAAATTTAAAAAAAACAAAAATCTTATCGATTAGTTATTTTTTTACAGATAAATAATTCTAAAAAAAATAAAGCATTTATCTGAGAAAAACTAATTAATCAGATTTAAGGTACTTTTTTCTTTTTGTAATGACATAATATATATATTTCTATAAACGTCGCTTTTCGAATGTTTTTTCCAAATCAGTTTATTTTTTTAATTATCTTTCATTAGTCGTTACGTAATAGTCAAATAGTTAATTTTATTTATTTTTATTATATGGCTAAAAAGAAATAAATGAAGAAAAATGCGTAATTTTTGTATTAAATAACATACATGCGAATAGATTATGCATAAAAATAGAATTAATTGTAGGCAATATATTTTTATTTACTTCCATCATAGCAAAGAACATAGTTTTCTGGATATCAGCAATGTATTAAGAAATATTTTTCTGTGAATAAAAAATGCGTATTGATTTTTAAAAAATGCATTATCAAACCTCTAAATAATAGTTATTAATAATAATATTTAATTTGTTATGCCGTAAATAGTACTAATTGCAAAATGAAGTAATCTTTTCAATGTATAATCATTTTCATCTATAGACATAAATTAATTTACTGGGATTGCGTCGGTAGGACGTTATATTCGATAGTGTAATTTCTATACATAAAAAGTGGCAATGGCCAACTGAAAACTTAAAGGTAGTTGACAAATGTGGAAAAAGGTTTCTGAAACTAGGGTAGATGTGCCAGTAATGGGCCACCTCGCAATTTTTGGTTTATAAAAAAATAATAAATAATACTTAAGCTTTTATTATATTTTTTCTGAACTCTACCTTGCATAATTTATAAGCTAGATTAATTTTTACACTTTTCGTCAAGTGCAAGAAGCAGAAAATAAAGTTTCACAGTTTTTCTGTTTTTCACTGAAAATCTTATTGAACATGCTAAAAGCAGATTTTACTTACTTAGTTTATATCTCTTTTATTTTTCCGTAAAAATTGAATGTTTTTGTTTGGATAGCAATAAAAACATTGAATTTAATATACCAATGGCCATTAACAATTTTTTATTTATTTTTAAGATTTTAGGAGGGGTGGCCTATTACTGGATTGCTTATTTCGTTATTTTCCAGTAATGGACCACCCAAGTGACGAATACAAAAAGTGTTATTTCAGTAGAGATAAAATATTTTGATTTAACTGAAAAGCTAAATAATCAAATTTAATACTTAAATTTTACCTATTAGAATTTGATAAAAGCATTTTCTTTTTAAATAGTTGTTTTAAAAAAGTCATCCAAAATTGGTACAAAACACAAGCAGAACATTTGACAAAATCTAGATGTACCATTACAAAAGAAGTTGTTTTAAGTTGGTTCAGAAATGTAAAATCATAGAAGATATTATTAATATTTTCTTCCGAATTCTAAAGCATACAGAGAGAATTTTCAATAAGGTTAAAACAAGGTTTCTCTTGTGCTCTTAAAACAAGTAAAATTTTGGGACTGAAATCAGTTAAAGATGTGTATTATGTAGTACCAAATAACGAAAAAGAACAAATCACTGTTACGGGATGTTTTTCAGCAAACAGTGAGATTGTTCCATTGGTGATAATATATCCATATAAGCATCTCTGAAGGAAAATTGTAGAATCAATCTGTGCCAAATTGATGGGCTATATGATTATCTGTAAACGGTTGGATAGTGCAAGAACATTTATCCTTTTAAATGCATTCTAAAAGTCCATATTGAATAGTTTGGACTATTGGTAAGGGATGATAAAATAGAAGATCTGTTATTTATATTTTACAGTTCACAGCACATCATTTAGATAATGATATGAATGAAGATTGGAGACTATTTTTTTAATGCCTTATTTTATCTAAACTTGATTTCAGTAAAACATTGTCTTTATCTTATAAATTCTTTAAATTTAAATATTTTGTTTTATATCTTTACAATATAAATCCATTAATGTTAGTTAATAATAAACAGTTAATAATATCATTAATATTTTTTATATCCATATTATAAATCCTTGATTATAATAAATTCATAACTTAAACTTAATTATTTTGTTTTATGTTTTTCAATTATAAATCCTTTAATGTAATGAATTTGTAACTTAACAGCTCGTATTCCGCTAGAATTTTTCATTTCACAAGACCGAAGCCAAGGTTGGTAGAGCGGGCATGCATCCCAAATGCCAGAGCGGAAGGCGAAAGAAGTACTAAATGTAGATTTTTGTGTGTCTTTTTTTCCCCCTCGCCTATATAAAGCAGGGTGGTTTTTGAAATTGATCGTTATCGGGTACGTGAAAGCATAGAAAAATCGAAGGATCTTTCAAGGATGATATAGATTAAGGATCATGTATAAAGTTGAGTTTTATCTTGGTTCATTTCGGTTCCGTTTTCAAGATTTTAATGAACCGATATTTAACAAAGCTTACTGCGTTTTTCAGTATTATATACTTTATAATTTCATATTTAAAATTTTAATACTTCGCGATTAGGAATTTAATAAAATTCTCTTCCAAAATTTACTTTTTAGAAATGTTGGGGGCGCAAAATCCGTGCTTGTTTTGGCATTACTTTTTGGTTACATATAGCTACGGTTTATGTCAGCATACTAAAACGTTCGTGAATTGAATATGTATATTCCCCTTATTTTTTCAAGATGCAAAATAATCTCATATTTAATTTAGTAAATGAGTAAGGAAAACTGTCAGTCTTTTCAAGTTTGTCTAACTGTTGTTGTAACACTTTTTTTTTTTTTTTTTTTTTTTTTTTGTATTTACATTTGACAGTTATGGACCTTTTATGGATACTCTGTGTATTATAAATATTGGATAACTTCAACGGGTAGTGGATCAGATCCCACTATTACGAAATTAACAGGAAAAAGAAGGATATTTATACATTATTATGGATAATAATATTATTTTTAATTAATTTAAAAATATATAGATTGTGATATTAGTATATAAGATTGGTACAAAAGCATACCATTCTCATGTTTTTGTTTGTTACCAGAACAGTTGTCGTTCCTGTTTGTTATAAAAATAATAATGATAAAATAAGATGGCAATATAATATATTTTCTGCTAAATAAGTAAATAGTTTCCAATAAGCATGAACGTGTCTATTTTTACAATAATATTTTTATTATATCTCCTCATTAGAAGAAGTCATGAAAATTGTATGTGTTGTATACAGGAATATATATATTAATATTTTACGTTCAATTTATTTTATATTATGGAAAATTTGTTCATTTCAAAGTAAAAGTAAAATATACTGTTTAATAATTGTTAATGAAATGACCCTAAATAAGTGTTAAAATTTCAGAAGACATTTTTCTCTAAATGTATTGTGCTATGATATATATCTCTAATAACAACTGTCCTGTTTTAAATTAACAAATATAGTTGTAGTATATATACATTTCTTTCAAGTATCATACATTTTACAAAATAAAAATAAAAAATAATCTCTTAAATATTTTGTTACATTGATACAAATTACCCAAATGTCTTTTGAACTTCCTCGAAACAAACAAACAAACAAAAACTTCAAATATTAATTTCACATTTTTTAAAACTGATAACGATATTTTACTAAAAAAAATTAAATAGATTTTTCAGAAAAGGAGATAATGCCTTTTACTTGTATCAGTAAACTTAAAATTACTAGTTTTTTAACATATCAATTCGACTATAATTAATAAAGGTGATTTCAATTAGTAATTTATTGGCTGTATATATATATAAATATATACATAAATGTTATTGGAAAGATTTTAGTTTGAATAATGGAATAATTAGGGAAATATCTCACAATAGGGAGATGTGGTATGTTTTGATACCATAAAAGAGAGTTAATTTGCGAAGATAGACAATCACGTGACAAACAAGGTTAAATAATTTTTTCATGTAAGTAATATATATATATATATATATGTATATATATATATTAATATTCTCAGGCCTTTTCTTTAGTGAGATGTGTTTTTGTATACTGCAGTAACCACATATAGAGAAAAAAATTATTCAGATTTATATCTTTGTTTCCAGAAGATCACATTTGAAAGGCTTCAATTTCTGATCAAATTATAGCACTGAATCAATACGTATTTAAATATTAAATCAAAATATTTGGAACAGGTATTCACAAAACGTGATTTGTATGGCAGTCAATGAATCCATCCCTTTAAAAAACAATTTTAGGAAATTATCAAACTTATCATCTAAAACAAAACCTTGTCATTTTTCGAACGTAAAAGAAAAAAATATATTTGTATAGGAAACTTATACAGTATCGAGGAAGATACAATTACTTTTTTATATTTATTGTTTCTTTTGTTATTTAAAATAAAAGTTATGACAATATGTGTAATTTGGCGAATATATGTAAATTGGTTGACGGGTCAACCAAATACTACCCAATAAAAAAAAAGTGGTGCATTGATAAAGTTGCTTTGAACAAGAAAAAATGCAGTTGAAACAGTGAGAGTTCATCATCAAAATCGTACGTTACGCGAGGTTCCTGTTCCATAATAACTGTGCGCGATTTCTTGAAAATATTAAAAACACTGAATCGACTGCGATCATTTAAACGTATTGAAGCTCTTTCAGGAGTGCATTCCATGATTACGGCAGATCCTTTGCATACTACAAAAACTGCTGCACGCAGTTTGGATGTACTCTAAATTACAGTCGTCAAGAATATGCGCTCTGTAGTGCAGATGTTTTCCTATCGATTCGAGTGTTTCCAGATATAGTAACCTTAATGTGTCTTAAGCGGCCTCTATGAAAAAATGGGGACGCCAATGCTGTACGTCATTTTGAATAAAATTATTAACAAGGGAATGACCTACACGCAAACCGGAACAAAATCGATTAGTTTGTCAAATGTTTATGAGCGTTCAAAATCCCCGCCTCTGTTCACAGTTCAATTTTCGCTAGTTACCCGATAACAATGTTTCCGATTTTGGGCTTAAAATTTAAGTTAAAGTCTAAACTTTAAAATAATTTCAACCCCGTGCACAAAATAAGGGTAAAAAGTAGTTGTTTGTTACTCTAAAGTCTAAAGCGCCCTCTATCGACATTTTTTGAACGTAACCTTTAATTTTTTTTTACAAACAAACCGTGATATAAAGAATGATTTTAGCGAAAACCGCAAACGAATCCACCCTTTTTCCCGTTTATTATAATTGTTTGAAGTTTTGGACCTTTAACTTTAATGGCCCCTAGCTCCTACGGAAGACATTTGCGCCTCATGGTTTACTATTTAATAATGATTGTCTTCATGTCTACTTTCACCCCTCAAAGTTTGTCGGTCTGGTAGCGAAACACCCTGTATATATATATTTATAGATGTTTAATGTATGCATGATTGTCTATACATCACGTTTGCTAAGTTAAATCTCTTAAAATGTTTAGCAACCTGAACAGTTTTATTCTAAAAATCAGGAAGTCCATTTAAAAAAAATATGACAAATCATTCAACTTTCGTAATGCTTAAATCAGGCATTACTTCTTTATCAACAGTTTCTTAGTACCCATCTTCCTATTTGATCCAGTTTCATTTTAATTGACTTAAGAATCCTCAAGTGGAAGTTTCCCGATTTCTCCTTTCAAATTTCAAAAAGTTACATGCCTTAAGGAGATAATGCTACAGTTTTAAATGAAAACAAGTAGTAATAATGTAACAAGAATTCTAATATAAAAAAATAAAAGCACTATAAATTGTATTTCTTAAAGCGAAATATTTGTTCGCGATAATCTAAATGAGAGTTTCAACCAATAGCTCCCTGGTTTAAATCATGGCGTTCGGATACTGTTTCACCCAATTGGTAAACATTGCATCTCGTTTTATTTAATTAATCAAACTATATGCGTATTTATAAGCAATCTTTATTAAATTTATTTAATGTTATACCATGTGAAAGGAACTTATAATTTAAAAAAATAACTTTAGTTTTTCTTATTCAAGATTTTTGTATTTGTGTTTAAAATATTTATATTTTAAGAATATATTGCTTATTTTTATAAATTTATGCTTAAATAAATAAATAAAAATAAATAAATAAATAAATAAAACAAGGAAAAGGTATTCACATTTTTTTTAAATGCAAAAAATCCTATACTAGCCTGTTACTGGAATGTAGTTCCTATTGTCTGTAATTTATTCTGTGTAATTGTTTCGAGTATCAGAATAAATGACGTAATTGCTCAGGATTCTTACTGAATTGATACAATGAAAACTGTGTTCAAGACAACTCAGTTGTCAGAGAACTGAAAGCTTCAGCCATTAACTTCCTGGTTCTAATCCTCACGTTAGACATTTTTTTTATTCAGTTGGGATGAATTACAATTCTTGAGATTTAATTAATGAAACTACATGCATATTTACAAAAATGTGTTTCGTTAATTTAATAAATTTCTTTAATGATGCCCTATGTGAAATGAAAATGTTATTACAAAAAGAGGGATTAATTTACAGTTTTATCCAGTGGCTCCTAGTTCTAATCTTGATGGTCGACACATTTTTATACAGTTTAAAAAATTACAACTCCTGAGATTTAATTAATTTAAACTATATGCATATTTACAAAATATTTTCCTTAATTTAATAAATTTGTTTAATGTTATATTGTGTGAAAGGCGGTTATATATTTTTTATTTAGTTTTGTATTACAGTATGTGAAAGGAATTTGTAATTTAAAAAATATTTTAAGGTGATTAATTGACAGGTTCAGTCAGTAGCTCACTGGTAGACATTTTGATATTCAACAATTTTTCACCCAGTTTGGAAAAATTGCAACACGTTTCATTTAATTAATTAAACAGTATGAATATTTACAAACATTTCTCGTGAATTTAATAAATTTATTTCATGTTATATTATATGAAAGTCGCTTAATTAAAAAAAAAAGTTCTGCATTATTATAGATTTTTGTATTTGTATTTAATATACACATATTTTCAAAATATATTGTTTATTTTTGTAAATTTATGATAATAAAAAAAATAATTAGAAAAAAAGTATAGAGTTTTCTCTTTTTTCACAAAAGTAAAATTGTCTAAGTTACTAAAGTCATATTTATCTCTATTTAAAATGAGTAAGAAAAAACAATTATGGGATATATGCTACATAAACATAAAGAAAAATAACACAAAAATAAGCATATATAATATGTATATTTAGAGATTGGGTTTTTAATTTTATGCATTCTCTAAAGAGGTGTTTTCAATCAATATCCTTCATAAACATCTTTCAATTTTCCATTTCCAATTACGAAAATTTTTTTTTTAAAGACCCCAGTTTACACAATTCGAAGCAAGCGTATAATAGAAACTTTTTTTGTGCTTGAAAATATAAAAAAATATATAAATAAAAAACTATAGTAAGTAAATGAAGTTTAGTTCAGAGGTAAATGAGCTTTGTATTGGAAAATGCATTATGTATTGTGTAAGTTTTAACTTTGTTTTGTAACTGAAACGAGTACTTGAGAGCAAGATGAAACATATAAGTTATAATATAAAGAAATAACTCAAAATGATAGGCATAATTAATCAAATTTAGCAGTTTTTGATCAGAATGGATGGGATAACATGTAGAATGAGGTAAAAGCCCATACATTGCATAAATTAACTCTATTTAAAATGAGTAAGAAAAACAATTTAAAGGGATGTATGATACATGTAATTGTCGAAAAAAACATAAAAAATCAACATATGATTAATTTTTGTATTTACAGATCACGTTTTTAATTTTATATATATTCTCTAAAAAATGATTTTCAATGAATATCCTTCATTAACATCCTTCCATTTATCATTTCTGTTTTTTAAAAAAATATTTTTAAAAGCCTCCAGTTCATACAATTCGAAACAAGTGCATAACAAAAAATATATTTATATGTGGAAAAAACTATAGTAGATAAACGAAGTTTCATTTAAAGCTATTAAATGAGATTTGTATTGGAAAATGCATTATGCATTTTGTAAATTTTAACTTTATTTTATAACTGAAACTAGAGTATAAAAGCAAGATAAAAAGTACAAGTAATAATATAATGAAATAACTCAAAATGATTGTCATAATCAAACAAATTTTCCAGTATTTGATCTTAATTAATGGAATATCTAGAATGAGGCAAAATCTTATATATTGCAATTACTTTTTTGTATATCTTCGCAAGTTCCTATTAAATCTATATTCTTAACAATATCGCATAGTCTAATTTCTCTTAGGGAGTGTCCTAGTTTTACATCTGTGGCTTCCGGTAGTAACCAGGTAAGGCATATTTTTGAAAAAAAAGAGATAATTTGGGAAAATGTAATTTTAAAAGAGTACTTTTAACTGCCATACACTGTAAAAAAAGGGTCGATCTACTAAAAAAAAATTAGTGATCCTTGTAATTACTAAAATTATTTTGTAAACTTACTCGGTTACAAGGAATCTGTAAGGATTACTGGAGAAAAGCTAGCAACGAATAGAGTTAATTGTTTTACATTTTTAATAGCTATAACTAAAACTTACTTGGTGTGGCCATGATAGCCCAGTGGTCATATCACCGAACTCCAGGCTGAAAATACCTGGGTTCGATGCTGGCCGCCACCAAATATGCACCCAATGTATGCAATGTAAGTACTTGTTAAATAAAGGGAGTATGAAAATCTTGTTGTAGCAGTTACCATGGGTAATGATCTCTGAATTTTCTATTCCCTTTAGATACATGTCAAAATAGAGCAGGTAGCAATGTTTAGTGCTGCCATGTATTGCGGCTTTGCCGAAAATTTTCCATTTCAGAAGTCTGTCTTTGTACTCACTGGATGCAGCTTGAAGGAGGCTCCTACCCTTCTGGCACACGTAATGGTTACTAAAAATAATTTTGGAGCTATTACTAAAATTTGCTTGGTGGCTCATACTGAAAAGTTTTAAGTTAGTTATACAAAAAATTCTTTTGTTCAGTTCACAAAAGAAATGTTTGTTTCACTTGCAAAAAAAAGTTTGTAATGGTTACTAAAAAATTCTGTGAAATACAAATTTACTAAAAAGTTTTAGTAACCGCTTGAATTTTTTTCCTTCCCGTCATAGGGCGATTATAATTTTTCATTGAAAAATTGAAAAGTTTTTTAATTGTTTCTCAAATTATATAAAAAAAACATTCTTATTTAACTATTTTGGGCCAAAAAAGAGGTTTGAATATCCTTATGAATGTAGTGAAAATTATTAAGTTCTAATCTGTTTAGTAAAACTAATGATAAAAAGACATTTGAAAACTTTAAACGTTAATTTCTCAAAATATTAAAAATGTGCCTTACCTGGTTACTACCGGAAGCTACAGATATATTCTATAAAGAAGTCTTTTCAATCGATAGACTTAATAAATATCTTTTGATTTATCATTTCCTTTTAGAGGTAAATATTTTTAAAAGTCCCCATTTCATACAACTCTAAGCAAGTGTATTGTATAAGAGTGTTTTAAGCAAGTGTTTTGTAGAAGAGAAGAGATATTTTCACTTGAGAGTGAAAATAAAAAAACTGTATATAAGCGTATTTTTGTTCAGAGGTAAATGAATGTTGTATTGGAAAATGCATTATGCATTGTGTAAGTTTTAACTTTGTTTTATAACTAAAACGAGTACATGAAAGGACTATAAAAAATACAAGTGATATTATAATATTATTGTCATAATTAAACAAATTTTGGAGTTTTCGATCAGAATTAATGAGAAAAAAGATGTAGAATGAGGCAAAATCCTATACATTGCAATCACTTTTTTTTAACTTTACGCAAGTCATTATTAAATCTATGTTCTCTGTAATATCACACAGACTAATTACATTGGAGGAATTTTATATATTTTATGAAGATATATTTTTAATCGTTATCGTTCATAAACATCCTTCGATTTATGATTTCCGAGTGTATATTATGAGATCTCTTTGTGAGTTAAAATAAAATAACTTAGTAAATAAACAGTTTTATTAGAGAGAAATGAGCTTTGTATTGTAAAATGCATTATGCATTGTGTAAGTCCTAATTTTGTTTTATAACTGAAACGAGTATATGAGAGCAATATAAAAAATGTATGTGATAATATAATGAAAAATAAAGTAAAATAAATAATTGTCATAATTAAACAAATTTTACAGTTTTTCATCATAATTAAGTGAATAATATGTAGAATAAGGCAAACTTCCATACATTGCATTAATTAACTCTATATAAAATGAGTAAGATAAATATTTTTAAGGGATATGAACAGCATAGAAGTGTTGAAAAACAACATAAACAATAACCATATGGTTAATTTGCATGTTTATAGATCATGTTTTTAATTTTGTATATTCTATGAGGAAGTGTTTTCAATCGATATCCTTCATAAACATGTTTATGTTTATTTCTGGTTACAAATATGCTGTTTGTAAAAGCCCCCAGTTTATACAATTCGAACCAAGTGTGTAGTAGAAACTCTCTTTGTGTATGAAATAAAAACTGTAGAAGACAAACAAAGCTTTTTTCAGAGGTAAATGAGCGCTGTACAGCTAAATGCATTATGCGTTATATAATTTTTAACTTTGTTTTTTAATTAAAAAGAGATAATTGAAGCAAAATAAAACACAAGTGATAATGTAATTAAATAACTCAATATGATTGCCATAATTAAACAAATTTCCCAGTTTTTGATGAAAATTAATGGGATAAAATATGTAAAATGAGGCGACATTCCATACACTGCAAAACGTACATTTTTTTTAACTCTTCTCAAGTTATTATTAAATCTATTTTCTCAGCAATATCGCACAGACTAATCCCTCTGAGGGAAGCTCTAGAATTATGCATTCTATAAAGAAGTCTTTTCAATCGATATACTTCATAAACATCGTTCGATTTATCCTTACCGTTTAAAGGAAAATATTTTTAAAAGTCCCCAAGTCACACAGCTCGAAGCAAGCGTGTTACAGAAATCCTTTCTTTGTGTGAATATAAAATACTGTAGTAGATGAATGAAGTTTTATTCAGAGATAAATGAGCGTTGTATTGAAAAATGTGTTTTGCATTGTCTAACTTTTAACCATGTTTTATAAGCGAAACAAGTTCATGGCTGCAAGGTAAAATTGGAAGTGATAATATAATGAAAAAACTCAGAATGATTTACATAATTACACATTTTTTTGTTTATAAACCAGAATTATTAAGATAATACAAAGGCTCTATAATTTGTACCTGGCCTTAGCCAGGCTCGGTGCTTCTATAACTTAAAAAATTTTTTATTTCGAAAAGGCGATCTTTTGCATTAAACATGGCAGTTTGCCAATTCACTAAGTGGTTTTGTTTGTGAATGGAAGCCATTTGAATAGAACAATTTTAGTGACATTTCAACTATGAAAAAAACTGATTATTATGCAATAATGAAAAGTCTATTTTGAAAAAGTATACAATCTATGATATTAAAGAGGAATCCAAAAAAATTTTATGAGACTCTGCACCTTTGTTATTCGCCATAAAATATTTTAGAGCTGAATTCAAATGCGGCCGTACAACATTTTTTTCTAAAGAAAATACAATTCTTTAAACTGAGGTTATGACATCAGAACTGATTGAAAAAATCCACAGTATTGTGATAAACGATCGGACAATGAAAGTGTCTGTGATTAATGAGACTGCGGGCATCTCAATGGAACGGGTGTTAAATATCTAAGAACTTATTTGGATATGGAAAATTCTTTCTCCAAAATGGCTGCCGCAAATGCTCTTTACTGACATTAAACACACCCTTGTGTCAATTTCTAAAGAATCTTTGGAAAATATAAAGCAAAATCCAAATGATTTGTGTTATCAATTCATAACATGGATTCATCGCAGTACATTAGAAACTAAGGAAATGTTTAACAATTTAGTTTTCAATGGCCAACTTGCACTATAAAAGGGCTAAGACGGCTTTATCTGCAAACAAAATCATGGCTACAATGTTTTGAGATACATTCAGAATAACCCTAGTCGATTACACTCAAAAAGGTTAAACTATCAATGGAGAATAATATGTCAACGTACTGGATTTTTTAAGTGTTATTGTGAAACAAAAAAGTATACATATGGCAAAGAAAAAATTCTCTTTCGTCAAAACAATACGCACGTGCACACCTGTGTTATCATCATGACATAATTCTATTAAGTATATATCCAGTTGTAGTAGTAGTCTATCCACTTTAGTAGCAAAATTTAGCCTTTTGAGATTATATAATGTTCTCAAACTTAAAAAACATATCTGTCGGCTTGGCTTCTAGGTAGAAATAGATTTCGAAGTTAAGTGCTCATTTTAACAACAAAAAATAAAATATGATTAGAGATAAGCCCATTTTATCAAATTTATTTCGCCGCTTTTGAAGAATTTGTAATTCCATTTTTCTGTAAGAAGTGCTTTTATCAGAATCATCTTAACCAAAATTTGGCTGAAATGCCCATTTTGAGAACATTTTTTTAAATATATTCTTATTTTATGAAATAATCGACGAATACGGCACTTTATATAGTTCCAAAATAAGAGAAACTGTCAATTGAATACGTGTGGGAGCAAAATTGAATTTAAAAATGATTCATGATACAATAAGAAAGACTAAGTTCTATCGAAAGGTCTTGCGCATTTTAATTTATCTTATGGTGTTTTAAAGAAGTTTTTTTTTACTTCATAATACATGCAATTTCTTATTTTAATACATCCTTAACACTTCAATCACGATCTCTTCGAGAAATTTTGTTCGAAATGCTTACTTTGACAAGTTTTTTTTAAAAAATATATTCTGCTTTTATCAAAAAATTGACCAATGCGGCAGATTAAGCAAGTTTTCAAATAAGAGAACCTGTCAATTGAAAGCATTTGAGAGCAATAATGGACAAAAATGGATTTAAAAATGAGTCAGAAAATAAGATTTTTTTTTAATACTTCCTCAATATTTCAGTCACAATTGCCTCGGGAAATTCTGTTCAAAATGCCATTTTGCGAACATTATTTGAAATATATTCTGTCTTTATCACAAAAATGGCAAATGCATCACATTATGCAGTTCCTAAAAAACCTGGAAATTGGATGTGTTTGAAAGCAAAATGAATTTAAATATGAGTCAGTATATAAGCAGTTTCGATTTGAGATTTTTTTCTTTAATTCCTACTATTATATAATTTATTTTGGTACTAGAATTTGTCCTATCAAAAACTTATCAATATAAATGTTGTAGGTATTATGGGTAGGCTGAATGGCAAAATTTTTTGTGTTTGATATCTTAAGAATTGACAAAGTTATGTATTTTTTTTATTATTTTTTATTTTTTTGCTTTTTCCACACAACCGCCATCTTTGATTTTTTTTTTTTTTACTTTTTTTTTCTTTTGCAATAAAAAATTTTTTTATCAAAAATTTGTGAATACAAAAATTTTAGTTCAGAATCAGAGCATTTGTAAAAAACATCTCTTGAGAACTGAAAAATTTATGATTTTTTAACTCCTCCAAACCCATTTTTTTTTTCGCCCCTTGAGACAATTTTTTATTTTATCAAAAATTTGTCATGCATAAAGTTTTAGCACTTTTCTTTGATGTTTTTTCATTGATGTTTGATGATGCACTTTATACTGATTGGATACTTATTTTAACTAAGAAGTTATGGGTTTTTTTTTTTCGGTTTTCACTAAACTCCTCCCTATTTCTATTCCTTTAATTTGATTTTGCCCATTAATGAACTAAACCGAGATTTTATGCCCCTTGACCTTATGTATCTGTTTGGAAGAGATCTGTGAAGAATTAAAGAAATTATCGTGTCCATAAAAAGTGATATATACATATATATATATATATATATATATATATATATATATATATATATATATATATATATATATATATATATACATGCATATATAGATAGGTAGATGGGTGTAGGGATCATGATCGGTGTAGATCTGCAAATATTTTTTTAGAAATTCCAACGTAAGAGCTATCATAATAGGTAGTATTTTATACGAAATCTGCCTAAAAATAGCTGTATGGTAAAAAAGGCTCTAACACTAAGTGGTTAGTGCTGAAACAAACGCCTATTTCGAAGGGTTGTAGTAACTATATATATATATATTTTTTTTTTTTTAGAAAGGAATTTAAAAAAAAAAGGTAGAAAAAACGTTCGGCTGAATGAATCAAAGTAAAAGAAGATTATGTTGAATAATAAAGTATATTTTTGTCTTAAAAATGTGTTTTTTTTTCAGGATCAGGTATTTTTCTTACAGCCCTTCCTAAATGTAATCAGGATAAATACGATACATCGCAATCACCAAAATTTAAAAGAAAAATAAAGTAATAGCAATTAATAAAGGAATTACATTTGAATTCCATGTATATTACAAACAATAAAAGAAAAGTCATGCATAATTTTGTTGCATAATTTTTTGCATCTTTTTCTAAAGTATAAATCACAAAATAAATATTTTATCGAGTTAAAAATGACGAATGAGGGTATAGTGGAGTGTATATGGAGGAATACGCTGTATACGCCTGTTTTAAGAAGCTTCGTATACCATCTAATTCTCAAATAAAACTACAGCGTATATTCTAGGAGGATATTTATGTCTTTATAGTAAACCGACTCCTTCAAGAGCACTCTGTTGTTTTTCAGAATTCAACAATGGATGGCTGATAAAAATATGGATAAAAATGATTAATTAATTTTTGACAATATGAAAAATTATAAGACAATTCTTCAAAAACGAATACAGATTTTTTAACGCTGACGTCAAAATTTTGAATAGTATTTATAAAAAATACTATCAAATGGAACTTTTGAACCAAGTTTCCTGAAGCGATCGTACGGGAAATGAAAAATGTAGTTCAAAAAATAATTGTTTTTAAATCATGATCTGATTTTTATATTTAATTTAAAATAACTGGTCACGTATAAATATCTTCAAAAGTTATGTCGGAAAAATTCATATGTATATATATGTATGTATATATATACTTAAAAATGGGTCTGAAATAGTGTTAGAAATTTTTGAGCGTTTAAAAGTGGAAAAAAATATTTTTATGAATATTGCCTTACAACTGTTTATGATTAAACCAGCTCGTACAGAAAAATGAAATTAAACTCTTCAAAAGCGGCTAAATAATGTTGTAAAACTGGGTTTATCTCTAATCATATTTTAGTCTTTGTTGGTGAAATAAGCACTTAACTTTGGAATCTGCCTGCGACATTTGGCCGAGACGAGATGGATTTTTTTATACTTTGAATTTTACATAAGATAAAATGTCGCTTCATTTTTTTCAATCACATGTATGCAGTTTGCCAAACATCCAATTATTCATAATTTATGTAGTTAACTGTGTAGAATATTTATGTATTTTTTTGTACTCTTTCGTACTATCTCGTATTATTAAGTTCCTGCATATAGCTTAAAATTTACTGACGATCGGACTTTTCAGGCTTTAAGCCCAGTTTTTACAGCTTGCTATAGTGTTCAATTTCAAAACATCAACAGTTCCCGGTTTAGAGCTTCACTTTTTATATGCAAGGCGATCATTTTGAGTACTTAAATGCTATCTAGGAGCAAGTGATAAGTCGACCAAACGTTGTCTACTGCCATAATTTTATCTAAATTCTAATAGACCAAGTCATGTAACTATCATAAACAACAGGAAGTTGATTTAATTGCATTTCATTCTCAAGGTTCTCATTTCAATTAAAAAATCAAAATTATTTTTCGAATGAGTCAACAAAATGTCGCAATGACCATGTTGCATGATATATCTTTATAACTTCATATAAGCCTGGTGCAAATCTCGCCAATAGGATTTTTTATATCGCCAGTTAGATTTTTTTTTTAATATTTTGCCTAGTAAATTAAAACAATGTTTTTAAATTGAAAATAAGTATCATGGTTTATACTTTTTTTTTCAAAGAAAGAAAGATGTAAAATCCATGAGTTTTAGATGTTTCGATTTTAAATAAAAGTATTATATTTTTAAATATAATGAGTTAAATGTTAATGTTTTTAAAGAAAAAAAATTGTTATAGTGTTTCGGGAACAATGTTTGGTAATTTCTCACTTGCGCTCGGCTAATATAAAACAATGAGCTCTTAATTTCTCTAACTGAACATTCCGAATTGACTAAAATTAAGTAATTAAAGCGAATTATGATTGGAAGAATACGACATATTGCTCAACATACTTTTAAGAGTAAAATTGACTTTTAAGGGCAATCTGATATCCAATGGCCGATATTTTTAAAATAAAAAATAGTGTAATATTAAATTCTCGGCGAAACTAAAATGAAAGTAAAGTGTTAATGATTTAGTAAGTCAATTGAATTATAAATAATTAAGTTTTCGTAAAGCATTTCTATCTGTTCTTAAACATTTATATCTATATATTATGAATAACAATAATATATAGAAAATCTCATTATTAAGAAAAAAAATGTATTCTTTTCCAAAATATGTTCGAAATGAGAAACTGTCAATATTTTTTGAAGCGTATGATAAAAGAGCAAAACATACTGCTAAATAAATGAAACTTCGTTTGACATACGAGTTGAATTATCCTATAAACATCAATCATCAGTAAATCAAAAATTCAGCTTTAATATTTTTGAATGAGTTTGAAAATCTTCTAAAAACTTCAAAAGTAAAAATAAAAACTTGAATGCACTTTTGAAAAATGTTGCTTTGAAGTAGGAGAAATCACGTTTCAAAGGACAAAATGAGAAAAAGATTTACCTTGCATTTATAAAGTCTTAGAGAAATTTGATGCTAGATAGATTTAAGCATAAAAATGTAAGTGTTATAACTTTTTAAAGAAACTAAATCGCAAATAATAATGCTATTTTATATTAGTGTATGTGTATGATTAAATTCTTTAATTTCTCAAATAAATAACCTCAAAGTGTTTGATAATAAAATATATAGTAAAGTCTAAATGAACTATTTGCTTTTTTGAAGTTGTTTATATTTTACGGTCACTTGAAATCTTTTAAATTATTGATAATTATTTCTTCATTTTTGCTTAATAGTGCTGTACATTCATTTGAAATTTTCATAAGAAAGTCCTTTTAATATAATATTTGATTTTTTAAATTCAAAATATGATTTTTGTTTAACAGCTTTTTTTCTGTTGATTTTTTCTTATGCATAGCAAAAAATCTAAGTGTGGATAGCAGAAGAACCTAAGGTATCAAGCACAAGATAAAAACCCTTATTTTATGGATGTAATAGGGGAATCTAATGATCCATGTCTGCCGGAAGTGAAGTGGTGCATAACCCAAAAATTAATGTTAGTAGAGGCTCAATCGTAGGTTTATGATTGAGTTTGCCATAGAGTAAAATGTTGAAATGATTGTACGATAATCTACGTATGATAACGATGATGAATGATGAAAAATGAAGAAAAATGACTGCTGATGATGAAAAATGATGAAACTTCGTGTGAACTAGTGGTTTTAATCCTTGTCTAGTACACCACTTTACTTCCGCAGACTCGGATCATAAGATTTCCTATTACTATTTTTCCATTATATAAAAGGGGTTAATCCATTTCAAGTGGTCCAGCACTGGTCGCTCGACTACTTTTTTTAAAATCTGAAATTTTTTGTGCAACAACCCTAACATGATGGAAGTTCAAAATGACCATTATTTTAATTCTACTATTTTTTGTTTGTACTTGGCGGCCATCTTTGTTTCATCGCGTCAGGTACTAGGATACACATAATTGTAAATATCTCGTCTTCTATTTTCCCACTTGAAATGGGGTTTGCAGCATTTTGTTCAGAATAAAATAGGCTAAATATACAGTTGTAGAAAAATTTTGAAAAATAAATTTTTACAGGTAAAATTTTAGCACAAGATTTACGATTTTTTCCAAAATCTATCCGTTTGCAAGAGGAAAATTTCCATGCAAGGGAAACTGTCAACCTTACACAATGTTTTCTACAAATAGGTCCAAAGTGCGTGTATTCACACATCAAGTCACAAATCTGGGAGGTAATTTCTCTTTTCGAAAAAAATTCCGAAATTCGTCAAAATTTTCAAAAATCGCACATTTTAGGCTTTATATCTCTGGTGGGGCACGAGATAAAAATCTTAAATTTTGGCCTATGATAGTATTTTGTAGTAGCGTTATCTAAAAAAACTTTCAAGAAGGAGATTTGACTACAAGTTGAGATATGACATGGAAAATGTGTAAACAATACTGCCAAACTATTGTGAACCTACTATGTAATTGTTCAACAAAACTGTCAACCTTGCACAATTTTTTCTACAAATAGGTCAAAAGTTCGTGCACCCATACACCAAGTCCCAGATCTGTGAAATGATTTCTCTTTGCGAAAAAAATTCCGAAATTCGTCGAAAATTTCAAAAATCGCACTTTTTAGGCTTTGATATCTCTGGTGGAGCACGAGATAAAAATCTGAAATTCTGGCCTTTGATAGTATTATGTATTAGTGTTATGTACAAAAAATTTCAAGAAGGAGATTTGACTACAAGCTGAGATATGACATGGACAATATGTGAAAACAATACTGCCAAATTATTGTAACCTACTATGTAATTGTTCATACCTCCAAAATTTTAAATCAATTATTTATGGTACACAGTTAAATGTTAATTACAAATATCTTCTTCAAATGCTTCTGTGTGATTTAAACAATTCAGAATGTATGCTAAGCCAATACGCTATTTGTCCAGATGAACAAACCTACTAGAAATGCTATTGCAACAATTTTACTCGGAACACATTTCAGGGAAAGCAAATTACAGACAATGGATTGCAAATGATCGAGTTGACATGGTTTCAGATATTAAACCTAGAGAATTTCATTTAAGTTAACAAGGAATGACAAGACTTGGGGGGCTTCAAATAAAACTTTGAGAAAGAACAGCCTGATGGACTGACAACAGTAACTGGTTCAACTCATAACATCTCTCGTAAATATTGTTAAGCTCTTTGTTGAGCATATATAGTATCTTTGTACATTACATGTTTATTATTTAACTGTTTTCAACAAACGATATTTTCTGTGTAAATATTGTAATAAAAGAGACTAATCTCATTTCTTCTAATGTACTCGTAAAAGCATTTCTTAACATTCTTTTAATCACCGTATCTCAGCTTGTAGTCAAATCTCCTTCTTGAAATTTTTTGTACATAATACTACTATACAATACTATCAAAGGCCAGAATTTTAGATTTTTATCTCGTGCTCCACCAGAGATATCAAAGCCTAAAAAGTGCGATTTTTGAAATTTTCGACGAATTTCGGAATTTTTTTCGCAAAGAGAAATCATTTCCCAGATCTGGGACTTGGTGTATGAGAACTTTTGACCTATTTGCAGAAAAAATTGTGCAAGGTTGACAGTCTTGTTGAACAATTACATAGTAGGTTTACAATAGTTTGGCAGTATTGTTTTAACATATTATCAATGTCATATCTCAGCTTGTATTAAATCTCTTTCTTGAAATTTTTTGTAAATAACACTACTATACAATACTATCAAAGGCCAGAATTTCAGATTTTTATCTCGTGCCCCACCGGAGTTATCAAAGCCTAAAAAGTGCGATTTTTGAATTTTTTGACGAATTTCGTAATTTTTTTCGCAAAGAGAAATTAACTCCCAGATCTGGGACTTGGTGTGTGAGTACACGTACTTTGGACCTATTTGTAGAAAAAAATTGTGTAAGGTTGACAGTTTTCCTTACATGAAAAATTTCCTCTTGCAAACGGATAGATTTTCGAAAAAATCTTAAATTTTGTGCTAAAATTTCACCTGTAAAAATTTATTTTTCAAAATTATTCTACAACCGCACATTTAGCCTATTTTATTCTGAACAAAATGCTGCAAACCCCATTTCAATTGGGAAAATAAAAGACGAGATATTTACAATTTTGTGTTTCCTAGTATCTGAGAAAATCACTGAACACGATCAAACAAAGATGGCCGCCATGCACAAACAAAAAATAGTAAAATTAAAATAACGGTCATTTTGAACTTCCGTCATGTTAGGGTTGTTGTACAAAAAAATTCAGATTTTTTAAAAATGGTCGAGCGACCAAAAAAATATTTTCTGGACCACTTGAAATGGATTGACCCAAAAGCTTTTTCTTGTGCTCATGACCTCAAGTTTTTGTGCTGATGGATCTTGGACTAAAAAGAGGTATTTAATTTTATCGCATTCCAGTTTTATATACACGTTTTATATACACTGCATTTGTGATTTTATGTATTTTGATGCTGTTTGATTGAATCAATCAAAAAGTTGATTTTAATTTTTCTTTTCATATTCAATTCATTTATACAACTTCTTTTTAGTGTATATTTTTTGGAATTTATATAATATAAATGTTATCATACACATAATTGCAGAAGTAAGAGTCACTTATGGACTATAGACATTTACAAAACTTGTCACGATTACAATATTTATTTTAAAAACAATTAAAATGTCAATCTTCTTATAATAAACATTCAACTGATTTTCCGACAAATGTTGATGGTTCCTTTCGTATAGTAAGTTAAGAACTTTAGGACAACAGCAAAGTATACTATAAAAATCAATTACGAGAAAAATAATGATATAGGCTTTTATAGGTGCGTTAGCAATAAGGAATCTCTACCCTAAAACATATATTAAAATAATAAAAAAAAATGTAATAATCAAAGTTGGCGCTCTCCTTGTAAGAATAGCAATTTAAAACAATGTTTTTAAGTAGGAACACCCTATTCCGTTTCCATATTGTCACAAACGCAAAGGCTTTCATACATTGAATACATCTAATTTTCAATAATAAATTAAACCATATTTTCTACAATGTACATTTCTTCAAAATACTTCTCCTAAAATCTACAATTATACTTAGGAATATTTTTATTGAATCATAACTGTATTCAAGTTTGCAAACAATAAAACATATCATTCTGTAAAAACATAATTAGGTGTGCACTTAGTTATAATTTCATTGGTGCAACAAATGCTAAAATCATGTGTTTAAAAATTTCAGACACTTTTTTGTGTATAAATATTACTTTAATGGGTCAGTATTCACATATTGTAGACAAGTATTATAGACCAAAAAGCGGCAGAATAGACAATCATCTCACTGATTCCACGGATGAAATTATTGGATTCGTTAAATTTCGGTTGGCATATTAAAACGCAATCGTTCTTCTAAGCTATATTTTCGTGGAAAACACAACAAAAATCAATGTTAGCGATTGACTCGTAGGTTTACAATTATGTTCTTCTGCTATTATTTCTCCATATTTACATACTCTTATGTTGCAGGTAAACACAATGGTATACATCCGAGTCAAACCCTACAATCGGAGTTTCAGGTGTTGTCCACCAAGATATTACAAGGCAGACCGATTGCGTTTAAATATGTGAATCGATATTTACTTAATTCTAGAATTTCATATTTAAAGTCAATGAGCAGATTTGTTTGTGCTGAATCCTGCCTGTCTATTATGAATACTTTCGTATACAATGCATGGAATCTACAATTTTTTTCAACGAAATCTTCAAATTATAAAATTAAAATTATTTAACCACAGATTTTTATATAAATGTTTTGAATAAGTTCTACTTAAACATTTTAGTCGCAATCCAATACCTTCTAAGTGTATGGCACGTAAAATTCCTTTCACTAAATCCAGGCTTCACTGCAATATAAGCAATATTTAAGATTACAGATTTCTATAGATTTAACGGATTTTCAATACATTGAAGAATGATTAATTCTCTTAAGGATTACATTCATATTGGTATTTAAGTTTTAGGTTTTATTATGTTGAAAGAATCCTATTTTCTAAACATTTAAAATAAAATGAAGAGAAAACAACTTTACAGTTATACCCATTTGCAAGACGCTCAGAGGGTTAACAATTGATTTAGACTTTCAAATTAGTGCATTATTTTTCCAGCAAATTGCTTTTCATTCCAATAAAAATGTGCACATATAAAAATCAAATGCAAAATAATAATAATAATAATATATACATAAGGTACCCTGGGGTAATAACGCCACGTTAAGGTTCTACCAATTTTCACTGCTCAGTTTTAGTTGGTATTTTTCAAACAAATATATGATTTGATACAGCAACTCATTGACTATCTATATAAAAAAATAATTTAACAGATATGTATTCATAAAATGTAATGGCGTGATTTCTTGACCAATGCTATTTGGCGTTATTACCCACCTATATGGGTAATAACGCCATGCAAACAAAACTATGAAATAAGATGGAATAATTGTATGTAGATTGTCCAATTCTAAAAACACAATCTCTACAAACTTAGAAATTGACAAATTGCATTCTAAGCTATTGAAAATGTTCAAATTTTTGTGAAAGTGTACGAAGAATAAAGGTGTGGTGTGTGGGGGGGGGGGGAGGATGAGGCAAAAGAATATCAGACCGTGAGCTTCTTTTTGCTTAAAAAGGACCGCTTAAATAGAATTATTAGAAAATTGCACAGTTTTAACTGTGTTTATTTGAATCAGTATTTAGGATGTAGCTCGGCCACTGTAGTGTATCAACCGGGGTATTAATGCGAAGGATTGGCGTTATTACCCCGTTATAGTTATTGCGCTGTACATTTTAAATTACAAATTATCTCGAGAAGATATCCAAAATCTTCAACAACATTTTAATAGTCCATGAAATGTACTATAAATTTATGTAATTAACAAAGTATTTCCGGATTAAAAAAAAAGTCTTCACATCAGAAAACGTATCTCGCAAATTTTAGATCAAGCGTTAATTTTAGTTGCTTGTAAAAACAATCAGACCTAAAAATGAAACAAATTAACTTGAAGCTGTTTTTTGCGATTTATATGACTTAAAACCCTTCTGCGCAGAGCACATGGGTGTCATTTACCAGATTATTTCATAATTATGCATAATATTAGCACTTGGCGTTATTACCCCGCCTGGCGTTATTATCCCAGACCACCTTATTTATAAACCATGCATAAAATTTGATTCTCGGACAATACAAAAGATAAAATCAATTGGAGATCGGAAATTAACCATGACATAGACTTTAATTGCGATTCTATGTCTTTATAGATCTCCTCGTATGTCTGCGCCAATTTCTTCTGAGTAAATCGATATATAGGTGTGCAGATCATAAAAGACGATTGATACTTCATATAAAAAGTTTTGAGTGTTATTGGCAGTCATAAAAGACTAGAAACGCATTCATTCTCTTCTAAGAAAATAAATAGCTTCGAAGATATTTTTGTTTTTCGGAAGCATCATTGATTGTATTTTTTCTTACCACTGCGTCTGTATATCTTGTATAAAAAACAATTTATTTGCTTGTGGACCTTTATATAATGTATATACTTCTAAAGAAGATTTATTTCGTAAATTGCAAGCATATTATATACCCGGCTTTGCAATTAACTGAAAATTTCTTACAACGGATGGCATAGAAATAAACTCTCCATTAAAACTTAAAAGAAAAAGCATATTCGCAGATAATTTATTTCTTCCAGTGTGCTTAAAATGGCACGGTATTATTATTTTTTTTAATAATTAGATTCAAACGAAAAAACAACATTATGGGTTTAAAGCAGAATTTGTGTATTTTTGTTCGCATAAATTCGAAGTACCTTATGAAATTTATTTTATAATTGTTATTGCAGAAATAAATGATATGATTAAAATTAAAATTTATTTAAATGATTTTGTCCTTATGATTAGAGTTTATTATAAAAACGTTCGTTGTCGCTTACGTGAAGATGTGATGATAGTTAACGTCGCACTGTTGAAGTGGGTTTTTCCCAGAAGCCGATTTACTTTTTATAACAAAGAATCAGTAAATGATTTTCCAGCACCAGCGCGTGACTGGCTATTGGACATGTAATTTAAGTAATGGGAAATAATACTGGCAGTAATTGTGATACCACTGAATGTTAGCATTATACACAGCAATTCAATTTAGTATGTAAATCAGATTTTTTTAAAGTCTAAAATGATAGCTACTTTCAACTGTTTATGAAAAACAAAATTTACTTTTTAGTTTATAATGCTGTTACGAAAATAGGTAAGTACTTATTTTGCACTATATAATTTTTGTCTACATATTAATGCTAAAGGAATTTTTGATTTATATGGAATTTACTTTTGTATAATTTTACACCATATATATTTAGAAGCAATAAATCATTTTTTTTTTGAAAATTATCCCATGAAGTTACTGACTTATTTCAAATCTATAGAGAAATGCAAACACCAGGGCTGAGGAAGTTATCTTTTAGAAAATACTGTAATTTTAGTTGAAAAAGGGGAAGAAATACACATAAAAAATCCTATGAATCTAAGAATATATTTTTTTAGCATTTACAGTTTTCTAAAAGTAAAAGTGATGTATTTTTCTTTTTAGATATGTTTTCCATCGGACGAGTAGAATATTCTTCTGATGTGCGAAGTGCTTACTGATGGATACCTGTAGTATCATCATCTAGTCATGTGTACAAAATAGAAACATATATATTAGATTTATGTATGAAATGTCAGATTAAAATAATACAAAAATAAGGTATAGTTTTTTTCTCTTAAGCTTTCATATTTCTTCAAGTGTTATGGCCCAATGGTACTTTAAAGTATTGTTTTGGTTTTATTAACAGCGACAAATAATATTTCATTTTAAGTTAAAATTCAGTGTTCATTGCATTGAGAGATAAGGCTCTTGGATTGCACATATTTTATTCAAAGAGAGTCTATCACACATGAAAATCAGATAAAACAGCGAGACTTAAAAGAAAGTAATTATATTTAGAACATTTGAAAAGATTCTAAGAAGGCGAAAACATTTTTAAAAAATACATAAATTTGCTCACAAAAAGAGGTAATTTTATGGTACAAAAACGTATTTTATACATGCTTAAAATTGTGTATAAATTCCAAAATTCACACTTAATGTGCAAATTTCAAAATACCCATTTAATGCGTAATTTAAAGATAATCTAAATGTGTAAAAATGAACAAACAGCTCATGAAATACACACTTTATTCTGTGAACTGCATCGAAATACACATGTATCTGTGTAATATTGAATTTTTGCACATATTTTTGTGCATTAGGAAAATACACATATTTTTGAGTAGTATGAAAACTGCACATATTTATGAGTAATATTCTGCTGTTACACATACGAGTGCGTAACATACAAAACATACGTTTATGTGTAGCATTTTAAATACACAAATGATTGCGTATATAGTGTTATCTTATACGTTGGTGTACTATGCAATGAGAACAAACTCGTACTCTTGGTGTGTTATTTCTTTCTAATAGATACATTGTCTTTGAAAAAGTCTTGAAATATATTTTTAATTTATTTTAAGCAAGTCAATTGTTGTGTAATTATAATGTGGATGGTTTAATTATAAAATATAGATTAATTTATATTTGTATATTTGTATGGTACATGTAATAAATTTATTCTAGTAAAGAACGTTGTATATATATATATATACATATAGTATATATAATACAGAGCTGCCAACTTCTACGCCTATTTAAATCACATAAACATGTTTAGAACCACAAAAATGTTTTAGTAAAATGTATCTTATATATATTCAATGTTATCCATTACAGCAGATATTGTTAATCATTTACTAAAATTTCTGTTTCTCACATCTTTATTTGACTTTAAACAGGCGTAGTAGTTGGCAGCCATGATAATATATATATCATGCTTTACATTAACTAATTAGTTTTTCTGTCTCACAGTAAGTAATTTACAGCATTAATAAAGTATAATTGAAAAGTCAGTGGATAACATTTTACTCTTTAGTGTTATTCAGAATTAAACAAGTGTTTTAATATCTTTATTTTATTTATTTTTTAGCAAAATGAAAAACATGGTTATTCCAATGTCAATATACTTATCATAAAATCTTACTACAGCTATTCATAACTTCACATGTATTTTTACTTCAAAATGCAATATTTTCTTTATTGCATATACTAACGTCAACTTTAAAACTCAGTTATTGAATAATTTATGTTTAATGCGGACGAGTTTTAAATAGGATCGCCAAATAAAAGGACTATGAAAATGTAACACCCAATTTAAGATGTAAGACAACATATTCAGTAATAATATGACAAAAAGAAAATTACTTTATCGATATTTCAAAGACGGCAAGAATCTTTTGAAAGATTTTTTGACGTATTATTGTTCTTTTAATGCAATATTTATTTGATAACTTGACAAATTTGATTATGTTTAAAGCACAAAAACGGAAAATTTCAAAATATTGAACGTGATAAACACAGTCTTACTTTTTAAAGTACATAAACATTTATGTGAAATAATATTTTACAAGACCACCATTTAGTGTCAACGAAAGCATCTCCATAATTACATAAAAAATGCATTCTTTCCCCTAGACTGTTTGTTTAATAAGCAAGTATATACACCTTATTTTGTGAAAAACAACTTTTAATATAAAATATTATAAATATATGAAGTACAGTAAGATTATCAATTTAATTTTAAAGAATAATAAATAGATAGTTCGATTATCTAATATCAGTATCTTGAATACAAACGCCATTTTTCAAACTAATATATTATTATATGATGTTAATTACATATTTTAATATTTAGGGGAATTTCACGTTATGTATGGAGAATTTATTTACGATATATATGTATATATATACAGGGTGATTCCAAAATTTTGTACAGTAAAAGAGGGGTGATAGTACACATTAAGACAAACAATATTAAATAGGAGACCCAGGGTCCCAAACGTTTTCCAAAGGAGAAAGCCGCCATTAAAGTTTAGGGACCAAAATTTCAAATAAACATAAGAAACGGAAAAATCGGTCGACTGATTTGCGGTTTTCACTAAAAATATTCTTTATGTCGGCATTTTCTTGAAATTAAATTATAAAGATAAATTTCAAAAAATGCCGATAGAACGCGCTTTAGACTTTGGAGTAAAGAACAACTATTTTTTTTGCATCTCATTAAATGTTTTCGTAAGCTTAGACTCAAACTTAAATTTTGAACTGAAAATCTGGAAGTGGGAGTGGCTAAGTAGCACAAACTGAACTGTGTTCAGAAGGTTCAAATTTCAAATGATTATAAAAAACGGAAAAATTGGTTCATTGATTTGTGGTTTTCACTAAAACTATTCTTCATATCGCCATTCTCTTAAAAATAAATTATAAAGATAAATTTCAAAAAATGTCGATAGAGGGCGCTTTAGACTTTGGAGCAACGAACAACTATTTTTTGCCGTTATTTTTTCCATCTCATTAAATGTTTTCGGAAGCTTAGGCTTAAACTTAAGTTTTGAGCTCAAAATCTGAATAGTAGGGAGTGGTTAAGTAGCATAAACTGAACTATGTTTAATGGGGGGGGGGGTGTTCAAATTTAAAATAAACATAGAAAATGAATAAAAATTGTCGATTCGTTTGTGGTTTAAAATAAAACTAGTCTTTAAGTCAGTATCTTCTTGAAAATGAATTTTAAAGATACATTTAAAAAAAATCCATTACAGGGCGCCTTAAATTTCAAAGTAACCAACAATTAATTTTAACCATTATTTTATGTCTTCTAATTAAATGCTTGCAAAGACTTATCAAATGTTTTCGGAAGATTAGATTTAAACTTAAATTTTGAGCTCAAAATCTGAATAATTAGGAGTATTTAAGAAGTGCAAATTGAAGTGTCTTCAGAAGTTGAAATTTAATACCCCCCCCTTCCTCGAACACAATTCAATTTTTCGCTACTTAAACACTCCCAACGATTCGGAATTTGAGCCTAAAATTTAAGTTTATGCATTTGAAAGCATTTAATGAGATTAAAAAAATAACAGTTAAAAATAGTTGTACGCTACTCCAAAGTCTAAGGCGCCCTCTATCGGCATTTTCTGAAATTTGTCTTTAAAATTTATTTTAAAGAAAATGCTCATTTAAAAATTAGTTTTAGCAAAAACCGCAAACGAATCGACCAATTTTTCCGTTTTTTATAATCATTTGAAATTTGAACTTTATGAACACAGTGCAGTTTGTCTACTTAAATACTCCCACCTATTCAGATTTTGAGCTCAAAATTTAAGTTTAAGTCTAAGCTTACGAAAGCATTTAATAAGATGCAAAAATAACGCCAAAAAAGAGTTGTTCGTTACTCCAAAGTCTAAAGCGCCCTCTATCGGCATTTTTTGAAAATTATCTTTATAATTTATTTTTAAGAAAATACCGACATAAAGAATTGTTTTAGTGAAAACCGCAAATCAATGAGCGAATTTTTCCGTTTTTTATAATCATTTGAAATTTGAACCCTCTGAACACAGTTCAGTTTGTGCTACTTAACCACTCCCACTTTCAGATTTTGAACTCAAAATTTAAGTTTAAGTCTAAGCTTCCGAAAACATTTAATGAGATGCAAAAAATACCGGCAAAAAATAGTTGTTCGTTATTCCAAAGTCTAAAGCGCCCTCTATCGGCATTTTTTGAAATTTATATTTATAATTTAATTTAAAGAAAATGCCAACATAAAGAATATTTTTAGTGAAAACCGCAAATCAATCGACCGATTTTTCTGTTTTTAATGTTTATTTGAAATTTTGGTCCCTAAACTTTAATGGCGGCTATCGCCTTTGGAAAACGTAATATTGTTTGTCTTGATGTGTATACCCCTCTTTTATTGTAAAAAAAATTGGAATCACCCTGTATATATATATATAATTTTAAAAAATGGTTTCTTTATTGCATATACTAAAGACAACTTTAAAATTCAGTTACTGAATATTTTATTTTTACTGCTGCCTACTTTTCAATAAGCTTATTAACTAGATGCAACATGAAAATCTGAAACCCAATATAAAGATATAATAGAACAATTCCAGTAATAACATAACAAAGAAAATTACTTTATCTATATTTAAAAAAGGACAAGGACTCTTTGAAATATTTTCCATGTACTATAGTTCTTTTAGTGCAATATTTGTTTGATGACTTGGCAAATTTTGGTATGTTCGAAGTACAATAATGGAAAATTTCAAAATACTGAACGTGATAAACACAGCTTTACTGTTTAAAGTATATATATGTGAAACAATATTTTACAAGATTATCTAAAGCATCTCCATCATTACACAAAAAATAAAAAATGCATTCTTTTTCCGTAGAAAATTTCTTTTAGGAACAAGTTTATATACCTTATTTTCGGGATAAAAATGTGTAAAATATTATATATACATAAACTATAGTAAGATTAGTAATTTAATTTTAAAATATAATAAATAGATAGTTCGATTAGCTAATATCAGTATCTTCAATACAAATCCCATTTTTAAATCTAATATATTATTATGTGATGTTAATTACATAATTAACATCATAATTATTTTATAATTAAGTGTGGAGAGTTTATTTAGGATAATAACATAATAATTCGTTAAATATTTAAATATATAAATCACTAAATGCATAGTTTCGCTAAACATTAAAAAATAAATATATACTTTTTTACTTTAAAAAACATTGGTTTCTTCATTGCATAAACTAATAAAAATTTTAAAATTCCTACTTTTAAATAAGCTTATCAACTAAAAAACTTTAAAAATGTGAAACCTAATATAAAGATGTAAGACAACAATTCCAGTAATAACATAGAAAAAAAACTTTACATTTAAAAGACGACAAGGACACTTTGAAAGATTTTTCATGCACTATAGTTCTTTTAGTGCAATATTTCTTTAATGACTTGACAAATTTGGTTATGTTCATAGTACAAAAGCAGACAGTTTGAAAATATTGACTTTGATAAACGTACCCATGCTTCTTAAAGTTCAGAACCACTTGTCTGTAATAACATTTTTCAAGTTCATCATTTTATGGCCACAAAAACATCTCCATAATTATATAATAAACAAAAACGCATTATTTTCCTTGGAATATTTGTTCAAAAAACATATATATTATATACATCTTGTTTCGTGAATTAAATAAAATTTTTGAATGTAAAATATTATAAATATATGAAATATATAACAATTAGTAATTTAAATTTAAAGGTATAGTAAATAGGTATTCCGATCAGCTAATATCAGTATTTTTGACTCGTCAAAGCACTTTTTTTTTTCTTTTTCTATGAAAAAAAAAAAAAAAAAAAAAAAAAAAAAACATTTATATTTTTGTCTAATATTTAAAAAAATAATAATAAAGTATGTAAAAAAAAAATTTCAAATTTATAAAAGTAAATAAAATTTATAATAAGATTTTTTTTGTCGAATGCAGTCATTTGAAATGAATAAAATAAATGTTATTCAATTATTTGGACTGTTTTTTAGCAGTTGCAGTGATCATATTTGCCAAATGCATGGTACATAATGATAAATATGCTGTTTTTAGGTAACTGATTGATGTGGCACACAGTGCAGTGAAAGATTAATACAAATCTCACTTTTAACTGTCACATATTATGATATGCTGTTACTAATGCACTTTATAATTAAGTGCACTTTTGTATTATGTAAGACGAGTTTATTTAGGCATTAGAAGTCTCTAAATATTTAAATATCTAACTAATATATAACTTTAATATTTAATTATCAATAAATATTTTTTTTCTAACTATTAAAAAAAATATTTTTTACTTTATTTGTAACACATAACTTTTAAACTATTTATATTAAAATCTGAATTTCAGTTTAATGATACACATCATGCAATCATGCAACACATTTTTAATTATGTATAAGCAGGTCGTTTTTAATTAAAATTTTTAGTGACGTACTCTGGATTTATTATTGTAAAATGGCATTTTTATCTTTTTATTTCTATTTTTAATGGGGGGGGGGGAATTAAAACAAACAAAACAAGGAAAATGAAATTATAATGTGATAATTGCAGCACATTTTTTTAGAAAAGTTAAAATTTTTCATTGCTTTTCACCAGACGTATTTCAATAGTAGTGTGGTGTGAAAAAATCAAGTTGATAATTCCGAGTCGGTGCTGTATGGAGAAGTTGAAATTACTATACACGAAAAAAAAAATGAACAAAAAACAGCAAAATAATTCCCAAACATACAAGCTTCCACTATTCATCTTTTTTTTTTCTTTAAGAGGACACAGATCTTTCAACACTTAATAAAAAAGGTTTTAATTTTTGTTATATTCTGAAATTTTAAAATATTCTCAAAACTTTGAACAAAAATAAACTTCCATTTTCAAATTTGCATTATTTCTGGAGTTATAATCATTGATAGACCGTGTGTACCGTTGATATTGAAACTTTAAATCGCATTTCTCATATCGCATATTAGTATATTTGGAGTTCGCTGGTATTTTCAAACTAGATAATATACAATAATTATTAAGATGGAGGGTATATACTATTATATATGCGTGATATATTATAAATGTAAAAGTAACAGCGTTCAAAGCACCAATTATATTAACGTACAAGCATACCGATTTCGGCTGCATTCGGCTTATGGTCCCCAGTGCTAAGGATGGTGGACATTCGCTCATACATATAGGAGACATGGGTGATTCAATTTGAAGATTTAATAACCAATAAGAAAATAGAGGTTTGCAAATAATAGCCACTAGAAAAATGGGTGGTATATTGAACCGAAGTAGTAAGAAATGGGTAAAGAAAGATGTAAAAGAAATCGAGTAAAAAGAGGATTATATGTATTCATTATTGAAAATATGTATCAAAATTTTTATAAATATGAAATTCTTCAAGAAATTTAAGTTATTGAATCGAAGCAGGTTTAGAGATTATTTTAACTGAATCAATTCAAAGGTATGATTCATCTCGCAGCAATTTTTTACAATCGAGGATTTATTGATTTATTTTTTCTTAATATGATTTTTATATTGTTTATGTTTTTAAATACTTTTTAAAGGAACGTTTACTTTAACCGATATAGAAAAGGACACATTTGCAATCAATCCTGCAACTATCCCATAAACTCAATATTTCTATAGGATTTTGTAATTTGGAGACAGTGAGATTAATTAGAAGAGGCAAATATTATTTTGAAGTCATATTGTCTAAGAATTTTAGCAATGGTAAAGCTTGATTTAGGCTATCAAGCATTTTCTGGTGTGTTGCCTTAAACATACGGCTACTGAGGTCTTATTAGATTTGAGTATAAACTCTTGTCTCTGACGGACAACGATGGTTACTGTTGCCATATTACACTGTATTGTGCAAAAGAATAAAAATACTTCTAAATCACAGGAACGTCTTTTGTGTACAAACATTGTATTAAATTTATTATCACTATTTGAATAATCCAAAAAGCCATTTTGTTTATTTTAATAACATCCTTACCGGTCATATGTTGAAAAAACTAATAGAATTGTAGTTTTGAGCGAGTGAAACAGTATAAGAATGCCCAAATAATATACTATAAAATGCTCAGTAATGTACTATAAAGAAATGAGTAAAACTGAGACAAGTTTTTAACATTAGTAAATTTGGCAAAAGAAAAGAAATTCTTGTTATTAAATTGAAAGGACAATAAGTTTGTTTCTTTGACCACCAATTTTAATAGATCTCTTGCGTTTTCTCCAATAAAACGATCGAATTTAGAAAAAAAGAAAATTAACTTTTGCGGCTTGCGTATGGTTTCATTTTTATAAACTTAAACTAGTAAAAAAAACATTAAAAAATAATGGCGTCTAAATCGTATATTAAATAAATAATTTAACGATCATGCATGCGCTGATAAAAGTCTGCCTTCGGCAGCCGTCATGTTCGTGACCACGTTCAGACCTAGTATTCTGGTGCGGTGTACTGCAAAAAACAGTTATTGGCATTCAGTCAAATCTTCACCATCGAATGTATAAACACAAAAATATCTTGCAGTTAATAAAATTATCTTTAAAAAATCAAAAGTTGGGAAAAATGATTTATTTTTTAGTTGCTATAATTTTAGCTAGTAATGCAATGATGGCTATTTGTTATTTTTACTTTGATTACATTTTATATGAATGTGTATATTAGATTTTTCTCTATGATACTTTTAATTAATGAGTGAGTAATTCCACATGAAAACAACCAATGAAACTATATATTTTTTATGTTAATCTTTTAGATTGTACGGGTTTTTTTTACCTATTTGTTGTACTTACTTATGAGATTAAAATTTTGAAGTTTAATTTTTTTTTCGACAGTTCGTTTTAAAGTAATAAATTTTTTGAAATTTTGAAAATTTTACAAAATTTGTATAGTTTTGTAATTTTTATCGGTTATAACTTCTAAACTATTTGATCTAGAGAATTAAAATTTGCATCATTTTTTTCAGTTTTGTATGGTGTTTCATAAGATATATAACATGATCAAGATACTTAATTATTACTTTTTATTTTGTAAAAAATTTACATAAATTTTTGAAAAATTCAAAATCTGAATTTTTGATTTTCTTGAAAAAAAATATATTACATTTAACACCCTTTTATGAACTTTTATGCAAAATTTTATGATGGTACTTCTATGGTGTCATACAGAAAATAAACATTTTTTTTATCAATGTTCATGTAAATCTGTAATAAAAAATAATTTAAGGTATGCTGCATAGTTTAACTTGAAGTGTTACTTACATGGAAACAAATAAAAATTGGAGAAATTTAAGATTAGCCTGTTTTATTAAAAGACAATTAATAAATTTTAGATGCTTAATAAGCAAATGTTTTTACTTAACTCAATTTGGCACAGTGGAGCGCAATTTTTAGATCTTAGTACAAGTATTTTTTCTTCTTATGTAAAAATTGACCTGCTCTTTACATATCCTCTTTGGGTACTGTGTATGTTCTGCCGGAAGCAGGATGTTTCGGTCCCGCCATTTCGGTCTTGCTATTTCGGTCCCGAGACACTTTGGTCCCTAGACATTTCGGTCCCAAGACATTTCAGTCCCTAGCCATTTCGGTCCCAAGACATTTCGGTCCCTAGCCGTTTCAGTCCTTAGCCATTTCGGTCCCAAGACATTTCGGTCACTTCTCCTGCAAACTGAAACTTTGTGAAATAAGACAATTTTATAGGGAGCATTGCAGAGCTTTTTAACTGAAGGCCATAAAATTTTAGTATAATGCGACTGTAAGTGCCCAAAAACCGCACAGACGTATAACTCTTATCCAGAATATTATAATTCACAAAAAAATTTGTATGGTAATCCTTATCAAAATTGGCAATCCTTAAGATAATTGGAAATCTTAATTCTCAAAACAGTTAGTAATTTTAATATAAAAATCAAATTAATATTTTATTAAATATATGCATAATTAATAACACGATTAATTTATAAAATGAATTTCATTTTAAAATAAACTCAATTCATAATCCATTTTATATTCAATACATCATTATATTTCCTAGTAGTTCTAAACTGAAATTTACCTTTTACTTGTTTATTTATTGTATATTTAAAACTACAAAAATTTAAAACAATTAGTATAGTTAAAAATAAAACTAAATTAAGAATTATTATTTTTTTCTGGGAAAGTAAAAGCGAAAAGTTGGTACAAATAAATAAATAAAAACTTAGTTTTGTCGCTTAAAAATGAAAAATAAAATAATTTAAAATATAATTATGTGACATTTTAATAAATTTTATTAAATTATATATTATATTTTATATGTAATATTTATATTATTATATTTAAAATATTATAATATAAATTTTATATAAATGAAAAATAAAAATCATCTTATTAAAATGAAATAGGCCAAGTTTCAATAAAATTAACTCACAAAAATTGTCTTCATTGAGTGAGAAGACTGTTAAAAAATACAACCAATAAATACTATTATTAAAAAAAGAAGTAGCGGAGGCAAATTTCTAAAAGCATTTTTTTCCACAGCATGCCCAGTTACGAATTCACTATTGCTTTCGCAATGTTAATAAAGTAAAGTAACTTATGAAAAAGAAATTTATAAGCTGCACTTTTGTATTATAAATATAATAAGAAAAATAAAAAATGTGTTCTTCAATAAATATATCTCATTTGTGAATTATCAAAGTAGAGGGTGTAGATGGGTGATTTGAGGAAATATGTATATATTATAACTTATAACTGTATAATTGAACTATTAAAAACATTTATTATCAAACTAATTGGACGGGAAAAAATAAGTACAGATTTTAATATTTAATTAAATCTAAATTAAAGGTTCTAAAAAATGTACGTAAACAGGCAAAAAAATATTTATGGTAGTATATATAAAATCCTTTTTTGTTTATATAGTTTATAGAAGTTTATATAAAATACTGTTACTAATAATTAATAATAAAATTTAATATATTTATTCTGATTCATAATAATACTATTAAAAGCAAAAGATAATAGCCCCTAAATTATATCACATTGTTTAACCAAACAAAATTTTCAGCTCGCTGTGATTTCATTGTCACGAGTTATAAAAGTTTAAATTTATCGGAGTCTTATATTCCACATTTTATAAAACTTGGGGGAAGAATTAAAAGGGTAGAATTAAAAAAAGGCCCGAATAATGTTGAACTTATACCATTTTGCTAGTCCACAACAAATAGAATCCGACTTATAAGATAGCGAGCAAAGAAAAGACAAGAGACTGAACTGACTAAGGACCGAAATGGCAAGGCACCAATGTTGCTGGGGACCGAAATGTCTTTGGACCGAATTGTCTCGGGACCAAAATGTCTCGGAACAGATATGGCCAGGGACCCAAATGTCTCGGGACCGAAATTTCGTGTACCCTGTTCTGCCTGTTGCAGTGATTGGATGTAGTTTGCATAAAATAAAGTATTTTGGTACTGTCAAAATGTCTGCATTTGTAGGATAAGCGAATGACGGAGATGGTCCGTTTGGATGAAGGAAAGAAACTTAAACGTCTTCTTCAACCTGATCTTTTGTGAGAACACATGGCATCCACCACTCATTCTCATAGGCACAAGCAACATACCCCACAATTTCTTCAAACAAAACGTCTTCATCTTTATGTGTTTTCATATTGTCAGAAAAAGAGTATATCTTCGTTTGGACTTTGTCTTTATTGAGAGGGATGAACGCATGAAATTTTTTAGTCCCAACAACTGCCATAGCTTCCTTAAATCTTGATTTTAACACCTTTTGTTCTGCAACATATTCCGCATTCGTCACCTAAAAAAGTGACAGAGAGCATGTGTTTCACCCCCCAATGAAAAAATTTAAAAGGTGACAATTTTTGGTAGTCTGTTGGACTTTGGAGTCTGGCTTTAGCAGCAAGTCTCTTTACTGTGCGACTTACTTCATCGCATACACCTTTATCATGTGCCGTTGCATAAAAATGCCACTCGGCCTCAGTTACGTCAAAACCTTCTTTATGATAGCAAAAATTAACAAAATTCTTGCAGTTTTTGTATTGAGCTGCTCAGCCATCTGAAAAGTAGTAAAGCTTCTTCAAGTGAAGAAAATAGCTCTCAAAAATTCTATTAGCTTTCTCTGGAAAACACGTACAAGGACTGTGTTGTGTATACTCTATACTATAGAATACTATACTATAGAATATGATTGCCTGTTTCTTGATCTTTTTTTCTAGCAAACGACGACTGGGTGCACAAAGGCCCTAGAATTGGTCCAATGTTATTGAACTCTACTTTGAGATTTTCTTTCATTAACTAATTTATTACCAATTTATTCTTTTTTTAAACATAAAATTTCATTGAAAATTATATTAAATTAAGAATAATTTTTAAAAAATTCTATTAAATTCCAAGAAAATGAATTAAAAATATTATTTAGCTTGTCAATTATACAAAATATATAATTATCTTAATTACTTTTAATTTTTACTGTTATGTGTTATACAAAATAATAAAACCTAGTGAATTATATACTGATATTTTATTTGATATTTGAACTTGACCTGCGTAAATGAGAAATATGAACATTGGAAAGAAAAATAGACTACTTTTTATAGTCAATTTGCTTTTTAACATAACATAAATATATTTTTTTACAGAAATTGGCCAATCATTGGTGTAGAAAGTAATTTTTTTCTTTATGATACCATAAGAGTACCATCATGAAATTTGGCATAAAAGTTGCTAAATGGGTGATAAATATAATATATATTTTTTAACAAAATAAAAAATTCCGATTTTGAATTTTTAAAAATTTTACATAATTTTTTTTACAGAAAAAATATATTTTAAAACAATTTGGTCAGGTTATATATCCTGTGAAACAGCATAAAAAACTGAAAAAAAGACTTAAATCTCAACTCTATAGGTCAAATAGCTCTCTAGTTACAGGAGATTAAAGATTACCAACAGTAAAAATTTCGTTAAATTTTTTTTAATTTCAAAAATTAATAACTCAGAAACAAATGGTTAAAAAAAATTACAAATATGTATTTTTTATCTACTATTCTTGTACAACATCTGAGCCCAAAATTAACAAAATCCAAAGGCCTGAAATTTTGTCCATTGGTTGGTTTGATATGGACTGACCTGTGTGATTATTTTTTTTCCGTGCATTACACGTTACTTACTTTTTGGAAAAATTCTTGAATCAATGTGAGTTATTATCGATTCTCTCGGCAGGCTGCAGATTATTGGTAGTTAAATCGCAATTCATGGGTATATTATTATAGCTCAGTTAATTAAATATAATATAATATTTTAATTATATTTGATTTTCTAAGCCCTTCCAAATCTGATATAGAAAAACCCAAAATCCAATGCAATTCTTTTTTTTTCTTAGCCATTTCTAGCTGATATGATGACTTCAATTGATGACTACGCCCAGTCTAATTATTTAAAATATGGCAAAATAAAGATTTAAAGGAATCGTAATATACAATGCAACTTATAAATAAGTAAAAATTTCTACAACAAATGCAGTACATCATTGGACATAAAAAAACCACGAAAGGTGAACATTAAGTACGTCGTGTTTAGTGAGATAATGAATTCCTGAAATCTTCAAGTGCTACAATTTTTTCTCCTGATGTGTGCACTGCTTCTAATATACACCAAAGTGGTTTTGATGCATTGCATCTTAGGATGTACATATATTAGCACTTATTTTTAATGCGGTGAATTATTTTTCAATGAAAAAAGTATCAAATTTTGGATTTTTCATTGTTTCACATGTTTTCATTGTTTTCCTTAGTTTCACACATGTGATGTTATTTCCTTTGAACGTAAACAGTTTTAAAAATTATATTTATAGAAAAAGGACATTTTCCCTATTTTACTAAATATAAGTTCATCAGTTCTTATCAACATTTTTATTAGACTTTTCTGAAACTAAGTCTATTTCTTTAAAGTTGTTTATGGTTTTTGACAAGATTTTTTTTCGAATAAAGTAACAGGTGTTTCATTGAAATAATAGTTTTTTAAAAACTCTACTGCACCATAATTGTTAGGCTGATATTTATGTCTCCATTCTCTGAGTTTTGAACAAAAACTTATTTCAATATATATAGAGAAACATGGAAGATATATTAACTAAATAGTCATAAATAAAAATTTAAATATATTTTTAAAACTTTGCTTAGAAATTCGGTTATTTCCAAACATATATTCTACAGTCTTCTCTAATTTGATATAACTATTTTCACAAAATATTTTTTTTTATTATGAATAGTTTTAAAAACATTCTAAATGTGAATCAAAAATATTAATATGTATCCCAGTTCATTTTTTTCTTTAAAAATATGTTGTTTGTGACATCCCATCACAAAAAATCCATTAACTCAATTACGCTATGACGAATCATTCATCTATATCATTTAATAAATGTTCTTTAAGTATCTATATATATATATAAACTTTATAAATTAGAAAATTGATTTTTTTTACTCTCGATTACTTTCACAGAAAAAAAAAAGAGAAAATGTTATTAATGATTTTGACTGAAATACCAAAGATCTTGGAAAACATATATTTTCTAACTAGAAAATACATTTTTGTATTTTTTGACTGCCAGTAGCACTCGAAAACTTTCATATAAAGTATCAATCGACTTTTATGATCTGCAGACGTGCATATCCAGAAAAAATATCAGAAACATATAATAGAATAACAACAGAAAAAACACGAAAAGAACGTTACTAATGTATGCAACATATAAAAAAATCTTTTATGCATTGTTCGTTTTCACTATTAAATTGAATGTAAATCGTATATTATATATCTTGTATGTCTAAAAAAACTGCCTGATGCTTAACTGTACACCAAAACATCTGTTTATTTTAATTTATAAAGCCCCATCTTAAATATAAATTAAACTATCATTTAAAATCTAATTACCCATTTCTAATAATTTTTCACTTTTGTTTATTTTGAAGAACTTCTGTAAAATATGCCACATTTAATTTTTTCTAAAATGAAAACTATTGTAAATAAAAAAATGAAATATGAACATGGACTCAATTAAAATAATAATAATAATAACTTATTTGATTTGCAATATTTTCAGTTGCTCTACAGTCCAAAACTGTTGTTAAAGCTTAAACAATCAAAAAATATTTCTGGTTTTCAGTTTATTTTCAGATCGAGATAGAGAAAATCTAATCTTTTGTCCAATGCTTTCGTCTATTGTCCGATAAAAAAGGCTAAAATCAATAACGATAATAATTATAAACGCATTACAGTTTTTGTGTTGAAATATATTTTATTCAGACCATTAATTCGGAATATTAAAACTTCTAAATTATTTTTTTTATTATTTAGATGCGTATTTTTGATCTTTAGTAACTATTATCTAAAGATTAATTCTAACAAGGAATTTTGTTGATTAATGCCATATGCTTCCTATTATCTCGTCTTAAAAGTTTTCAGCAAAGTTTCATTTTAAAGGAACAGGCAATTAACTATACGGGCTATTTATAAATAGATAATTCTATTAATATCATAAAAAGATAATTTTCCTATAAAAGAGGTTTGACTATTAAAAAAAAAATAAAATAAAAAATAAAGTAATTTATTGTGCCTATAAGTTAAAGAAAAAAAAATGGCTTGAGGCTAAAGAAAAAAAAAAGATAAATTGCTTGATTACATTTTGGTTTTTATATTTTCGATCATAATGATATGGTTACCTAACGAAAAATGAACGAAATAATTAATCATATAATGTAAATAGATTCCTTAAAATAAATTGACATAATATTTCATGAAAAATATATTATTTATTTTTGCAAAAATATATTTCCTTGATCTTTTTGAATATATATAAGACTTTTATATTTTATTCAAATGCTGAGGATTGCTATGATAGTTGAAACGTATCATGTTTTAGATAGATTTCTTTACAAAAAGAAACTATAAGATACAATGGTAGGAGTAACTGAAAACTTTTACACTCCTGAGAAAAATATGAAGAAATAAATAGATATATAATAAACTTATATTAGTCAAAAAGACAAAGCTCAAATTATAACATTCGCACAGAATAGTAACAAAATAAGTATATTCTAAGCTTCTCCTGAATGTCTGAAACTTTCTTTTAGAGGTAATCTGCTATGAGGTTTTCATTATAACCGATAGAAAAAATTTATGTTTGGACAATAACATTTTCGTAAGGAAAATGGCAAATTCACGCTGCATTTTAGCAAAACTTTTCTCGATCTGAAGATTGATGTGAGTAATTTTGATTGTAATTTTATAAGTGCATAGGTACTGATAAGCTAACAAAGGATAAGTACTTATTTTATAAACCTTTTTGTGTTTGCTGCTGTTGCTGAACTGAATTTGTGTTGAGTCAGTAATTCTATAAATAATAATGTAAATGGCACGGTGAAGTTGACGATGAAAAGTGACATCAATCATAGAGTAATATAAATAAGTATCTTAACTGTATCTACCTACAAAAAAAGCAGAAACTGAACACTCGCAATTTGGCGAGACTGATTATTCATTTACTCTCCAAATCAAGCATTTTGTTTGGATTTGACGCAATGGCGAGCGATGCGAGAATCTTGGATTGTATTCAAACGAGGTAAAACCCGTCGAATTTCGACGAAAGAAAATGTTTAGAAAGGAACTGTTTCATTGATTTATAATAAACCCACAAAATTAGCTACTGTAAAAAATGCATCTTAGATTGGTCAGTCTAACTTTCAAACAAATATTATTTTAAGCTAAAAAAAAAAAAAAAAGAAATAAAAAAGAAAAAACTGTCCAAATTATTAAAAATAAACTTTAATCGCATATGTAATAAGTAAAGTATAACAAAGATCAGTTATGATAAAATTATCAATTGAGACTCTTATGTTTGGTATAAAGTGAATGAAAAAAAATATTCCAAATTGACATGATCATAGAATTCCCAGGTGAAATCTAAAACCGTCATAATTTTCATCGTCTCAAAATTTGCAAACGCACTTCCCATAGTATTTTAATTTGATAATTTTAAAATCACTTCCTTTTTCTTATATGTTCAAAGACGTTATTTGCATCCACTAAAAACATTCCATTTTTACGGATCCAGCCTTAAACATCTATAAAAAAAATATGCATATGACGTCATTAGAGTGGAATGTAACACAAACGCAGCAAAAACAATATTCAAGACATTCGGCGAAACAAATTGGATATCTGATGATTCACAAATCTTCACTTCTTTATTTATAATAGCTCCATGTTTTATCAGAAATCATTCATTTGTAATTTTTTTTTTAATTTGGAAAATATTATTACATACACTCGTTTAGCTTTCTGATACGAATTGAGTAAATGCGGTTAAGTCACTCGAATATTATTTAAAATACATTTTTGTAAAGGGAAAGTGTTGTATCCTTTGTAAATTAAGTTTGCAATAAACTAAAAAAACATTTAATTGGTGAATATAAATGCAATAAAATAGAATTAATCTGATTTTATATCAGACGATTTCTGTTGACATGATATTTTTATTACAGTTTTATCAATTTTAAGAGAAAATGGCGTATTTCTGATGCCACAATTATAAAATTCGTATTAAAAACTATAAAAAAATTAATAACTCATAAATAAATTGAGATACTGCTTTCAAACAAATTGCATTTGAAAGTAAATTTTTTTTCTCAATACAACGGTGTAAAAATTGAAATTTTGCAATATTTAGAAGTATAAAATTTGTAGTACTTAAAATTGCAAAACCAAATTGCCTGCGAAAGTGTTGCCATTCACAAAATGACGTATGCGTTACGCACAGATACGTTTGGCCTTTATAATATAGATATAGTAGTATCTGCCATATTGCGTATTTTTGCTTCATTTTGTGAATAACAGATTTTGTGCTGATTCTACTAACGATTACTTTCAGAATTTTCAAGTTATGTTTTTGAGATTTTTACGAAAGTTGCTCTACATATTTAGCTAAGTTAATATGCAAATGGAATTTTGATAGCGTTTACGAATGCGCAATGAAAAATTACATTTCATTTAATTTCTATTATTTTTTTTTATATTTATGATTGCAGGGTATTGTGCACATGTTGTTTGTCATATTTTTGAAAAAGAACATTATTTTATATTAAGAACTCTGCAAATTATAATCATAAAAAAACTTTAAAAAAAGCCTTAATTTCTCTACGAGTGTACATGCTATCCGCATAATAATGAACGCAGTTTATTACACTTTATCATAATATACAATTATTAAGCCCTTTCTAAATTAGTCTTGACACGGTTTTTGAAAAGATATTTTTTATTTTTCACTTTTTTGACGGTCTTCTATGTCGTTTCGTGAAAAAAGTCTTCATGTAAATGTATAACCTGTACCAATATGTTTACACACTTACAGTTTCAGGATAATTCCTCATGCATTTTTCTAGATATTTAACAAAATGTCTAAAATTGCATGTGGACGGTCCTTTCTGGCCATATAGTGTATATTACGTACCTGTTTACATAATTCTTACACTCATAAAAATAAGCAGTAAACTTTAAATCCATCGACGTTTTTAATTTTCTTAAAGGACATCATTGTTAAAAATCTTGTCCTAGTGTGAACCAAATTTTGGTTCTCATTAGCTGTAACTGTAAGATGTTGGAATCTTTAACCAAAATATGGAGCTTCTCCTGAAGCATAGCTCCAATAGCTGGAGCGAGGTTGAAATAAGAAGCTCCAAATGTTGGAACGAAATTTCACCATCTTATTGTGACAACTGCTGAGCACTAAAATTTGGTTTAAACTAGAGCAAAATTGTTAACAATATATATAATAGTTTTATAACATTTGTAGGAGAATAATATGATCTATAATAAAGCAGGATACGCTTAATGATAAGAAAAGTATTGGTTATCTTTAAAATCTCTTATATGACTTTTCTATCTCTGCAAGTTTTTGACATTATATAAAATTCTTATTATTGTTATTCTTTTAAATCTTTATAATTTCTGATAGAAAAGATTTATATTTTTTACCATACAATCAAATAAATATGTATTGTAGAATGAAGTTATAATTTTAAAATAGACTTAGTTTTAATTGTTATAGTTTATCAAAAGAAAGACTTGTTACTTGATTTTAAAAGAAAAAAAACCCTTATTTATTTAAATGATTAAAGCATAATAGATGATGGAATGTCTTTCTTTATATAACTTTGAAATATTTTTATACATGAATATTGCTGAAATTAGGTAAACTAGTACATCGAACCCGGGCTTCCCGGGTTACATAGCAAAGATAAAAAGCATTTTTTTTAAATTGAAAACTTTAATGAATTTTCTACATGTAACATGCGTTTTAGATTGCTAACTAACTCCAAAAAGCATTTTTAACCCTTTAGCCCCTTGAAGGGGGTGAGATAAAATATATACCACTTAATTTTAATTGCCAAACGCCACACTGACGCCAATAATTTGAAATAGCAATTTTATTTTTGTCAAATATGTGAAGAAACGATTTTAGATATTTTGAAACAAAATTATTTTTAAATTCTTGTGACAATCAATCATTTCAGCATTTTAAGAATTGAAGTGCTTTTTCCTTCAAAGGGTTAAGTATCTTGCTGATTTTTTCATTCATGTTTCATTTATTAAATAATAACTGCGAAAAGTATTGGTGTGAAGATTTATATTTGATAACTTTATATATCTTTTTACCTTATACAATTCAAAAAATTAACAACATTAATTTCAGTATTGCATTAAATCAATATTGGAATTAAAGTATCGAAAAACATGGTTAGGTAAAAGGGTTAAATGAAAAATATTAATAATGAAATCAAATAAAGCAATTTTTTTTTTTTTTTTTTTTTTTTTTTTTTTTTAAAGTTACATTTTCACATTAGACGCATGCCGAATGTTATTAGTCAAAGTTATCGGTACGGCAGCAATTTTGTTTCTGCTCATTTCAATGCTTCGAAGACGTAATTGAATTATATGTCTGTTAAATTTGTATTGATTTATTTTACTTTATTTTATAATTTATAAAGGAAATCTTAATTTTGCTCTAGTATATTAGTCGGAAACAAATCCCGAACTCTTTATATTTTTCTAAGGACAAATAGATGATCTATCGTAATCGAGTTTCACTCGGTAGAGATAAATTAAAAAATAACTCGCACCTGATTTTTTTTATCCACAGCCAATCAGTAAATTGAAATACAGTTTTCAAACAAATTCAAAATATTTTCAATTTTTTTTATTATTTGGCAATGTAAAATATTAAGTTGTTTGATTACATGTTGAATTTGTAATTTTTAATAATTTAATCTGCGTTTTTAACCATTATTTTATTTTATTACTCAACAAATTTAAATATTATAATGGAAAATTATAAGGAACAATATTCATAGATTTATGAGTATGATTGTGTATCATTATTTCTTAATGGAGATACGTGATAGAGATTTAAAAAAAAAAAATGCTTGAAAAATATAAGCTCGCAATAAATGAGTCAAATGAGATACAGTTGTTAACCAAATTGCATTTGATAGTTGCTTTCTTTTCCTATACGATGAATTAAAAATTGAAAATGTACAACGTTTAGAAGATTAAAAAATTGCAGCAACAAAAATTCAGCAAAAAGTCATTTATCCTGAAATGTTATCATTCGCAAAATAACGTCAGTGCCACACACGGACACATTTGCTTGTTACAATATAGATTTTGAGCATATGAAATATCGGTACTACTTGATTATCCCATCGACCATTTTCTCCAAATTGAAAAAATCGCCAAACTAATAGCCAAGTTATATATGTTAACATAATTTTTATTTTAAATAACGGAAAAACAAATAAATTAGTAAAACATGAATAAAAATACAAATAAAAAGTGGTATTAAACACCTCTTGATGACATTTTAAACATGTGTATCTTTTTTAATATCATTGAATATGACATTCACAGATCATCCATTTTTGACATTTAATCTTATAAATTGGCGGTAGTTTTTTGGTCGGCGTGATAACCAAGTAGTACCGAAAAATCTTAAGCGCATGCTAAAATGTCAAAAGTAAAGAAATGACTGCACGTACATTTCTTTCAGAAAAATTTACTTTAAAATTAACTCTATGATAAATTTAAAATTAGCTTTATAAATTAAAATACACAACACAAATTAAAAGAATTAACATTGCTCTCCGTCACTTCAACGTACGAAGAAGAAGCCGCATTTTCCGTGAAATACGCAAACCTTGATTGTTACAAATCATGCCAAACCAAATTTTCAATAACATTTTAAACATTGGATCTTGGCGAATTATGAAATATCTTTTCGTCTTTTAAATCGTTCTTTTTCTATTTCAGATCAATTTTTTTATGTGAAAATGTACTTTTTTTTTCTTTTCTGAAAATATATTTGGAAAATAAAAATAGATCTAAAAATAAAGTATAAAATAAATAACATAAAAAATATAATTATTCCAAGAAGAAAGAAAAATTAAATAATTTTGTTTTGCACTTTCCTTCTGGTAAAATGACTGGTAACAAAAAAGAACTAAAAAATTCATCTGCTCTTGCAAGTTTAACTGAAATTTATAAAAAATTACATTAAGCGAATAATGTTATTTTAATATAATTACAATTGAATGTCTTAAACAATTGGACAAAAATTTGGAAAACCGGATATTTCTTTTAAGCTGGAATTTTTGCCAAGATCGTCTTTGTTTGCTTGCTATCTCGGCGAAAAAATTTCAATCCGGCGAGGAAAAAAAGAATCACATTGAACAGGTACTAAATCCTTTGACATCAGCCATTAGTTATTTTCTCTAAAAAATGATCTGCTTAAATTTCAGCATTATAAAGTAACATTTTATTTTATTATAAACTAAAAACTATAGTACTAAAAGTTTCCACAGACTTGTCACTGAAAGTTTCCTTCTTTTTAGCGAAAACACGCGGTTGTGTTTGGGCTACATGTAGCAGATTTCAGGATTATATTTTTTGCACCACTCCCAGCCACCATAACTCCTCTCTATTTCTTCTTTTTAGTTTATGGCTTTTTTTTTCCTTTACTTTCCACAGAAATGGAGTACTCAAATTGCCACGTCCAAAAAAGTTAAATTAAAAACAACAAAAAATTAATGTCTCCAAAACAAATTAAGATACAGATTTCAAACAAATTGCATTTAAAAGTACATATTTTTCCCTACACATCGGTGTAAAATTCGAAAATGTGCGATGTCTACGAGTTAAAAAATTTGCAGTTATGAAAATTGCAAAAGGGAAATTTTATCAGAAAGTGTTGCCATTCGAAAAATGACGTATGCGTTACGCACAGACACGTCTGGCCATTATAATATAGATATTCCGTATTTAGCTAGTTTTTTCATTAGTTTACCAGTTAAAACATGTATTATAATCTTATTTTATTGTACTTTTAAATTTGTTAAATTATAAAATTTACCTTTTTTTTGAAACTTTTCATTTTGATGGGGATAAACACAATAATTTTGTCAATGTTTGATTCAATATATTTATTGTTCTCATTATTTTTGTTTTCAAAATAAATTTCAAGATAAAACCGTTAATAATAATAATAATAAAAACATTCACCCCAGAGAAAATAAATAGTTGTGATCTGATTAAATTCCATATGCGTGATTTTCATCATGTACTTGACGTTTATTTGCAATGAATTATTTAAAAATGTAGTAGAGATTTAATAATTCCAAAACAAAACTTTTGAACACGCATAAGCCCACTACATTTATTATCTCCTCAAAAATTGCATTTATTAACTCGAAATACGAATAATAAATTTTATTCCCGTTATATGTTTCGTCATGTTGATTCGTTTTTGACAATGGGAAGTGAATTAGCCATAAATTCACTTTATGTCTTCCAAAAGTTTATGGTGGTATTAAATTTTAATTAGAGATATGAGAAACTTATAAATTTTGTAAATCAATTTCAATATATTTTCCTAGAATGCACTAAAGTGATGCACATTTTCTGAAGTTATGTTAATAATTATTAACATACTTATTATTGTGTTAATAATTATATATATATATATATTTATTTATTTATTTAAATAAAATATTTAAAAAAAGGTAATCGATGTTTCAGAATTTCGAAAACATACTTTTTGAAAATATTTTAGCACACAACACTATTAATGCTGTATGCGGATATTAAAGTTATGCAGTCCGAGGACATTAAACTAATTAAACTATTTCAGGATTTCCTAATCATTTTGTAGTACTTAAATTTATAATAATCCGTGATATATATTTTAAACTTTTTTTATAATTTCGAATACAAGATCTTTATAATTTTTTGAAAGCAATCTATGAAATGCATATTTAAAAAGAAGAAAGTTATCATTAGAATATCGATTCACTTTTACTTGCTACGGTTAGTTCAGATAATAAAAGAAGATGTGTTACCTGATTCTAAAAAAAAAAAAAAAAAAAAAAAAAAAAAAAAAAAAAAAAAAAAAAAAATCCATCAATGTTTGAGTTATTTATTTGTTGTTCACATTATTTTTGTTTTCAAAATAACTTTCATTATAGAACAGTTACTAAACAACAAACTAAACTAGTTATTTCCTCCAGAGAAAGTAAAGAATTGCTATCTGATTATATTCCAAATGCGCTTTTTAATCATCTGCTTAACATTTAGATTATAATAAATTATTTACGAAGAGATGTAGAGATTTCATAATTCCAAAACAAAACGTTTGAGCACATATCAGACCACTACGTTTGTTATAAATTCGTAAATTACATTTATTAACTCGAAATATGAATAATAAACTTTATTCTCGTTATATGTTTCGTCAATGTTGATTTGTTTTTAACAATGCAAAGTGAACTAGCCACAAATTCACTTTATATCTACCAAAACTTTTTGATGATACAAAATTTTAATTAGAGATATGGAAAACTTATAAAACTATTTTAATGTATTTGCATAATTACGCTAAAGAAAAATTAACTTTTGAAGTTATGGACGTACATTAGAAATGTACGTAAAATAAAATATATAATTTTCCATTTTCAATTATAACTTTCAATTTTCATTATAGATGGATATTATCAAAATCCGTTATTTAATTAGTTTTATCATTAGACTACCAGTAAAAACATATATTTTTGTTCATTTATTTTCATCGCTCTTTAATGTGTATACATAAAATTATTTCGTCAATGTTTGAGTTAGTATTTTCATTTTTCACATTATTTCTCTTCCCCAAATAAATATTATTATAAAATAGTTTTAAAAAGTTTAAAATAGTTATTTCCTCTATAGGAAATGAACAGTTGTAATCTGATTTAATTCCAAATGCGTGATTTTCGTCAAGTGCTTAACGTTTTGTTTCTAATAAATTATTTATGAAGAGAAGTGGCGAGTTAATAATTCTAAATCAAAACTTTGGAGCACGTATCATTCCGGTGCATTTGTTATCTGCTCATAAATTGCATTTATTAACTCGAAATATGAAAAAGAAAATTTATTTTCATTATATGTTTCGTCCATGTTGAATCATTTTTGACTATTCAGAATGAATTAGCCATAAATTCCCTTTATGTCTTCCAAAATTTTATAACGATACTAAATTTGAATGAATGATATGGGAGACTTGTAAAATTTGTAAAGCTATACCAATATACTCGGTGATCCAAAAGCTAGGATGAACTTTAAAAAATAATAATTCGAAAATGAATCAAGATACAAAGATACGGCTTGCACCAAACGGATGGAAAAGAAGCCAGGTTTTGTTGGCAGCGAAAATTGGCGTTTGTTGGCGACTAACACATGCGCTATAGTGTATTATTGCACTAAAAGAAAAAAATACAAATAAAAAAATGATGAAAACTAACAAGTCAGCTTAATTACAGTTAATTAGTGCTACAGTATATGTTCAATGTGCTGCTTATCATTCAGAAGCACAGATGACAGAAATCGTACAGAGAAATTAGTAGCATTTATTGCGTTATAGCAGACACATTTTGGCGGATAGCATCTTTCAATGCTGCTATTATTGCAGGTTGGTCGCGGTACAATTTTGATTTCAAGAATCCCAACAGTCAAAATTCACAAAGGGTCAGATTGGAAGATCTGGAGTCCACGCGTGATTAATATAGCGACTGATAATGTGATCTTCCCTAGAAATTCAGCGTAGTTGGCGTTGCGCAGGAAGAGAAATATGAGGTGGTGCTCGATCTTGCATGAAGGTGACTGTTTGGAGTACCTGTTGCGCTTGCAGTTCAGGAATAATGATGTTCTTAAACAGTGATACATATCGATTACCAGTGACAGAAACTGTTTTGAAACCCGTCTGTGTGACGTCCCCGAAAAAATGTAGCAATTATCAAATCAGGATTGACGCCACACCAGATTATCACTTTAGACTGATACCAGGGTATATAGACAAATGCATGTGAATTTTCTGTGGTTCCACATTCGACAATTTTGAGTGCCAACAGTTTTAGAGAGTTCATCTGTCCAAATAACAGTGTGGAGCCAGTTGTGCTACTCTTCCATCTTATTAAATACCAATTTCGCAAAATCTCGGCCAGAGTCGAAGTCAGGAAGTTTCAGTTCATGAGGTTATGTTGCAACTTGTAGGGATACCGTTGCAAAGTTTTTCGCAGTGCTCGCCAGACATTTTCGTATGACAGTTTTGTCTGCCTCGAAATTTCTCGAGCACTGCAATCCCCAAGTACAATAATAATCGCCGACATGGATTGCACCGTTTGCTCCATTGTCGTGGCAGAAGTTGCGTTTGTTGAGGGAAGTCCATTTCTTTCACGTGACGCCAAAGAACCTGTGGTTTCAAATTTTTTCATCATTTTGTTTAATGCAGGAGAATTTATTAGTACTTTGCTATATCACATACACTTCATGTACCGATGTCCTCGGAATGCCGCGATGGAATTTTCTAAATTTTATAATACAGTTTAACTCAGATGGCTTTCTAAAATACGGCCAGCATTTGATGCATATCAGCTTCAACTACCATTACCTGCTGCAGTTGCTGCATATTTAAATCGTTTGTTGTTTTGCATAATCTAAAATCAGAAACCAAACAGCAAAATCTGTTGGTTGCCAACGGATCATTTATTTTTGTTGACACAGAAAACCCGGTTTCCTTTCCATCCGTTTCGTGCAAACCGTACCTTTGTATCTTGGTTTGTTTTCGAATTATTTATATTTAAATTTGTCCTGATTTTACGATCACCCACTATTAGTCTTCAATAAATTATAGAGATGTAAAATTTTTGCAGTTATTTTATTAAATTAACAATATATTAATAAAAACTACAAGTATAATAAAAGTTTAAAGTTTTCAATATTTAATTTTCCGTTTTCAATTATAACATTGAAATTGCTTTATACATGAATATTTTCAAAATTGAAAAAATAAAATGTTCCATATTTAGATAGTTTTATCATTAGATAAGCAGTAAAACGTGTATTGTTATTATACAAGTACTCTTAAGTACTTGTATAATAATAATACTCTTGTACAGTAACAGTACTCTTGTTTGTACTCTTAAGTTTTTAAATTGTAAAGGATACTTAAATATTTTTTTTTTATTTATTTATTTTCATCGCTTTTTAATTTTAATGGGAATAAATGCAAATATTTCGTGATTGTTTGAGTTGTTATATTCACCGTTCAAATTATTTCTATAATCTGATTAATTTCCAAATGCGATTTTTTATCACATGCTTAATGTTTAGTTCCTAGTAAATTATTTACGAAAAGAAATAGCGATTTCATAATTCCAAAACAAATCATTTGAGCACGTATCTCTTCAACTACATTTGAAATATCCTCGTAAATTGCATTTATTAACTGAAAATATGAATAATAAAATTTATTCTTGCTATATGTTTCGTCCATATTGATTCGCTTTTGATAATGCAAAGTGATTTAGCCATAAATTTACTTTATGTCTTCCAAAAGTTTATGATGATGATAAATTCTAATTTGAGATATGGGAAGCTTGTTAAATTTATAAAGCTATTTCAATATATTTTCTTACATTATACTAAAGGTATGTAAATTTTTAAATTTATGTTAATAAACTAAAACTTGCGTAAATTAGAACTGCACTTAACATAAAAGCTTATAATTTTCCGTTTTTCCGATTTCATTTATAACTTTTATTTTGAATTATACATGAATATTATCAAAAATGTGTAAATAAATTATTCCTTATTTAGATAGTTTTATCATTAGGTTAACAGTAAAAAATATTTATTATAATTTTATTTTGTGCTCTTAAGCTATTTATATTGTAAAACTTTACAAATTATATTGTAAATGTTTTTTTTTTTTTTTCTTACAGTTTTATCTTTGATGGGAATAAATACAAGTATTTCGTGAATAAACATATAATACACAACTGCAACATAAAATATAACTACTAAGAATATATTTGTTAAAAGTACTTAGTCATGCTCACTAATGCACAAAAACAATAACTTTAATAAGAAATTGTACAATTGAAAATAAAGTACTATATAAAATCAACGCTTTGAGCCACCTTCGAGAAAATATGAAGGCTAAATGATTTAAATTTCGGAAATGAATGCTTCCTGTGACATAATAAATACATTAAGCATTTAAAGATTAAGGGGACAGTGGACTTTAGTTTGATCGAAATCATTTATATCAAAATCGTCGCAAAAAGCCTATTCCTGGGGTATAATAGAACCGAAACAGTTTTTTCATATTAAAATATCGTTTATGAAAGTTTTAAGAAGTAAATAATAAAGGTAAAAATATTTGTATACTTTAAATCTGTTTTTCTCAAAACTAATTTTTCAGCGATTTTATAAATGCTCTTTGCGACGTAATTTTTAATCAATATTTATGAAATTGATAAGGAAGTATTATGATATTGTTTAAAAAGAAATTGTGTAAGCTTTTTAAAATTCGTTTTCATTAAGATAGTCAAATTTGATTTTTTACTTATTAAAAGGCAAAATTTTGATGAAAATCGATAAGGAATTTAGAAAAAAAAATCTGTAAAATATTAATTGTTAAAGAGAATATAAAACTCTTACACAAATTTCTTTTTAATGGAGCTTTAAGCGAGAAAAATATAAAGCAAGAAAATATCTCAAAAATTAAAACGCGAGGTGCATTTTAAATTTTCGTTTAAAAATTTAAATTAAAAAATAATTTTTATAAGATTGGAATTTTTTTCGAAATCGTTTTATATGCTTTTATTGACATGTATATATGCACAAAATTTCATATTGCTATGATGACAATTAAAGAAAAAAATGTTTAACGTTCACCGTCCCCTTAAGAAAGATAATATTTCGGCATATTATATCTCACGAAGGAAGCATTCAACTCCCAACTTTTAGTCATTTCGTCATTATACTTTCCTAAGACGTCTCGAAACGTCGATCTTATATTTTATCTTTAATTGTACACGTTCTTATTGAAATTCTTGTTTCTGTGCACCAACGAAAAAGGGTATGTATTTTTAACATATACAGTCTGAGTAGATATTTTGTGAATGTTTGAGTTATTATCTTTACTATTGATATTTTTTCTGTTTTCAAAATAAAGTTCAACATAGAATAGTTTTAAAAAATAAACTAAACTAGTTATTTCCTCGATAGAAAATATACAGTTGTAAGCTGATTAAAATAGAAATGCAGGATTTTCAACTTATGCTTTATGTTTAGTTCCTAATAAATTATTTACGATGAGAAGTAGATATTTCATAATTCCAAAACAAAACATTTGAGCACGTATCAGCCCATTACATTTGTTATATCCTCGTAAATTGCATTTATTAATACCATAATATGAAATATAAAATTTATTCTCGTTGCATGTTTCACCCATGTTGATTAGTTATTGACAATGCGAAGTCCATTAGTCATAAATTTACTTTATGTCCTCCAAAACTTTATGACGACACTAAATTTTAATTAGAGATATGGGAAGCTTGTAAAATTTCTAAAGCTATTTCAATATATATTTCCAACAATACAATAAAGAAGTGTGGGCTTTTTGACGTTATGCTATTAAATTAGAAGTTAAGTTAGTTAGAACTGCACATATAGTAAAAGATTATAACTTTCCGTTTTCAATTTTAAGTCTCACATTTAAAGTTTTTTTGTTTATTTTATAATAGGGGAGAGTAGATGATATTTAAAAAAATGTAATTTTATCTGCATGATTCTCGTTATCTGAATACAAAAGTTTTATGTAATAAAACAGTTACAGATGTTATTGAGTTTTAAAATTTTTCAAAATATAATTTTTGCGAATATTTCAGCATACTGTACTGCTTATGTTCTTTGCATTTTAAGGTTATGCGTTCTAAATATAAATGATATATTACAATTTAGGATTAGTACTGTAATTTTGATTTATTTTTGACAATCCGAGGAGATTAAACCAGTTAAATCATTTCAGGATGTCCCTAAATATTTTGGTAATTTTTAATGGTAATATGCAAAGTCGGGAAACTGTTGGAAAGTCTTTCGAGAATTTTTCCTTAAATTAAACTGACTGGAATTCGTTTTCGAACTTGATAATAAATATTGATAAATGAGTTAAACTTACTTTTTCCATGATTTCAATATTTAAGTGTCATTGTGTTTTAGCATCTAATTTGTAGCCTATTTCGTAAGAAATAATGTGGATATTTCATAAATGTGGATATTTCAACAGATAATACAAAGAAATTTATTTATGAACATATTAAATAACTAGTCAGATATGGCAATCAAAAAACTTTATTTTATCACATATATATTAATACTTCCAGAAAAATGAAACATTGCAACGTCATTGTTTATGTAATTTACAGCAAAATCTAATCTGTAATAACTTATTTCAAGTTCTAACTGAATCAGAAATTTGTTGAAAATTAATATTTGCGATAGAGTTATTGCAGAAATCCAAAAATAAACTGGATAGAAATGCCGTTTACTCTAAAAATTAAAGAATACTAACTTATACCAGGGACAAACTGAATTTGAAGTTTGATGAAACTTCGTGCATTAAATACTGAAATAGAGCTATTGCGAGAATCATGATTAATGCCGCATAGCAGCGCCACCTGTTGAGCGATTAACTCCAAATATTAAAGAGTACTAAATCATATTATAATCTAACTGAATCTAGAGTTTCATGAAAATTCGTGCTTAGTATCTGAGATTGAGCTATTGTGATAATCTCGAATAATGTCGCCTAGAAGCGCTATATGTTGGGTAATTTAATTTTTAAAAAAAGAGAGAGAGAGAGAACCTTATTATAACAATGTCTAAAATAATCTAAAATTTTATGAATATCTCTTCATCAGTTCTTTTCCAGTGAGGAAATCCAGTGTAGCAACCCAGTATTTCCACACTGGAAAATAAATAAGGAACGGAATTTCATAAAATTTTACATTCCGCTAGTCATTCATACAATAAAATTTTAATTTTTTTTTTTTTTTTTTTTTTTTTTTTTTTTTTTTTTTTTTTTGTAAATTGTGTAAATTTTTTAAATTGTGTACCGGTAACAACCGGTAGGACGAAAAACGCCAAACAATAATCAGATCATGTTAATATTAGGAACTACCTAACTATGATTTTTTAAAATTCTATGCATTAGTTCTTTAAATAGCCTGTCTACAAAATTTATGTCACATACAGACAGACTAACTGACAAAAAGAAAAACATCATTTTTCTTTTTTTTTTTAATTTCTGACCCCTAAAACGTATAAATCGGTCAAAAACCGGAATTCGAAAATTTCCACTTATTCAATAGTTTCTTCATGTAAAGATAGAAGAAAGTAAAAGCAATGTAAAATGTTCTTATGTAAAATATTGCATTACAGTAGTCTTCAAAATATCGAATTTTTCTCAATTTATAAACTTGTGTTATCGTTGTTCCACTTTATGAACTTTGCAGTACCGTATGTTTTAAACATCCAAAATTTTTCATTTATGATATTTTTGTTACATTTTAATTAATTTATGATGTATAATAAAAATTGAACGAAAACTATTTAGTGTTCATTTTTTTAAATACCGTAAAAATGTATCATATTCTTCTTTGCTAACTGTACTTTAATGTCAGAGAAATTTTTAACTGCGAATGGACAAAATTGAATTTAAAATCATAAGGGAGAACCCGTCGAATTTCCCCGAAAGAAAATGTTGAACGAACTGTTTCACTGATTTATAATAAACATAAAAAATCAATTACGATAAAAAATGCACTTTACATTGCTAAACCTAACTCTTAAACAAATTATAGTTAATAAAATAATATTTCTATAAATCTCAGTTGTAGAAATTATTTAAATGAAACTTTAATCGTACATGCAAAGCAGTAAAAAGTAATAAAGATCTTTTATTATGAAAATGTTATAAATTAAGGCTCTTAAGCTAGTATTCCAACATGAAAAACGGCAAAAATGTATTTCATTTTCATTCATTCGTAATTTTTTTTTTCCCGTGAAATTTAAATCATCATTTTTACCATATCAAAATTTACATATGTACCTTGCATGTTTGTACCCATCTTTAAAAAAAATGGTTATTTTAATTTTATCATTTTAAAAAATAATTTTAATTCAAAACCTAATGTCTCGATGTTATTAGCTAAAACAGATACTATTTATGTTATTTTAAATGCAAATGATATTTTCTAAATAAAACAAAAAAAAATTCACACTTTTTTTTATAACAGACGATATTTTTTGACACAACACGTATTTTAATTAAAAATATTTTCACTTTTAATAACTTAAAATGGCAGCATAAAGATAGAGTAACTTGCATTTTCTCGGCTTTTTTGCCTTTGATTTTTGCCTTTTGATAGAAATGGTGTACTTCTATTGCCACAATTGGAAAAACGGTAATAAAAACTACAAAAAAATTAATATCTCAAAAATAAATTAAGAAACAGTTTTCAAACAAATTGCATTTAAAAACATATTTTTTCCTTATACGACGGTGTAAAAACTGAAAGTGTGCAATGTTTAGAAATGAAATATTTGCAGTATCCAAAATCGCATAGCCGAAATTTCATTTCAATTTCGAAGTGTTGCCATTCGCAAAATGGCATATGCGTTACGCCCGAATACGTTCGCCTTTTATAATATAGATTTATAATCCTAAAACATGATTTTTTTTTAGAATGTACATCATATTAGATGTGTACTTCGTTTTAAAATTTTATTTTATTACAAAATATTTTTATTTCATTTTTTTCTGATTTAGGATCATACAAGCGCAGATTTATTTCAATAAACCAAATGGATCTTCACAAAAGAATTTTAAACATTTTATCATTTTTCATTAATGCTTTCTTAAAATATACTGTGGTGGTTACTCGATAACCCCCCATATTTTTATTTTAATTCAATTGTATTAACTATTTTATTTCCTATCATCTCCTTTTTATTAATGTTCTCAATTTAAATATTATTTCGATTTCGTTTCTTTTGACATCGTCGCCTGTAAATTTTTCTTCCTTACATAGCTTATCGAATGTTCTAATCCGGTAAAATCTTGTTTGAATTCATTCCTTCCGGTTTAGAAAGCTTCTAGAATTATCTCGATCGTTCTATGGGTGGTATTTCCGGTTAATCGGGCCCTCCCCTTGGCCTATCAAATTCAAATCCACAGGTGACGTGATTTAACCAGCTAAGTGCCTAAGTGCTTGGCCTTCCTTCTTTAAGAGTTTGTCATTTTTTTTCCTTATTAAATTTATATTTCACCATACATTAAAACGTAGCTTGGCTTCTTTTTCCTCGCTCTCCCCATTCGAACGTTGCCAACTTGGCGTATTCCGGGTTTACAGTAACCCTTGTTCTTTTCTCTCTCCTGGCTCTGCGCCAGCAAGCAGTCCAGTGCAGTTGAGCGTCAGTTGAGTTCCGTTGAGTGTCACCGAGGCAGTTGAGAGTGATGCTGAGAAGTTCCGTAGATGCCGAGAAAATTTAGCGGGCACCGGGGCAAGTGAGCGCGCCCCGAGGCAGTTGTGCGGATGCTGCAAGATGGATGGTAAATCCTCCAAAATCGTCGTTAAGCTGCGAGCGGCAATGCACCTCTGCCGCTGCGATCTAAACTCTTTTGTTCATTTTATTCCGGCTACTCAGTATGTTCTAATGGTGTGATAAAAATCAGTTATTTGTCTTCATAAATGATTTATCATAGTTCTTTTCCAAAGAACTCTCTTCAATTTATTTCAAGTTTCTTCAAACCGATTTCCATATCATTATTTTTAGTGAATTCATTTTTCCTCTGAAGAGAATGCAGAGAATGTGATTCCTACTTAAAATATATCATAACTTAATTCCTCTTCGTTTCATGATAAATCGGCCATTAAGCGTAAATATAATTATCTGGGCATAAAACGGCATCCCCAATTGAAGGTATTGAATATTTTTTTTTGATTTTTCAGGCATATTCCTTCTGAAGTAATATTTGGTTGATATTCTAAGATAATTTTTGTCTTCATATCATTAAGAAAATGTTATCATGTTATCAAAATGCATACAAATACATACATGAAGAAAGGTTGTGTTAAAATACGTCGACTTATGTATATCATCCTTGTGGAGCATTTTTGTACGAAAATAATAATAATTCTACTTATATAAAAATGTACATGATAACAAATATATATAAAAAAATATTCAAGTCATGAAGTATTTCACAAGTGATTATAAATAAATAATCTTGTCTTCTTCAATTTTTTTCTCTTCATTTAATTGCGTCAAAGCCTATTCATTTGTCTACCTGAATTTGTCTTCATCAGCCAAGAAAATTCCAGGTAACTTTTCTTCTTATCATTTTATATTTTTTACAGCTTTGCTTTGAGTTATTATTATTATAGTTAAAGATTGCACTATTCAAGAACTATAATGGTTGCCTTTTTTTGGGTCGTTTGCTGGCATTCATCCAACACAATGTGCTTTATCCATTAATACGATCACCTAGCCTATATTTGAGATGAAATAAAAAATAAGTGTTCTCATCTTATCCCCTTCTTAAGCAATCACCATAGATCCAATCTTCTTTGATGCCGTGACCAACGCGTGACCATCTATTTCCTTTGCTGCTATTGTGTTTTCTTTATCTATGCATATATTCAACAAAAGAATAAATTATATCTTTATTATCGGGTCTTTATGCAGTGATCAATATTTTATATTTGTATTTTGTTGAGTGTGGTGTAATAAATGAATGCATAATATATTTTGATTTTATGCTGAAATATTTTTTTTTGGAACAGTAGATTATATTTAACATAATTTATTGATATATTTTTCTTGTCATGATATAATATATAACTAATATATATTTTATTTAACAAAGGTGCTGGTAAACATAATTGTTTATTTTAATATAAATTATTCTCTTCTCATAAATATAAGAATAGGTGTTTTGAGTGATATGATATATATTTACATAAAATTTTCTTGGGCCATGTTCTTTTGATCTGATCCTAAGAAATATATGTTAGTATTTTTCTTCTCTTCATCATACATTTATTTTTCTTCTTAATATATAAAAATGATATATAACGTAGATGAAATTCGTCAATATGTTAAATAATGGGTCAATTTATATGTTATTCATTATGTGACCAGTCTATAACCAAATTTAACCTGTCAATTATTGAGCTCTTATTTTAATTAACTCATCATGCCTCCCAAGTCAAAATTAAATATTGCAATACAGCCGTTCGACGGCAACCCTCAGACTGTGGAATTCTTCTTTGATCAATTGTCTGATATACACGAGTTAAATAATTTTTCCGATAAAGAACTTTTTGTTCTCTTCAAATCGAAACTCGAGGGTAGCTCCTTACTCTTCTTTCTTGAAACACAGTCTCAGTTCAAGAACTATAATTTTCAAGACATTCGGAAAACTTTTATAGACTACTTCTTACCCTCAAAAAAGACTGTTTCTCTCAAATCCTTGCAAAATTTAAAGTTAGATTCAAACGAATCAGTCAAAAATTTTGCATTTCGGCTGGATAAACAACTTCGGCTTGCCTACCCTAAATTGGATCCTCCTGCTCTCAGTTCATTAAAATTCACTCATTTTCCTGAGGCTTTGCCCAAACAAATTAAGCGAAAGATTTTAGAAGAAAATATTTCATCTTTTGATTTAGCTCTTGAACGAGCAAATTTTCTTCAGGATATATATGACTCTCCCCCTAAAAAATCATACGAAAATTATAATCAAGCCTATTGTTTGGATTCTGAAAAAGTCCATGATAATTCTACTGCTTCTAATAATGTGCTCCATAAGACTCCTATGAAACATACGAAGGATAAAATTTATGTCAATTCTCAAACTACCTTCTCACCTTTACAAACTCAAAAAGACAATTCTCATGCTTCTAGTAATTTTAAAAGAAAAGCTAGAACATATTCTCCTTCTCCAAATAGACAAGAGGCTACAGATAAACATAAAAATAATTTTCGTCAACATAGAGTTTATCGAAAACGTCCTTATCATCAGCCCACCTTCGACAAGTTTTCTCACAAAAAAAATTCTGCATCCTTTTATCACAAACGAGATGTTGTGCAGTGTGCGTTCTGTGGAAAATTCAATCATCGTATGGACCCATGCTACAAATTTAAAAATATTATTAATGCTTCGAATCAAAATTCTTCTTCTCAATTTTCGTCTTCTTCTCATTTTTCTCACAGAAGGAAAAACTACACCTCTCCTCAAAATAAAAACAATGTTTATCATTTAAACGAATAAGGGAGATTGGTTCTACTGACCGCCTTCTCTCCCGTAATTCTCATTCAGGGTCAGTACACTTTAGTGACAAAAGCAAACAACAATTTGACAAAAGCTCTTCAATCACTTTAGTATCGTCCACAGCTGTCCAAACTTGCCGTGTAACACCCAAATTTAACAAATCTTCATGTTCTTATAATTCGTTGACATCCAAACAAACTTTAGAAATTGATGATGATGTACAAGAAAGACATGTCATATGCAGTTCCTTTAATAACTCGTATGTTCTTCCATGCATACTGATAAACATACAACATAATGAAATCTCAACGTTAATTGATACTGGATCAAGTTTGTCCCTTTTGGATCAAGAATGCTTTAATAGCATTAAATCCAGGCTTCACTACAAATTCTTATCCAGAAATGTGTCTGTGTCTACTATAAATTCTAAAGTTTTTTTCAAAGGATGCATAGAGATTGCATTTAAAATCGATAAATTCTTTTTTCATCATGTCTTTTACCATACAAAGATACAAAATGTTCATCTTCAAGCCATACTTGGATTTGAGTTTATCAATAAACATTCCATAACCATTTCACCAAGCTTTAAGTCTATCTTGATTAAGGATAAACATATTCCTTTTCACAGTTATAACGAATCTCCTACTTGCTATTTTATGAATTCTGAATATACTTATGATATTTCAAATGTGCCATACTCTTTAGATGCACACAAAATGCCTTGTTATGAAGATTCTATATCAAATGATCTAAGTAATGGTACTTATACTGATAATATATGTGCAAATTATGATGACACAAATTTACAATTAGTTAACAATTATACAACCTATCCTTACAATTATAATTTTCAAAATAGTGGTTTGTTTACAAATAATGTTGCTAACACTGCTATCAATTTTCATAATCCTTATATTGATGGTAATTTTACTTATTTTTCTAACTATTTTCCAACTGATTATGGTAATGTTGTGAACTATTTATCTACTAATAATAATGTGCCTGGCAAGAATTTTACATCTGAAAATACCAATGATCTTAGTTATGTTGGTAAAAGGCAAACCCATTTAAATATTGGTAATAAAATTTTGGTGAATTCCAACATGGTACAATTACTCAATAGAGAATTAATCCCTCCTAATTCATTTGTTTATTTACATGTCAAGTACTTGAATCCTCCATCTGAATATTTTATTTTCAAACCCAATTTAAAAAATAAAGGTCTTGTGTTACATGAATCTTTGCATTCCAAATCTTCAATTCAAAATGATTTATTTTTGGTTGTATGTCAGAATATATCAAAGCTGGACATTCATTTAAATAAAAATTCAATTATTGGCGAATGTATTAATGTAGATGAGAAAGACATTGAGGAATACTCTTTTGATTTAGACTTTCAAGACGAATATTGCAATTTAATTTTACCATCTGAAGAGGTTAAGAGAAAACGTATCCAAGAACTGTCTCCAAATGACTTTGATCTAAAACACTTACCTCCTCATAAAAATGAATCTTTAACAAAATTATTGTGCAGTAAAGCTTTAGCTTTTTCCAAATCTCTTGACACTTTAGTTCATACCGACCTGGTCAATCCTCAATTTACTATGCTAAATTCTCATCCAGTCAAAACTCTACCTTTTCCTGTGCCACAGGCACTCGAGCAAGAAGCTCTTGACCAAATTAATCAAATGTTAAATGCTGGCATTATTGAGAGATCAAATTCATCTTGGGCGTGTCCCATGCTTCTTGTTAAAAAAAAGAGAACTGATATGTCGAAGCCTCAAAAGTATCGTTTGGCTCTAGATTTAAGATTGCTAAACTCTATTATTATACCATCTTCATATCCTCTTCCTAGAATTCAAAATCTATTGGTGCAATTATCAAAATTTAAGTATTATACTACTCTTGACTTGCCCTTTGCATACTGGCAGATCGCTGTACCTAAAGATATGCAAGATAAGCTCAGTTTTACTACTCCATGGGGAATTTTTACCTACTTGCGTCTCGTATTTGGCTTGAAGACAGCTGCAAGCACTTTCCAACAATTAATTGATTCAGTTATTCAATTATCTCAAAGTGATTCGTGTTATGCATACCAAGACGACATTGTAGTTGGCGCTAATTCATTTGAAGAAATGACCATGAAACTCACAAAGCTCTTAGACACTCTTATTGCTAACAACATTACTCTGTCTCCTGAAAAATGTTCCTTTATGCAAACAAGCATTAATTTTTTAGGATTCCAACTCACAGATCATAAAATTCTTCCTATTACAAGTAACATTTTAAAAATCACTTCTTTTCCAACGCCTAAAACCAAGAGGCAAACGAAAAGTTTTATAGGTTTATGTTCATTTTATAGATCAATTATTCCTAATTTTGCTAAATTGATTACGCCTCTCTTTGAAGTCACCAAACCTAAAAATAAATTTTCTTGGAAATCTGAACAAGAAAATGCATTTAAAAAATTACAAGACATCTTCTTTCAAAAACCTATGCTCAATCTTCCTAAGTGGAATGAAACCTTTTATATTAATACAGATGCATCAAAGACAGCAATATCAGCTGTTCTTATGCAGAAATTTGATGGTGAACTTAGACCCATCTCCTATTATTCTAAAACTTTGTCTCAGTCTGAAAGACAATACCCTGCCATGAAATTGGAACTTTATGCCATTTACAAAGGCATAACGGCTTTTAAATATTATATTTTTGGTCGACCCTTTATTCTATTATCCGACGCCAAACCTCTTAATAATTATAAAAAGGCTACATCACCAGCTGATATTACTACTCGATGGATGTTAGAACTATCTGAATACTCGTACACATTCCAACATGTACCAGGCAAAGAAAATGTCTTAGGAGATTTTCTGAGTAGAACACCTCACATTCCTACTGAAGATCTCCATAATAATCCAGATCTTATTTCTACACAAGAACCACTGCCAATTGTAGATAATCAAAAAGATCTACATAATGAAATTCCTCACTTTCCATGTGGTTTAGTTGACAAAATGCACCACACATGTCATCTTCAAAGTGACTCTTCACATCCAAATAATGATAATAATCAAGATCCATTATTAGAAATTCTTGATCACACCATTTTCTCTGAACAACAAAAAGACCCAAATATCAAAAAAATTTATGAAGATCTTAAAAATAACAAAAGATCTAAAAGTTTAAATGGTTACTATATTAACCCAAATAATGATTTACTTTGCTACAATGGACATTTTTCTTCAGAAGATATTGAGCTACATAAAGCTGTTTTACCTTTGTCACTTAGAGCAAAAGCCTTAAGAATTGCTCATGTTACTCATACTGGAATTCATAAAACTATTGTTAATTTAAAGAAAAGATTTACCTGGAAAACCCTTGTTTCTGATACCATTAATTATGTTAACTCTTGTGAAATTTGTTTAGTAAACAAAAATCATAAAAAAAATACTGCTCCATACTTACCAGCACCACTTCCAACAGCTCCCAATCAAAAAGTTTCTATGGATTTACTCGGCCCATTGAGAAATCGCCAATATGTCATGACCGTTATTGATCACTTTTCTCGTCATTTAGAATTATATGCCTTGAATAATATCAGCGCTGAGTCTGTTACAAAAGCTTTATTACATTACATTTCCACTCATGGAAAACCCGAATTAACTCTCACTGATCATGGCTCTCAGTTGACTAGTGATATGTTTTCTTATTTTAATAAAAAGCTTGGCAATAAATTGGAACACAGTTCTGTAGCCCATCCCCAGGCTAATGGATTAAGCGAACGATGTAATTCTCAAATAAAATCATCTGTGAATACAATGGCTTCACAAGGATGTGATGTACCAACTGCTCTAAAAATTCACCAATCCATATATAATGCTACACCTCATCCAGCTACAAAATTCACTCCAACTCTTCTTCATTTTGGAAGAGAGGTAAATGACATTTATTCTAATTACAAATCTCAAGCTTCCTGGAAAATTCTATACTGCCTATGAAATTCATAAATTGATGGATGTCATTGAGAAAATATACTATAAAGCTTACAAGAATAACGAATCTTCTAGACAAAAAGTGTACCAAAAATCGAGGGAAAAATTAAAATTTGCCAACATCAATGTTAATGACATTGTTTATGTAAAATTTCCCACTGTGTTTAACAAAAAAGTGCAAGGCCCATACCTGGTGAAGAAAATAATTTCTCCTGTACTTATTCAAATTCAAGATTCCAATAATAATCACGCTTCACCCATGTTGATTCACACTAACAGAATCTTGAAGTTTCAAAAGAGAAATGAAGCATTACAATATCCTTCAGTTTCTTCTAAAAATGCATCACATGATCAAACATCTGTTGATAATGCATCTTCTACTCCTGTGAGACAACACTCTCCTACTCAAGTGTCTAATCATGATGCTGCTTGTAACACATCTCCTCGAATTCTTTCTTCTTCTGAGTGCCAACAAACATCTTCATGTTCCAGTAAATCGGTACAGTCACAAGCTCCTCCTGATAGCACTCATACTGGTGTTAGAAACAAGTCTACTCAATATAAAAATTATGATCTTCGCCCTCGCACTCATAAAATGTATAAAAAATGAACTAATCTTCTTTTCTTTTTTCAGGATGACTCTTGATTTGTAACATATTCAGTCAATACTAGTTCGACTGATATTCGAGTATGAAGAATGACTGTATAATTTTTTGTTTTATTCCTCCAAGCTGCAGGCAGCTGTTATTTTTTTTCTCTTCTTTATTTTAGTCTTCTTCTCCTTGAAGCAATACAATGGTCATCCTCCAACTGTATGTATGGTTTTAATATTTTTACTATTCACTGTATTCATTTCTAAACCATAATTATTGTAATAAGTATATATTCTCTCAAATATGCCATATACTACTACTTCTAGCCTTATAAAGTTTTTTAGTGCAATAGTTGGTGCTAAAATTGAGAAAGAATTTGTCCTTTTATATTCTTATTAAAATATCATGTCATTATTTAAAGTTATTTTTGACAAATGTTTATCCTACTAAGAAAAGTGGATTGTAATTGATGTAAGGTAAACATGAATATGAGTACTCATGAAATCATTTTCCCTATTGTGACTTATATAATAATTTCTCTTTACAATGCATGCATGCTCTAACAATTAACCTCTTTTAACAAAAAAATGATAATGCATGATGAACTTATGCATACTAATATTTCTACTTTTATTGTTGACCTAAAAAAAAATGAATGACTCACAATAAGTATTATTTTTTGTATACATCTGAGTATTTGAAAGTTATTAAAGATTTAAAAAAAAAGTTTTTTGTTATACTATAATTATACTTTGGATCCAAAGATGTCGGTTGAGTCATTATATATTTATATAAAGCAAATACTTGATATATGACAAATAAAAAAAATGATCACTTGTTATTTCAAAATGTTTGAAAAATTGCAATTAAACATTCAAAATATCTTATATAAATTTTTGACATAATAGGTTTTTGTTTGTAAGTTGACATTATCAAAGTTATATACAAGATTCATATGTGTATATAAGTTCTTTTTATCAGAATATAAATACCCTATGTTTTATGTTTATTTAGAATGAAAATAAACATCATTTTTAGGATGATTATAACGAGTCATATATTACGTACGCCAAGCATTAAACATTAATATTCCTAGACCAATGGTGAAAAAACAGTAGATTAAAGATAGATAACTTTAACTTTTTAAACTGTGCATTTTTATTTGATGGAGTTAATCAGACTGATTGCTGAACGCGTCATATTATGTACGACATGGATTAAACATTAATATTCCTGAGCTCGTCACATAGAAATTTTAAATGAAATTTCCGCTTAAGAATTTTTGAAACTTCTTAACATCGCACATTTGAAATTTTTGCACCTTTGTGTAGAAAAAATGCACTTTTTAATGAATTTTGTTTGAAATCTCTATCACAATTTATTTTTAAATTATTAATTCAAATTATTAATTTAAATTATTAATTTAAATTAATTTTAAATTAATTTTAAATTATTAATTTAAATTATTAATATCAGTTTTTAGACACTAAACTTGGACCAATCACAAAACGAATAAAATAAAAAATAGAAGTATTTCAATGTTAGACATTAAACTTGTAACAACCAAGAAACGAATAAAATTAAATATGTTGCGGAAATCAACCAATAAAAAGATTCACATATACTTCACTTTTCCCAATTCTCTGCCGAAAACAACAACTATTTTTTCCAATTTTTTTTTTAAAAGTTACGTTCGCGCATGAGCAGATAAATCATATTTCATTGAAATGCTCGCTCTCCGGGATCACCTAATTTTAATATCAAAACAAACATTCTGCACCACGAATAGTTTAATGAAATTTTAGTTTTATGATGAAAGTGTGAAGACGCAATTTGTATTTTCTAATTCGTTCGTAAAATCTGGTATCAATGAATTATTTTATACTTTTATGAAGAGAATTTCTGTGCTCTTCTATGACAATTTATATATATATACACATATTTTAGTATTAAAAACGGTATGTCTTTCAAGATCTTTCAGCAGAAATTTAGGATAAATTGCAAGAAGTTCTTAAGCCGAGTAACATTGCCTGTATGTCTGTGATAATTCTCATTTCAGTACAGAAATTCAATTATGACAGGATAGATTTAGAAAAGAAAATATTCCTTTTAAGCTCTAATTCTCCTCCTTTACGGCTATTAAATTACGTGATCTCATGTAAGAGAAGAAGTTATCCAGTCTATTACATTATTAGTGAGTATTTCTAGACTTAGAGGTATATCTCTGGCATGTTACGTTTAATTAATATAAACTAAGTTGTATTATTGAGATTTATTTTAGTCCTTTTTCTTCTTTTTTATGATTTTATTTCTGATCTTTTAAAGGCTTTATAAAATGATATTTATAGAACCTTATGCATTGTAATAAGTATCTATAAAAATAACTTTTGGGCAGCAGAGTTTTTTGAGATAAAACCATATTTGAGTGTCTTAGGAGGGAATGCAGATATTAAAGTAATCTTCTGAATTAGATTTAAATAGTTATTTCGATATTGGTGTTATAAAGTTCGATTTTTCTAATTCATTGAAATGTTTTACAGTTTTTAATGGAACCAAATATGTAAATGTATTTATTTTTTACATGAAAATATTCCGCTTACTAAAATAATTATACTCTTTAATATTTGAAACGCAGACTTCGAGTTTGATACAAATTAATAAACATTCAAAATGAATATATATATATATGTGGGAGCGACTCTTTCTCCAACAGCCAAGTATCATGTCTTGTAAGGTTCTTCATATCGCAACTCTGATAGAAAAGGTCTTTAGAAAGCAGACGATTTTCTGAAAAACTCCATTCAGACGAAAAGCCGAAGAAAAAAAGAAATGAACGGAAGAGATCGTTGGATGGAATGTGGGGAGAGTGGGTGTTGATTTTAGAAGAATGTTGATTAAGATGACGCGATTAAGAGGTTTTAATTAAAGTTTCCTTTTGAATGTTCGAATTGTAAATATTAATATGTAAATATCTTTTTTGTAAATATTAACGTTTAATATAAGTCATTTAAAAGTTTAAAAACGGTATCAGAATTTAATTTACCTCCGAGTTTATTTACTTATGTGTTCGAAAGAACTTTTATAAGAAGAATCTCCATAAATTTTGGTGTCAGAACCGAGACAAACGAACGCCCACAGAGAAGAAATATATATATACTTTAAATAATCTGGAAGCCGTTATTATTTAGAATTGTGATGGAATCCTTGCTGGAAATTATTATGAGGAAATCTTTTTTGAATATATGTTTAATGATATGAAGCTGTTGGATACTGCGACAACAATGCTGTTTAAATGTGTGAAGCTGAGCATCTGATTATGAAGTGAGTTTATTATTTCATTTTTCTTTTCAATAATGGAAAAATTAGTTGATTTAAAGGAATTAGAGTTTTCTTTGAAAACTGAAAAATCAGCTAGTATTAAGATATTGCACAAATTAATTTTTGGAGAAATCGGTGACAGAAATAATCGACGTAGAATTCGGAATTTTACTGAGTTTACGTTTGAAGTAGATTCCGATGAATATCAAACTAAATTCAAAGAAATTAAAGATAATTTTTCTGTTAACGACTTAATTACCATTTGCAATGTTTTGTGTATAAATAATTCGGGATTTTTTGATGAAATTGCTGCCAGAATAATTTCTAGTTTATGTGATTTTAATATTTTAAAAATTAATATGATAGCCGATGTAGGTACTCTTAGTGATGACGAAAGTGTTGATGAATTTAATGATGATTTACAAGATAAAACTAAAAATATTTCAACTGTTTTGGAGAATAATATGAGAAATGATTCTGGTAGTTCTAATTGTGAAAGTAATGAAAATCAGAAAATTCTAATTACTGATTATGTTATTAAACCAAGCATTTCTATTAATGATATTGAAAGTATGATTACAATGTTTGAAGGTACTCAAGTACAAAATATTAATAAATGGATTGCCGATTTTGAAGATATTGTTTCATTATTTAACGTTAGTGATTTGCACAAATTGATTTTGGCTAAACGCCGTATGACAGGCAAAGCAAAATTATTTCTTGAAAGTGAAACAAATATTAATTCGTGGTCTAAATTAAAAGCCCTACTCATATCTGAATTTGGTCAAACGTGCAATTCAGCTGAATTACACGAATTGCTGTCCAAAAGAAAAATTAGACCACATGAATCGTTAGATGAATATTTTTTAAATATGAAACAATTATGCTCAAAAGGCAATATTGAAGATTCTGCCCTTATTCAGTATGTAATAAATGGAATTAATGACCCCATTTCTAAAAAATCTTTTTTGTATGGTTGTCCCAATATTGCTGAATTTAAACAAAAATTAAAGATTTATGAAAAAATAAGATCGGAGTATGAAAATGCAAAATTTCATAAATATGAAGGAGCTAAGCCTAAAATTAAATCCGAAGTTGAAGTTAAGAACAAATTTAAGCCTGTAAAGCCAAATATGTGTTGTTTTAATTGTGGCGGGAATAATCATAAGAGTATTAACTGTGTAAATAAAGATAAAGGGCCGCTTTGTTTTGCTTGTAACGCTTATGGTCATAAATCATTTCAATGTAATAAATCTAAAGATACAAGTGTTAAAAATGCTCAGTCACAAGTAAACATTTTTACATCCCAAGATTTAATTCTGAAAGAGATAAAGCTTTATTCTTTGCGTTTAATCTCTTTAATAGATACTGGTAGCCAAAAGACTTTGTTAAAGAAAAGTATTTATGATAATTTGAAGAACTTTGTAGAATTAAAACCTACGAGTATCTCTTTGACCGGTCTAGGAAAAGCCTCAATTAAACCAGAAGGTTGTTTCAATTCAGAAATCGAAGTAGATGGTTCAAAATTTAAAGTTACTATTTTTGTCGTTAAGGACAGTTGCATTAATTTCGATTTAATTATTGGCACTGATGTTATTCATCAAGGTACATTAACTTTTTCTGAGAATAAAGTGAAACTGTTTAAAGCTGAAGTTCAGTCTAATGATTTTTTAGTTAATATTGTAAATGTTTTGGATGAGCCTAAAATTGATTTAACTCACATTGCTGACAAAAAATTACGTTCAGAGTTATACTCTTTAATTGAAAATTATGTACCAATTAAAACTAAAACAGTAGATGTTAAAATGAAAATTAATTTAACTGACGAAATCCCAGTTTGTTCTTCTCCTCGAAGATTACCGCCATGCGAGAAAAAAATAGTCGAAAACCAAATTGAGTGGCTAGCTCAGGGAATAATTCGAGAAAGTTCTTCTAAGTTTTCTTCGCCGGTTGTGTTAGTCAAGAAAAAAGATAACACAATGAGACTTTGTGTTGATTACAGATGTCTTAACAAAAAGACAGTACGTGAGCATTTCCCCTTGCCAGTTATTGATGATGTAATAGACCAATTACATTCTGCCGAAGTATTTACCACCATAGATTTGAAAAACGGTTTCTTTCATGTAGATGTTGAAGAAGACTCGCGGAAATACACCTCGTTTGTTACTCATGAAGGACAATACGAATTTTTGAAATGTCCATTCGGGTTGACCAATAGCCCTAGTGTTTTTCAAAAGTATATTTATAATGTATTTCGAAACCTATTAAAAGATCACATTGTTGTCATTTATATGGATGATTTAATAATACCTGCTAAAAACGAAGCTGAAGGTCTAGAAAAATTAAAACTTGTACTCGAAACTGCATCGGAATATGGATTAGAATTAAATCTTAAAAAATGCAATTTTTTGAAGCGTAAAATTGATTTCTTGGGGTATAGAATCATAAATGGTAAATTGTATCCCTCTCCACTGAAGACTAAAGCAGTAATAAATTTTCCCGAACCAAAGTGTACCAAAGATGTTCAAAGTTATTTAGGATTGACAGGATACTTTCGAAAATTTATAAGAAATTATTCGGTTATAGCTAAACCGTTAAGTGACCTGCTAAGAAAGGATTCAAAATTTAAATTCGATATAGAAGAACAAAGAGCTTTTAATGAACTCAAACGTATTTTGTCGACAGAACCAGTACTTTTAATTTACAATCCCAAAAGTGCGACCGAAATCCATTGTGATGCCAGTATTGATGGCTATGGAGCTGTTTTAATGCAACAATCTCCAGTAGATAATCAATTTCATCCAGTTTATTTCTCAAGTAAAAAAACCACCGAAGCTGAACGGAAGTACATTAGTTACGAATTAGAAGTTTTAGCTGTAATTGAAGCCCTGAAAAAGTTTAGAGTATATGTGCTAGGTATCCCATTTAAAATTGTAACCGATTGTAATGCATTTAAAATGACTATGGATAAAAAAGAAATGAGTACAAAAATAGCTAGATGGGCAATAATGTTATCCGATTTTGATTATGTTATTGAACATAGACAGGATAGCAGTATGAGACATGTCGATGCATTAAGTAGGTATCCTATTTGTATGGTAATCCAAGATAGCTTAACTTTAAAAATTATCCAAGCTCAAGAAACCGATGACCATATTAAAACAATAAAAGAAATCCTAAAGGTGAAATCTTATGATGATTATCTAGTTAAAAATGATGTTCTTTATAAATGTGTTAATGGTAATGATTTATTAGTTGTACCGGAAGACATGCAAATGAATATAATCAAGGCCGCTCACGAAAAAGGTCATTACGCAGTTGCAAGAACAGAGAAAAGTTTAGAAAATGATTTTTACATCCCTAAAGTTAAACAAAAAATTGAGAAATGTATAGCAAATTGTGTTCCCTGTATTTTAGTTAATAGAAAATGTGGTAAAGAAGAAGGCTTACTTCACCCAATAGAAAAAGAAGAAACTCCATTACATACGTACCATGTTGATCACTTAGGTCCATTAGAAAGCACTAATAAAAATTACAAACATATCCTTTCGGTCATTGACGCATTCACAAAATTTGTTTGGTTGTATCCCACAAAATCTACCGATGCTGCCGAAGTAATTTCTAAATTAGAAATCCAAAAATCTATCTTTGGAAATCCAGTTCGAATTATATCAGATAAAGGTCCTGCATTTACCTCTAAAGCTTTTGAAGATTATTGCATCAATGAAAATATTAAACATATCCCGATTACCACTGGATTACCCAGGTCTAACGGCCAAGTTGAGCGTCTAAATTCTGTCATAATATCTGTTCTGTCTAAATTGTCTGTCGATAATCCTAAAAAATGGTATACACATGTAAGCAACGTCCAACAGGTGATAAATTCGACTTTTCTGAGAAGTATAAGCACAACTCCTTTTGAATTGATGTTTGGTACTAAAATGAAACTAAAAAATAACATTGAAATTACTAGTCTTCTGAATGCTGAAATACAATCTGATTTTACAAATAATCGCGAAGATATGAGAAAAAATGCTAAAAAACAGATTTTAAAAGTCCAAGAAGAGAACCGTAAAACTTACAACCTCAGACGAAAGAAAGCTAACAAATTTAAGATTAATGATGTGGTTGCTATAAAACGCACACAACAAGGTCCAGGTTTGAAGTTAAAACCAAAATATTTAGGTCCGTACAAAGTCATAAAAGTAAAAAATAATGACACCTACGATGTAAAGAAACTTGGATTCAACGAAGGACCCATGGTCACCAGTACATGTGCAGAGTACATGAAACCGTGGACGGACGAAGCTTGAGAAAAAAAAAAAAGAATTTCACCGATTGTGACACTATACCAACTATTGCAAAACGCAAGCCTCCATGAACATTTATTTATTTTAGAACATTAACTTTTCTCTTTAATTTTGGCAACAGCCAATTTTTTAATGTTTTCAGATTTAGAATGTTTTTTTTTACGATGTTAAGAAGAAGCGGGTTTATTTTCCCCTTCTAGAAAAACAGAATATGATTGTTAGAATTTAAACGAAAATTAACTTTTGTATATACTGTAAATAGTAAGCGTTTTGTAAGTTTAAGTGTCATATAAATAATTAGAAAAATAATGAAGCTGCCGATTATTTCACAAAGTTTCGATTTCGTTGCTTGACTCTGTTTTCGTATTAGTGTTCTGGTCTTTTCTGAAGGCGAATAACCCTGGAATGGTAAGTATTTTACTTACCTTTTTTAGTTTGTATGATATTTTATTATTGTATCCGAAATTTATGGCGCCCGAGAACAGGTACTGATTGCCTATTACTTGAATCAGAACTGAATAATATGAAATAGAATTATTTTAGTGCTTTGTTTATAATAGATAATTGCAATTGTTTTATTTTGATAAATTGATAGTTAGAATATTGATTTAAATAATGGATGCAATTAACAAAACAAAACGCACTACCGTGAGAAGTCAAACAACGAAATTAATTAATAGAATAGAAGCGGCAATTTCTGAAAATAGTGCCGATGAAGAATTGTTAGAACAATTTCTTGCTGAATTAGATTTAAAAGAAAAAGAGCTTCATTATCTTGATACTGAAATTCAAAACACTATTAAATTAGAAGATTTAGAAGCTGACGTTTTAAAATGTGATGAGTATAATTCGAATTTAGTAATTTGGAAAACAAAAGTAAAACGGGCCAAATTAAAATTAGAAACTAAATCTAATATGAATGTTTCTACTACGACAGTGAATAGCTCTCAAGAAAGAGTTGTAATTCAAGGATTGGAATCCATTCGTATAAATTTACCGAAGTTGGTAATTGAAAAATTTGACGGCGATCCCTCGGATTGGCAACGATTTTGGGATCAATTTGAAACAACAATTCATAAAAATTCTGAATTGTCTGACGTAGAAAAATTCAACTATTTAAAGTCATATTTGACTTCTAATGCTGCTAATTCAATAAAGGGATATAGCTTAACTAATAGTAACTATTTATCAGCAATAGAAACTCTAAAAGAAAGATTCGGGAAGAAACATTTGGTAATAAACTCACATCTTAATAAATTGTTATCACTTAATTCAGTTAAGAAATCCAATGATGTTTATGCACTTCGCAGATTATTGGACACTTGCCAAACCGAAATCCGTAGTCTTAATTCTTTAGGAATACAGATTGAAAATTTTTCAGCGTTACTCGCCCCCATTCTGATTAAATTATTACCTTCTGACATAGTGTTACAAATAACAAAAAATGCGGTAATGATGAAGAATTAAAAGTTACAGATATCATAGAATGTTTGAAAATGGAAGTCATTTCGCGAGAAAGAACTGCCTTTTTAATTTCTAATCAAGAATCTTCGAATGTAGATATTGCATCTGGAAAGTTAGTTCGCGACAAGCAGTCGCCAAAAACGATTCCTACCGCCTCTGGTTTGATTAATGAAACTGTATCATTTTCTAAACAAATTACATGCCCCGAATGTAAAGGAAAACATTTCTTGACTGAGTGTGAATTATTTAAAAATAAATCATTACAAGGTAAGAAGGAAAGTTTAAAGCAGTATGGTTATTGTTTTATTTGTCTCAAAAATGCAGGGCACATAGCCAAAAATTGCAGAAAATTCGTTAAATGCACTAATTGTTCAAAACGGCATTATAGAATTTTATGTCCTGAAAAAGAAAAGGGTAAATCACAAGAAAAAAATGAAAGCATGTCTTTGTCAAATAAAACTTGTAATCGTGCTGTGTTAATGCAGACCTTAATTGTACGTTTAGAGCTTAAAGATAAAAATAAACACATGTTAGTACGTTGTTTAATAGATTCTGGATCTCAAAGGTCTTATTTAAGTAAGAATGTTATTAATCTTATGGGATATAAAGCTGTGGGAGAAGAAAAAATGGTTCACGGCCTTTTTGGTGGGATTCAAGAAACACACCTTCATAAACAATATAAAATACATTTAAGTAATTTAGAAAACACCTTTAGATGCAATTTTGATGTCTATGATCAAGACAAAATATGTACTGAAGTTCCTAAAATAAAAAGTGGGCCTTGGATAAAGGAAGCTAAAAGACATGGTATAATATTCTCAGATTATGATGCATATACAGGGAATCAAAAAATTACAAATCAACAGGAAATAAGTTTACTTATTGGAGCTGATATTTATGGGAAGTTATTGACTGGGAAAATTAAATCCTTAAACCGTAATTTAACTGCTATACAGACAAAACTAGGGTGGACATTAATGGGAAAAACTAATATAGAAGATACAAATGATTCTACGAAAGTTGTTTTATCGCTGCACGTAAGTGAAGCCAAATTAACGGATTTGTGGAGATTAGATACTTTAGGAATTCTTGATCCAGGTGATAAAGAATCCAGTTTAGAACTTGAAGATATTGTAAAAGATCATTTCAACAGAAATATTCGAATAAACAATGAAGGACGTTATGAGGTTAGTCTTCCCTTGATTGTGGGACATCCCCCTCTCCCCAGTGGTCGGAAAATTGCAGAACGTAGATTGAAAAATTGCGTAGATTCCTTAAAGAAATCCGACAATTTAGATGCCTATGAAGCGGTCTTTAATGACTGGCTAAAAGAAGGTGTTATTGAAGAGGTCAAATCAACTCCAGGAACGGAAGCCGAATTTCTTTTGCCACACAGAGCGGTCATAAAAGAAAGAAGCCTTATTGAAAAACAATCTGATGCTCACTCCGATCCTACTTTTGATAAAACTGGAGCTAAATCTCCCTCATTCCCTTTCATTAAACAAAGGATATCTACAGATTCTAATGTTTCAGAAAAAGAATTGTCTGCAGATGACTCCAAATCAACTACTGAATCAAAATCTGTAGAAGATTTAAAATCTGATGATGAATTGAAAGATGAAACAAATTCAACAAATGAACAGATGTCTATAGATCTGACAAAATCTACAGATGAACCTGAAGATAATGCTCAAAATAAAAGAACCGATTCAACTAATGTTTCTCAAAAAGAATCTATTAAATTATCAGATTCAGATCAATCACCTAAACTAGAATTAGCTCTTCAGAGAATTAAAGGTTATGTATCTCTTAATGTTGATTCGGAGAAAGTTGATATTCAGAATGAAGATAATAAGATCAAGGATAAAAATGAAGAAAGTGAGAAAAACATTCCTGAAGTTCCAGATAAAATTCCTGCAGAAAAATCTAAAGTGATATCACCTATATTTAAGGAATCTAATATTCTTCCTGCCTCTCAACCAATTGAAAGTCAAGAAACAAATGAAAATGTTAGCATAGTCTTAGAAGCAACTAAGAAAACAGATTCATTTTACTTAAAATTGAATGAAACTATAGAATCTTGTAAAGCAAAACTAGGAATTTCTGAAATTAATGATGATCTTTCTTCAGATGAATCAGCTATTGATGACAATGCAAACCGATCAGATGAAGGTGAAGAAGATAAAACTAGTGCATTTGAAGCAAAAGAAGTTTCTGAAGAAGATGAAGATGAAGAGGAAAGCATAGAAGTATCTGATGAAGAAGTTGAAAATAAAGTAGATGGTACTCGATTGTCTAAAGGGGTTAAGTCCGACTTAAAATTAGGAAATCTTCCAACTTTTTTCTGGTCAGATTCTAGTAATGCATTATATTGCATAAAGAAAAGTGGAAGTTGGGCTCCCTTCGTGTACAATCATGTAAAAGAAATTAAATCGCTAAGTAATCCAGAAAATTGGCACTATGTGCCCGGGACTCTTAACCCAGCCGATCTACCTTCCCGTGGATATTCTGCAGAATCTCTTAAACAATCCCTCTGGTGGGAGGTTCCTGATTGGTTGAAAAAACCTCAAGAATTTTGGCTTAAATATATTTTAAATCCCGACTTAGAAATCATTAACACTAGAAAAAGAAAGACAGTGATCAATGTGATAAATATATCTCAAAGTCCAATTGAATTATACGAAAATACATCTTCATATTTGAAAATGATAAAAGTAACTGCCTGGATTTTTAGGTTTTGGAAGTATAAGCAGTCTAGAGTTGAAGGTAAAAGTATTCATAAAAGTTGCTTAAAAGATGTCCAACATCAACCTGATACCTGTACTGGGACTTTGCCTGATTCTAGTTTTAAACCTTCAGAAAATGTCCATATTCAATACCATGCCGAAATTCTACAGTTAAAAGAAAAGTTAGAAGTTTTGAAATCTAAAGCTGAAAATGCTCTTAAAGAGAAATACAACAAAACATCTGCTTCTTTGCTCTCTGATGTCAAAGCTGAAAAGGAAATCAAAGAGCTGAAATGTAAGAATTCTCAATTGCAAGATCAACTGCAAGCCCGTAAGTCACAAATAAAACTTAAATCAAGCCTTGGAGCTTTGACTATTGAAAAAGCTCGAATAGAAAATGAACTTCGAACAGATCGTAGAAAATTATTGCAAGAAAAAGAAGATCTAGAACGAACTGTTGTTGAAAATGAAAATAAATGGTATTTTGAGGAAGAAAAGTGTGAAAATCTTATTCAGGATTTAAAAAGGAAAATTGGCAATCAACAAAGAGAACGAGAGAAGGAGCAGCCAGATCATGCTTTGATGCTTACAGAATTGCAGAAACTTTTAGCTTTTGAAAGAGCAAACAAAGAAAAACTTGAAGAACAGATCGGTGAATTACAGCATAAAATAAATTCAAAGCTACCAGAAAAGAAAGCTTTAGATTATGAAAAATACATTGAAGACCTACAGAATAAATTCAAATCTACTCAGAACAAGTGTCAGTCTGCAGAAAATTTGTCAAAAAATCAGTTGATTGTGATACAGAAGCTTCAAGATGAAATGCATGATATGAAAACAAAAACTGGTTCTTTCTTAAGACCTATTAAAAAATTATACTGTCTCGAAATTGATGATAAACTAATGCATCCTTTTTTAGTTCGTAGAATTCCTGTCCCTCTAGATGACACGTCTGTTCCTGAGCCTGTAGACCGTGCCTCTGATCCTGCATCTGTAGTTGAGCCTGCGAACAGCACCCCTACTTCAGATTCTAGAACTCCAGCTGAGCCTGTAGACCATGCTTCTGATTCTGAATCTGTAGTTGAGCCTGTGAACAGCACTCCTAGTTATGATCCTGTGCCTGAGACTTCAGATTCTACAACTCCGATTGAGCCTGTGGACCATGCCACCGATCCTGCTCCTATTCACCAGTCTTCCTTGCCTGATGATGAGAACCGTCGATCACGATCTGGAAGAAAGCTGAAGCAGCCGCAACGACTGAACTTATAGAATAGTTTTGAGCTTCACTAGACCTGAACCTCAAAGGTGGGAGGATATTGCAAAACGCAAGCCTCCATGAACATTTATTTATTTTAGAACATTAACTTTTCTCTTTAATTTTGGCAACAGCCAATTTTTTAATGTTTTCAGATTTAGAATGTTTTTTTTTACGATGTTAAGAAGAAGCGGGTTTATTTTCCCCTTCTAGAAAAACAGAATATGATTGTTAGAATTTAAACGAAAATTAACTTTTGTATATACTGTAAATAGTAAGCGTTTTGTAAGTTTAAGTGTCATATAAATAATTAGAAAAATAATGAAGCTGCCGATTATTTCACAAAGTTTCGATTTCGTTGCTTGACTCTGTTTTCGTATTAGTGTTCTGGTCTTTTCTGAAGGCGAATAACCCTGGAATGGTAAGTATTTTACTTACCTTTTTTAGTTTGTATGATATTTTATTATTGTATCCGAAACCAACTATGACAAACCTCTGGACTGACAACTAATAGAATTTTAACTTTATTCTCGAAAAGACGAAAAGACGTAAGGTAAAAGAAGATGAAAAGACGTATGAAAGAAGACGAAAAGACGTAAGATAAAAGAAGACGGAAGACGTAAGAAAGAAAAGACGAAAAGACGTAAGGTAATAGAAGATGAAAAGACGTATGAAAGAAGAAGACGAAAAGACCTAAGATAAAAGAAGATGAAAGGACGTAAGAAAGAGAAGACGAAAAGACGCGAAAAAAAATATATGAATTTTTTCAAGAAATAATCTAAGCTTTGATAAACAATTTGAATAATGACTTCTTTTTTTCAATTAAGACTTTGGATGCTGCTGTGTTTTTTTTTTTCTTTATCTTTCCAGATGATCCAACTGCTGCTGCCTCCAAAGGGACGAGCATTCGAGGACGAAAGCCTAGTCAGGACGGCCGTTGTGGGAGCGATTCTTTCTCCAACAGCCAAGTATCATGTCTTGTAAGGTTCTTCATATCGCAACTCTGATAGAAAAGGTCTTTAGAAAGCAGACGATTTTCTGAAAAACTCCATTCAGACGAAAAGCCGAAGAAAAAAAGAAATGAACGGAAGAGATCGTTGGATGGAATGTGGGGAGAGTGGGTGTTGACTTTAGAAGAATGTTGATTAAGATGACGTGATTAAGATGTTTTAATTAAAGTTTCCTTTTGAATGTTCGAATTGTAAATATTAATATGTAAATATCTTTTTTGTAAATATTAACGTTTAATATAAGTCATTTAAAAGTTTAAAAACGGTGTCAGAATTTAATTTACCTCCGAGTTTATTTACTTATGTGTTCGAAAGAAATTTTATAAGAAGAATCTCCATATATATATATATATATATATATAAATTTATTTGTAGCAAAATCTGTAACGGAGCAAGAATTATTTTAGATAAAAGCTTTTGTTAAAAAATGTCAACTTGAATATATGTATCTTTCAGAACTAGACTAAATAATAATTCAATAAACGCATCACATTATAAATTCTGTATATTAAATATAATTACATTTACACATAAAAATCTTGGAATATTAACTGAATAACGAAACCAAAGTATTTTATGTTTGAAGTTCAATAGTTTTTAGACTAGGATGAAGAAAGAATTGTGAAATATAATTTAATTGGTCTGCTAGATTACAAAAAAATTATCACTTTCAATTCTTTTGAAATACCTTCCTTAACCGTAATAAAATTTGTCTAAAAATAATAAATGTATTAAATAGAAAGGATTTTAAGATTTCGTAAATTACTATATTGGTGTTATGAAACATTAGCAGAATAAACAAAACAGTTTTCCACTAACCACCTTTTTTTAGATTTTAATATCCATATTTTTTTATAAGGGAAAGAACAAAAATTAGACTATGAATTATAATTTACCTTAAATATGTAAGTAATATGTTTTATTTTATTTCTTTTTAAAGATTTTAAAGCAATATAAAAAAGTTTTAAATTTGACCTTCCACATATTTTTCTATCGAAATTGTTTTTATTTTTTATCATTGTGCGCGCGGCAGCGCGCTACAATAATATGATTGAGCGATGGTGCACACGGATTTTTCAATTTTTCTTTTTGCAATAACTAACTAAATACTTATCCAATTTTGATGATTTTTTTTAAAATGTTCGTCTGACCAAGAAGCACAACATAGCACAATTTTTTTTTTTTATGGCATACTGTAGGTGTACTGTAGAGTATTCTGAAAATCGGACAAAAATTTTGTGTCACAGTACTTTTCTCGAAAACTACTAAAGATAAAAACTTAATTTTTTTTTTAAACAAAAGACAAACTTTTTATCCCGGGGTAGTCATCGAGAAAACGTTATTTCGCTGGGCGGTTTTTCTGAAATTGCGTATTTTCCAAACTTGGTCATAAATGGGTATATCTAACGTTCTATTGCAGATAGAATGTTGCGGTAAAGTTTATTTTAAAGATTTTGCGATGCTAATTAGTCCTGCAAAAATTCATAGCTTTACGTTAAACAGTTTTTTTACAAGATGAAATAAAAGAATGGCAGTCATCAATCTAAGGTACTTGTGATCATCGGAGAGAAAAACCAGTTACACCATTCGATTAAGCATAAAAAAATACAGAATGCTTTTTTTTTTCTTTTTTTTTTAACTTAATTTTTTAACGAATTATGAATTTTTTTTAAATTTTTGACATGCTGATTTTTGTCATTTTTTAATGAATCATTTACTGAATAATTATGCACGGTGTCTAGCCCTGGTTGCTGTTAAATTTGATTTTTAATTTTAAATTAGGCAATTTTTTGCACCATACCAAATTTATATTTTATCCATTTTTTTCATTTATTTATATTTTGTTTTTAGCACAATGGCATCAATGGCAAAAATGTCTGGCATACCTGTCAAATATTGGGGCCCTGTACTTTAACAAAGTGTATTTACTATAAGTATATACCGTATTTATTCTAATAGAATGCGCCCTCTAATAGAGCGCGTCTTCTAATAAAGTGCGCACCTTGGTGCTGATTGAAAAAATAAATATACGGAAACGATATAGTAGATAAGTAGAAAACGATTACTTAAATGCATTATCGAGGATTCTCATCGATCAAAATAGAGTTATTCTATCAAAGAGATGGAGTGGCGATGCAGCAAAAGTTTCAAATTTTGAACAATGTACCACTCCTGTAAACTATAGCGCCAAGGATATGCACACTGTTAAAAATCTGCTGCATTTTGCTGCAACGCACTCCCCTGCTTGTATAGAAAACGGTTACTTGGCCGTGAAATGGCGCTTTCTCATTGGTTGGAATAGAGATATATACAAGTGGTGGAGGACGTTGCAGCAAAATGCAGCAGATTTTTAACAGTGCACTGTTAAAAATTTGACCCATTTGTTGCAGAGTCACTCCACAGCTTTTATAGAATGTCTCTTTATGGCCAATGAGAATGCTCCATAACACAGTAAAGCAATCGTTTCCTATAAAAGCGGTGTAGTACGTTTTTAATAAGTCCGTAATAAATACGGATTAAGAAAACAAAGAAGCATGGTTTTTGTATCAAACTTTACTCTTGCATAAAAAAAGTTCCTGTTTTTGGCAAAAATAATGGATATTTGAATGAAAAATCTATTCTTTGAAAGAATTTATTATTTTATTCACTTTAGTAAAAAACTGATTTTTTTTTTTTTTTTTTTTTTTTTTGAAAACCACCGTAGAATTTTGGTATAGAAAAACCTGTTTAAAATTTTTTTTAATTTGTAACACCAGAGTATTAGAGCATGTAGCCTTTTTTAATTTCAATACAAATAAGATTTTGTTTTCTATATATAAAATACAAAACAAGTTGTGCAGTATCCCTATGGAATATGGAAAAATAGAAGGACTAGTGAAAAATGCTCCAAGGAGCAGTGCAAAAGCAGAATATGATTTTAATTGAGCATTAAAAAGTAATGGACAAGTGCTTCTGTTAATTACTGAGCATGAGGAAGGATAAGGGATCCCTTCTTGGCTACAACTCACTTCAATGCCAACTTTGAAAAAATCATATTTGCGCTTTTTTCGTGAAAACAAATCAGTCGCAGTTACTATAAAAATGTATAGTGTAAAGACGTAACCATTAAAGATGCAGCTTAATTAGACATAAATGTAAAGGAAGGCGACATAATGCCAGATACCTAGTTCCTGCAGGTATCACATTCATGCACTGCCACCAAGCATACCCTAAGTGTATAATTGCACAGAAAATTGATTTGTAGTATAGTGCAGAGTGAACAGTGCAGTTAACATCAGAGATGTAGTACAGGCTATGCGCCGCACACCTTCTGGACTTTTTAATAGAACACCATATACCCTCTGTTTTTCAAGAAAGCTTATAGTATACACATTCTAGAATATCCCTCTGCTTAGAGCATATATCTTATGTTATTTTTATGACTACACCCCTGGTTAAAATCTAAAGCACGGTGGAAAATTCTACTAAAGAACCGCAAATTTCTTTTATATGGAAAAAGCGCAAATATGATTTTTTCAAAGTTGGCATTGAAGAGAGTTGTAGCCAAGAAGGGATCCCTTATCCTTCCTCATGCTCAGTAATTAACAGAAGCACTTGTCCATTACTTTTTAATGCTCAATTAAAATCATATTCTGCTTTTGCACTGCTCCTTGGAGCATTTTTCACTAGTCAAAATTATTATGATTGAATTAAGACTAGTTTATATGGATATAAAACTTATATTTGAAATCTGTCACAATTTTAGTTCCAAAATACTTTATAAAGGAGGAGCCACAAACAAAATAAATTGGGAAATATAACTTATTGGTAATTACTTATAATATGTTTTAAAGAAGTGAATATTTCGGTATTGTAAGGATTTCTAACGCGAAAATTAATCTATGTATAAACGGCTCTTTATACCTTTATAACAAATTAATAATGTGAGAAATCCAATTTTCACTAGAATCTCTTATAGAAAACAATATTCTTTATTACAGAATGGATGATTCATGCATTGGCGACCTAGCTGACTTTTATCATGCTAGCCGCCTTCGCGACTTTTTGGCATAATGGCATGACCAATTGGGAGACCAAATGGGGGACCATGGGAGACCAAAATGGCATTCGAGCCATATTGGTCTCCCTTTAAATGCACAATAAGCATTAAATCATATTGCTTTTATTCATAATTTATTTTAATTGCTCAGTTGTTTTCCAAATTAGAATATTCTGCTGAAGAATTAGTCACAGATGTTATATACGTACGACATTGGCGCAATTGCAAAAAAAGGCAACATATGCTTGACATGATAACCCGGCAATTGTTATTTATTCTTTAATAACTGTTTATTTACTTTTATTTTCTTTTTTAAATGATATAAATTGTTTTGTTCTATAATTAGATATAAAAAACTATTTATTATTGCTTCCTTTTTAAAATAGTAGAAAGGAGTTTTAAAAACATATATCTAACTGGTATTAAAAACGAGGTTTTCGCCAAGTTGGCATCAGAAAAAAAAAATCTCGCCTATGTGGTGCGTATATGACATTTGTGCCGTTAAATCAAGCAGTCGATATTTTTATGCTAACTTGGTGTATCGCAAAATATTGCACCCATTTCATTTTTTGTATTTCAATAATTTCATTTAAAATGTATTTAATAGTATAATCCTTTCACTCATTTCGTTTATAATAACATAACTTTAATTTTAAGCTATTACATTTAAAATTTATGATTTTTATATATTTTTAAGCCAATAGAATATAAAAACCAAAAATAACTATTTTGAAGTTCCATAATTGCAGCGAGGCCATTGCCATTAAACACTTAACAAATAACCACGATTTTTGTGCCACATACGTTATTGTAATACACATATAGATTTTTAAATCCACAAAAATGTCATCGCATAAGAGACTAATTGATTCATCAACACCCATCTTCTAGGTTGAAGTTACAGTGACAGGCAATTTTTAAGATCACTAATGTCAAGTATCTTCTTGACTAATAAAACAAAATATGTTATTTCCCTCTACCAACCACCCAGGCAAGCTATGGTCCCGAAAATGAATGTAGCAAAGTGAAAGTACACTCTAACGGTGAGAAAATTCTGAGAAGCTATCCCAACTGGGCTTTTACGTGAAGTCACGTCTCAGGTCTCTAAAAGTTCAAAAGGTAACGTCATTTGTTCACAAAGAAAAAGAAGATGATTTTCTGAGGAGAATAGAAAGCAGAATTTGTTAATTTGTTTTGAAATTTCAAAGAGACTAGTTCGGTCTAAATAATTTCTAGGGGAACAGAAAAAAATGCGACTTATTACCAGAAAAATTAATTTGAATCTTCAAATGTATCGTTATTGAAGTCTTGATTCAATTTTAGTCTTACATAGTTCTCCATCACTAATCTGTGTTATGGCTATTACGGGTACTATGTAAAATCTAGCAAGACAAATTAGACTACAGTTTTTCGGGATCGACGAACTCTTTATAAGTTGAGATGAAACTACACTTTAAGAGTTTTTTAATTTACAAATTTTAACATATCTCTTTTATTTAATAAACATATTTCTTAATTAACTCTTTACTGCACCGTGTAACGCAACAGGCACATATTTTAAAGCTCAATAATTCTCATTATGTGCCGTGAATTTGGTCAATATGATCGCTATAAATGGTCAACAGCAGTTCAAAGAATGAAGTAACACTCATTTTCCCTATATCAGATGGCTGATTTCGATTAAAAATTAGAATTTGTCTTTCGGAAAAAAAACAAGAACAATTTCGAACAAAAAATTACTAGTATTATTTTTACTGAATACTTAAAAATATTAATATAAAAAAGATTGCAAAGTGTTCGGCAGTTGAAACTAAATACTTTGAGCCCATCTAATTACAAAATATAACAATACAATATTTAATAACCCTAAATGTGTATCATAAAAAAAACTGTTGGAACCAGACAGAAATGTAAAACACGGTCTAAACATAAAGTTACAGTAAAAATTTGGCAATGTTTTCAATCTAAAAATGTGCGTAGAAAAGAAAAAGAATCAAATTATCTATAAAGCACATGAAATAACCCAAATTTTTGTTAGCTTAAAATGCGGACTGAGCTTTATTGGTGCCTTAAAATCAATGAGGGAAAAATAAGCATTTTTAACTCACTCCGTATATCAATCATCCATAACCAGTTTTAACATTTAGGTTCATAACCATATGTTACAGGCATATGTAATGAACGTAAGTATGAGAACGGTTCGTTCATTTCAATCTGTGGACACAATTCCATTCCAGAAAATTTTAATAAGTGGAAGATCAAAGCTCCAATTAAACTCAAAATCTTGAACAGATACGATTCTATCATATAATAGATATTTGTGTTCAGACATTTTTATCTACATCAATTCCTCAACAACCTGATAATCCTGATTACAACCTGATATTAATGTTATACTATAATTATTACTTCATGGTTTATATTCATTTATCGTTGTTGAGCTTAACTGATTTGAGACAACGTAACAATATATTCGATTGACTAATTTCCTCAGTAATCCTTTTGAGTGGATAATTGTATAATTCTGAATATAAGGCACCAGTAATGCTCAGTCCACATTTTCAGCTAACAAAAATTTGGATTATTTCATGAGTTTTACAGATCATCTGATTTCATTTCTTTTCTACGCACATTTTTAAATTGAAAATATTTCCCAAGTTTTGCAGTAACATTTTTCTAGATCGGGCTCTACTTTTCTCTCAGGTTCCATAGCTTTTTATAAGATTTCATAGCTTTTTCAGATCCTTTCAGGAACTTTATCAATCAACTTCAACTAACAATTAAAAACTATTATTAGTATTAGTTTAAAGTTATTAGTAGACATATTAGATTGGTGAAATACCGGAAATAACGCTAAGTTGTCTTCAATTTTGGCGATTAATTTTGGGCGCCAGATTTAGCAATATATAGCCTAGTTGGCGAAAATCTTGGTGACAGAACCGTACCCTTCCAGATGGTAGTCGCACTGCAGTTTATCGGTATCTAAGCAGATTTTCTTATGGTCATAGATATCTACAGAGATTTTAATATCTTCATTTTCAAATCGTTATTTTTATAAATATAGAAGATTTTTTTTTAAATTATCCCTTTTAAATTGAAGTATCTTTATTGTAGCAACTGTTTTGACGTCGATAACACAAAAAAGTGCAATGTTGTTTTAACACACCTTTAGTAAAAAAGTTTTTTATATATGTTTATGAAAATATATGAATTTTCTGTTTCGAAAGACGTCAATTTCAAAAATTCAAAAATCTATCATAAGAATCAGGATTTTTATTGATCTATAAAAAAAAGAAGACGTGCTATCTTTTCTTTTTTAAATTATTGAACTGATTTTTTATTTGGTGGCAAATTGAAAGAAATAAACGAATTAACAATTAAATTTGAGAGATATCTATAATGTTAAATTATGGAAGGTATAGCGTTATATAAATTTTTAGTGGGTGCCATTTCCTTAATATTGGACATTTTTTGACATAACTTTCGAAAGGCACATACATAAATTAAAAGCTTTTGAACAATCTATTACACGTCGCTGAATGTTTCCTGGTTCGGATTATAATTGAGTTGTTTGTCTTTTTTTCTTGTTTCAGGAAAAAAAGTGACAAAATAGAGGTTCTGAATCTCCATAGCTAATCGGTGGATCCCGATGATTTTTTGTAAACTTTGAGATCCGGAGTAGGACACTTTGTCTTTTCCATTTCGTCGTGATCCAATTATTGGGTCCAAAGTTATTAAGAGGCAAATTTTGGACTTTAACATTAGAGATGCATCAGAGCTCTACTATACAACAGTATCACGCTGTATGATATAAGGTATACGCTAAAATATATGAATTTTGATTTGACAATTTAAAATTTATTTATTTTTGCTATTTTTCTATTATTGAATTGGAAAAATCGTGCAGTGACAACTTAAATTATACTTTGATTGTAGATGTCATTAATCCATGTTATCCCTCGTACATTATTTTGAGACATCTCAATAAATACAGCTATTAGATCAGTTGATTTCTATGTTTTTTTTTGCAATGTTGATTCGTTAATGGCTTTTAAATAAAATTATCATTGTTATATATTTCATGTCGCAACAAGTCCCCGGTGTATTTCTTTTTTTAGAGAATAATTCAAAACTTTTACCACCACTACATTCTTTACTAAATTTTTCGTTTCAGATTTATCTCAGATAAATCGTAAGCTTTTATTTCGTGGTGAGATCATTATTCTGATACTTTTCGTCATGTGCCATTAAAATATTTGCATAAAGTTCGTGAATTACTCCGAGGTTTCCGCATTTAGAGACATCAATTCCAAATTTGGCTATAGATTTATTTCATATGAATATAACAACATTTTACTACACTGCTTATACAAACACACAGTAAAAAAGTGATAAAAAGTATGCCGACTAAGTTTTCTTGCTACAGTCTCTACTTTGGAACTGTTGCTGCTGTGTTTAGGTGTATGTTTAGGTATAGTAAAGTAGCCTTGTGGCACTGAATGCAACCGCCTACGGCGCCAGCTAGTGGAAGATTGCGGAATAAACATCCCTTTCTCGAAAACAGGGAAAGATAGGGGGGAAAGTTATCTACAAAGTTGTAGAACATCATTGATTTAGAAGGTAAAGACAGAAATTAATGCGCCGAATCGAATAAATAAAACGTACATTTGCTTTTTCATGATTTCCTACACTGTGATTTCACGAAAGTTGAATAGAAAGGTAAATGATTATATTTTGGGTAAACATGAGTACAAATGTGCATTGCAGCTAACAATGAGAAGATTGAACAGATGGAATATCTGCTTGTTTTCTTTCGTTGTATGTTTGTTTCGTGACGTCAGACTATAGGAAAACACGAAAAAGCAAATGTAAGTTTTAACTATTCTACTCTTCGCAGTAAGGTTCACAAGGTGTCGTACACACTGTACAACTTTGTAAATCTCCTTTTTTTCGTATGTCTTACCGTTTAGAAACAGGAATGTAAAATGCACCGTTTTCCATCAGGTGGTGCTATAAGTGGTTTCATTCAAAAATTCATGTCTACTTATGATCCATAGTAGACCAGTTTTATGACAACAACCGTTCCGAAGTTAAGACGGTAACAAAAAATTTTAGCGGGTACACTGTATATGTTTCTAATAGGCTTATTGATATTACATTATTCTGTTACACAATGAGAGTCTTTAAATATTAATACTGAAGAATGTTAAATAGTTCTGTCTATGTTCGTTAGCGATGTATATTTTTCTGCTAGTGAAATGGCACTGCAGGATCTCTTTGGATGCCGACAAGCAGAAGATTTGTTCTTTATTCTTCTTTAACAATCTATCTCCCTGCATGTATTATTGCCTTATTATTGTTGGTACTAAGATAAATAATAATAAAAATGCATATAAAAAATAAAAAAAAGCAATGTGGATTTAAAGTATAATTAAACAAATCAAAGGAAATATCTTTATATTTGAATAAATATTTTCAACCGTAAAGGTCGTAAAAATTAAATGATGTAAATAAGCTAATTCTTCTAATTTCTTATACTGAAAGTTTTCATTATAATCATTGCCAGACAACTATCTCTTCCATAGCACAGGAAGTCCCATTAGTTAATTACTCAAATACAGTAGAATACCATAAAAAATTATTAAAATATATTAAAATTAATTTAAAGCATGATTTAAAATGATTATGGCAATACTAAATTTTAATTACAGACGTTTGAAGTAGGCATTAAGTTCAAAACTGGTTTGACAAAATTCTCAAACATTTTCATATGTAAACTACTGAAGTAAATTAAGTATTATGGCCATTTTAACAGAACATGAAATACCACTTCACATCTTACAAATCATGAGTTATGTATCTCAAATTTCATGTTCAATTTTCTATTAGTTGTATTTTGCATTATAATTCTAATTGAGTGATTTTCCTTATGTTATCAAAATTATGTTTGAAATAATATATTTACACTGAATCTGAAATCTGAAACGAAGTGAAATTACGAAATGAGGTAAAAGATTTCTATTTAGAAAAAATTGTACATATAAATATTAACTTTTGAAAACACCCAAGTTTTCTATTTGTTTGTCTTCTTATTAATGTGTACTCCAAATATTTTTAAAATATTTCTGTTTAATGTTGCAATATTCATCACGACTTACTTTTGGCAATACAAAACGAATAAATAATTGCATCTTTTCTGATACTTCTTTGTATGATTTTTGAAAAAAATATTTAGAGATAAATTAATAAAAATATAAACTGAAAAATTTCCTTATGTCAGATGATACGCAGCGTAAAAAACAATGCATTTAAATCGAAATATTTCTGGCCACATGCGATAAGTTGTGCATCGATTATAATTTAGCTATCATAGGATACAGTTTTCACACCGAATTTATTTTGCTAACATTTATTTTCATTTGCCTACTGTTTTTAATTTCATATTCGCGAAATTACTAATGTTGGCGAAGAACCAGCGAGAACCCTGCTTGTGTCAGATGCCACATGCCTCGAAATGTGTTCTATTGATTTCAAGAACATAATACTGAATTCCAGTTATAATGTCTTAAACACCTAACTTGACGGATCATAATCTGACAGAGCACATTTCGAGTGTCTTACAATGCATGACCGCTGCTTGAACAACTAATATAATTTAACTCCGGTCCTCTACGGGGAACTTGTAGAATCTTCGACAAGGCGGTTTGCAGCTGATTGGCATGTCAAATATGAGCCAAAATGTTATTAAGTAGATTTTTTCTTGAGTGCGTATTAAATATTTTTATTTAAGCATTTAATAAACTTCGATAAACTAAAACAATTATCTATTATTAAAACTATCGTTTGTGTGCATTCCATGTACGTCACTACATATTATTTACATTCTTCAATGTAATAAATGGAAGCAATAAAATCTAACAAAAAATATTTTAAAATTGTCTAAATTTTGTATTATTATATTTTTATTATTCATTAAAAAAAAGGTAAACATGCAGCTCATATTCAAAATATTAGAATAATTACTTTTTTTTAGAAATTGAAAATATCGTTTGGTAATTTAATGTCTTTTAATGAAAATATGCAAACGATATTTTTATTAAGAACTTATTGTTGATTAAACTTACTTGTTATCTTAAATTTAATATCATTTTTGAAAAGATTAATTGCAAAAAAAATTATTTTGAAAAGTCAAAATATTAGAATATTTATTCAAGTGGTTCAAAATATTAGAATATTTCACATTAATTCTCCTTTAATTATTACCAATTCTTAACTGGTGGCATCATTGATTAAATTCAGACAATTTTATTTAAAATCAGTATTCTTTTTTGCGGTTTGTTTCTTTTTCGTCTTAAAATGGGCCGTGTGAGTGATATTCCTGAATCTACTAAACTTCGTATGGTTGATTTGTGTCGGAACGGTAAAAATCAATGTTTTATAGCGAATTATTTACATTGTTCGCAATCGAGCGTTAGTAAAATACTAACACAATATTCAAAAATTGGAAAATTTCAAAATAATCGCCGAAATGGTGGCTGAAAATCAAAAACATCTGCTAGAGATGACAGGAAACTGAAGCGTATAGTTAAGAAAAACCGTTTTAAAAGTGTGCGATTCTTGCACCGAAAATGGAAAGAAGAAGGAGTTGAAGTTTCTACATCGACAACATTAAGACGTCTCCATAAATTTAAATTTGAATCTCGTGTACCGAAAACAAAACCTCTCATGACTGCAAGACAAAAGCGTATAAGATTGAATTGGTGTAAATCAAGACGTTTATGGAGCAATGAAGATTGGAAAAATATATTATTTAGTGATGAAAGTATGTTTTGTGTTTCATATGGTAATCAAGGTATTCGAGTTTGGAGAATGAAGCAAGAAGCATTTGATAAAGAATGCCTTAAACGTTCCGTAAAATTTGCTGCTAGTGTCATGGTTTGGGGTTGTATGAGTGCAGAAGGACCTGGAAAGTTATGCATCGTCTACGAAAAGGTTAACTCTCTGATATATCAAGAAATTTTAGAATATTACATGATTCCATCATCAGAAGATTTATTTGAAGATGATTTCATCTTTCAACAAGATTTAGCGTCCCCGCATACCTCGGTGTCAACTAAGAATTGGTTCCGCCAACGCAACATTAAGATACTTCCTTGGCCACCAAATTCACCAGATCTTAATCCCATCGAAAACTTATGGTGTGTAAAGAAGAAAAAACTTCAAGAAAATCCTCCTTCAAGTAAAACTGAGTTAGTGGCACGTATAAAGTCTATTTGGGCTAATATTGATAGAAATGTTTGTAAACACCTTGTATATAGTATGCAAGATCGATTGTACGCTGTTATGAAAGCTAAAGGGGATGCTACAAAATAATAACTACCATTTACTTCATATTCATAAGGTAATATTGTTACGTAAAATAAAATATTCTAATATTTTGAACCAATCTAAATTTTATTCTAATATTCTGGTGTGTTTAAGGAAGCTGTATACCTAATTTATTGTGCTGTATTTTATATTTTATAAATGTTAAAATCTTATCTAAGCATTCCAGATTTAATTTATAAGAAATTTAATTGCATTTACTTAGTATAAAAAATAAATAAATGACAAATAATTTTTTCTTTTTACTTTTTCTCAATTATTCTAATATTTTGAATATGAGCTGTATATTTGATTGCTAGTGCATTAATCGTTTTAAAATATGCAAAATAAAAATTTATTCTTGAATCAATGAGTTTCCTGGAATATTTATACATTGTCATGTAACAATAAATGCATCCAAAAGCAATAAGCAAACAAAGGATATACTTTATTTATGAAACATTTAATAAACTTCGATAAAATTCAAGAGTTACTGACTGAAAAGTTATGAAAACTCTGGTTTATTAACATTTCACGTTTGCCACAATTTATTATGGAAATTCTTCAATATTAAAATTCTTAAGTAACATATCGAAAAAAATTATTTTAAAGTTTAATACTTTTTTCAAACTTTTTCGGGATTATCCTTTCCAATGTTAAAATGAATTTAAAATTAAAGTTTTGATGAAAAGTAAATACAATAAATTCTGATTTTTCATTGTCATAAATATTAAAATACGTTTTCCTTAAATTTTGCATTTTTTTATACATACCTTAAATGAATATATATCTCTTTTGTATAGCTTGAAAAAACTTGAATCTTTAATAAATGTTGGACGTTTTATAGTGGTTATTTAAATTATGAATTGAAAAAATGAGAAAGAGAAAGAAAAAATGTTAAAATGTGATATTCTGCTTTGGGAATTCATGGGAACTTAATGAGAAGTCGAAGAATGTAATTAAAGTTTACTTCCCTGACGTACGCATGCGTGGCCGCTCGTGCATGAAGGAAAAGAGAAGCAAGCAATTCCATTCAATTTATGTGGCAGTGCGAGGAGAACATCATAACTTTTCCTTTGCAAAATTTGAATATAGAGGCGCAGTGTGGTGTTCGATGAAAGTCTGGTGGATTGAAAAATCTGATAACGATGCCAGTATATGATAATCGACATATTCAAATTTCAACAAGTCTGATTATTTCAACCAGTCTGAAATTTAATTTGAACATCCGAAGTAGTGTATTTTCCAAAGACTGAATGTAGCAATCAAATAATTAAATGCTATTTTACGGATACAAGTTGAAATAACATTACCACATTACATCACTCACTCGCAAGAAAAATTACACAAATCATCATAACTAATATTGAGTTATTTCACTAACAGATCTATTTCTAATAGGCTTACTTCACTATATGTGCCTCTTTCTAGACGAAAAATTTCTTAAATGTAGTTATCGAGAAAATAATTTTTTTTCGCTACATATTCATTTATGATTACTGAAGCGCGCCAAATTACATGTATTTGTGTTTTAAATTACTCAGTCTTCTAAAACTAATCTACGTCTTCATTCTTAACGATTTTACGTTCTTGTAAAAGTTGTTTTTATACATGCAGACGACTTCTGTGTTCGATAAACCAAGTTTATTCCACATTCAAGAATTAAATATGCCAGATCTGTTGATACCGATTTCACATGTATCATATCCAACCCAGAATCTTTGAAATATTCTGTAACATCCTTATACCTATCGTGTCCTGTAATCTTTACTGATAAAGTCAAAACAGTCAGTAGTCTTGAAAAAAAAAGTTTCTCTGATTCTGTCTACATAGCGCAAAGAAAATTCCGCTATACCAACTGGTGACGATTTCGGATCAAATGATTAACTCATCAAAATCAAATATTTTACTAAAGCTTCAAAATATTTATTAACATATGTATAAATTTAACAACAAATGTATTATTTATAATTTAGTTTATAAATATAATATGCATAAATAAAATTACTTATCAGTTTGTTATACGAAAGTCCTGTTTTCATTTGATTATGTGAAGCGACATAGTATGAAGATGTACTTTATACGTTTAAATGTGCAATGCAATAAATGTATTATTGCATTGCAAGCAATGAAACATTAATAAATAATGTTATTCACATATTTTATCTAAGCTAATATGTCGAAATTTTTATAATATTTAAAAAAAATAATTAGAAACACTTGAATAAATCTTAAAGAATTTTTCATAGCCATTCAGCCAAAAACTACAGTTTTACAATCATTTAATCTTTGCATAAATTTGAATGATTAACGAAACGTAATGAAGTATTGAGAAATTTAAATTCATTATAATGCAAGCTATTGCCTTCTTAAATAAATAAATACAATCGTCTGTGATCTGATTCAAGTTTAAAATTCAATTTAAAATTCAGTTTCTAACATTTATTATTAAATCTTGACTTGCAAATCAGGATGCACAGCAGGAATTTTCTGTAATTTAAAATAGTATTATTAGAAATGATATATTATATCTGAGATAAATAAATTTTCAAGAAAATATTATTTATTTTGTGGAAAAGGAAACTTTACGAGTCAAAATGCGTGTATGATGATAATTTGTGCACTTTCAATTTATCAAAAAAAGTATTTTACAAATCAAGATTTCAATTATTTTAACAACTTCTATTGACAAAAAGATTTCAATTTTCAAAATATGTTGCTGTAGGTATACATTTAATGTATTGTTAAAACAGTAATGTTATGTAAATAAACGGCAATCGTAAATGTTTTCAATTGGTAAAACAAAATGTATCCAAACTTTAAAATAATAATAATAATAATATTTTTTTCAACATTTACAAGAAGAACGTATTGAATTCGTGAATAGTTTCAAATTCCAAATTTCAATGGATTTAACATTTTAGAGGACAGAGACACCAAAAGTCTGTATATAACAACGATATGCAGCTGCTGTATCTTCAGACCTAATGCATATAATTTCACAAAACTTTAGTTTCATATAATACTTGATGCAAATTCGAGCTTATTAGCTTTTCGTGTATATCGTTCAACAGATGGAACTGCTATGCTGTCTTTTTCATCGTTTGCGCAATAGCTATATCTCTAAACTAAATAACGGATTTTTATAAATCTTCAAATTCCGTTAGCCTTTGATTTTATATAATTCTGAATATCTTTTGGTGTAAATCGTTCAACTGGTGGAGTTGCTATGCGGTATTATTCATGATTATCGCAATATTGCTCTATCTCAGGAACTAATGCGCGAACTTTTAACCTACTTCAGATTCAATTAGTCCTTGCTATAAATTAGTATTCTTTAGCTTTTGTTTTACGGATTAACATGCATAAAACAGACAAAAGTTTTGGGATTGCCACATCTGACTAGTATTTATTTGTTGTAGTTGTTTAATTGTGATTATTTTTATATCTTTCAATAATCATTTGTGAAGTAATAGATGAATAACAATTCTTTATGTTTAAACTTATCTCTATATTTTTGTGTATCTAAAACAACAGTTACGATATGTTCTTAACTGCAAAATGTATTTTTGACTTATGAGTGACTTCAAAACCGTTAATCGTTAAAAGTGCTACCTTGGCAGGCAACAGACTTTAAGTCTGAGATTAACTGAAGGCAGCGGACTTGTTTTCAAGATGCTTTTCTCATGCAGTCCAAATGAATGCATTTATAGAAAATTGTACATTGTACGGCAGAAAATAATAATCAATATAATTAATTAATTACATGATTAATTAAGTAATCCTCATTAATGAAAAAGATATTGTAATACAATATTTCTTAATAAATAATTAAATATTTAAAAACCTTAAGAAATATATTAAAAAAAAACGTACGTTAAAAATTAAATCTTTATTCGCAAATGAAAATATGTGTAAAAATTATAAAAAGAAAAAAAAACTCTAAAACATTTATTCAAAAAAAAGTACACAGAATTTACCACAATGGTAAAATAGATTCAAGAAAAAACGAATAGACTATGAGAAAATATTTCAAACAGCAAAATAAAAAATTTTAACAATTGTAGTAAAATTAAAGCGTGGAAATCTGTTTTATTAAATTCTCCTAAAATGTTCCTAATCATTAATTAATGCTTAGTATCACCCTCAATAAGAGGGTGAAATCTTATACCAACATTTGGAGCTTAATATTTCCACCTCGTTACAACTATTGAAACTATGTTTCAACAGGAGCTCCAATGATCGATTCAGGATTTCACCACCTTACAGTCGCAGTTATTGAGCACCAAAATTTGGTTCAAACTAGGAAAAGATTTTTAACAGTATACATGGTTTTTTCGTAAAAATATATCCATACCACATGTAAATACAAAAAAATAGCTCATTTAAGCATCCATCGTAAATAATTGTTTTAGTACATCGAATGTTTAGTACTGTTATTGTTTTCGAATTGGTTTATATCTAAGTTGCCTCGTTAAGTTACCTGCAAAATAATAATAATACAAAAACTGTGATTACATACGAGCAAGTGTTAATGTCATATCTGAAAAAATATTTAATACCGTGTCAATTTCTAATAACATTATAATAATTTTTGGACTAGTTTCCAAGTTATGGCATTTTAGAAATAAATGTGGGTGAAAACCTCGCTTGTGTGAGATTTTTAATAAAATTTTCCATTTATACTTTCATAAGTGGGCGTTCTTTCAGTATACTAATTATTTTAATGGATAAATGATTATATATTACAGCTACAGATAAATTACAGATTTTATTATGTAAAGTGATGTGCAAACACTTTTTTATAATTCAGTATGTATTTTGTCATTTTATTGCACTGAGGACTAATCCTTTAATGACAACTATGTTTTTCAACATTATTTTACATCCCCAAGATCCTAAAACATTTCTTCACGTATTCCTGTAAATTAATCTCATGAGGTCTAATATCGAAAGCATCCACAAGCTTTTGAAAATGTATTGCATATTTAAATGTATTTAAAAATTTGATCAAATGCGGAAATTTGTAATTGGTAAAATCTTTAGTATAACTCATAACTAAAACATTTCAAATAGCACTTTTCTAAAAAAAGTTAGGTTTCGTAATTTAACTTTTAAATATAGTCTACAAAATCTATTAAAAATTTTATTTGTTCATTATAATACATTGAAGTTTTATACTGTATTAGTTACATACGTATTTGTAAAATGAAAATATTTAAATTAAATAGTATTTACGTATATTTATATATCTTAGAAATAGAATAAAATATTTTATACTAACCGTTTCAGTAACAGTTTTAAATATGATTTGATAATATTCTTAATATATTGTTAAGCGCTTCAATATATATATATATATATATATATATATATATATATATATATATATATATATATATATATATATATATATATATATATATATATATATATTATATTATATTTCATGTTTAATTCTTTAAAAAAATACTTTGGAATAAATAAAAACCCTTTTATATTATCACATGTATTAATGTAAAAATTTTCACCTATGCAAATATAATCTATGATGCCAGTGCAACAACAAGCTAATTAATTGAATCTCTTTTTTTAATGTATTTTGTCACGTTTCAAGGCCTTGCATACAAAATATAAAAAGCATAAATGTTATTTTTGTCCGACTTTATATAGTTTAATTTACAAAATGCAATTCACTTTTAGAAAATAGCTTGTAGTTGGTACTAAAAATAATAAAATAGATGATTACGGTTCGAAAGAGTTGTATGAAAAAGAGATAATTCAGCAAACATTATGTGTTACAATTTTGATTAAAAAAATTGGACCATTTATGGTCTTCTATTTACGTGATCTTAAATATAAACAAGCTATTTTATCATTTTGATCGTTTTTCTTTTATCGTGTACCAATTTTGATTCACCGATTTTCTTTCGCCATTCCCAACAAAATGTTATTTTCTAAATTATGATGATTTGCTTTTATTGTTGTATGTCATAAAGAAAATTTTATTTTTACTTGTGTGTTGGATACGCTATTAATAGTAAAGCTACAATAAGCAATGGAGCAGGAAATATTAATTTCAATTTCTACAAGAAGCACTAATGAAAATGATGTTTCTGAATTATAATAGGATACACTGGTTTACATGGCTTATATATTTTTACTGAAATGTATATATATTTTTTTTTATATATATTCTAGTGCACTGAGTACAGGAAAAATTTTGTAAAAAATCTATCACTTCTAGTTTAAAAAATAATTATTCAATACTTAAACGAATAATAACATTAAATATAAAAAAAGGAAATTAGATATGATTACTCTTTTTTTCTGGATCTGTTTCTTTCATAAAAAAGCAGCTATTGTGACCTCACTTCGTTTGTTCCAAAAAACTTTGTGCCTGCCTTCAAACATTTGAAGATCATGGTAAAAATGCTCGCCTGCTCGCTACTCATGGTGAGCAAGTTTTCAGGAAAAAAATGCAGGTGTAAATGAGGAAAAAATACCTTCAGAGACACGTTCACATCCATTGCATGATACTTTTCTAATGTAACATTATTTTTTCATAATTTTCATATTTGTAATTTTCTAGGAATCCTTGAATGACCGTTCCCCCCCCCATGGATATTGTAAGACAAATACTTTGTCCCAATCTGTCCCATGTCCCAAATGCCCTTTTCACTCATACCAAATTTTCTCTATTTTTCCTTTTTTTAACTTTAAAATTTACAATTGGCAAAAAGCTTTACCTGTTTGTAAAAAATGAAGGTCAATTTCGAATTCAATAGTATAGAATACAAAGGAAACTATTAAAAAGCTAAAAAAAAAAAACATGACATAACCCAATTTTGCAGGCTAGTGTAATGTAAAATGTTGTTTTTAAAAGTTTTTTTAAAAATATTTTTATCACAAATTATATGCTTTACATCAATATGTCAAAATAATCAAAGATTTCAAATGCATAATCCAATATTACAATTACTATAAACCATTTGTTAAATATATCTGATAAAATTATTTTTCGACTAAATTTGTGAATAATCCCTAATTTGAACAACAAAATGTGCTCCAATTTTAATCAGCTATTATTCGGTCAATTTTAACCGTAGAATGCCTGGCTATTTTTTGTCTTACTTGCCATTATAGCAGGAAAATTTTACTAAATACAACTTATACGACCGGAGGACTGTATAAAATTTTTAATTTCGTAACTTTTCAATGAATGTTTTTATTGACCCAATACTATTTTAAAATATTTCTTTACCTCATTTAAAACATTTTTGCAATAGGAACTACATGCCTATGGATAACGGTTTAGGAATTAACCATTGGCCACCGTTGAAAGATGTACTTGTACACCCTGTATAAGTAAAAAATGTGACGTGATAGATTTTTTTATAATATCGTTTTTCATTAGTAAGAGCTAGCATAATAAAAATATAGATATATGTGTTTCATGAAAAGTATTTAAAATGCTTAAATTTGTAAACCAGTGTTATCTTTATGTAATTATGAACACGAATTCCCAGCTTTGCCAATTTTCAATTACAAGGGGCCTCCCACGTAAATTAAAATCATATAAACTCTTATCATAATTACTCAGATTTGTGCATTCTAGACTAAAAATCGTTGAAAAGGCAATAAAAAAAGTTATTGTCTCGCAACCATAATAAAATCCGTAAGTTTTAACCGTTTAAAGACTATGCAGAGCTATCGCTCTTCAGATTTTTGGGATGAAAACTAATTAAAATGCTATTTATGCTTTAAAAGATACAGTTTCATTACAAGTAAGAGCGGCAAAATATTTGCTCACGCGTAGAGATACAGACTAGTACTGAAATGACATCCAGATAGCTAAATTTAGCTTGTGTGGACTTGAACTGGAAGCGCGATAGCACTGCATAGCCGACAAGCGGATAATATCAGAATGCGCGTTTTCTTTGGTGAGGGTAACAGAAAAATACAAGCTTTCTCTAATAATAGAAAAACAAATGCATCAACAGGCGTAGCATTTAGGTATATTCTGGGTTGTACGAAAGCTACATCATAAAATAAAATTATACTGGTTAATGACGCTAGCATTATACTGATGATGGCAACGACTTAACCCATTATGACTTCAGTGATTTTTTTTTTTAACGTCATGCAATTTTTATTTTTATGCTATCGAATAAAATAGAGTTCTTTTAAATGGAGTTTATTTAAAAGCTGTATCTCAATTTTCTTATTTTAACGAATTTTAAAGTAATTTTCAGGTATGGATATTCTTAAACATTCATGCATTTAGTGCATCATGGCATTTTTTCTTAATGATGTTTTAAAAAGTTATTATAATGCAATATTAATAAGATATTTTATGAGTAACTATCACATCATATCGTTCGTAGACGCAACTTCATTTAACCATAAATTTAGTTTATACTGCACTTTGATTTCTGAATGTTTCGGATTGGATTGTTTTAATGTACTATAGAAGATTAAATGTACTTAATTTATTATTGATTAAATGTACTTTAGTTTATCTTATTTAACATATTTTTTTCGTGTACTAACGCAATTTTCAAGCATAATTTTCTTTAAAACATGCCTTCAGCCTAATTAACTGATATTATACAAAATGTACATTATATTAGAAGATCATACAAATTGGTACCGAGTACGTTTTGTTGTAAATTACCTAACGAGTTACGCTACCGTGCTGCAATTATGCTGCATTTTCCAGGAAATGAAAACATGTATGATATAGAACAAAGTTTTGGTATTGCCACATCTGACTCTTTATTTATTGAGAAATTATACATAAAATGCTTTAAAATTTCCAAACAGTGTTTGGAAATAAATAAATAAATAAATAAACTTGGAAGTATTACGATACTTGAAAGTATTACGATAAGCACGGTTATGATTTTTTTTAGAAAGTGAAAAGTTTATACATACGGTTTGATATTTTCGTATACTTTAAACTGTTTAATTAATAAATGCGGCGAAAGATGAGAGAAAATGTGATATCACTGTTTTAAAAATAATAATAATTTTGAAGGACTTAACATTATTATTTTTAAAAGATTGCTCACTGTACGCATAAGCGTACAATGAAAAGTACAATGAGAAATTAAAATTCATACTTTCTTGTACTTTTTTTATTCATGACAAATATTAAAACACAGAACTTTTGGAAAAAGATTTCTGTCAAATTATCAATCTCGGTATCAATCCAAAGCACGATTACATTTACAATGTAAGAAGGTAATCTGTCTTTCAGAGGATTTTTTTTTTTTTTAAATAAGAAAAATTACGTAAATTAATCCACAATAATTATTTTCTTAACAAGGCAACACATGACATTACATTTAAAATAAACTTAGCTGATTACATCCGTATTAATTTAAACATAGATTTTCCAAAACAATTATTTTTAAAATTTTCTGCATTGTCAATCATTTTCTAATTTTTAGTTAAATTCTCATAGAAGAGAGATAGGGTGTTGGAAAAAATATATTTTAACTTTATCATAGTTTTATTTTTAATTTACTTTCTCATGTGATCTAAACAAAGCTGTACGTGATATATTGAAATCGATATCTGAAAACTACTCTTTTAGACTACATCTATTTTTGCATGATGTCATTCCAACAAAGGATAAAACTTTTTATTGCTCGATATTAAACGGAATAATACTTACACACCCTTTTTCAGGATTTAGAAGAATACATTATTTATAAGAATAAAATACTTTAACTTACCTGAGTGTTAATCAATTGGTATTGTTATTTAACATTGCGTATCTCAACCAATAAAAAAGTTGTGAGATGTAATAAAAGTTTTACTAAATAAAATTATTTAAACTTTTCTCATTCTTTCCTGTCACTCTTGTCTTTACTTTGATCGAGCAATCTAATATGTAATACATTGAGAATGGAAACCATTATCCACAGCAATTTGTTAATTAAATAATAATAATAGTTTGAGATACGTACTGTTCAAGTATAATACCAATCAATATATATTGCTTGTTTAAAAGAAGTCTTTTATTTTCAGCTTATGTCAGTTTTCTTATATTTGTATAAATTTCAAAATACCGTTTTTTTACTTGCTCAACATAATTATTTAAAAAAAAATACATTTCCGCCTACAGATTCTTTAAAAATTTTGACAAAATACAGATATTACATTCACACACACACACAGAGAGTGAAAAAAAGAATAGTGTTATTGATAAAATTTTCGACAAACTAAACATTTTCAAAAAAAAGTATACATATATATATGTGTTATCCAATTATATATGGAACAATAAATGCTACACCTAATATTTGACTAAATATTAGTTTACGTTACTTTTTTTTAAATATTATATAGATAAATATACTACTAAAGATGAATAAATCAATAATAATTATAATAATAATAATAATAGTAATTATAATAATAATAATAAAAAAACATGAAATTTGTATATTTATCTTGTATTTCGTTAAACTAGTGCTTAGTTTTAAAAAAATGATATATATTCTTATTTGAAATTTAAAATACTTTGCTTTTCATATTGTATTATCTACAGTACAGACTTCGATTTATATATTGAAAAAAATACATTAAAGTAATTAATCACTTCTAAGCACAATAAAAAACGTAAAAAAAAAAGATCTTCTTCTTAGAATTTAAAACTTCTTTTTTATTTCTTTTCATTACAAGAATATTCAAAAAAGAATGTCAGATGGAAACCAAGCAGCAGTGGAATCAATTAGTCCAAGGTATTATTATTTTATAATCTCATTTAAAACAATGTCAGCATCATGGCATTAATGTAATTCGAAAGTTCTCTCTTCTATCATTTTTGTTTGAAAGTAAATCATTATTCTCAGATAACATGACCAATGCCGATTCATTTAAATATCTGTCACGTGGATATGATTTAATAGCTTAATCATTAAAATAACTAAAATTATTTTAAATGAAAATATAATGTTAGCGACCTGATAGGAAATTAAAATTATTTAGGGAAAATCGATTAATTAAAATTAATTTTTTAATTGATGCGTTTTCATTTTTTAACCTTCTAAGTAGAAAATGACACTGATCGAGATATTTAAATGATCTACATATTTAAGGCCAGGCTGTTTTATATTCATCAGACCTGAACTTTCTATTCGACTGACCTTTTATAATGATGATAATTATTTTTTAAATGAAAGCTATTTATTTGTAGATGTGACCGTTCTAGTTATTTTTTTATTTATTCTTATTTTTCTATTTTATTTTAAATTTTAAAATTCCTCCATGATATTTCTTCAAAATAGTGTTCATCAGATTAAGCGTTTCTCTCTGCAACACAAATCTATTTGTATTATCACATTCCACGTATCAGCAATGTAAATTCATCAGTGAATATGTTATCGTATTATTTTGTTTCTTTTTTTATTAATATTTTTCATAAAATTTAACCAAAATAGAATGATTTTGTGTAATAAAAGATTGATCAAGGAAGATTTTATTCAGTGAGAATTAATATTATGTGATTTACGTAAATAAAATAATAACAAATTGTGATTAAAAAGTAATATCCCACGCAAAACGTTTTCGATGATGGAAATGATGTCATTTAGAAAACTGATAAATTTGCTCCATGACTATAAAATATATTATTATAACAAGATCAGTGATAAAATTATATACACTGATGTTTATTGATGTTTATTTCTGTATTTTCTGTTATTACATTGATGTTTATTTCTGTATTAAAATAGACAAATCTTCTGCTATATTTTTAAAGATACTGGGTGCGCAAATATGTAAATAGTTCTGAAAATCATGCTTTTTTATTTAATTATTATCTATATATTTAATATATCAGGCTGCGTTTTTAGTGATCAGCCCTGAGTTTTCTGATTAAAAAATAATTATTATTAATAATGCTCAGACATTATTAATAATTATTATTTTTTAATAAAAGTGCTTTATCTGTAGATGTGCCTCTATATATATTCAATAATCACATTTTTTATTTTAAATTTAAATTTAAAAGTACATAATGAATTTTTTTCACATTGGTGGCAATCGGATTTATTGTATTGTTGAACAGAGAAGGGAAAGAATGTGAATTACCATATCATTGCGGACGATGGATGCCGTTTTCGCATTACAAATAAAAATAGCATTTAAAAAAAGTTTGAACAGTAAATGACGTCACATCATAAAACAACACATTTTTACTTATAACACCTTCACGTTTCAAAATGTTTTCCTACCGTTCACATTAAGGCTGAGACAATCCACTCCGTTGTTTTCAGTGGGTGAAAGAGATGTCATAATGTAAATGAAATGAGTATTTTATTTCTACTAATTTATTTATTTATTCATCCTGTTAAAAGCAAATAATCACTTTATAAAAGTGAGTATTAACTCATTCAAAGAGTCAATAATTCCACATTTTCCCAAAGTTAATACTTACTCTGAAGAGGATAGGTATGTTTTAAGTGTTCTATACACTATTCACTCATCGGAAATGAATAGTGATTCCTTTTTATTTAGATTGTATATTGAAGATATACCTGCAATAAAATAAATATTGACCAATTATAATTTTTGTATTGGAGTAAAAATTTATTTTGTTAAATCTTATATTTTTTAATTTGTATATTTTATTGACATTCCTAAACTTTTTAGAGGTAAATTTGATTCTTTTACAGGTAAGAGAAAGATGCCTTAATAGGTATAGAAATATTATGAGTGAAATTACTTTTCTACGATTTCATTAATATTATTATTTAGAAAATATTGAATTTGACGTATTACTATAATATTTTCATTTTGAAAACCAGCTCTAAAAAATTGTGAATAATACATAAGTAAAAGTAATTCTAATATATATATATATACATATATATATTAGAATTATTTTTACTATACAGGGTGATTCCAAATTTTTTTTACAATAAAAGAGGGGTGATAGTAAACATCAAGACAAACAATATTAAATAGGAGACCAAGGGTCCAAAACGTTTTCTTAAGGAGATAGCCGCCATTAAAGTTTAGGGACCAAAATTTCAAATAAACATAAAAAACGGAAAAATCTGTCGATTGATTTGCGGTTTTCACTAAAATTATTCTTTATGTCGGCATTTTTTTTAAATTAAATTATAAAGATAAATTTCAAAAAATGCCGATAGAGGGCGCTTTAGACTTTGGAGTAACGAATAACTATTTTTTGCCGGTATGTTTTGCATTTCATTAAATGTTTTCGTAAGTTTACACTCAAACATAAACTTTGAGCTCAAAATCTGTAGTTGGGAGTGGTTGAGTAACACAAACTGAGCTGTGTTCACAGGGCTCAAATTTCAAATGATTAAAAAAAACGGAAAAATTGGTCGATTGATTTGCGGTTTTCACTAAAACTATTCTTTATTTAGGTATTTTCGTGAAAATAAATTATAAAGATAAATTTCAAAAAATGCCGATAGAAGGCGCTTTAGACTTTGGAGTAACGAACAACTATTTTTTGCCGAATCGTTTGCATCTCTTTAAATGATTTCGGAATCTTAGACTTAAACTTAAATTTTGAGCTCAAAATCTGAATAGTAGGGAGTGGTTAAGTAGCACAAACTGAACTGTGTTCAAGGGGGAGGGGGAGGTTCAAATTTAAAGTAATTATAGAAAATGGAAAAATTGGTCGATTCGTTTGCGGTTTAAAATAAAACTATTCTTTAAGTCAGTATCTTCTTCAAAATAATTTTTATAACATAAATCTCAACAAACATAAATCTCTAAAAATTCCGTCAGAGGGCGCCTTAAACTTCAGAGTAACCAACAATTCATTTTAACCATTATTTTTTGGTTCTAATTAAATGCTTGCAAAAGCATTTTAAATGTTCTCGGAAGCTTAGATTTTAACTTAAATTTTGAGCTCAAATCCTGAATCGTTATGAGGAGTTAAGAAGCGCAAACTGAAGTGTGTTCAGGAGTTGAAATTTAACCCTCTTTCCTCCTTGAACACAATTCAATTTTTCGCTACTTAAACACTCCCAACGATTCAGAATTTCATCCCAAAACTTAAGTCTATGCATTTGAAAGCATTTAATGAGATGAAAAAAATAACAGTTAAAAATAGTTGTACGCTACTCCAAAGACTAAGGTGCCCTCTATCGGCATTTTTTGAAATTTATCTTTAAAAAATATTTTCAAGAAAACACTGATTGATCAAGAAAACTGCTGATTTAAAAATTAGTTTTAGCAAAACCGCAAACGAATCGACCAAATTTTTCCGTTTTTTACAATTATTTGAAATTTAAACCTTCTGAACACAGCTAAGTTTGTCTACTTAACGACTCACAGCTATTCAGATTTTGAGCTCAAAATTTAAGTTCAAGTCTAAGCTTACGAAAGCATTTAATAAGATGCAAAAAATAACGTCAAAAAAGAGAGTTTCGTTACTCCGATGTCTAAAGCGCCCTCTATCGGCATTTTTTGAAATTTATCTTTATAATTTATTTTCACGAAAATACCTAAATAAAGAATAGTTTTAGTGAAAACCGCAAATCAATCGACCAATTTTTCCGTTTTTTATAATCATTTGAAATTTGAACCCTCTGAACACAGCTCAGTTTGTGTTACTTAACCACTCCCACTTTCAGATTTTGAGCTCAAAATTTAAGTTTGAGTCTAAGCTTACGAAAACATTTAATGAGATGCAAAAAATACCGGCAAAAAATAGTTGTTCGTTACTTCAAAGTCTAAAGCGCCCTCTATCGGCATTTTTTGAAATTTATCTTTATAATTTAATTTCAAGAAAATGCCGACTTAGAGAATAATTTTAGTGAAAACCGCAAATCAATCGACCGATTTTCCGTTTTTTATGTTTACTTGAAATTTTGGTCTCTAAACTTTAATGGCGGCTATTTCCTTAGAAAAACGTTTTGGACCCTTGGACCGATTTAATATTGTTTGTTTTGATGTGTACTATCACCCCTCCTTTATTGTAAAACAAATTTGGAATCACCCTGTATATATATATATATTGATTTCTCAATTATGAGCAAATAGTAGGATATAAATAAAAATACACTTACAATCCCGTAAAATTTGATACTACTCTGAAAATCAAAATACAATAGGATCCATATATAGGACAGCAGGAAATCGTGTTTTTTAAACGGAAATAAATACATTATTCAGGGGAAAAGGATGAAAAGCAATAGCACTAACAGTGACAGAAATATTCATAAGAAGGATTTTTTTTTCAGATCTCTCTTAGCACTAGAATTTCCAGCTGATGTCGGCACTGATGTTGAAGGTATTTTAAAATTAGTATAAAGGACTTAAGAATTTCGTTTTTTTAAATAAATGAAAATATTTTTAAAAAATTGACGCTCGACTTTAATTGAGATAGAATATATGTTTGATAATTAATATTATTATAGACAGAATTTTAACATAATAATTTTTCTTTGTACAAATTATTCGAGGACCTCAAAAGCCAAAGGATACAAGTGACAAATCTTCGATTTGGAATAAATTGAGTTCAAAGATAATTGACGTTAAATTTAAACATCAATAATATTTGACTGAATTGAAAAAGGAAAGTGTTGCTTATTTCATTGTAGTCTTTGAACGCTTGTTTAAATAGATGTGTTAAAAGTAGATTACTATTTTCTTTAAATTTACAATAAATGAACGTTAATTATTGTTTGGCAAAAGTGGTTAATCACAAGAAAGCAGCTCATAATTAAAAATGTCACTAATATTTCTTTATCTCACATAAAAATACATATTTATATTGTTTCTGCACTTAGCTCATTTTTTTAAATTTCGCCATTTACGTCCGTTGTCTTCTGAAGTCATCATTTGCTTTACGATTCTTTTTTATGTTATTTTTATGAGCAAGGGAAGAGTTTTAAATGTTTGCGGATTCCAGTAGTATAGACAGTTTTAGACATTCTAGTTTTCTAATAAATTTTGAATAGCCCTTCAGATTTTTATGAGTTATTACAGTTTTACATATTATTTAGTGTATTTAGTCAGTGTAAATATGTAATTGTTACATAAAATTTCATTGTTACCGTTAATTAAGAAATATCTACCCTATAATCTGACTATCCTAGAGACATTTTAATAAATGTGCAGATTTTTTCTTCTTTTTACAGTATAGAGTTTATGTTACATGATAAAATAAAGTGATAAGAATATGGGTTTTAACAGATGGTTAGGTGTAAATTGGTGACAATATTTCACTACCACATCTTGTTGCACATTTAAACATTGCTAAATTAATAACCTTACAATTTCTTAATGTACAATCTACGAAAGTTTGATTTACATTTTGAGTTAAAAAATAAATTGTAATAAATTTTTTTTTTTACTGAATCAGAAATAAAGAAATTTGAATATATATATATATATATATATATATATATATATATATATATATATATATATATTTAATTAAAGTTCATTAAAATCATTTAGTAATAGAAAAAACTTTAAGGCATTAGTTTTAATGATCTCTTACCCTTTTTTTACAACGAGCAATTAATCTTTTCTGCTTAAAATAATGAAAAACTGGGAATAAAAGATGGTGCATTTTCTCATAGAAGTAACATTTCCATCCAAATAAAATTTCTTTTATCTTCTACTAATTATTTACTATTACGGAAAAAAAAACTCTTTTATTACACCAAGATAAATCTGTTATGATCTAGATGATTTTAATATGTTATTTCTATGTTTTCCAATATATTAATGATAGAAATAGAAAAATATAAACTCGAAATATATTCTTGATGGATACTGCTTGTAAAACAATAATTGCTAGCTAATTATATAAAAATTAAAGCTGATAATTAAAAACATGAATATTACAGTTATTTTAATATTGGTATAAAAGATTTAGGAATTTCACTTTTAATGAAGCAAAATATCTTAGTTATAAAAATATAAAAGTTTGACTTTAATTGAGGTAAAATATATGTTTGATAATAGACAGAGTTTTAACATAAAATTTTTTCGATGTACACAATATTTGCTTTACAATTTTTTTATGTTAATTTTATGACCAATGAGAAAGTTTTAATGTGTTGGTTTTTCGTTATATAAAAAGTTTAAGTCTGAAAGTTTCAAATTATACGCTTTGTAGAAAAAAAATTAAATAACTCCTGTAATGTATATGAAATCAGTACTATTAAATACAGTTTCATAAAAACTTTAGTTTATAAATCACTCGAAAAAACAATTTCCTATTTTCCAATTACAATATTTGAAAAATGCGAAAGAAATATACCACTAAACAGTTATAGGCAGTTTTAAAATAATATCTTTTTTTAAACTACTTCTCGATTATATTTCAATATAATAAATTCAGATGAGTAAGTAAATAGTCATTTTAAAATCCTAAGAGTAAGTTTTGTTATTTAAATAAATATAACTGGACAATCCGCTATATTTTATTTCCCTTTCATTCACTTGAAAAAAAGGACATTGAAGTGGAGATTTTGGTTTTTATCACTGTTTATTTGATATACGAATAATACCTTTTTAATGAAAAAGCATTATCAGTGATGTATAGTATAGTGATATAATAGTAGCTGGAGGAAGTGTTGGAGGATTAGTTCTTAAAGAAGTTAATATTTTCTAGAAATATGTGCGGCAAAAATATATATGTATCTGATATGTAGAAAAAAAAATTCTTATGAAAATAAATACGGATTTTGAAATTATGTAGACTACATGCAGAACTTGAGTATTAATTTGTTTACAAACTCTCTTTATATTAGAAATACAGTTCTCAACATATATTTCTGCTGCCATATATTTCTGCATACATGTGCTGAAAGCTGACAACACATATTCTAAAAAAACTTATTAAACAGGTAACATATTAATAGAAGAAGGATATAAAATTGTTATTTTTTCTTTGTTCTATTTTAATCCAATACATTTCCGATATTAATTTAATTCAAAAGTGTATTTCGATCGATGTATATATTTAAAAATAGCAACATTCTTTTTTTTCATACTACAATAACTTTTTAATAAAATATACAAAATAATTTATGTCAGTTTAAAAAACTATTCTTAAATATTTAAAATAGAATAAATTGAAAATTGAATTTATTTTTCTGAAATTTCCTAGTTAAAAACAAATCTCATATTTGATGACTTTATAAACAAACCTCTTTGTACATACACAGCTATTATTATTTAACATAAAAATATTTAATATATTCTTCTGCAAACAGATGTTTAATTGAGTTATCTAAATATTATTTTACGTGGATAATTTAAGATTTTAATAATCATTTTATGCATTCAAAACCCCAGAAAAAAATTATATATATATGAAAAGCAGGGCCATAACTTTAAATTAATGAATGCAAATTATAACTCTCATTAATAGTGTACAAAACTTATTAAATTAAGCTTTCGAAATCTAATTAAAAACTTTAACAAAATTATATGAACAAACAAAATATTTGTATGAACTCAGGAAGAAAAATTACTATTCGAATTAATTCAATTTGACTACATAATTTTGAATAAGAAATGGAGCAGAAATTAATAATCTGAAAATGAACTTTTTGAAAATCTGGATTAATCATTTTTACAGAAATAATTTAATTGATATCGATGGGATCGAAAATGTAATTCCAATTTGAAAGTGCACTTCATTTTCTTAGAGAGTTAATATTTAATCATTATATGAGCATTTTGGGATATAAGGTACCCTGGGGTAATAACGCCACTTTAAGGTTCTACCAATTTTCACGGCTCAGTTTTAGATTGTATTTTTCAAACAAATATATGATTTGATGCAGCAACTCATTCACTATCTATATAAAAGAAAATAATTTAACAGATATGTATTCATAAAATGTAATGGCGTTTTTCTTGGTCAATGCTATTTGCGTTATTACCCACCTATATGTGTAATAACGTCATGCAAACAAAACTATGAAATAAGATGGTATAATTGCATGTAGATTGCCCTATTCTAAAAATATAAACTCTACAAACTTAGAAATTGACAAATTGCATTCTAAGCTATTGAAAATGATAATCTTTTTGGGAAAGTGTAAGAAAAAAAAGGGTGTGGTGTGTGTGTGGGGGGGGGGGGGGAGGATGAGGCAAAAGAATATCAGACCGTGAGCTCCTTTTTGCTTAAAAAGGACCGCTTAAATAGAATTATTAAAAACATAGCACAGTTTAGCTGTGTTTATTTAAATCAGTATTTAGAATGTAGCTAGGCTACTGTAGAGAATCAACCCGGGTATTAATGCCAAGGATTGGCGTTATTACCCCGTTATAAGTATTGGGCTGTACATTTTAAATTACAAATTATCTCGAGAAAATATCCAAAATCTTCAACAACATTTTGAAAGTCCATGAAATTCACTACAAATTTATGTACTTAACAAAGTATTTCCGGATAAAAAAAATAGTCTTCACATCATAAAACGTATCTCGCAAATTTTAGATCAAACGTTAATTTTAGTTGCCTGTAAAAACAATAAGACCTAAAAATGAAACAAATTACCTTGAAGCTGTTTTTTGCGATTTATATGACTCAAAACCTTTCTGTGCAGAGCACATGGGTGTCATTTGACAGATTATTTCATAATTATGCATAATGTTAGCACTTGGCGTTATTACCCCACCTGGCGTTATTACACCAGACCACCTTATAATACAGTTTCAATGCAATGTATAAATATTTTTCTTTTAGTAATAAGTGAAATGATTGTAGAAAAATATTATATATTGTTTTGTGTATTCTATTTCAAATTTTTGAAAATATTATACTTCAATGCTTACAAAAATTGTATGTATGATGGTAGGAAAGAAATATATCTAAATTAAAATTTTCGTCATGTACGTACACAACTGTATGTTTGATAACTTACAAGGGGACCACCAAACATTGTGCTCACAGATTTTGATGATTTCAAAGTATGTTGTAAAGCTCACACCACTTATTATTCAGCTGAAAGGGTTCCATCAAATGGGCCTTAGTTTTTGGGAAATTGGGGATCAAAGTTTAGCGTTCATTTCAAATAGCCTTTAGTATTGCAAACAGAATGTGGCTCAGTGGCGCTGCGGTAACGAGCGAGACTCCGGACTCGGACTTTGTGGGTACACCTCCAAGTTAGAGCTTTTTTTTTCCTTTATATACTTTTTACACGTTGCATATTTTAAGTAGAATTGGGAATTCTACAGCTTTGAAATTTTGATATTTTCTTAGTAAATTAAATTTATATTTTCGAATTTATTTCATGAAAATTTATTTTTTGTGCAATTTTTAAACTAATATTTTTCTTGACAAAACTGCAAAAATAATTTATGCTTAGAACTCTTTTTTATTAATTATTATGTAATTTCTTTTTTATTAAGCACAATTCTGAAATAATAATTTTTCTCTTTTTCTATAGCCTTTCTTTGTGGAATTTTTTAAATGAAAATTTATCCTTTTTTGTATAAATTATATAAAATAATTTTCAGGTGCAATTTCTCAAACACTTACAGGATTAGTTAATTCAAATAATGCATATCTTCGAAAGTATAATAAATATTAATGCAATAGTGCTAAAATATTATTCAAATTTTTACTAATTTTTAAATACATTCATCTCTAAAGTTCTACCTAAACATTATTTATCGTTTGCACAAATAAGAAATGACAAATTACATTAAACAATTCTATATACATTTTTGTTTTAACACATTAAAAGACAAATAATAAAAAAAAATAAACTAGATCGGAAAAGTCGTGTGCTAATGATTTCAATGAGATAAAATTTAAGATACATAAAAAATATATATGTATTTATTTTATTTGTCTGTTTTTATTTTCTCGGTAAAATCACGCAAAAATAGAAATTATCTTTATTAATGTCATTTAGCTTCTTTTGTAGACAAATAAAATACTTGCAATATTCGTATGTATATGTAAGATTAAAATGCTAAAAATACTGTAATAAAAGGAACCAGCACTAGTATAGAAAGTTCTCGTTTGGAAAAGGAACAAAAAGGCTAATCTACGAATGCATTAAAATATTGCGAAACGTTGTTACAAAATGATAATCTGCTTACAAATTCTGCACTGGATGATATTTCCTGTGCTTTTATTGCTATGGCTGAAGTTTTTAATAATTCAATATTAAAAATATTAGATAATCGAGAAATTATTGAGGCAGATGAAATGATATTGAATGAAGAATATGAATTAAAGGAATTTACAAAGGTATTATTTTTTTTTACTTAGCAATATATATATATATATATATATATATATATATATATATATATATATATATATATATATATATATATATATATATATATATATATATATATATTACAAATTAAAAAGTTTTTCGCCAAAACTAACCTTTATACTATCTTAATTTTCTTATAATAATGTTCCGTACTTACTTCAAATTATTAAATTAAAATCTTGTTTCTAAATCTAATCTGTTAATCTTTATGAAGACGATATAAATTCTTAATTTGCCTTAAAAACCATTATTCCAGTATGCGTAAATTTAAAAAGATGGCTCTAAATTAAAAATATTCTTAATTAAATTTTTATTTCTTAATATTCCAAATAAAATTCATTTTTCTATGTTTGTATCAACCCTTTTTAAGAAAGTCTTATTAAATTTATTCCAAAACCATACCTTTCAAAAAATATCATTATTTTATTTTATCCATTTATTTATTTTTCCTCCGTCAACCTTTGATGTGTGCACATCAATAAATTCATTTCTTTTCTTTTTCTCTTAAAATTAATCATTTATAAAAATCGTCTGCCTAAGAAATTCTGAGTCGATTATGAATTGGTTAAATAATATTATTTTAAAATAAATTTATCGTCTATGGAAAATAGTCTCGTAGCTGGACAAGAATTCTGTTTACATAAAATAATGATGGTTTGAGGTTACAGAATGTTCTAGAATGTTCTTTTTAGATTTAAGAAGGGAGCCTTGAGCTGAGAAGGAGGATTCTTGGGTCTTTTCTTCGATGAGAACGGCTCGCTGAAATAATGATGGAATGTTTCGGTAAAAGACAGTTTGCAAAAAGAGCTTTTCCCTTTCTCATGATTACGGATTAAATAAATGAACTTACAGCAGCCAATGAGTAATTATTTGGACTCTCTACATCTATTTATTTATTTTCCTCGGTGGCCATGACTTCTCTGCGGTGAAAGGGAAACCCGGCGTTGATGTCTCTAGCTCCTAACTTTTAAATCGTCACAATAAACTCTAAAGTCCGACAGGATTCTTTATCTATTTTTTGGATATTTAAAGAAAATTGCGATGGAGCAAAGTAGAACATGCTATCGCCGAAGTTCGAATGAATTTTATGTTCTGAAGGACATTCTATATGGTATTTTCAGCTTGCTAATGAAGTCTGCTGTGAAACGAAGGATGAGAGGTTTGCGAATCGCCGATAATCGACTTCTCGTGAATGTTCTTGTGCCGAAATCGCCGTAATTTCTTACTTAATTAAAGTAAAAGAAATGTTCTTTCTAAAGAACTTCACAACTATGCTTGGAAAAATGCTAATCTGAAAGAATTAGTACTTACTTCGAGTCTGATGTGGATTTCCTGACGCTTGATGTTGATCTGTGCGCATAAATTTTGATTCAGTATTCATGGTCATAGTAAAAATTTTTGAAAATTAATGACTTCAAAGTGGTGAGTATGCAAGAAGTTTTTGATGAGGAATTTAAAGAAGATTGAATTTTATTGAAGATTTTTCAAAAAACTGTAAGTTATTTTATTAAATGTTTTGATTATTATTTTTATTATTTTCATGATTGATGAAATATTTATTATGTATTTATTTATTTATTTATTATTTTATTGATGAGAGTAATTTGAAGTTAATTTATTAATTTACTAATTTCTTTCTTTCTTTCTTTATTATTTATTGTATGTTATTGATCTCATATAGTAATTTTGAAAAATTATGTAATTGATAGAAATTATTAACTTTGAAGTTTATTGCGAATGATTTTACGCTCAGTATTTAATAAAGAAAATAGAAGTGCTTCATTTATTCTAATGAGTAAGAATAAAAAAATTATGGAAGATCCTAAATTCGTACCGTTTGATCCGAGTTCTGGAATGAACATTTTCTCTTGGTTAACTTATTTTGATAAAACATGTGATAGGGAACAGAAAAATCTAGAATGGAAATTTAATTTTATTGAACAATATTTGAAAGGGGAAGCGCAAAAAATTTATATCAATGACTGTTTAAATTGTATGGATTATGAACAAATTAAGAAAATTTTGATAGAAAGACTCATTGAATTAGACTTCCCGGGTTTTTCTGATTTTTCAAATCTGAAATTAGATAATTTAGACAATTTAGAAACTTATTTTCGTAAAAAAGTGGAAATTGGTAGGAAATTACATCTTAGTGAAAACATACTATTACAGGGTTTAACTGATGGTTTAAAACCAGAATTCAAAAACAGTAATATTATAAATCCTCCTAGTAGTTCCACAGAATGGTACCGGGTTGTCAAACAATTCGTGGAAGTTTCCACCCCATTAGTTTCAAACCAAGTAATAAATTAACCATCAGCTAGACAAAATTTTCAAGCTTTTCTACCAAGTAGGCCCTTTATTCAGCCAGTTAGGCCCAATAATACACCTAGGAATTGGATTCCTAAAAGGCAATCTCAGTTTCAAAGGCCTAGAATTTGTCAAAATAATTATATTCAGAATTCATTTCCTTCAAGACCTTGTAGGATATGCACAAAAAGGGGTGTGAGTAATGTTTTTCATTGGGAAAGAGAATGTATTTTTAGAAATGAGTTAATTAACTTATGAAATAGATAAATTTAATTATGAGACAGGACAGAATTCAGTTATTGTGCATGTTTCTAAATTAAGACCCTATTTTTCACCAGAAGATTTTAAACTGTTTCATGAGCAACCCAAAAAACCAACAAAACCTCAGATACAATCACAATCACTAGATCAAACTAAAGTCAAGAAAGTAGATTAAATTTTAATTCTTATTTTTTAAATATTTTATCACCATAATTTTCAACATTAGCAGGTATGTTCTTGGTGGCCAACAAGAATATTACTTGTTTTTGGGGTTAAATTGGGCTCCTTATGCAGGCATAAGGTGTACACTTTGGTTGTAAAAGCTTTCAAATTGATGTTGATAAATTAATTTTAAGTGTATATAAGTCTATCTATATTTACTCATGTATTTGAAATTAGTATTATTCTATTTATTCAGCAGATATTTATGTTATAACAGTTATAAAATCTGATGATTCTACTCAAACCTATAACATAATATGTGATTTTCAGTGATTGTGAAAACTACAGATATTAAAAGTTTTTCAAAAAAGAAAAGTTTTTTTATTTCCATTTCTCAATTAAGAATGACAACTTTTATTCCTATTTGTTTTTATTATTAAAATTTATAAACCATGTGTAGATAAAACATTATTCTACATTTGGCATTTGAAAACTTATAACCAATTTGACAATTTTGTAGTATGAGAGAGGAATTATTGTAAGGAAATACTGGTTGAGAGTCCATTTTCTAAATAGTTAGATTTAATTTTATTTGGATTTTGGAATTATTATGATTTTTTTCTGTATGCTTTCGGCTAGCAAAAAAATACTTTCTTATGCTATTAGAAGATAAGAAAATTATTTAGTTGCTATGTAATTTTTTTTATCCTCAACCAATATTTTCCCTATCAATAATAAACAAATAGTGATATTTTCTTTTGATTATACTCTTGTTTTATTATTATTATCATTATGATTTCTATAATGAAGTTTAGTATTAATTATACCTTTATTGAGAAATATTAGGATATGGAGAATTATTTTTATTATTGCTATAAACTTTGAGTGTTATTATACTATTACTTATTGTTGTTGTTATTATTATTATTTAAATTTTTCTATATTATTTATTATTGATATTGAGAGTGATGCTATTTATTATTGAAAAATTGATATATTATTAAAGATGTTGATTCCAACGTAAGATTAAAACCAAAGATTAAAACTAGATTTACAAAAAATATACAACTTACTAGTGAACTACATTGAAGAATTGCATTTTTAAAAACTATTAGAGACTTTTGATTTGAATGACTGTATGTAGTCAACTAAGTTTGAGAAGAACGTTTATTGTAGCCATTAAAGACTATGTTTACTACAAGGACTATACTAATAAATTTAATTTCTGAACTGAAATTACTACTAATTAAATCACTGAAATTCTTTAAACTCCCGTGAAAGAGATTTCTTATTGTTTTTATTATATATTTAATGTCTCTTGCTTATTAATATTCATAACTTATTTACTGTTATTTTATGTATTATCTCCTATGCACTTACAAATGGTAAGTGATATTGTAACATTATTGTATTTCTTTCAGGGAAATGCTCCTACCTAAATTTAATTCAGATTAATTTTCTCTTAACTATTTTATTTTAATCGCTAATATTTTTTATATTGCGTTAATTTTCTTTTCTTCCAGCTCTTGGCTTCCGGAGTTTGACAGTTTTATTCCAAAATTTAACTTTTCTAAATTATTATATTTCTGTTGTCTGAACTTGTAGTTTTATTTAACTATCAATTTCATACAAAGTTTTGGCGAGGGGGGATAATATTACAAATTAAAATTTTTTTCGCCGAAACTAACCTTTATACTATCTTAATTTTCTTATAATAATGTTCCGTACTTACTTCAAATTATTAAGTTAAAATTTTGTTTCTAAATCTAATCTGTTAATCTTTATGCAGACGATATAAATTCTTAATTTGCCTTAAAAAACATTATTCCAGTATGCTTAAATTTAAAAAGATGGCTCTAAATTAAAAATATTCTTAATTAAATTTTTATTCCTTAATATTCCAAATAAAATTCATTTTTCTATGTTTTTATCAACCCTTTTTAAGAAAATCTTATTAAATTTATTCCAAAACCATACCTTTCAAAAAATATCATTATTTTATTTTATCTATTTATTTATTTTTCCTCCGTCAACCTTTGATGTGTGCATATCAATAAATTCATTTCTTTTCTTTTTCTCTTAAAATTAATCATTTATAAAAATCGTCTGCCTAAGAAATTCTCAGTCGATTATAAATTTATTAAATAATATTTTTTTAAAATAAATTTATCGTCTGTGAAAAATAGTCTCGTAGCTGGACAAGAATTCAGTTTACATAAAAGATTGATGGTTTGAGGTTACAGAATGTTCTAGAATTTTCTTTTTAGATTTAAGAAGGGAGCCTCGATCTGAGAAGGATGATTCTTGGGTTTTTTCTTCGTTGGGTACGGCTCGCTGAAATAATGATGGAATGTTTCGGTAAAAGACAATTTGCAAAAGGAGCTTTTCCTTTTCTCATGATTACGGATTAAATAAATGAACTTACAGCAGCCAGTGAGTAATTATTTGGACTCTCTACATCTATTTATTTATTTTCCTTGTTGGCCATGACTTCTCTGCGGTGAAAGGGAAACCCGGCGTTGATGTCTCTGTCTCCTAATTTTTAAATCGTCACACACACACACACACACACACACATATATATATATATATATATATATATATATATATATATATATATATATATATATATATATATATATATATATATATATATTTATACCTTATATTCCATTCCGAAAAAATCGAAAAAGTAAAAATTGAAAAAATAAACTACCCCATAAGAAAATATCAAAAAGTTCATAACAGTAGAATTCCCAATTCTGCTTAAAATATGCAACGTATAAAAAGTATATAAAGAAAAAAAAGTTCTAACTTGGAGTCTCGCTCGTTACCGCCACGCCACCGAGCCTCAATCTGTTTGCAATACTAACGGCTATTTGAAATAAGCGCTAAACTTTGACCCCCAATTTCTCAAAAATTAAGGCCCATTTGAAGGAACCCTTCCAGCTGAATAATTAGTGGTGTGACCCCTACAACATACTTTGAAATTATTAAAATCTGTGAGTCCCATGTTTGGTGGTCCCCTTGTTAGTTGGGATTTATTGTCATCAATTTTTTTTTTCAAAATTTCTTACAGAGACTAAAATCATTTTTCAACATTTTAAAAGTAATTAGACACTCTCGGCAATTAGGCATTTTTTTTAACTTATATACCAAAAAATTGTTCAGATAGAATTACAGTACTAGCTATAATAATATGAAAATTAAATACAAATTAATATGAAATTAAATGGTTATTTCAAAAGAAACTTTTTCTACTATGCGTAAATACATAGTCTCAAAAAATAAAATTGTTAATAACAAAAATATAACAAACACACTAAAGCACAAACATGCTTATTTGAGTTAGATTTTTCCAGAAGTGTCAGTTACAAATAAAGAATAACACACTAAGCACACGAAATTCAATTTCTAATGTTCCAATAACTGAGGGATTCACCAATTCGGAACAGTATTTACTTTTGGAACAATATTTATTACTTCGTTTTTGAAACAATAAGTATAAAAGAATTTGAATAAAGTAATTTATGTACGATGTGTTTATTTATTTATTTTTTCAGTCATTTGTTTAAAGAGTTTAATAGATATATGTGTGGATTCCTTTCCAACACAATCTCTAATATGAAGAATTCCCATTAAATAACAGATTAAAATTTCGAAAGTAAGCCCAATTTAACAAACAAGAAATTTTAATAGTTTAAAATGGGATTTATATTTGTAATTTTTCTGAAAAACTGGAAAATGAGGGTGGAGGTAAGATATATTGAACATTTATGAAATTTCACTGGACTTTATAAATTGCAAAATAAATTAAGACAGAAAAAATAATTGTTGGTTAAAAAAATAGAATCTCACTACTTTTCATTAAGAAATATAAGAAATTAATGAAGCAAACTTATATAAGATAATTAAATTACATATGAAAGAAATTATAAGACTTGAAATATTATATTACTTTTAAAATGTGTATTATAATTTATATTAGTTAGGAACTGTATTGTTGACATTTAGTTAAATTTACATGTATCCATTTATATATGCGTTGACAGATATTACCTACTGTTGGATAAAATCCAGTGGGATCTCCGTTAATAGTTTTTATTTTAAAAAAATCGTATGTACTTTATCAGAAAAAAATACTTACATATTCTACACATATATCTAGAAAATAATAACTTTTTGAGGAGAATAATCCTCGTAGAAAAATTCAATTCTTAATTGTTATTATAATATTACGACATTCATTAACCTTTTTAGATGCGTTCGTAATTATGTAAATACGTAGCACCTATTGTTGTCGCTCAGTCCGTCCGCCTGTCTGTCCGTCCGCATATAACAACGCAAAAACTACCCAACCGAAACTTTTGAAATTTAAAATATATAATTATTAAATAATTTTGTCAAGTCATTTCAAATTTTATGAGAATCGGATTGATAGATCAATTACAGGGACGATCAAATGTAATCCGTTACATTACGGTCAATAGGAAAAATGTTTCAAATACATTTTACTCGTTTGAAATTTAAATTACATACTTATTACATAATTTTGTCAAGTCATTTCAAATTTTTTGAAAATAGGATGGATAGATCAAATACAGGGACAATCAAAAGTACTCCGTTACATTACAGTCAATGGAAAAAACGTTTCAAATGCATTTTAATAATATTACACCCATTCGAACATAATAATACTGATATGCATCATAAAGTACATATTATAATATACATTTTGCATAATCTGTTGTAAAAAAATATTTGTTATTGATTTACAAGGCCACACAAAAATATTCCATTGCATAATGAGTATGGAGAGAACAATGTTTGGTGCGCATTTTAATTGTAATTAACAATTTACTGTTTTATGAGATTGATATAAGAGAGGGATATTTTTAAAACTTCATTATCGAACAAATGCACCTCATTTGCTACGCTTCGCTTGCAATTTCCAACTTGTTTATTAAGTGGGTGTTATTCATTTAGCAAATGGAGAGTAATAAATATCAAAATCTCCACTTTGATTTGTATTTTCTTAGTGATATAAAGGAAAATAAACATAAATGAATGTGTATTTATATTTATATAAGACAGGAACTGTATTTTTTAGGATTCGTTAAAATTTTATGTGTCACGTTCCATGTTCAGTGGAAGATATTTACTAATTTATCATAAATTTATCACATATATGCATTTTATACTTATAATCCGTGTAAATAAATAAATTAAATATTATAAATATGTTCCCAATAAATTTCTACTTTATTACATGTACAGCGTAGCTTGTAAAGAAAGTATATAATGTAAAAGAAATTTACAAATTTGAATATTTTATAATAAAGCAATTCCTCCTCATGTACCTTTTGAAATATCCTATTTACATCCGACATTTTCCAAAGCAAGTGAATTTGAATTTTAAATCCCAAATATTCGTGTATTGTTTTTACCTCCATTTGTTTGATTGAATATAAACATTTTATGGCTGAATCTTGAATATATTTTGCCTCAATGTTTTTCTCGCTCTCCAGAAATCCATCACAGCTATTAAGGGCAGTTTGTTTTTGAATCGATATTTTTATTGCATCTGTGAAATCCAATTTATAATAACATGAAATAAAAATGTCTATGCTTTAATATACATTTAAAATACAAGGCTATATAAAATGCATTTGATCGACTCGAATAAGCATCCATAATAAAACAATGAAAAGCTGATAAAAAAAAAAAATAATAATACATATTTTATCAAGGTATAAAGCTATTGTTTTATAAATAGAAGTGTTATACCAAATTGTAGTTTTATGAATTTATCGTATAGATTTTACTTACGTTGGAAATATATTCGTAACTTATGGTGGGCACGAAACATATTTTTTTATTCTAAAATCTTTTTTATAATATCTTTTTCATAATATCGTTTATATATATAAGTTATTCGCTATTAATATTTCTTAAAATCATTTTTTTTTCTTTCTTTTGCTCATAACTAAAAAAATGGTATATTCGTTTTGTTTAGAAACATAAATAAATAACGTTGAATTTTTAAAGAAATTTTGATTCACCGACGCAAACAACTTAGAGATTTTTTTTTAATTTTAAACAATGAGAGCATAGTATAATTCTCAATAATAATAATCAACAACTTCATCAGAAATAAAAGAAATATTAATCATATAAAGAAGGAAAATCTGTTTATAAACTAATGTGCATTCAAAAACAATTTTATTTTTAATAGGGAAAACAATAAACTTTAATAAAAATTACTCTTGAAATTGATTTTTGCATGAAATGATTTTTAAACGAATTAGATATTTTTAGTGATAATTGACATTTTTAATTCAAAAATAAAAAATAACATGCTTAAAAAATCAGAATTAATTTATATATATATATATTAATGCGTAAGATTTCTAAATAAGAATCATCATAGAGATGATTCAATTCTTATTTCGTTTCTTTAATGGAAACGTTAATGGACGTACTTAAATAATAAAATAAATAAATAATATTATATTGAACTAAACATTAGCTCATTAGGAAAAAATGGTAATTTAACAAATCACAGCAAACATTTGAAAAATGATTTTTTTTTTCAAAGACAAAAGTTAAAAACTTTTAAACAAATTCTGTATAAAAAAAATAAAAATTCTCTGTTTTTAAAGATTTTCTGTTTTATTACTAATCAGAGATCTCCATACGCATTTATGTGGTGTTCTCGCTTGTCAGAAAATTTAATGTATTTAAATTAAGAGCTAATTTTTCACAAATTTCTATCAATGTACTAATTTTTATATACAAAAGGAAATCAATTTTTAATCAAAAGTGACCCATCCCTCTATAAATTAAAAAAGTTCAATAACCTTATTACATTCAGTCTAGAAAAAAAAGTATGAAAAATAAAATAAGATGCGGTAAAATAAAATACGAGGCAACATTTTTGAATGTTTCTAATTTAATTATTAAAAATTGAAAAAAAAAACATTGTTTTTATGATGATTAAAATCTGGTTTATCTAATAACAGAGTCATATATTAGATACAATATGGACTGGACATTAATATTCCTGAACCAATGAGAAAACGAATAAAATGCAGACATCACAAGGATAAAGATACAGTTCAAATACCTCTGTTCTCGACCAAAAACAACACCCATTTCTTAAATGGTTAATAAAGCATTGTATTATATAGTGTGAGACCTGAAGCTCACACATGGCGCGTTTCGGATTGGGAATTTTTATAGCCTATAATCAGATTAATGTTAGCATGTGTTCGAGAAAAAAAAAAGGTCAGAAATAAATTTAATAATAAAGAAGAATTTTTATAAAGATTTCGACAAATGGTACAAGGTTGGAATATATATAACAATCACAGAGGAACACAGCAGAAGAAAACGGTGTTAAAAATGATATAATAAATTAACATGAAAGAAAACAAGAAGAAAAAACAATTAAACATAAATAAATAAATAAATGTAGAAATAAATAAATAAGTACGTCATAAAAAATAAATAAATGAAAGGAGAAATTTTTTTTAAGTGAAAGCGAAAACGCACAAAAATAAAAGTAAAAAAAAAAAAAAAAAACTATCTATATATCTATATATCTATATCTATCTATCTATTTATCTATCTATCTATCTATATACACATATATATATATATATATATATATATATATATATATATATATATATACAGAGGCGGTCTAGAGTTTCCGGCCACTTACCATTCTTTAGTTTTTTTCTATCGGTAAACTGTTTTTTGTTGTGTTTATGAATGAATGAACGTGTTTAGCATAGTCTGAAATCAAAATTGAAAAGTTCAACAATTATTGTTCATAAATGAGTGATTAATTTGTCGCTAAAAGGCCAATCTTCTCGAGATATTGCGGCAAAGATATCGATCAGTAAAATCGACTGAAAACGATATTTAAAAATTATATAAAGATGACCTTGGCCTTCAAGACTTTCAGAGGTCCGGGAGATCCTGGAAAATTACTATTCCTGTGGACAGAATTATCATGATAAAAACAATTGATAATAAAAATTCCGCTGCAATACACTGCGATTTACGGAATGTCTGAAGGGATTAAATAAGGCAAAATTCCACGCTTTAAAACTAAATAGATTTATTTCTATATATAAAAATATTGATATTTCACTATGGAAATAACGGTACTTTTGCGAACACTGTAAATGCGTCACGAATATCCATTCTGAAATGAAAATTTTTAAATAGAAACACTCATTAATTTCTTATGCATATATACCAAACTTGACGCGGGAGCTCGGACAACATGTGTGAATCTTCTCGGACAAAAGTTAAAGAGCCCCCTACAAAGATTAGTAAAATCTAAACATTATACCTAACAGTTTTTTAGGTGGGAAGAAATCAATAAAACCTCCAATTTATTTTTCTGTATATTCATACAAATTTCTCTGGAAAATAATTTTCCTTTTCCATCAAAAAGGATAAGATAATTCTATCAAAGAAAAAACAGGCATTTTAAAGACATTGTAAATTCATACTAAATGATATTTTTTCATATTAAAATTTCACATCTTATTAAATTAAAATCATGTTTCTAGATCTAATCTATTAATCTTTATGGAAACGATATAAATTCTTAATTAGCCTTAAAAAACATTTATTCCAATATGCGTAAATTTGAAAAGATGGCTCTAAATTAAAAATATTCTTAATTAAACTTTATTTCTTAATATTCCAAAAAAACCCTAATTTTTCCCTGTTTTTAACAACCTTTTTTAAGAAAGTCTTATTAAATTTATTCCAAAACCATACCTTTCAAAAATGTCATTATTTTTATTTGTTGATTTATTTATTTTCCCCCTTCAATGTTTGATATTTGTGGGTATCAATAAATTCATTTCTTTACTTTTTTTTTTCATTTTAAAATATCGTCTGCAGGATATCGAATTCAATGTTTGATTGAACGCTGTTTTCAATCTGTTTTCCCTGTTTTTATCAACCCTTTTAAATAAAGTCCTATTAAATTTATTCCAAAACCATACCTTTCAAAAAATATTATTCTTTTTATTTTTTCCCTTCAACGTTTGAAATTTATGCGTATCAATAAATTCATTTCTTTTCATTTTTTGTTTCAAAATATCGTCGGCAGGATATCAAATTTAGCATTCGATTATAAATTAGTTAAATAATATTTTTTAATTAAAAATTATCGTCTGAATGAAATTAATCTCGTCATGAAATTAATCTCGTACATGAATTTCGTTTACATGTGAAAATCATGGTTAGAGATGTTCTTTCTATGGTGCTTTATATCATTCTTGAATAGACACCGAGAGAGTTCCTAGCATTGTTAAAGAAATTCCACTATAACTGACATCCATCTTGTTGCCGCTCAAATATTGGATCAATGACTTTAGGTATTACTGGTAGTGATGACAAGAAAAAAAAAATCTTACAGGGACAACTGAACGTCGATTGCTGATTTCTTGGATAATTTTTGGGGTTCTTGTCTCCCCTAGCATCATCTTGAGAACTTCTTATTACCAGTGAGTTATTTTCTGAATTAATTGAGTATTATTTGTATTCATTTTGTGTATTTGTGTAGATTATTTATTCTCTGTTTGCGAAGGTTTATTTATTTATTTGTTTATTTTTCTGTGAGTCTTATTTATTTATCTATTAAGAGTACTATTATCATTATTATTATTTGTTGGGGAGAAAACATATTTGTTCTTAAGGATTTAATTGAGGAGTATGATGTTATTAAGACAGTTACTGTTACTTATTAAAGACTATTATGATATTTTTATGCACGATTAAAGATTAGTTTTTAATAATAATGAAGTATAAAAGAGTCATTCTGAGAATGCAGCCTTTTTGTGAAAGTGTTCCTATTACTAGATATTTCAGCTAGAAAACTAAGTTAACATTTATATTTTTTCTTTAATTTGATAGAATTTCTGGAGGCAGTGAACTTTAATTCTCGGATTCTTATAATATATGTAATTCAATGAGAAAGATGGAACTGTACAAAGCTGCTGCTCGAATTTTGACAGATAAAATATAAATAATTTTTCAGTAAATTTCGTGATTTTAAGTAAGAAATTACCTATCATTAAAATTTTTGTATTTGTTTATGACTTATAAAATAATAGATTTAAAACATTGACCCCAATTTAAGGTATAACTATGATATTTACAATTTCTATTTTTATTAGGTAAAATTTCTGGTTAAAGTTAACAGCAAAATATAGTTACAATTATCACGATAATTCTAATTCAGATTTTTAAAAAAGGAAGATTTTAAAAATTATCGTCTGAATGAAATTAATCTCGTCTATGGACATGATTCTGTTTACATGTGAAAATCATGGTTAGAGGTTATAAAAAGTTCTAGAAGCTTTTTATTATTGATTTGAGTGAAGAGGCCCAGAGATGCGTGGAATCTTTTATTCGATTTTTTTTATGTTTGGACGATACAAACCACGGCATTTTTTTTTTTTAATATTGCTTCGGAAGAAAAGAGCATTTCCCCCCTAAATATGAAGATTGCATTTAAAGAAATCTTTTGGAGCAGCGATGGTGGAATTTAATAAAATTTCTACGTTTATTATTGTACTTAATTTTTATCTCGCCTCGACTTATGTGAAATGACTTCGGGAAACTTGCAAACAATATTAATGGCTCCCATCTCAAAATGTCATATATATATATATATATATATATATATATATATATATATATAATTTAATTTTTATTACTAAGTGTTGGGCCGCCAGTTTTTATCACAATATTATTTAAAATCAAACAAATAGTTTTAAAGGTACTGTGTCCGCTTAAGTAATTTTTAAGTAAATTAGATAATTAATGTAAAGAAAGTCAATCAATAATATCAGATAAAGATGCTTAAAGATATCAAACAACTACATTTAGTTTTAACTGCATTTACATTTTATATATTTACATGTATATATACAAACTCAATATTTAAATATTAAATTTCTTTATTTTCAAAAAAACTTACTGTCTAAAATTTTGATACCTACTAATACAAATTGCTTAAAGTACTTGAAATCTAGCACATTTTTTAAATAATTACAACACTATATATTTTTTCATTGTAGAATTATAAGGATAATTAATTTTTTTTAGAAATTTGTTATAAATTAGACAAAATTTGTTATAAAATTAAACAAACTAAGTGAAACTATTTCTCATTCTGCTTTAATTTGAATAATTATGCCTTAATCTCCATAGTGTATTGTGTTTAATAAACAACTGAAACTTTAGCATTCATATTTATCCTTTGATAATTTTATTATCTTTCCAAAGGGAATAGATTGTTTTATCTTCCATGTAACTATGATAGCTAAACTTACATTCTGACTTATGAAAATTTATTTCGATCCAAGTAAGTGCATGTTGGTTTTTCAAAGATAAATGGTCAAAAGACTGTGATATTGAAATACAGATAATTTATTTAGGATGTTCCACTGATTGTCTGTGAGTTTTTCTATGTATAGTATTATCCAGATCAACAAAAACTATACAGGAATATCTATTTTTGTGAATTTATTTCCTTCCTAACTCATCGTACATATTTTCTCGTAATATGTAACGCATTTAATTATGTTCGACTTCGAAATGTCAAATTTATAGAAAATTTTTATAAAATTTATTTATTACAGGAAATAATACATTTGCAGAGCAGTTATCTTTAAAAAACGTATACTTAGAAAAGTATAAAATAAAAGATGAAAATGACTTTATAAAGTAAAGAAAAGAAATTACAAATATCAGACAGATGTATCAGTATTTATCAATAGTTACTTCAAAAAGGAATAAAAGGATTTCTTTTAACTATTTTTTTAGTTTTAAATGTATCACAAAGATACTTAAAGTCTTCGATTCTATTTTTTTCTACGTGAATTTGGGGACATTTTTTAAAATTTTCCGTTGCACAAAATTTAATGTAAGATTTATGCAATTTTACCAAACATTTACCAAAATATAGAGTGCTCTGAATGTGTATGAGTGTAGAATAAGAAAAAAATATTGTTCAATTTTAAATATCAAATTACGTTATTTTTAAATATATGTATAGTGGAAATCTTAAAAACTTAAGTCTTTTTTGGAAATATTTCAGAATGTAAAATATACGTAACAAATATATGCAACATTATTTAATTATTCATTGTAAACCTTACAGGATAATTAAATTATTTTAAAATTTTTACCTTTTATTTTAACAAACTAAACTAATAACACATTTTTTTTTATTCTGTTAACATTTGAATAATTACATCTTATTCTCCGAAGTGTATTGTATTAGATAAATTAGAGATACTTCAGCTTTCCTATTAATTTCATGATAAATTGGTTATTGTTTCAAAAGGAATGGTTTCTTTTATGTTTCATGTAAGTATGGTGATTGTACTTGCATTTTGATTTATGTAAATGTAATTACATAAAATGCAATGCATATTATTTTTCTAAGAATAATTTTCAGAAGGCTTTATGAAATAAAAGATAAACATAGGATACCATACAGCTATTAATATCAAACAATCATACCTTTAAAAATAAATAAAACTAAATCTTTCGACTATTTCAATTTTTTAGTATTTTAAATACAAAGTTACTCCATGTCTACAATCATAAGTTTTTGCACATAAATCTGGTAAATTTTATTTACGTACTCTTAGATTTTGTTGTTTTAATATACAAAATGTAATGTAACATTTATACATTTTTACAAGCTTTCACCAAAATACAGACTGCTCTAACTGTAAAAGAATGTTGAATCTTTACGAAAAATAATTTTCCAAGTAAAATCCAAGTGAGCATCAGTGTTGGAAAGATTAGAGGGAAAGGTGAACTTAAATTTTTCTAAATATAATATTTCGTTGCATATTCTTTTGACTTAAAATTTATTTAAGGGCAAAAAATGTAATATTTTCTTAAAAGGCATAAAATGGATATATATATGCATATACTTTTGCCTTCGTTTTTAGTGAATAGTGTCAAAAAATTAAAATTAACTAAATCCTATTTTTGTTCGCATTTTTCAATAGCATGTAATTAAATTCAAATGATTTTTTAAAATTTTTTCATGTTTATAATGAATCAAAGTTAATTTTCCACGATACAATTGTTATCTCTGATCCTTTTATTTTTGTTATATATTCATTTGTAAAAGAAAAAAAAATCTGATGTATTACTTTTCTCAAATGAGTGCAGACTTCGACATTTTATCTGACAATACAATCTTACGGCTGGACATGTTCTTGTATTGAACAGTTCATATTAGCTACACGATACTACATCTTGTTTTAGAAAGAGTCTATTGAGCATTGATTGAAAAGACATGACAAACGAATATCGCCTTCCTGTTAAACATTTATTACTTTTTATGTACGGTGTGTAGCTCACATGGCATTTAGGTGGAAATTGGAATTATATAGTACTCAATCCACGTTCAATTCCACGTTTTCGATAAAACACTCTTTGGTGTTTAAATTATTCTGTAACAGTTTAAATAATCTGTATATAATAATTAGTGTAATGAATATGAAATTTCCTTTTAGGAAATTGTATTTTACTCATCTAAGAGAATTATTGAATTCCGAAAATATAATGAGGTTCACATTAATCTATAAATGCAAATTATTTTCCTAATATTTAACATATTCTGGATTCAATGTATCTCAATAAAATATAATAATAATAATAATAATAATAATAATAATAATAATAATAAATCTTATAAAATTATGTCTGGAAATCCTACACGATTTCTTTTTTTTTTATTTTTATGAAAAAAATATTTGAAATCTATGTATCGGTCTAATATTGGAAAAAATATTTAAAAAAATGTTTTTCAAATTTTTAGCTAAAATTTGATATTTTATAGCTATGTATACAATTAATGTTTTTAAATATTGTAGTGGTGTATTTTGCAATAAAATGGCCTTCAACTAATTATTTTTATCTGCTTAACACTTTCTTTATATTAATATTTGTAAGTATTCAGTAAAAGTAATAAAAGTAAATTTTGTCTTAATAGCCTGATCTAACATTTTTTATTTCCGAAGAACAAATTATAATTTTTTGTCAAAAGCAGCTATTTGAATGTACAAAATAAGAGTTCTTCCATTCTTTGGACTCTTCTTGATCAGTTAGAGTGATCCTATATGCAAAATATATGACACATAATTATATACATACAGTTGAGTCTCCATATAACGCAATCCATCGTTCCAGTAAAAAAATCGTTATATAGAGAAATTCGATGTATGGAAAATGATGTTAAAAATCGTATTTAATGTGTAAATTTTTAACAAATATTATTTTTGATGTTTTTAATTATGAATTTGATATGTTTAAAAGCAAATATTAACCTAACATTTTATTTTTTAATTATTTAAGCAGTTTCAAAAAAAGAACAGACATTTATTTGAAAGTTTAATGAAAATAAAATAAGGAAGACTTGCATTATTTCAGACGAAAAAATCTAATTTTTGTTGTTTTGACTTTAAAATTGTTAAGCTCTCAAAAATATGCTCAAATTTTAGCAAGGAAAGAAAAATTGTAGTTAACTTTTTCTTCCATTTGAAGGCCTCTCTTATGTACCTCTCATTGATTCTTGCCTAATGAGTGTAACAATCTAATTGACTCTGTTGTGAGAAGGATGTTGAAAGGTGTGTGGGAGGTGGGATGAATTCGTTGATTTAAAGAACAAGGAGAGAAGTAATATTTAAAAAAATTCAGCACTGAACGATAAATCAGAAGTGATGGAAAATTGATTCCATATGATGTCGAAGATTTTTTAAAACTGAATAAATTAAGACCAATTAATGAAAAAATGCGTTATATGGAGATAGATATTTCGCTATAGAGAGACTTTTTTTAATGCAATCATGCGAAAAGGGGACCGTTCCTTAAAAAAATTCGTTATATAGAGAAATTCGATGTATGGAAATTCGTTATAGAGAGACTCGACTGTACTTATTTTTATGTATCTGTGGCACACTGTGCAGCGAAGGGTTAAAGACATTCAAACTAAACTAATAATTGCTCAAATGATAAAAAAAAAAATGCAAATAAACTGCCTCATTTAAAATACCTTTAATCCGATGGGCATATGCTTCTTACTCAGCAAAATGCATTTCAATCATTTTATGAAATATTATAAGTTTTCAAATAATTCTATACCTCGTTTATTATTTATCCATGCGTTTTCCTTTTTTTTTTCTTTTTTTTATGAATTGTTATTAAAAAATGTCATTTATGCAAAAGGAAATATTATTAAAATAAGGTAAATTAACTACTAATACGTTTTAGTGCAAAAAAATAATAATAATGAAAAAGAAAGAATTGAATCTGAACTACTTTTGTTCATTAATATTTTTTTCATAATACTTTTTTTCTTTATTTGAAGTATATATAAAACAATTACTGCATTCCGAGTATTTGATATGGAAAAAATATTTTTTTTTTTTCAGCTAAAAAAAAATATTCAATGAAAAAAAAATAATGCTAATGAAGCTCTAACCGTCTTTAAACTAGATATCTGGTATAAAATGTAAAAAAAGGATTTGAAAATCAATCAAGACATAATTAAATTATCTATATTGATCTAATTTGTATATATATGTAATTGCTTGGGTTTTTCAATATTTCATAAACTGCAATAAGAAATTATTTATGGTTATATTTAAAATAAATGTAATTTATAATGAATATAATAAATTTCTTACTTCCGTAATCCTATTTCATGACTGGAGCAATAGATTTTATACTCGTGATTTACTTTATTTTGAAATGTAGGCAAATATTAATTTAATATTGCTCATTTATGCAAAACGCAGTCATCGATATTTTCATATATATGCCTTTCATTCATTTTCATTTCTTCTCATTGAATGATTTAACATAAAAGTAGAAATTCCACTGTGTCCCTTGTATATTTGGACTTTACAATGATGAAAATATTTTCAAAAAATTTTTTAACCTTTCTTTATGTTATGAAGCAATTCTCTTATTTAATAAGTATTTCATATACATATTTTTGCTAAAATAATGAAGATAAGCCTTAAAGTAACCGGCAGCAAACTGATTGCAATCTCTTTATTTTTTACTTATTTAATACTTTTTTAAAATATTTTTATTATGAATGTTACAAACAAAGGCAACATGCATGCATCAGGAATATTGACCAGTATAACGGTGCATTAATGATTATTTTTGTCAGTTGATCCAACATGAATGTTCTACAAAAAAGCAATTTAACGACATAAATAACAGATAACTGTAGCATTCCAAGCATAATACAGTTTCCTTTTTCTGTATCGCCGATTTGATAATATGTAATTGTTATTCTGATTCAGAATTTTATTAAGGTATACTGGAATAATAACGCCCCGTAATGTTCCTGGCTTTGTTTTTTCGAGCAAATATAGGTTCGGCAACTCATTGACTATCTATATAATAAAGACAATTTAACAGATGTAAGTTCGCAAAATGTAATGGCATGATTTCTTCATCAATGCTCTTTGGCATTAGTACTCACCTATGATTTTCGTAACATCAAGGAAACAAATCTATAAAATAATATGGAATAATCCCAAGTAGATTGCCCAATTCTAAAAATACAAACTCTACAGCCCTAGATATTTACAAATTGAATTCTAAGCGATAGAAATTTTTGTGAATTTGTAATAAAAAGAAAAAGGAGAGAATAGGCAAAAATATATCAGTAGAATTATTAGAAACATTACACACTTTTAACTGTGTTTATTTAAATCTGTATTTGTGTTTTTGCATTCTCTGGAATAGAAAATATTCAATTTTTGGAGAAAGTGAAAGAAAAAAGAGAGTGGAGGAGTTTAAACAGAATATAACATTCTGAGACTATCTTTGCTTAAAAAGACCTGCGTAAATATAATTATAAAAAAAAAATTGCAGAAAATAATGTAATTCTTTATCATGTGAAATTTTATAATAACTACAGTTATGTGCAATAATTTTTGTTAGCACTGTTATACAAGTTTTGTAAATAATTTTAATCCATTACATCCAAACTAGTTCGCGCAAATCTTAAGTTAAAATGACGGCCTTCTATAAAACATGGTTTAATAAATTTGTATTTTTAATAACTTAAATAAGATTTTTGATAAAAATCAATATCGCTGTGAGATCCCTTATTTAATTTTATACATGATTCGTCTGGTTATAGTTCATTATCTGTATATTAGCAACAAAAATAATCTTTAACTGCTGTTAGCGATCTCTCTGAACGCTGTTTTATTTATTTATTTATTTATTTTTCAAATTTCAGAGTTTAACTTGTAATTTCAGTTTAACTATAGCTACAGCTGAAATTATTTTTCTCTTGGAGTGCTCGTACTGTTGTTAGAAATACTTGAAAAGATTAAATTTAATTAGAATTAATACTGTACAAAAAGTTTAATGCAGAAGCAATACTCTATGAATTTTAATCACGAATCGCCATTTAAACTTTAATGTTACCGGTCTTATCGGACACTGTTTTTTTTTCAATTTTTATAGTTTAACTTGCCAAAATTTTGTTTCATTTGGAACTTTAGTACTATCACCAGAAACTTTCAAACAGATGAATGTTAATTATGATAATCCTGTACAAAAGGTTCAGTACAGAAACACCAACCTATAAAATGAAATAATCATACCTTTTATTCATCTTTCGATTTTGCAATCTCACAGACCGCTTCAAGTTACGTTACAATTTCTGACACATCGGTTAAAGGTTATGCTTGTAAAATTTTGAAAAAGAGAACGCTGAGAAAATGGACAAATAAAATTTAGAACTCAATTAAACAATCAAGTAGGAATTTAATAGAAGCCTAATTTTGAAAATATTGGAATTAAAATATAGATAATATTTTGATATAATTTTATTAGTGTTATTTTATTTGTATAAGAGTTTAAAACTGACTTTACATTAGCATTAAAAAAATCAGTTTTTGGTGTCAGACTCTCCTTAATCTAAAGTTATCAGCAATGACAATAATTTTGCCCCCCTTTAGATGTACTTTCTACTCTCTAAGAAATTAACCGGAAAAAAAACGACAAGAAAAAGCATTTTTACCCCTATATGCTTATTGCCCAGTACATTTTAAGCCATATTCTACTTCGCAAAGATATCCAAAATACTTCTACATCATTTTGAATGTTCATGAAATGCCCTACAAATTTATGAATTAAACAATGTATTTCCGGATAAATATATACATTTCACTTCACAAAACTTACCTCGAAAGATTTTAGATCAAGTAGTAATTTCAAGGATTCAAGTATTTCATTCTAAAAAGAGGTAAAGCGTACAGACAGAACGAATTAACTAGAAGCTGTTGTTTGTATTTTATATGATTCAGACCACATAGATGCGATTTATCGGATTATTCTATAATTATACGTAATATTAGCACTTGCAGTTATTGCACCAGAACATTTTTTTAGAAACAGTGCGGTATTTTACACAAACATAAACAAAATCCTTATCAAAATGCATTGGACGCGTTTTATTGTATGTATTTTCAATTTTATTTAACTGTATTGCTAAAAAATTTTAATAGATTGAACCGACTTTGTGCTGCTTTAACTTCAGGCTTAAATATGGTGAAATCTTACTCCACGATTTCGAGCTCTAGTAAAAACACTGCTCCAAATGTTAATTTAACTATTTTATGGTTGTAGTTAGTAAAGCATCAGAAATTTGTTCAACCTAATGAAAATGCTAACAGTGTATTTGAAAATTTAATTCGTTATGTTTCAAAAATTTAAAATAAAAAGCGAATATTTCGAAATATTCACATTCAGTTTGTAAGTATTTTCTATGTAATTTCATAATATGTACTATATTTACGTTTTAACTAAAATATTTCCAATGTTAAACAATTATAAAGCTCAGTGGAGTATTGGTTTGACCCTCTGACTGCGGCATCGCATGCCATGGGTCAATTCTCGACTGGGCATGGTGCAATCAGTCTTTCTTCCTTTCAGGAACAATAAAATGAGTACCAATCTTGCTTGGGAATTAAACACTGAGAGACTCGCGTTAGTTTGCCCCCCCCCCCCCCGGCCGGGACATATGCTGCATAGTACCTAGGGGCCTAAGTTCTAGTAAACAGGTATAAACACTCTCGGATCTGATACTTCATGGAATGTAATGTCACAAAGTTTAAAAATATGTACATAAATGAAATTTATAGTATTTCTCATTTCCAACAAATTACAATATAGAAATTTTGTGTAAAATGTACTGAAAATTACCCTGTTTTTCACGGGTTTGTAATTTCCAAATGTCAGTTACTGAAAATGTGCTGGTTAAAATAAATTAATGAATTCCGTAAATCCTTACGGAAAATAATCTGTATTTTTCGGATTTGTTTTACACCTTTGCTATTACTCGCTGAAATTCGCGAAGTTTAATAAATAATAATAATAATAAAACATGAACGTGGAGTATTTTTCTGGGTTTCAAACCTATGTGAATTTCGATAATGCTATGCTAATCTAATTTATATGCAACTTATAGTCGTAAGTAAAATTTTCTTTTTAATTTGTAATAAAAAGAGTCAGCAAAACCTAAAATGTACCTAAATTTTCTTAATTAATTTAAATTTTTTGATGTGTGACTTTGTTATTCAAGTAAATAGAAAGCTGTTTCATCCCCGAAATCCGTTGCAATAGTTTTTATTATAAAAATTTTTTAATTGCTTACTAATTTAAACAAAGAAAATGGTAAGTAGTTATTAATGAAGACTGTGAATAAGTCGGTGCTTTACCGACTCTTTTTTATCTTACTAGAACTTTGGCAAATTGCAACTCAGTTCTTCTTCAGTTTGAAAAGGAAAAATCATTCGTGGCATTTGCTATACATTTTATCGACATTAGATCAAAAAATTATTTCTGCACTCCCCCCCTCTCACAGACACAAAAGTATCAATCTAGTCAATACAACCTAGAGGCAAAACTACCTTACCTTTGGCGAAATTAAACGTGTTTATTTGTAGGACCATTATCATAATTTGTACGCGTGTGTGCAACTTTCTTTATTTGATGAAGCTTAAATATAAAAAAAGATAAATACATTTATTTATATATATAAAAAACAAAACACAGTTATCTATCTTTGAGATAAATACTACAAGTAGTTAAAAAATTACATATATATATACAGTAGGTTGCCAAATTACTAGGGATAGTCATGAAGTATGGATTTTTTGTACAATATTAGGATTTAATTGGAAAATAAAGACTTTTTAAGTTCAAAAAGTTTTATTGTTGTATTTTAAGCATTTATGCAGTATTATATGTGAAAAAACCAACAAAAATATAAAAAGTCAATTTACCAATGTCATGTAAAGAATATTAATATTTGGCGACATTTCCTTTGGCATCGATGAGTATTTCGATGCGTCTCGGCATGCTTTCTATGCAATTTCTGGAACTTTCTTTTATTTTAGGGTTGTGATTCCATACATTTATTAGTATTTCGATGAGTTTTACCTAGGTTGTAATCATACCTTTGGCGAATGCTGCCTGGTGATCTTCCGTAAGTTTTCTATGGGGATCATATAAGAAGATTTGCCAAGCCAAGATAAAACTCGGACATTGTGGTCTGCCAAAAACTTTGTAACGCTTTTAGCTTTATGACAAGGTGAGGAATCATGTATAAACATGAACTTTTCACTGCCTGGGAACCATTCTTCAATATGCGGCAGCAGACGAATTTCCAGACCTTGACTGTGCTGGTTTTGTCACATGGTTCCCTCGACAATGTAGAGGCGTGTAACCCTTTTAGCATTTATGACAGACCACACCATTATTTTATCAGGGTGTTTAAACTCTCCACGATGCAATCAGAGCGGTATTTTTTGCGTGGGCTTCCCTGACAAAGCTGCTTTTATCGGCTCAAATCTTAATTGGATAAATCTTATCATTTGTCTGAGAAACACATCTAAAAAAACTAAATATGTTAATCATTTAGAAATAAATGGTTTTAAGTGACATAAATAATAATTATCCTAACAACTGACCTTACTCCAGTCATCAACTATCTTCTGGTGGTTCACACGAGTCCTGGCAAGGCGGTTGTTCATCATAGCTTCTCACAATCGGTGTTTCGTGGTTGGACAATGACCTGTCAACACTTTCTCCGCTAATAGCGCTCCACAGTTCTCTTATAAACTGGTATAACAGATTCCTGAACGATCTGAGTAAGGAATCCCACACTTTTCTTTCTGTTTCCTAAACAGATGCCCCGGATTTTCCTATCAGTACCTGGAGGTGTTATCATCTTTCTTCCACTTTTACCTTTTCGTTTGGGCGAAAGTGGCTGTTTTTTGTCTAGATACATTTTTATCCTGTTGACTACTGTCTTAGAAACTATAGCAAGTTTTGCTATATTTCTTGAGGAATGACTCATATGCAGAAGAAGCATTTTTACCTCAGATTTTTTTTGCCTAGCGAACAAATTAACCTCTTTACCCATACTAAAATCAATAAAAATAATAAAATAAATTAAAATTGTAAATAGTTTTGCAAAAAAAAAATCCAAATATTTAATCAATAAAAGAAAGATAATATCACATATAATTCTTAACTTTTCCATAAAAAAAAAAAAAAAAAAAAAAAAAAAATCAGCGTCTCTTTTGTTATTGATATATTTTTAAAAAGCAAACAAATCTTTAAAAATATTAAAAGTATTTAAAAGTTTGATTATAGAGATATGACAACGGTGAAATACATTCCTGCAAGACTTAAACCACTTAGAGCCGCAGTAAAGTGCACCAAAGTATAAAATTAGCAAAAACTATGACTTTCGCTAATAATTTGGTAACCCAATGTAGAAAATAATTAATGTACTTTTAATAAACTAATTCAGGCGTTAATTTATTCATTTAAGTGTTAAACATTTTTTGAAACAATATATTGTTATTATGTTTGCATATTTACTATCAAACTGTTATTTTGTAATTTATATCTAGATTAAATTTTAAAATATGTTTAAGTATTTTGAATGAAATACTGTTATTTCTTTCTAATCGTAAATAGTAATAAAATTGCTTTCGAAAAAATTGTAAATTTATTATTGAAATAAAAACTACAATAAAAAAAAAACAGTCAAAAGATTTTTAATTTTATCAAGAAAATATCCTATATACCATCCTTTCTTAAAACGTAACTTCTTTTTACATACATTGATTAAATATTTTATGTTTAATCTTTCGATCACAGTCAATATTTTGAAACGTTTTGCTTCATTCTGATGCTCTTCAAATTTACAAAATTTACGAAAGTGGATGTTGAAATTTTTGTTTCACATACATTTTTCCTTATTAGTGAAAAATTAATTAATTGTGATAGAAAAAATGGGAAACCCTATATAAAGCTCAGAGACATTATTGTTTATCAGAGACATTATTTTTTATGCGTTTCAGTTATACTTTGGAATTTGAAGACAATGAAGTTATTTAATTTTGAAGCAATATATAAAAACAAATAAATGAATAATAATAGTATATATATATATATATATATATATATATATATATATATATATATATATATATATATATATATATATTTAAGTTCCGACTTATAATTAGCTACTTTTAATAAGTAATATAGTTTTAATCGTTTAAAAGTACTAAATGTTATCATGATGGCTAGATAGAAAAAGCTCTTCCGGCAGTGCCGGGAGGAAGAGGTAGCTTTCATATACTTATTTATTTATTTATTTATTTTAAATTAAGTTATATTATTCAAACATACGAAGCTCAAATTAGTGAAACCCGATTTTATAAGACTGAATGCTAGTTTTTGCCAAAACTGAATATTAAAAGGAATATTTAGAAATTAGTCATATTTTATTCAACCTGGTTTCATTTTCAGCGATTTAGAGAGTCGCCAAATTCCACGATATCATGAAGTGTATGCCATTTTAAAGCAACATGTTGGATGATAAAACATACCAATGAGCTTGGTCGAAATCTTAATTCATGTGCACATGCACACTTATATCGAAATCGATTAATATATACGAGTGCTGTCGCGGGCAAATTAATTAAAAAAAATATGTTAACTATATTAGAAATTCAAACTGCTATATCTCAGGCTTTTTTTAAGATACAAACAAAACGAAAAATACTCCGGAATTCATTATTAAGATAAATACATTAGGAAAAACCCTTTTTCAATTTCTAATTTTTGTTTGTACATCATTATACATTTAAAAGATTTTTGACAAACTTAAATGGCTGCCATTTAGAAACAAGATGGTGGATGAAGTGAACTCGGTCAAGACATTGATATGTACATATAGCCAAATCAATTTATAAATATGCGTATTATCGCGTGACAAACTTCAGACCGTTTCAAAATATCAACCACACTGGAAATTGAAAGTGCTATAACTCAGCCATTTTTCAAGATATCGATGAAACAAAAAATGCTCTGGAATGTTTGTATCAAGGGCAAACATACAAAAGAAAAATGTTTTTTTCAATTTCATACTTTTTTTATACTTAAATTTAAAATTTAATTTAAAAAAATTATATTCCGCCATTTTGGAACAAGATGGCTGATGAACCTCGCCAACTCGAACTCGGTCCAGAAATCGGTAAGTACTATGTATGGACCTAGTTTCATCCAAATCGATTTATAAATACGCGTGTTATCAGGTGACGAAAATCAGATCATTTCAAAAAGTGAGCAATACTAGAAATTAAAAGTGCTATAACTCAGCCGTTTTATAAGATACAAACGAAACAAAAAATGCTCTGCAATTTTTGTATCAAGGTTAAATGCCTAAAAGAAAAATCTTTTTCAATTTCTCTCTTTTTTGTACCTAATTTTAAATTTTACAAAAAAATTAAATGGCCGCCATCATGAAACAAGATGGCGGATAGAACTTGCTAGAGAACTCGGTCCAGGCCACATTACTAACTATGTACACACCAAGTTACTTCCAAATCAATTCATAAATACGCGTGTTATCACGTGACAAAAATCAGATTGTTTCAAAATGTCAACCCTAAGAAAAAGTCAAAGTGCTATAACTCAATCATTTTTTAAGATATGGACAAAATAAAAAGTCTTATGGAATCGTTATTTTATGTTCTAACACATAAAAGAAAAATATTTTTCAACTTTTAACTTTTTCGCGTTTTATTTTAAAATTTAAATTTAAAAAAATTTAAATGGTCGCCATTTTGAAACAAGATGGCGGATGATGCTGCCTAACGAACTCGGTCGAGACATTTGTATGTACAATGTACATACCAAGTTTCATTGAAATCGATTGATAAATACGCGTGTTATCAGGTGACAAATATTAGATCGTTTCAAAATGTCAACCATAATAAAAATCCAAAGTGCTATAACTCAATCATTTTTTAAGAATTAGACAAAATAAAAAGTGTTCTAGAATCGTTGTTTTAAGTTATAACACATAAAAGAAAAATATTTTTTAACGTTTAATTTTTTCGTATTTAATTTTTATTTTTTTTTTTAATTTTAATAGGCCGCCATTTTGAAGCAAAATGGCGGATGATGCTGGCTAACGAATTCAGTCGAGACATTTGTATGTACTATGTACATACCAAGTTTCATTCAAATCGGTTCATAAATACATCAGTTATAGCATGACAAAAATCATATATATATATATATATATATATATATAAATGGTTATATATATATATATATATATATATATATATAGGTCAACATTAGAACAGAGTGTGTTTTTGGGATCTGGAGGTCAAGATCGATGAAAATATACCAAAATTTTCTGGAAGTGCTTTCCTCCGGACAGCTGCAATAGATAGCTTTTTACTTTTTGTAATGAAAGCTACCTAAAATAATTTAATGCAACAACTGTCTGTACAGTTTGTATTCTTTCAAAATGAAAAAAATATAACATAAAAATTATTTATTTTCAAGGATTTTTTAAATTTCGTTTTCTTTAATGATTTAGATGTGTTCATTAAAATAGATGTGTTCATTAAAATATTCTGTTAAATTTGCCCAAATAACCAATGGAAAATAATTATTCCCGTAGATGATGTAAAAAATTTGGAAGATGTCTCTAATATAACATTTAATATGTCATTACTTGTGAGAAAGATTAAATAATTTGTACTATTATAAGCTTATAGACGATATGGCGAAAGATAACTATCCACTTGCGTTTTAGACATTTTATTAAATATCTAGAAAAATACATGAGGAGTTATCCTGAAACGCTAAGCGTGTAAACATAATACAGGTCCCACATTTCTGTGAAGATTTTTTCCATAAACTCTATAGAGTATCGTTAACAAACTGAAAAATAAGAATACCTTTAGGATTAAACCTGTCAAAATTAATGTGGCAAAAACACTCAAACTGTAGATTATGATTAATTGGCTTATTGTAATATACTGCGTTTATTTTTATGTGGATAGCATAGATACACGTAAAGAAATTATTTTTTTTTATAAAAACAGTCCTAAATTTTTCCAATATTTTTGCTTATGATTTGCTCAGTTCTTAATACAATATAATGTTTTTTTTTCTGAAAATATGACAAACGAAACTGTACACAATACTCCTGTAATCAGAATTAAAAAGTAATAAAAATTTTATGAAGAATGAGCAGGTTCGATACATAATTTTTCATTGCGCATGCGTCAAAGATATCAAAATTACAAAATTATTTAAAAGTTATTCGGTTTTTTTTTTCATTTTTTTGACGGTCCCCTTTAGAGTTTCGGGAAGAAAATCTTCACGAAAACTTATAGTACTTACCTGTACTATTATATTTAAACGCTTAGAATTCCAGGATAATTCCTTGTATATATTTCTAGATATTTAACAAAATGTCTAAAATCGCAAGTGGCCGGCCATCTTTGGCCATATAGTGTATATTTGTATCTTAATGCATAAAAGAATATCCAAAATTTCGCTTATAGATAACGTTTTTCAGTTGGTCAATTAAAAAAATGTTCTTTGTAAAAAAGAAATCAAAGTTCCCTCAATTGCCAGTCTGCAACACTGTCAACTGTTGAAAGTTCGAAAAAGTTTAGATTTTGTAACTGAAAAATTACCTGTCGTTGAGTATATCATAATATGCATAAATGTGTGAGTATTTTTAAAAAAAACGAAATCTACATCGACAAAATATTTTTACAAATAATAAGAATATCTGATAACAGAATACTGAGAACATTTTTCAAATAACTTGTAATAATCTTAGTTAAAAACAAAAGCAATATATGTAAAATATATCTATATATAGATATACATATAACATAAATCCTATAACTGAGCAGTGATAGATCACATTCAGAAAAATTGTAGTAATAACTAATGCAATCATGATGCATGGATTAGAAAAGGCAATAACATTAATTTCAGCAGAAATTCATCAAATCAACCAACACTGTTACAACTGGCTATATTTATTTAAAATACATATCTTATTCGAAATTCTACAACGAAATGCATCAATGGATAGAACATAGAGTTTCCATGTTTGATTGGATATATTTGATGAAAAGACATATTTTAACGTAAATACTTACCTCAATAACAATACAGAAGGATAAAGTTTCTAATTTATTGCTGGATAAATTCTATCAGCATGCTGGTAAGATATGTTTGGAATTTTTATAAAATTTGAAATCTGTGTCGAATTTGATATGTATACATACAATAATTATATTAAATTCGTTAAAATAGATAAATATCAATACTTTAAATGTGATATGAATGCATTTAATTAAATTTACAGATGTTCAGACTATTGATAATTGACAATGTAATGCTAAAATGCTTCAAGGGAAATTTCATCTGGAATTATTTCAATATTTATTTCATGCTAATTATTTAAAGACACATTGTCGAATAAAGATATATGTGTTGATAAATACATACGCTTTTAGCGAAGGTGTCTTTTAAACGATGTATTTCCATCTTAAACTGTAAGTTTAATAAATTTTGTTTTATATATAAAAAAACTGATTTTATATTATTATCGATTTATTTTTATAAATAAATATGTATGTTTAAAATTTTATTATTATTTTATCATTGAAATACATATTATCAAAATTTTATCACTTATCATGAAATTAAGTATTAAAAAATAGAATTTTTAGGGTATAATTGAGATATACGTATTAAGATTTTACAGGAAAAATATACCTCATAACAATAAATTCCACACTGTAAAAAAAAAAAAAAAATAAAAAAAAATAAAAAAAAAAAATAAAAAAAAAAATCTAGGAATGTTTGAATAATCCATTAACTTAAGCCTTATGTAAAATTAGGGAGATTAGAAAAACAGATATTATTTTAAATAACAGATTTACAATAGACTTTCTAAATTAACATAAGTTAAAATGCACAAGACTGTCAATTTATTTGTACCGATAACATTTTATTTTTAAAAGACAGTGAATCATTCAAATTGCAATTTACTTGAAAATAACAGAATTTTTCGAGTAATTTTGAATTGCTGCATCATTTAATTTTTTTCACAATATGTATCTAGCCGTCCTGCTAGTTTGAACTCGAGACCTCTGGGCTCAAACAGAGCATCTTCTTGACTCAGGAATAGATACTCTTAAGCTGGAATGCAAAATATGCCTTTTATAATTCACCAGAGAAAGTCTATTCTAATTATGCAGTTCGAAGATTATATATGACGCTATTCGAAGACAAATATAGTCGTTATAAAATTCGTTTACGAGTTATTTTAATATTTTTTAGAACGATACATAATGCCTATAAATTTACAAACCAGTTTTTTTTAACTAGTTTAAATAACAAATAACAAAATTCCGTGATTTTTGTAATGCGAAAATGTGAATATAAATAATTTTTTCCAGCAAAAATATTTTTTTTAAAAAATTCAAATTGTCACCCACTGTTTATATTTTATGCACTATTATTTCAAAATAATTGAGTAAAAAATAAGGTTAAAAAATGTAATTAAGTAATTAAAAGTGATTTTTTTTAAGTTTCCATCATTTTATTCATTTCTCATAATATGCTTTTAAAAGATTTATATTTTTTATAGAGCATTGACTAATGAAATAATAGTAATAACCATAGCATTTTTATAATAATAATAGCTTCGAAATAATACTGGCCAGTTCGGGAATTGGCAAGTCATTTTTAAAAGTTGCTGCAAGTTCCGAAACCTGGCCTTAACATATACATTGTTACAACATATTACGGAGGCCAGATTTAAATAAATTCAAAATTAGCTAGAAATAATATAGTGTAAGATAAATTCATTCAACTGTAAATAATTTCTTCTATGTAAGAATGGAATAAAATATTTTTTAAATTTATTTAGTTTATTATTTATTTATTTAAAATGATTATTTTTCGTTAAAAAAAGAAGAAAGAAAGTTCTTTTTCAAAATTTAGATATATTAAATGGTGCAGTAGCATCAAAGAAATGCTTTAACACACAAATAGTGATTCAAGTCTTCGTAATATATATATATATATATATATATATATATATATATATATATATATATATATATATATATATATATATATTACAAATTTAATTTTTTTCGCCAAAATTAACCTTTATACTATATTAATTTCCTTTTAACAATTTAACAATATTCCATGTTTAGTTCAACTTATTAAATTAAAATCTTGTTTCTAGATCTAATCTATTAATCTATATGAAAACAATATAATTTCTTAATTCGCCTTAAAAACACTTATTCCAATATACGTAAATTAAAAAAAATGACTTTAAATTAAAAATATTCTTAATTAAACTTTATTTTTTAATATTCCAAATAAAATTAATTTTTTCCCTGTTTTTATCAATCCTTTTTAAGAAAGTCCTATTAAATTTATTCCAAAACCATACGTTTAAAAAAATATCATTCTTTTTATTTTTTTCGCTTTAACGTTTGAAATTTGTGCGTATCAATAAATTCATTTCTTTTCTTTTTCTGTTTCAAAATATCGTCGGCAGGATATCGAATTCAGCATTCGATTATAAATTAGTTAAATAATATTTTTTTTAAATTAAAAATTATCGTCTGAATGAAATTAATCTCGACGATGGACATGAATCGTGTTTACATGTGAAAATCATGGTTAGAGATTAGAAAAAGTTCTAGAGGCTTTCTATTATTAACTTAGTGAAGTAGCCCAGGGCTGGGGGGAATCTTTTATTCGATGTTTTCGGGTTTGAACGATTTAAAAGCTAGACGAATGTTTTTTATGGAATATTGCTTCGGAAGTAAAGAGCACTTTCCCTCTGCATGTGATTGCATTAAAATAAATCTTTTGGAGCACCAATTGTGGAATTTAATGAAGTTTCTACGTTTATTATTTTAATAAATTTTTATCCCGCCACAACTCCAGTAACATATCCTGGGGAAACTTGCAAATAATATTAATGGCTATTATCTCAAAATGTCATATATATATATATATATATAGATATAGATATATATAACGCGCACACAGACACACACACACACATATATATATGTCTGTGTGTGTGTGTCAGTGTGAATGGAGATATGAATATTTAAACGATCCATAAAGAATTCAAATAACATTTTTATTATGGTACAGTTTTGGTTTCTATTTCAGTAATTGTTACAATAAATTTTTATGTCAAAAAAAAAAAAAAAAAAAAAAAAAAAAGAAGATGAAATATTTTAAGATTTTAATGTTTTTAAGACTTCAATACTTAAATTTAATAAAAATGGGGACTACTAAATTAAAGAATATTTAACATACTAAAATAAAATTTAATTTTTAAGATGGAGCTGGATGCTATGTAGTAGGAATAGAACAATGAACAACGTTAGATGTACTCATAAGTTAATTAGAAGCAAACCGATTTTGGTTGCATATAGCTTACTATCGACAATAATATATATGATATTGGAATTGGTTTGCTTCTAATTTATAACTGGTGCTTTTAACGTTGTTCACTTTTATCTAAGGTCTATTCGTATCTTTTATCGTTTCGTTGTTTTGCTTATCTCAATACGACGGTAAGCTATATTTTAATACGTATTCCAATATTTTTGAACAGCCCTGCATTTGATCTGTCGATTGATATATAGATTATATACTGGGAAAATTTAGTTTAGCAAGAAAACGCTTAACTGGTTGAAATTTTCCTTACTGCAATTTATGCTAATAGATGGAATCATATTTGAATACTTTTGTTCAGCCCTGTAGTTTACCTAGTACCTTTAATATAAGAAAGTATTTTTCTAAAATTTAGTTCAAGCAAAAATACACTTTAAACTACTTAAATTACATTTCCGGGAATTATCATCCAAAAATGACCATGTATCCTGTTTCTTGCGTGACATTGTGTATCACATTATCTATATTCTACAAAAAGTTCTTAGTAAATTGAATGCAATTCAACGTAGTAATACATAACTCATTAAAAAAACTAGACGTATTTTTATCTTTAAGTAAATTACGCTCATATTCAACAGCCTTTCCAAGATCTTTATGTAACTCTGTATGTATAAATTGTGTTACTATCTGAGTTTATATACATTATAAAATCTGGAATATTTAGTAAAATTTAAAAGTGCATATCAGAATTAAAAATCCATTTCATACATACAACAGCAATCATTTATATTATATAGTACTTCGGAGAGAATATACTATTTGAATTATTTTGTGTGTCCCTGTAAATGCTATGCACTTCGTATTATGCATGAAATAACTCATATTAAGCCTCACAGATGTATATCAATTTGATTATCACAGGAAATCGATTACCAGAAATAAAATATGTGGCAAATAATGCCCCCTTTATTATGAAGCAATGGGGTTCTTTTGTGTGGTCCTGTAAATTAATAATAATTCTTTTCATTGCATACTTTAGAAAATCCATATTTTAGTGCATGCATAGAAATTTCAATATGCTTAGCAGGAGTAAAATCTTTAAAATTTTTTTGAAACGATTTTTTTTCCGTAGGCCTTAATGTAATGGGGAAATTTTGACTGTCCCTGTAAATGAACTAATCATGGTAGAATCTTCATTTTCAATAGGGTTTGTGTTAGGGTGATTCTCAATAACGTCCAAAAATTGCATGGCAATCCGAGTATATTTACGAGAGTTAGATCGCGGAAAGAAGGACAGACAAACCGAAAGCATAAACACTTTTAAACTTTGTAGGAAAGTGTTAATAAAAATCACTTGATGACATTTTAAACACGTATTTTGTGTCTAATTTTTATTCAATGTGACATTCACGGTCAACCATTATTGGCATTTAATCTTGTATTTTGGCGATAGTTTTTTTGATCGACGAAATAACCGAGAAGTGCTAAATTATGTTACTAATTCAAAAATCATTAATAACCAAGATTATAAATAAAGATTTTATGCAATATGCGTTATAATATTTCTATTTATCTTATAGAATATATCGATCAATAGAATTCTTACGTTAGTTTATTGGCATTTTTAAAGATATTTATTATATCAGATATATATATATATATAAATTCTAATCACAAAATATAAAAACGTTCAGTCTTTTTTTTTTTTTTTTTTTTTTTTTTTTTTTTTTTTTTTTACACAATGAAATAAAAAGTATCATTTCTTATCAACACAATTATTAAAAATGCAATATTAAACCATTTAAGAAATCATTATTGTTTAAAAATTATATTTTTTCATATATTTTATTATTATTATTATTATTGTACTTAAATCTTCTTGTACGTAACAATTTTTTAACTATTACAATTTATTCTTGTACATGTTTTCATTAAATACAGATTTTTATGTTAATCTATGTTTCTCTTATTATTTTATATCTTAGAGTATGGGCGATACATGATTAATATTCCCAAGTGATAAGTGAAGAAAATAATACATATTGAATAAAGCAATAATACAGCAAGCCACTACATTAGATTTTTGTGTTATTATTTATAGAAGGACATGACAAATGTTTTGTATCTCTCATGACGTGCCAAAACATTGGTGTTACTGCACGATAGGAGATTACACGAAATATATAAATCAACAACAATCAAAGCTATATTCATGTTTTTTGTTGTTTCTAAAATGAAGCTAGATATGTACATTTGTTTTGTTACCTACATTTCTACTGAAATCTCATTTATACGTAACCACTAACTAATAAAAGAAATACGAGAGGATGCATATTTCATACTTGATTTACTTTAACTGTGGTTACTAATTATTTTTTAAACAAATATGTAAAAGTATTTGTAATGTGATAAAAAATAATTAATAATTATATCTTGTTATTAAATTTGAATTACGATGCACAATGATAGATATTATTTAACAAATATAATAACAGTTAAAATTTACTTCTTTTAAATTTTAATTTATATTGTTGTAATTCATGAAAATAATATACTTTCAAAAACTTACGATACCTTTAAAAACGTGTTCAAAACAAAAATCTTTATTTCATTTAAATGAAACTAAAAGTGAAATTTAATTCATATTACCTAATAAATGATTAAATATACAACTACAAAATTTTATTTTAATAAAGTCAAATAAAATAGAAAATAATACATCTTTTCTGTATGAAAAGAATTGAAACTACTAACTTAAGTATAAAATAAAGTATTATCTCTTCAAGAAAAATATATTTTCTAATGCATAATTCTGAATTCATTTGATATTAATAGAGAATCATAAAAATCAACTAATTAAAACAGCATTGCCTTATTAATAAGATATCCAAAATTAGCATCTTTACGAAACTTATTTTCTTCTTCTAACATTTTTGTATATTAATATGATTCTACACAAAAAAAAATGTAATTTAACAAATTACAGCGATTTTCTGGAAAATGATATATTAAAAGTAAACAAAATTAAAGACTTATAAATAGATTCTATATTTTAATTAATAATAATAATAAACATCATTTTCAGGATTATCATAACGAGTCATATAACACGTGCAATAAACATTAATATTCCCAGAACAATGAAAAAATCTGTAGTTTATAGATATACAAATGTAACTGTTTAAAATGTGCATTTTCATTGGATGGAGTTAATTACTCTGAACCCTCCTATAACGGATGCTTGGATTAAACATTCATATTCCTGGATCCAGACTAAAATAATTTTAAATAAGTTTTCAGTTTTACAATTTTTTGAACTGGAAATTTTTTAACTTCTAAACATTGTACATTTTTAATTTTTACACCGTTGCTCAGAGAAAAAAAATGCACATTTAAATGAAGTTTGTTTGAAATCTTTATCATAAGTGTTTTCAAATTATTATTTTTTTAAATGTTTCTATTACTTTTTTTTGTCATCGTGGCAAAATAACTATTTCGTTTTTGGACATTAAACATAGATGAATTAGGAAGCGAATAAAATAAAATAAGTTGAGGAATTCAACCTATAAAAGATTCAGATATATTTCATATTTCTCAGTTTTGTACTTAGGACAACAACTTTTTTCCAAACAGTTGAAAAACAAACAGAAATCCATTGTTTTCTACTGCTTTATCTAGTAAACGGCCTTTTCCCATTGGTAAAAAAGTGAAATCAATCAAAATAATTGCTGTACAAAATGTACAAAGACACAAAGTTATGCAGATTATTGCACTGTGATGATATTCCGTGAATCTTTGCAGCTTGCTGATAGATCCAAGTAACTAACAACACTTACTTTTCGTCTAAATAATTTCACACGAATTGAAACGAAATATAATTTCTTCATCAAAACTTGTCTTTGTTTTTCCTACGGAAAAAGTACCACCTCCTATAAACTCTCAATTTAAGTTGATACCGTTGTGCATTGTGTAATGTATTATAACATTGTCGGAGAAAATTTTCAAACTCGTCTATGTTTATGGCTGCTTTCATAAAGCAATCCTATGGCTTATATTAAACATTACATTTAAGTAAATCTTGATAAATATAATTTCATATTATGATTTACTGCTGACTGCAACGCTTCTGCTGCAACAAAATTACTGCAGTAATTTTTACAGCGTCTGAATAGAAAATGATAGAAATTATCCGAGAGACAAACATCCAGTAAATCATTGAAGACAACTTTTGTTGTTGCTGCTGTTAATGATGAATAGAATGATTTCTTTGTAATTTGACTAATATCTATATACTTTTTTCAAATAGTCAAACGACCACTGTCTACGAAAACAGATGACAGAATTTCTGTACATAAAATATTACAAATTACCCGAGAAGCCACAGAACCAGAAAATCATTGAAGACGATTTTTCTTGTTGCTGATGTTGATAATTAATAAATAGGTTTTTTTTGTCATTTTACTAGTACTTTCTTTTTTAAATAGTAACATAACTAATGTCTACGAAAGAAATTACGTACACAATTTGGACATATTTTCGTAATTTTTATTAATATTGTAAATCAGTGTAACAGAAATATCTGAATGTATACCCTTTTTTTGTTGACGTGTGCTCATATGGATAGATGGGTTGCAGGAGCTTCCATTCATCTGCACTGAGAAAAAAATACGGTTGTGGAATCTAGAATATAAATTGTGGCTCTAGAAAAAATAGTTCCATGTCATCGTTATAAATTCTAGTTACCGTTATATGAGAGTTCTAGAACCTACAACAAGAATTCAAGAGCGTTTTGCTTTATTCTCGCTGTAATATTTATTTAAAAATCTCAGCAAATAGATGCGAACACAAGAAATTTGATTTTAATAACTGTAATTCTAGTTTTTGAAACTATTTCCGAAATCAAGCAATAATTTCTCGTTACTAAGACGAGTCAGTATCGTTTCGTCTCATTGAAAACAAGAGACTAGAAATGCTAGGTCATTTCGGCTTTTCAGCTTAGTTGTTCAACATATTCGCATAGTTCGGTCATCTGTAGTTTTAGTTTAGGTATTCAGAAACTGATTAACTATTCATTCTAGGTGAAAACGGTATATTTTTTTCTCAGTGTGCACCCAGAGGGTTCGAAGTTAGACTTCTGCAGAAAAAGTTTTCGCTAAAGCTGCGAATGCAGCACTAATCAACGCCATCTCCTCAATTTCGATATGTCTGTGAAAAAGAGGAATAGATATTTCTTCAGAGACCGATACCCATGGTACCTAAAACCACCACTGAACTTTCAGAACCTCTTTATTTAACGACCACGTACAAAACGTACACTAGTTGGGTCCTTGGTAATCAAGAGCATCGAACCAGAGACCTTCCAATCCGGAGCTATGACCACTAGGCTTCCATGGCCTACAATATATACCCTTTGAAAACCTAATATAGAAAATTAATTTAAATTCAAATCTCATAAAAAATAAACCTCTAAAACTTCTTATCTAAACTTTTGGTAATTTCACCAATTAACCAATGCATTGACCTCTCATGAAATAATATAAAATGTATGAGAGTTTAAAAGATTTGTAGAGTATTTTTTCATGCTTTATACTTTTATAAAAACATAAAACAAATTAAGAAGAAATCATAATAAAAAACACTGGCATAAAAAACTATTTATGGCTTCATTTATATACTAAAGATCAAATATATTCAATTAATTTTCAAAAAGCAGAAAAAATAAATAAAATTGCATTTACAGGTATTTGAACAAGCACTTCAATATGAAAAGTATTTACTTTCCTTACAAAAAAAAAAACCAATTATCTCGTGAAATAATGTGTCCTAAAGGAAAAAAATCTGTTTGATGTCACACACGAAGTTTAATTACAGCAATTTATAAAAAAGTATTAGATTTATTTAAAAAAAAACTCTTTTTCTCATATATATAGTAAATTTTTATGTAGCATTAAAAACGCGGATTTCTACAGTGAATCAATAAAAATAAAATCTAAGAGTTTACAAATTACATTTATTTTTCTTGTCTTTTAAAAAAAGGGCATGACATTTTTTTATAATTACTAATTGTCATAATAACCTAATTTGTTGCGTTGAAATTGCGTGAGATCTTAATTTTTTTCTGAAATGCAAATGTAGTGTTATTGTATGTTTAGGGAAAAACTATGATAATAATCTGAATAAATACTAACTTTCAAGTAGTAAACCATATTATAACGTAGTTTAAATGTTTTTTCAATAAAAATGCAAACTTCCAGTGATTAGTTTGAATAAAAAAATATTTAACAAATCACAGCAACCATTTGAAAATTAAATTCTAATCTATATGAAACATTAGATTCAGATTCATATGACAAACGTTTACTTTGTTTAATTTTACCGAGTTCAGATCTGAGTTAATCCAATGTAGAACAATTTACCGGAGATTTAATCAATATTTCTTTTAAATCTGTCCAGTTTCAATTTTTAATTTCCAGCTCTTCTCAACCTGGCTTCCACTAAATACTCGTTTATTCATGATAAGGGTCGGGATCTTTGAATATGGCTTACGTTAGAGAATCTCCAATAATAGAAAAAAAGCTAAAGGATCAGGGATATTAAAAATGGTTTAAAAGAAAAGAATAAAAAGAAAATGCGTACATTACAAGCTCTGTTCTGGACCGAAAATAACAGCCATTCAGCAAATGGTAAAACAAAGGGAGGGGTTTTAAATTTTGATCTTTTATTTCAAAGCGGCGGAAATGTAAATGGAATTTTTTTTGATGGAATTGTACAAAAATGAGAACATTTAAAAGAACATATAAAAAATACCATATGAATAAATTAAAGTATATGTTTATAAAACTTTTTTTTTCACGCAACCAGCTCGCTTTTAGTAACTTTGTAAAACAAATTAATAGCCACTGAAAATTGTAATAATTAGTTGAAAATATGCTTACTTCTTTTAATTTAATTTAATTATACGAACAATTTTACTAAAAATTTTAATTAATCTCAACAAACTTCAAAATTCATTTTTAATCCTTCACATTTTTATTAATATATATATATATATATATATATGAATTTTGAATTAAAAATTAAATATATATATTTTCGCAGAATGCATTCATAAGTAACCATATTTTTTTTTTCAAATGTTTACTGCCGATATTAAATAAATCATTGCATTAAAAATTAGGAAAAATGCACATTAAACTCCAGTTATCTCAAAATGTAAATTTTTGTATATGTTCTTCTTATTCAGTCTTAAAATACGTTATAGGTATTTCTAATTAGTCCTAATAAAGAAAATCCTTACGAGAGAGCCAGAAAATTTCTAACTGGTTGTGGATGTTTTTAATATTTTATATTAAATCGAGAAGCAACTACATAGACCTTGAATTTATCGAGTTTAAGGTTCAGTTTCGAGGATTAATCGCTATTCTTTTCGTATATTCTCAAACGCAACTGTTCTGACTCGTCATATCTTTGTGGAAACCACCAGCACACCCGAGTTCTGATATGTAGATTTATAACTGTATTATCTTGCATACAAAGAATTGGAAACTTTGAGCACTGGGAGTAGAAAAAACATTTGGTAAACCTACCAGTCAACATCATAAATCGTTTTTAGATGTTTACCATAAGCTATACTGTATTTATTCAAGTATAAGTCGACACATCCCTTATAATTAAAAAAAAAAAAAAAAAAAATCATAATTTTTGTGTATAATTCGAATTTTTTTTCTGGTTGTCTGTTGAATGATCATTTGCACATGAAGATTAATAACTATTTTTTCATTTCATTAGTAAAAAAATAAAAAAAGTCTCTGATCTATGATTTTAATGAAATACTTTTTTCAAAAATCTAATGGTTTATAACTGTATAATTATGTAAAATTAAGTAATTTTGAAACTTTTCATATAAATTTAATAATACTAAAAAAAATCTATTTTCTTTTTATACAAGGATTAACGAATTCTTAAACTACTGAAATACAGTGTTTATTTGAATTGTAGGAATAAGCTATATGTAGAAGCATACTCAAGTTAAACTCTATTTATAAAAGGGATTAAAATGTTGAAAAAAATACTCCTGTATTAAAACAATGTTTCTCGACTTACAGACCAGCAAATACTGTAACTTGGCAAAACTGTATTTTGAATCTGCGAAAAGAGTCTTAACTAACTAGCCATTTAGTCGTCAACTCAAGGCACAGTCGATCTATACTTAAGAAAATGCAGACATGGGGTCTACATGAAATTATTAAATAATTAAAATTTTGCAAAGAAATATCTACTTATAATAAAATGCGTGTAGGAACGGTTCCAGGATGAACCACTCCCAACTGGATAGCCACTGTAACAAAACGCCACGTTAGGCTTAGCTGAAAACAGGCGCTAAAATGATGCTTTTAAAATTTCTTCCACTTGAAATAATGTTTGTTCAGCATATTTTCATGTGAAACACGTATATGATACCCAATTATAATACACAAAAATAACAGCGGAAGTGTGAACTGATAACTTTTTATCGTTTAAAAAGTATGATTGTATTTTAAATCAAGCGCTGTCTTACTCTCATTCATCTCACAAAACTTTAGTGCTGCCATCTATGAGCTAACAAAGGACTCGAAAACCTGTTTTTAAACCATTTTGTTACTCAGCTATTTTGGATTTGAATTTAAATTTAGTTTTATTATTATTATTATTATTTTTAAGATGCTAGCATAAGACGCTTATTTTTTTTCTATTATAAATAAAATAAGCTTTTTTCCCCTTTCAAATTGTAATGCATATATAAGATATTATCATAGCTGCATTAGTATAACTGAAAATTATTTTTTCACATGCTCTTAAATAAAAAATTATCTGCTTTGATGTAATTAACATATTTAGTGCATGATATGTAATAAATGACTTATATATGTGCACCATAAACTTGGAGATTTTTTTTTGGTGCAAAAAGCCGTTTCGAAAAGGATCGGCAAACTGAAACTGCATGGGAAACCCTTTTTCAAATACAGCGATCACTTTCAAAATCCTGAAAAATTGCATTTTTGTAACTATAAAATATAAATAATTTACTTCATGTCATAGGGTCTCCGCCCATTATCCCCCCCCCCTTTAAAATATTTGAGTGATCTTCATATTTTAAAACGAATTATTTTGCTTATAATAACGTTTTATTTTGCTAATTATTATTACAAACTCTTCAATAATAAAATCATCATTCTGTTTGTTTGTATGAAGTATTATGAAAATGAAATACAAGTGAAAATTCCGTCATTTTTGACGGGAGGTACTAGTTTTAAAATAATGTCCGTGAAAAAAGAATGCATGTTTATTTTTCAAACTACGCAACTTTTTACAATATTTGCATAATCTTAGAAATTTAGATTTGGAATTATTTCGTGAATTTGAAGTACTTTTAAATGTGCTCGGAAATAGAATTGGTGTAAACGATATTAATAATTGATTTAAAATATTCTTATTAAATTCCTGAAACATATATTACATAATTACTAACCAGACTTGTTTTACATTATGAACAATATATACAAGATAAATAGTATTAGAAAATACAAAACTGAATAACTTAAATTGTATGTTGTATGAATTTCCAAACAGATGTTAGTACTCCTGAAAATCAATACTTATTCTGATGTAATAGATTTTTTGCGCAAATATGCACTTTTTTGAAATGAATAGGTTGTATGTGGCTATCAGGTAATTTTCAGTTTTTTTTTTTTTTTTTTTTTTTTTTTTTTTTTTTTTGTTTCAAACATGCTAAATTAGCTGCAGATTAAAATAATTCTTATATAAGATTGTGTTGTAAGAATTTTCTAGTATTTAATTGTATGAAAAGATAATTTAATATAAAAATGGGAAATTAAATTTAATGTATTTTCGATTTTACAACAATACTCTGAAAATGCAGAGAAGCGACAAGACTCACAGAGTTTTAAACAAACTGTTATAAATGGTGCTCTGATATTGCAGAAATAAAATTTTATGCATTAAATTGAAAGTCCCAGTGCTTATGAAAACTTTCGTCTCTTGTGAAATTCGTCTCTTGTATGTCTTATTTAATTTGTAATTAATACTTTAAATCAAGCAAATGGCTCTATGCGTCTTTGTTACATGCCTTTCGATTTTTTTTTCTATCATGGAACTCTTGGTATTTTCACATTTTTTTTCTATAAGCTTAACTAACTTCTTCCAATAAATGAGGAATAGGAAAATTTAAACCTATAATTATATAATTTTCATAAATAAATATTTTTTATATAGTTAGCATATAAAATCCCCATATTATATGCATTGTTTAGCTGTTTCCTATGTAAAATCATACTTCCTTTAACAATTATATGAATGTTATTCAATTGATAAGATTTTGTAACACAAATGGAACATATTGAACATGATGATTGATCTAAAATTGCAGCAAAACCTTTTCCCTCATGATTAAATACATCTTGTGATCATTGACCATATATGCATACAAGGCTTTATACAGGGTTTACACTGTGAAAAGTGTCATTTTTCTTAAACTACTTGGTGGTGATCTATACGAATTTCTTATACGTTATCCTGTAAAATAATTATAAATATAAATCACCAAAAGTCATAATAACATTAGATTGTCATCGGATTTACGTGAATATAGATAATTTAATCTCGATCGGACATTTGAAAGTGAGCTAAAGTTGGAGTACAAATTTTGAACTTTAAAAACCGGCATACCATCTTTGTAGTTAAATAAAAACTGATATATATGGAATATTTTTGTTAAAAAAATAATGAAAAGAGACAATCTCGTGTCCTAACAGAATGAAACTCATGTTAAACTGAAATTATTTTCGATAATCTGAAACTTAATAAACGTTGATTCAATTGTAATATTTATACGATTATTTTCAAGCTAAGATACACACGAAATAAGTTGTCAAAAAACTTTAAGTACTTGATATATGATATCTGAAATCATGGTCTAATTTATTTTTTTAAATGAAGGAAACTGTAGTAAGTCATGTATTTTAAAAGTTTCATAACTCGGTCAGTTTTAGTTTCATATGAAAGGGACTTTCTTGTCTTAATTATTAGTGGAATGAAAAACATTTACTAAACATAATTTATAGTATTGGAAGACCGTATAATTTTCTTTATTTTTATTTTTATAAGAAATGATTTTATTGACTCAAATCGCTTTTAAAATATTTCTTTACCTTATTTAATATATTTTTGTAATTGAACTAAATGGGTATGGCTAAACGTTTATGATTTAGCCATTGACCACCATTGACCACAATTGACGGTAACGCATCCAGTATTTTAAAAAGTATTATTTAAGAAATGTGATTGCAGTTTATTGGATTTTTTAGCTCATATTCTTGTTCTGGAAAACTATATTTGTAAAAAAACAATTCTTAAGAATAAAGGTACAGACATTCTTAATCATTTATTTTTTTTTAAATTTTGATCATTTTTCAAAATCATTTTTTAAGCTTTAATAAATAAAAAAGTACCATACTTATGTAATTTTATTATTTGAAAAATTAGTTAATAAAATTACATAAGTATGGTAAGTGATATAAAGGCATAAATTCGTAGTAAAAAAATATAATTAAAAAATTTACTATAACGTAAGATTTCTAGATTTTCCTTAAAGAATACATGTAGGTGTAATTTTTAGAATCAATTAAGATATGTGAAACGATTATTGATCGGAATGTAATTAGAACAGTTTGCGCAATTAAAGCAAAAAATATATTGGTTATGTGAACAAACACACTAGACATAAAAATACCTGAAATCATTTTCTTAAAAATCCTTAATTATTTGCCTTAACGATGTACCGCAAGAAATAAAATATTCTTTTTTTTTGTTTGATGTAACATAAGAAGTTTAATTGCCTCCAATATTTTAGAAAAAAGTACTATATTTGTAGAAAAAAATCTTTCAATTAATAAAATTTTTCCGAAAAAAAAAAAGATTTTTATAATACTCGATAAAAAGAGATAGATTAAATAGATTAAAACTTTTATGGCTGACAAAGCTTTATTCTAATATTTATATTTATACTATAATTAACAATAATAATGATTATAATTTAATTTGCAATTCATTATGAATAAGGGTCATTCCACACCAAATGAGCAAATCAGGTGTGGCTGACATGTCACAGATTTTATTGAAAATCATCATATAATTATATCACAATCATTTACGAGGAAACGCAAAGTAGTAGAGTTCAGACTAGTTTATTTCAGTATAAAAAATTACATTAAAGTTGACACGAAATCGAGGTCTTGTGTACATGCTTGAAATTTCAAGTTTGATTATTTGCCGTAGGAATGGAAAGATTGTAATAAAAATTATTTACACTTAAGAATGAACTATAAGTAACAGATTAGCATAATTTAGTAATTGTATTTTCATTTTATAATTTAAAAATAAATAAATAATAAAAAAAATCTTGGAAAAAAATAAAATATTTCAGTTATATGTTTTAAAATGAAGGACACTTATTCTAAATTCAATTTTTTTTGCCATTATAGCTAATTGAATATATTTAATATATCTATAATTTAATTCATGCCTTTTTCATTCCTTTATGAGAAAAAAAATAAATAGTGAAAACTGCTGATTAAAAAGTCAACATTCTTTTTCATTTTTTTTGCAGACGAATAAAAGCTTTTAAAATTTTTAAACTCTTTGATATTACAGATAAAAGTGTATATTTTAACTATACGGAGTTTTATTCTTGCTTTCAGTTTATTTTTGCCTCAAGAATATTTTAAATTTGTATAGAAGAAAAACTATTTTTTTCAAAAAATAAGTGTATTTTAATCTTAAATTCAATAAAGAAACAAAGATGGCAGCATAAGTCTATTTTTAGCAAGAAATTTCCAAAAAAGCGCGTGTTTTCAAAGAAAGATTGTCTTTAGAATGTCTCAAATATTAGTTTTTTGAACCCATTTTTGTTATGTTAGAAATTAAAAAGGCAGTATTGAAACTTTTTTAGTGTGTCATGGACTTATTAATTCTTATGTACGTGTAATATTGCTGATGTAGGAGTTGTCCTTTAATTGTTTTTTGAGGTAACATAAGAGGAATAATTATGATTTTGTCATTTTTTTTAAAGTTTATAAGTTTTTTTGAAGATGAAGGAAATAAATAACAACTTTGAAACTTTGAGAATTCGATACCTAGTACTACATCTTGCATCAATTTCAGAGATGTTTTTTAAATCCTTTGATTTTTATAACATTTCAAAAAATTTTAAAAATTACAAAATTTCAATAATTACAACCAATTTTTGATTAATTATGATATTACCAAATTATTGTTACTCAATAAATATAAAGATTGATATCCAGAGATTTCAATATCATAAAAAAACTTCATTTTTGTTAAATAGTTTTCGAAATATAGAACTTGAAACTTGCAACTTTCGACGATTATCCGCAAGCCTTTCTATATCACAAGTTTTTTAAATGTCCAAAATTGATAAAATAATTAATTTTTCGTGAAAATATTGTGCACACATACATTTGAATATGAAATGAACACGTATCTCAAATGTTATTAAAATCGGATTCTATGCAGCCACGGCTTTTTTTACATTTTTGCTCATTTGACGTGGAATGACCCCAAGAGAAAAAAATTGTTAGAAATTGCATGGTTTTGATATTCAAGCTATCGCGTAATTCATTGCGGATTTTTATTACGAAGCATTAAGATTAATATACATTTTAAAAGAAGAGAGACAGACAGTTTAAAAGTGTAAGATTCACCAAGAAAAAATTTTCGTTGCGCATAGAAAAATCAAAATCTATTTCAAAATGAAAGTGACTGCTGATTTGGAGCAGTTGATTTTCTTTGGACTTGGAATAGAGCTCACCGAATAAGTTTAAAATATCTGGAAAGGAATAAATTTAATGCCATGGGAAGAGAGTATGGAAAGTGATTGCTGATAGCTATGGGTTGAGACGAAAAATAGCTGGATGTATGCGTTTCGTGTAAAGTCGCGTTTTCCTTGATATCCTAGCGGTTGTCGTGTATACGCATGAAATATTTTTTCGCACGAAGTAATTTCTCATATGAATTAGTGCGTAAGAATTTCCATGTCAGCTGTAAATAAAACCTCCATTTTTATTTATTTATTTATTTATTTATTTATTTATTTTTTACTTCGGGAGCTGGGTACTTTTTTTTTGGACTATTTTCGGAGTCTAAGTCGTCCTTATTTGGCAAACTTTGCGTTTTTTCTCGCAATCATTTGATAAAAATCGCCCTTTTTGACAATTGTCTAATAATAATCCCTCATTTTTTTTTTTTTTTTTTTTTTTTTTTTTTTTTTTTTTTTTTTTTTTTTGCAGTCTCCTGACGAAAATTGCATATTTTTCACCGATCCTTTAACCCAAATCGCGTTTTTTCGTTATAAATAAAAAAGTTCAATACTTATGTAAAATGTTATATTTTTAACAAAAATCGTATTTTTCGGTGATTCTTTGACGAAAGTCGACACGATTGTTGCTATTTTTTCATAAACCTAGTTTTGTGCAACCTTTTTGATGAAATTTGCGTAATTTCTCTGTTGTTTATTATTTTTTCTTATATATTAAGCCCTGTTAGAGACTGTATTATTTGAATTTAGGAGCCACTGCATCCTCAAAAATTTTGGTATCCTGCACCTATAATGTCGGCATTCCGTTTAGAGAGATTTCGAATAAGAATAAACGCGTCGAATTTTCATTTGATGCTTTTTGTCTCGAGAAGGATTTTTCTTGTGAATATTTAAAGTACCCATGCTTGGTGAATGCGAACACGTGATAAGCAGGAGCACTTTGGTGTCAGTGTGGTACATCATGCCATCTTAGGAGATTCCTCCTCGGACTGAAAAATGCCTAGACTTCACGAAATAGACTAAGAAAAGAAATTGCCCATCCCTCGTATTCTTTCTAAAAAGAGAATGTCAATAGATTTTTAAAAGCAATTCCGTATTATGGTTATCTAATATACGTAAATAATTTCCCTTATTTACAATGATCTCTGGATTACAAATTTAATGAAAATCTAAGGAATTGTTGTGTGTTTATACCTTTAACATACATGGCAAATGTTCAATTTATTTAGATATGAATCTGTACTGCCAAACTATGTTCAAAATACTTGCGTTAAATAATTGAAGTAAATAGTGCTCAAAACATTTAGTATTCGAAGCAAATTAAAATCGTGTTATTAAGTTATATAAATATGCTTAAACGCTATTTAGTATTTCCTTGTAGATAACATTTCGGTAATATACATAATCGTTATGCTATTGTCATTTGTAAATGAGTATCAGTTAAATTTCTGTTATGTCAGCTATCATTTTATAGATAGATGATGCTTAAGAAAATAACATTTTATAGGTTTACTTATTGAATCGTTATTGAGATTTAATTTAACTTTGTTATTTTTAAGAAATAAATACTGTTAATGATTACAGGCATTTTAGTCATAACACAGCCTTGTTCATAATTGTTGGTAACGTCAGTAACAGAGTGAGGAACAACTTTGAAAGTGTAAAAGCTTAAATGAAGCTACATAATGCACTTTTACTAATGAAAAATATTTAATGTGCATGAGTAGCTCAACATTTATTGCCCCAAGAGTACGTAAAATATTTTTACTGCATTTGTTAATGTGGAATGCCGAATCATAATGTCTTAGATGCCTATATTCTCCATCTCAGAACCGTAGCTGTTATGGCAATATATTTTTAGAGGGAGGGATGAAGTTTTAGCGACCTATTTCTAAAGACTGTTTGAGAGGGGAGTGAGGGTGAAAGGCTGATTTGGAGCATATGGCACGAGATTTGCGACATTGGATGAGACGTGGCTTTATCACTACGATCCCGAGTCCAAACGAAAATAGCCGTGTCTCATTCATTGTTCAAATCTAACCCTGTAGTCTCCAAACTACCCTTTCAACCTTGTCCTCCTTTTTCTCTTATCCTTCTATAAATTAATTAAATTAGCTTCTACAGTTCTGATACTGAGCATACAGGTTCTAAGACAAAAAGTTTGAATATTTCACATCAATCATCGCAGTACAACTACTTCATGTCCACTAGGAACACTAATTGTTCACGAACATTAGGGAGAACTGGGGCACATTGATACACTCCCTGTACTGCCCACATGGTCATTATAGGAAGTTTCTAACAGCTCCAAAACGTGATGCTAGTGTACACAACTACATACAGAATATCTTATCAAGATTTAGTAGTTTGATGAAATGGGACAGGTGATTTGTTGTTTTTGTAGGTTAAAAGTAAATTTGAGTTGTACAATTGAAATGGTATTATACAACTGTTCAATATTTTCAACCAAAAATAATTCTCTCCCTGACAAGTAAAGCTACTCTTTATCAGTTCCTCATTTTAATAAATTTGAGTTGTACAGTTGAAATGGTATTATACAACTGTTCAATATTTTCAACCAAAAATAATTTTCTCCCTGACAAGTAAAGCTACTCTTTATCAGTTCCTCATTCTTTATTGTTAGATACATTATGAAGTGTTGAATTTGAGACTCATTTTATTCAAAACGGCTGTATGGGGCACACTGATACAGCCTATGTCGGGGCATATTGATACAACATACATCCTTTTCTAGTACATTTTTTATTACCTTTTATTATTTTTTTACCATAAACTCCTTAATCCAATTATTATTCGCCAAAAATTTCTAATATTAGTTTTTATTGAAGTGCAATAGCTCTAGTTTTTTATACTAGAACATTTTATAGTATTTTTGCAAACAGAAGATATACGAATTTACCCAACATCTAGTGCTAATCGAATTAACAAAAGAAAAGGACGGCAGCCTGGCAAATCTCGAAATTATATATTTTTTCCTAAGAAAAAAGTATTTTTGAGAAGAGAAATATTAAGTAAGAGAAATAAGCTGCAGAACAGCAAAGGATAATTACATTATAAACAGAATTCATAGTATAACTATCCTTTATTTTCTGTTTATAAACCGATTTATAAACATAAAACCTGGTAATTTTTTCATCATTGGTAAGCGAGAAGATAATGCAGGGGTTGAAAATTCAGGTACGACAAAGTTACTACAGCCAACAATCAGACAAGAAACAGCCAGAACATCAAGCCATTATTCATTTAATTTTGATTGCTTTAATATTGCTTACAAATAAATTGTGGGAGATTTGTATTTCTATAAATAAATATAGAATGGTTTGCTAACTAATTTTCTATGAAATATATACAATGATGTTATTTTGTCTCCATTTTTCGAGGTGTATCAATCTGCCCCGGGGATGGGGCACATTGATACAAATGACTTATTTTATTTTTTTTTTAATTTACATGCAAAAATACTATATAAAACAACAATTATGCATTTTATAACACGCTACACAAGTTTTGCTGACAAAACACGGAAAAATAATTTGAAATTTCTATTTTCTAGACGCCAAAAAAATTCTTTGAAAAGAAAAACTGTATCAATGCGCCCCAGTTCCCCCTACGGTAACTTTGGTTGCTTTGCGTCACCTCGACACCTAATATCAGAGTGTTTCCTCTTCCTGTTCCGTTGCTCAAAATTTTCTTGGATCACTGCTACGTGGTTTATGAAGTTCTTTCTGAAGAAGAATGAATTTATTTTATAATTTTGCTTTGGTTTAGTTATTAACTAGCTAAACTTTTCTCATTTATAAAATTCAATTTTATTTTCTGAATTTTGGATTTTTTGGCCATAAAAGTTTCATAAAGAGACAGATTGTCGAATTTTAAAATTTTTGTCTGATCAGACTTTTAGAAAAAAAATTAAGAGAATTGGGTCATAATTTTAATATAATTATAAATTCACAACAGTAGAATTAATCACTTGACATATACCTACATTGCGAAACATGTATTTTTTTTTATCTTAATAAGCTATCACGACTACAATAATGTCTTAGCTTCCGTATAAATCATGAAATATTTTTACTTCTATGTCAGGTATCATTGACATTATTCCAAATCGAATTTATCCTTTGTACACTGTAATAAGAAACGCAGACAATAAAACACAATCTATATAAAATAACAGAATGGCTATCAATATTTATTATCTTAGGTTTGCTCAAGGAGAAAAAAACTAAACTGAAATTTCTATACAATATTTTTCCTGCAATAATTCACACTATTGCTTGTTCATCCCGTTTGCCGTTTCCAGAAAATGTTGACATTTGTGTTTTATGGTAGGAAAAAGATATTGTACACGTATGTATTTTATTTTTTAACATTTATTGAGGCACAATTCAACCGCAGATGTGATTTTTAAAACTTTATTAAATTTAAACAGTTTCTAATGTAAGTGGTCCCTTTTTTAACTAGTTATTCATAATATTAAAAATATATTTATACGTAGAATATAATAAAATTTACCGCAACAGCTAAAGTGTTTGTATATAAATATTTATAGATTATTTTCTACCGTTTAGATAAATAAATTTAAAGAAAATATGCTAGATAATAGCTAAAAATTTGAATATTAAAACGATTATTTAACAAAATCGTTTTAAAAGTAAGTTTGTTAGTTTATGAATTATAACAATAAATTTAACTTCGCACATTTAATAAAAAGATCGATTATTTTAATTATTTTTATCAAAATTATTTTTAGCATTTAACCTTTTGTCAAATATAAACTAACAAAGTACCATCTATATCATAACAGCCCAATGTCATCAACACTTCCGGGTCTACCCACTTCACATTTTTATATGCATGGTTGCTATTTTGGTACTTTTATGCAAGCCGAGTGCAGGTTTGCCGAATTTTATGCCATTGCCATCGTTTCACTTGAAATAAAAAACTATGACTTATTTTATTTAAAATACATAACTTTTATTTAAAAAACAGATTAAAAATATGTATCAGATTCATTCATCACATTTAAAATAGAATAAATAAAGGTATTTTCCCAACAAATGTAATCGGCAAAACAAAGAGAGTGCTTGGCGAGAAAAGAAATTTCACAAAAACTTTTCTTGCAAACTTTTTTAGATTTTCATATACACAATTATATAAATGAATAATTAATAGTAATAATAATAATAATAACCTAAACCAAAATCTTTTATCTCAACATTAAAGATTGTTTCTAATTTGCATTTTAAAAAATTATGTACATTTTGAGATAACACCCATTGAAATTAAATTGACATTCATAGTTTAATATAGCATTCCTAAAAAATACATAAGCCGTAAAAGATTCATTCAATCACAAACGGAAAAAAATAACCATAGAGGTTCGTAAAGCAAATTTTTCAGCAATAAATGGACAATATCCTTATGACATCATTGTAGATAATGGCATGATATTTTTGTTATGTCTTATGAAGTCCTACTAAGTAAAATTTTGGCGTTGTTTAAAATTTGCATTCAAGTTTTTTTTTATTGTCATATTTATGAACTCGAAAACGAAATTAATGAAAAAAAAACACGCTTTTTCATTATTAAATTTTAAAATAATGAAGTATAAATGCTACCATGATTGTAAACATTTCTTAATTTCTCTGGTCGGAATCTGCCGATTTGGATAATGATTGAAGAAGTAAATTAAATTAAGAGTAAAAGTAACATGATAGAATGCGTAGAATCGTTTTAATGGAGACTAGACTGGTCGCCATAGGCGGCTAGTTAGTGTCTAGTTAGTAATAAAATATCATATATTTACGTTTTACATGCAATAAATTGTAAACGTAAAAGCAAGCATTTTGTTATTTTAGTTTCTGAATTTATCGAAATTTGATGATTCTAAGTAAGAATTTCATAAATTCGAAATTAATAATAACAATAATAATAATAATGATAAATTTGTGTATATACATATAATATATATATATATATATACAGGGTGATTCAAAAAAGATGGGAAAAATTTTAAGAGGTGATAGTGCACATCAAGAAAAATAGTATTAAATGGGAAACAAAGGTCCCAAACTTCTTCCGAAGGAGATAGGCGCCATCAAAGTTTAGGGTCCAAAATTTGAAATGATTATAAAAAACGGAAAAATTGGTCGATTTGTTTGCGGTTTTCACGAAAACTATTCGTTATATCAGTTATGTCTTGAAAATAAATTGCAAAGATAAATTTCAAAAAATGCTGATAGAGGGCGCTTTAGACTTTGGAGCAACAAGCAACTATTTTTTACCGTTATTTTTTGCATCTCACTAATTTTTTTTAGAAGTTAAGACATAAACTTAAATGTTGAGCTCGAAATCTGTGGTTAAGTAGCGCAAACTGAACTGTGTTCAATGGGAGTGGGTAGGTTCAAATTTCAAATGATTATAAAAAACAGAAAAATTAGTCAATTGATTTGCGATTTTCACTAAAATTATTCTATATGTCAGTATTGTCTTGAAAATGAATTATACAGATAAATTTCAAAAAATGCCGATAGAGGGCACTTTAGACTTTGGAGTAACGCTACACTATTTTTTACCGTTATTTTTTGCATTTTATTAAGTTTTTTTTAGAAGCTTTGACATAAACTTAAAGTTAGAGCTCAAAATCTGAATCGTTGAGAGTGGTTAAGTAGCAGAAACTGAACTGTGTTCAATGGGGGTGGTGAGGTTCAAATTTCAAATTATTATAAAAAACGGAAAAATTGGTCGATTCGTTTGCGGTTTTCACTAAAACGATTCTTTATGTCACTATTTCCTTGAAAATAAATTTTAAAAATAAATTTCAAAAAATTCCGTTAGAGGGCGCCTTAAAATTTAGAATAACCAACAACTATTTTTTTCCGTTATTTTTTTTTAAATCTATATAAATGTTTTAAAAGCTTAGACTTAAATTTTGAGCTCAAATTCTGAATCATTGTAAGTCATTAAATAGCAAAAAATTGAACCATGTTCTAGAGTTGGCAGGGTAACATTTCAATTCCTGAACACAGTTCACTTTGCGCTTCTTAACCCCTCCCAATGATTCAGAATTTGAACTCAAAATTTAAGTCTAAGCTTTTAAAACATTTATTTAGATTTAAAAAAAATTAATAACGGTTAAAAAAAATTGTTGGTTACTCTAAATTTTAAGGCGCCCTCTAACGGAATTTTTTGAAATTTATTTTTAAAATTTATTTTCAAGGAAATAGTGACATAAAGAATGGTTTTAGAGAAAACCGCAAACGAATCGGCCAATTTTTCCGTTTTTTATAATAATCTGAAATTTGAACCTCCCCACCCCCATTGAACACAGTTCAGTTTGCGCTACTTAACCACTCTCAACGATTCAGATTTTGAGCTCAAAATCTAAATTTATGTCAAAGCTTCTAAAAAAACTTAATGAGATGCAAAAAATAACGGTAAAAGTAGTTGTACGTTACTCCAAAGTCTAAAGCGCCCTCTATCAGCATTTTTTGAAATTTATCTGTATAATTTATTTTTAAAACAATTCTGACATAAAGAATAATTTTAGTGAAAACCGCAAATCGATTGACTTATTTTTCTGTTTTTTATAAACATTTGAAATTTGAACCTACCGACTCCCATTGAACACAGTTCAATTTGCGCTACTTAACCACAGATTTTGAGCTCAAAATTTAAATTTACGTCTAAACTTCTAAAAAAATTAATGAGATGCAAAAGATAACGCTAAAAAATGGTTGTTCGTTTCTCCAAAGTCTAAAGCGCCCTCTATCGGCATTTTTTGAAATTCATCTTTATAATTTATTTTCAAGACAATACTGACATAAAGAATAGTTTTCGTGAAAACTGCAAACGAATCGACCAATTTTTTCCGTTTTTTATAATCATTTCAAATTTTGGACCCTAAACATTCATGGCGCCTATATCCTTCGGAAGACGTTTGAACCCCTTAGTTTCCCATTTAATATTATTTGTCTTGATGTGTACAATCACCTCTTAAAATTTTTCCCATTTTTTTTGAATCACCCTGTATATATATATGCATATTTATGTATATATATATACATGGTGTATCTAAACTTCTTGGCAAAATTTTAAGGGGTGATAGTACACATCAAGACAAATAATATTAAATGGGAAACTAAGGGTCCCAAACGTCTTCTGAAGGAGATAGGCGCCATCAAAGTTTACGGTTCAAAATTTGAAATGATTATAAAAAAACGGGAAAATTGATCGATTCGTTTGCGGTTTTCATTTTCGTTTTGTTTATGGCAATATTGTCTATAAAATAAATTATAAAGATAAATTTCAAAAAATGCCGATAGAGGGCGCTTTGCACTTCGCAGTAACGAACACCTATTTCTTACCGTTATTTTTTGCCTCTCATTAAATTTTTTTAGAAGTTTACATATAAACTTAAATTTTGAGCTCAAAATCTGTGGTTAAGAAGCGCAAACTGAACTGTGTTCAATGGGAGTGGGTAGGTTCAAATTTCAAATGATTATAAAAACAGAAAAATTGGTCAGTTGATTTGCGGTTTTCACTAAAATTATTCTTTTTGTCAGTATTGTCTTGAAAATAAATTATACAGATAAATTTAAAAAAATGTCGATAGAGGGCGCTTTAGACTTTGGAGTAACGTAGTACTGTTTTTTACCGTTATCTTTAGCATCTCATTAAATTGCTTTAGAAGCTTAGACATAAACTTAAATTTTTAGCTCAAAATCTGAATCGTTCAGAGTGGTTAAGTAGCACAAACTGAACTGAATTCAATGGAACTGGGAGGTTCAAATTTCAAATGGTTATAAAAAACGGAAAAAATGGTCGATTCGTTTGTGGTTTTCTCTAAAACAATTCTTTATCTCAGTATTTCCTTGAAAATAAATTTTAAAGATAAATTTTTAAAAATTCCGTTAGAGGGCGCCTTAAACTTTAGAGTAACTAACAACTATTTTTAACCGCTATTTTTTTTAATCTAAATTAATGTTTTAAAATTTTAGACTTAAATTTTGAGCACAAAATCTGAATCGTTGTGAGTAATTCAGTAGCGAAAAATTGAACTGTGTTCGTATGGTGGGCAGGGTAACATTTCAACTCCTGAACGCAGTTCAGTTTGCGCTTCTTAACCCCTCCCAATGGTCCAGAATTTCAGCTCAAAATTTAAGTCTAAGATTTTGCAAGCATTTACTTAGATACAAACAATAACAGTTAAAAATTGTTGTTTGTTACTCTAAAGTTCAAGACGCCCTCTAACGTTTTTTTTTTTTTTTTAATTTGTCTTCAAAGTTTATTTTCAAGGAAATACTGACATAAAGAATGGTTTTAGAGGAAACTGCAAACGAATTGACCAATTTTTTCGTTTTGTATAATCATTTGAAATTTGGAACCATCCCCCCCCCCCCATTGAACACAGTTTAGTTTTCGCTATTTAACCACTCCCAACGAATCAGATTTTCAGCACAAAATTTAAGTTTATGTCTAAACTTCTAAAAAAATTAATGAGATGCAAAAAATGGCGGTAAAAAATAGTTGTACGTTACTCCAAAGTCTAAAGCGCCCTGTATAGACGTTTTTTGAAATTTATCTTTATAATTTATTTTCAAGAAAATACTGACATAAAGAACAGTTTTAGTGAAAACTGAAAATCAATTGACCAATTTTTCTGTTTTTTATAATCATTTGAAATTTGAACCTACCCACTCCTACTGAACATTGTTCAGTTTGCGCTACTTAACCATAGATTTTAAGCTAAAAATATAAGTTTATGTCTAAACTTCTAAAAAAAATTAATTCGATTCAAAAAAAGGTAAAAAATAGTTGTTCGTTACTCCAAAGTCTAAAGCGCACTCTATCGGCATTTTTGAAATTTATGTTTGTAATTTATTTTCAAGACAATACTGGCATAAAGAATAGTTATCGCGAAAATCGCAAACGAATCGACCAATTTTTTCTTTTTTTTTATAATTATTTCAAAGTTTGGACCTTAAAATTTGATGACACCAAATCTCCTTCGAGATCCGCATTTTTGGGTTATGAATCATCAAATAAAATCAATCCGTTAATGCCATTGTCAGATGGAATCGGTATTAATCTGCATGAAATTTGAATGATTTATTAACATCATAATAATGACAGTGAACGACTACCAATATTCAATCAGCATTTCAAACTGATTTCGATAACTTTTCCCGTAAGACATGGTGACGTCACTGCAACGTCGTTGTGAAGTCACATTGTGACTTTGTGACCATCGATTGTCAATGTGACGTCACAGTGACTAAAATGTGAAGTCGTTATGGCCGTTTTAGAGCTTTTTTGTGACGTCACATTGTGACCACTTTGTGACATCACAATGTGACCAATTTGTGAAAAGTGTGTCATTTGTGACTACTTTGACATTAACATTGTGACGAACTGTGAAAATTTTTTTAGAAAGTCGCATCTTAGTCACAAAGTGACGTCACTGAGTGGTGGCATTTTCGTCATAGATGTGATGTGACCAAAGTGACTCACAGGGACGTGCTTCTGACGTCACTGTGACCATGCATGCTCTGAGGGTTGCCACATTGGTGATTAAACTCATTTCTTAAAAATGAAGTACGACACACACACACACACACACACATATATGTATATATATATATATATATATATATATATATATATATATATATATATATAGGGTTAAAAGGTTTACATTGAATGTGAAATTTTTAGATTTCACTCTAACAAGACATAAAAAATGTAGTGGAAAATGGGGAATGAGGACGAATAGATAAAATGAAGAAATCAGCATTTCTCACAGTTAATCAGATACAATAGCATGTTGCGCCAACCAAAATAATGCCTTGCAGGCGTGTTTTGTGCATCACTTGGATAAACTTCCGCAATCACCATTTGAGGAATGTTATGAGCATTAGTTTGTTTTCAATGTGTTTTACTAAAAACTTTGTCCTCCGCAACAAGGTAAGTTTTTAAATTCCCCAGAAAAATTATTTTATTATTATTTTTAGATACGGCGTTAGGATAGACTAGTTTGGCCTAGGAAATCTAAATTATTAGATGGGCGATAGGATAAACTAGTTTGACCAATCTAAATTCAACTAAAATCGAGTTTGGCCGATAACAAATATATAAATGTGGGTAGAAATACCGTGGAATATTTGAGCTTTTTTGCCCGGATTAACGAATCAAAATTTCACTATGACTCTATATGTATTTTTTTTTTACAGATATGCTCAATAAAATATTAATTTCACGGATGCTTCTATTTTCAAATACCCTCGCGAGTATTTAGAAATCATTATGTTTTATAGACAGGATATCTGGCAATAAAAAAATATCAAGGTGATTTAATGGAATAAACTTTTTATTAATCAATGTGAAAATATTTCTTACAGTATTAACCAATAGAATTTTCCGGCATCCAAATGTAAATATTTGGAAAAAGTACAATCGGAATTTATTGTCTACAATATAGTATTTAGAATTTTTTGTCGAATTCCTCTTATTCCTCCAATAACTTAAGGGACCTTGTACCTTTTAAAATCGTAGATAATAAGAAATTGTAAAAATTTGAATTAGTATTTCTTCATTATTTTTTATGTATAAACTTGACTTTACATTTAACAGATTACGTTTTAATGCAGTACAACAAGAAACAGACTATTAATTTACATACTTTTTGCATCCCTAAGTCATTGTGCTCATGATAGCTTGAAAAGTTATGAATTGTTACAAAACTCGATCTATATAATAAGCACGCGTATATTAGGCAGCTTTCATTACAAAATGTAAAAAGTTACCTATTGCAGCCGTCCGGAGGAAAGCACTTCCAGAAAATTTTGGTATATTTTTTCCGATCATGACCCCCAGACTCAAAAACCACCCTCCGTTCAAATGTTGATATATATATGTATACATATGTATATACTCTTTTATGAAAAAAATATGAAAAATGATGAAAAGATGAAAAAAATGTAAAAATGGGTGAAACAACAATTAACCACAAAAGAGCAACACCAAAAAAAAAAAAAACAAAACAAAATAAACTCCCTGCTCTTCAGAAGGTGGGAGGAGCACAGGTATCAAAAAATTGTAAAAAAAGTGTATCCTCACAGGTTTCGCAAGGCATCACAAAGCTGCATACTCCAATTATATAAAAAATAACTGAGAAAATTGAGAAAAATTTTTTAATATACCAAAACAGTAAAATAAATTAACATTAAAAAATGAATTTAATAAATATCCAACAGCAAAATCATAAAGTAAATCAACTCGTAACATAACATAACTCAAAAATATTATATTTAGAAATTTCCAAAGTAACATGAAGAACATCAGAAACTAAACAATAAACTAAACTAAATAGACATGCAGCAATGCGATGCCCCCACCTTTACCTATGAGGAAAAAGAAAAAAGATACCTGTTAGAAAATTTCCATTACAAACCTCCATACTTGATTGAGCGGGGGAAACTGTTAGGCCTGAGATGATAGCAGGCCAGCTTCAAAGTTTTAAACTCCTTCGAATTGTCGTTCCGTTGTTCACTACTGTCCATTTTCAAGCTTGGTCTGTCACTCTCAAAATGTTGACAATCATCACCCTGTGAACTTTCCTTGTCGGACTTTCATTCACAGATCTTCATATAATTCAACACCCAAGAAGCAACTTCCATAGTGGCGTTTGGCCCTACTGTTGCCACTTCAAAAAACCTTTTTTTAGTTCATTTACATAAAAAAATATAAAATTATGAGGATAAAAATTATTGTAAAACAAATTTGCAGCAAATTTAAAAATTTGTGTTTCCAAAATTTTTCTCGACCCACAAATATTGTAATATCTAATTATTTGACCCAAAATTATATTTACAAAAACTCTTTTACTTAAATTGGAGTGCCAATGAGGCATGGAGTGGGTTTTAAAATTAAAAAAAGTTCTTTTATCAAATAACTTAACAATTAATTCTTCATTTTCAATATTTAAGTCAAGATCTAAAAAAACAACATTTAAATTATCGTCTGAAGCACAATTTAACTTTAAACAAGGTGGATAAATGTGATCAATCGATTCCAAAAAATTATAATCGAAGACAATTATGTCATCGATATATCTCAAAACCCTGAATGATTTGTTAGAATTTAAAATAAATTTATATTCATAAAAAAATAAAAAAAGGTTAGCTGCAGTGCTTGAAAAATTAGTACCCATACCTATTCCACATACCTGATAAAAAATAGAACCATTAAAAGTTATAAAATTATTATAAAAACAAAAATTACATAAACTTAGAAAAAAATCTCTATTAATACCCAACTCTTCCTCGATATAAAAAGTATCAAACAAATCCTCCAGAGTTTTAAACAGCAGATCAATAGGAATATTTGAAAAAAGATTTTCAAAATCAAAAGTAAACAGATTTGTGGGCGTTGTAGGCGTGTTTAATTTCTTTAAAACCTCAATACTATTATCAATACACCAAAAATAACTAGAATTTTTAAATTTAAATTTCAAAAAACCATAAATTCTCTTCAAAAAATCTTGTAACTTAACATTAAAACTTTTACCAATACCTCTGGAATTGCAGCATATACTTCTAAATTTTATAGGATTTTTGTGAAACTTAGGTGTCAAAAAAAGAAAAGGAAGACTGTGAAAATTATTAATAGGAAAATTGTATGCATAAAGATTTTTAACCTTTCTAGAATAAGCACTAAATTTTTTAATAATTGCATTGTGATTCAGATTATATTTTTGATAATATTTTGTATCATTCAGTTCATTAGTAACTTTTTCTATGTAAAATAATTTTCAAATGATTGCATAATTAGATGAAGCCTTATCAACAGGAACAATGACAAATTTATTATGTAAAAATTGTATATAGCTGCAGTCCTCTTTATTTAAACGATGATAAGTGTACTGATTATTATTTAATTTATGGTCAATAAAATCAACAAAACTATTTAAAATATTCCATCTCCATTCATTGAAAGCCTCAAAAGGCACATTGAATTTGTAACACATTTTTAAGACAAAAGCAGACAAATCTCCTTTAAATTTCAAAACAGCATTCTCTTTATTAACTTTTTTATTTAATCTGAATTTGGTACCGAAGCCCATCAAAAATTTTAAGTTTTTATTCTCAATAATTTCTAAATTACCAGTTACAACATGCCCATGAAAGTCATCTATAAAGTCTGGAAAATCTTCCCTACAATTTCAAGAAACAGTATCATTCTCTGTTAAAGCTACATATCTGTAATTAAAAAGCTTCTTACTTAGAGGTATATCATATTTATAAGCAACAACTACATTTATATTTTTTATTGGAAACAGAAAATGAAATTGCCTAATGAAATTATTTATTTTGAGATCATCAAATGATTTCTGTTGAAAATTTATAGTAAAAAAAGCCTTTGTATATTCAAAATTAGAAAATGACTTCAATCTAAAATTCAAAAGATCATAAAGTAAATCCTTATACTGTATATTTAAAAACCTATATCCCCCAACAGCCTTCTTAATTTTATCAAGTGTTTTTAATTTCAAACTGAAAACAGCATTTTTTACAATTTTAACATTATAAACAGCTAAAAATTTTTTTTCGTTATCATTTATCCAATCAGAAGGAACCAAACAATTTAACCATTTTGAATTAACATGAGAACCCCTTTTGAATCTCTTAGTAGTATTAACATTAGCATATAAATTGCAAAAGTTGTAAACATTATCTATATTCTTAACATTGTACCCATTTATTTTAGTATTCAATCCGTATGGATATAAACTTCTAAATTTCAAAATGAACTCATTCTCCATTTTTAATCTATCATCCTTATTTTCAACATGAGCCAAAATTTCTATTTGAATATGTTCAAAAGAATGCAATCTAAAATGTAAAATTTCAAATGAAGTATACGGTGAATTTTCTTTAAAAACATTGGATCTATGGTTATTAATACGTATATTTAAACAACCAGAAGTTTCACCCACATACACCTGTGTGCAAGTTAAGCAAGTAATCTTATAGACTACATTATTAAATTTTCAAAAAGTAGTATACCCTGCAGGAACATTCTCAGCAACAGTATCAGCACGACTCACCACACATGTTTTTCATCTAGTATCCTTTCATTTGTAATATCTCATAATGTATCATTTTTATAAAGCGAAGTTTTTATAAAATTTTTTGTAAGCACTTAGGCTTAGTTGCAAAAAAACTTTTTCAACAAAAATCAACAAAAAACACCCATTTCAACCAATGAAAAATATGAGTTAAAAAATTCCTTCAGCAACAACAGCGCTAAGCAGCTTAAATATTGCCCAATAAATATATCTTGACAAAGTGAAAAAAAATATTACTATCTTTATGCAACCGGCGCATAGCAGCTCTGTCTTTGCACAAAGTTTATATACTCTTTTATGAAAAAAATATGAAAAATGATGAAAAGATGAAAAAAATGTAAAAATGGGTGAAACAACAATTAACCACAAAAGAGCAACACCAAAAAAACAAAACAAAATAAACTCCCTGCTCTTCAGAAGGTGGGAGGAGCACAGGTATCAAAAAATTGTAAAAAAGTGTATCCTCACAGGTTTCGCAAGGCATCACAAAGCTGTTTTTTTTTACAATTTTTTGATATGAAAAATATGAGATGAAAAATATTTTTATTTTATGTGTTAGATCCTATAACACGGAATCTAGAACACTTTTTACTTTGTCTATATCTTACAAAATGATTGAGTTATAGCACTTTGAATTTTTCTTATGGCTGACATTTTGAAACGATCTGATATTTTTCATGCTATAACTAACGTATTTATGAACCCATTTGAATGAAACTTGGTATGTACATAGTAAATACAATATTCTCGACGGAGTTCGTTGGCCAGCATTATCCGCCATCTTGTTTCAAAATGGCAGCGATTTAAAAAATATTTAAAAATTTTAAATTTAAAAATAAATGCAAAAAAATAAAAAGTTGAAATATACTTTTCTTTTATGGGTTAGATCCTAAAACACCAATTCTAGAACACTTTTTACTTTGTCTATATCTTAAAAAATGATTGAGTTATAGCACTTTGAATTTTTTTTATGGCTGACATTTTGAAACGATCTGATTTTTGTGACGTGATAACACTCGTATTTATAAATCGATTTGGATGTTATTTGGTGTGTACATAGTACTTAATAAATACTGGACCGAGTTCGTTAACCAGTTTCATCCGCCATCTTGTTTAAAAATGGCGGCCATTTTTTTTTTAATTTAAATTTGAAATTAGGTACAAAAAAGTGAGAAATTGAAAAAGATTTTTCTTTTATGCATTTGACCTTGATACGAAGATTTCAAAGCACTTTTTGTTTCATCTGTATCTTAAAAAATGTCTGAGTTACAGTACTTTTAATTTCTAGTGTTGCTGACATTTTGAAATGATCTGGTTTTCGTCACTTGATAATACGCGTATTTATACACCGATTTGGATGAAACTTGGTACGTAGATAGGACATACTGATGCCTGGACCGAGATCGTTGGCCAGTTCCAACAGCCATCTTGTTTCAAAATGGCGGAATAATATTTTTTTATTTAAATTTAAAATTAGGTGCAAAAAAGTAAGAAATTGAAAAAGATTTTTCTTTTGTGTTTTGACCTTGATACAAAGATTCCAGAGCATTTTTTGTTTCATCTATATCTTGAAAAATGGCTGTGTTTTAGTACTTTCAATTTCCAGTGAGATTGACATTTTGAAACGGTCTAAAATTTGTCACGCATTCGTTAATACGCATATTTATAAACTGATTTCGATATAACTCCGTGTGTTCATGGTACATACCATTGTCTTGACCGAGTTCACAGGCCAACTTTATCCGCCATCTTGTTTCAAAATGGCGGCCATTTAATTTTGTCAAAAATCTTGTAAATGTATAATGATGCATAAACAAAAATTTAGAAATTGAAAAAAATATTCTTTCTAAACTATTTATCTTAATAATGAATTCCGGAGTATTTTTTGATTTATCTTTACCTTGAAAAACGCCTGGGATATAGCAGTTTGAATTTCTAATGTGGGTGCCATTTTTTTCTTAAGTCAATTTGCCCGGGACAGCACTCGTATATATTAATCGATTTCGATGTGAACGTGCATGTTCACATGAATAAAGATTTCGATCAAGCTCATTGGGTTTTTTTTAGCCATCATGCTGCTTTAAAATGGATATCGTGGAATTTGGCGACCCTATAAATCGCTTATAATAAAACCAGGTTGAATAAAAGATGGCTTATTTTTAAAAATTCCTATTAATATTCAGTATTGACAAAAACTAGTATTCAATCTTACATAATCGTGTTCCACTATTTTGAACTTCGTATATTTGATTTATATAACTGAATTAAAAAAAATAAATAAGTATATGAAAGCTACCTGTTTCTCCCGGCACAGCGGGAAGGACTTTTTTTATTTCACTTATGTCGTAATATTTATTTTCTTTAAAATTCGTTTTATTTTCAATTTTTCGTATGGAAATAGCTCAATTTAAAATTTATTATCGCTGAAAAATTATTATTCCAAATTTTAATTTTCTTGGCAACGGGAAAGAACATTAATTTTTTTCTAAAAAATGCATATTTATTCAGTATGAAAGAGAAGGAAATTTTGAATTATTAAGGAAAATATATGAATAAATCAAATTAAAATATGTCTATGCTCATTTCCGCGCTTTAACTTTGCTATACGCAAAAGTTCAAAGACATTAATCCATCCGTTTTGAAGTCAATTGCAGTCCAACTTTCGGACACAGTTTCACATTTATGATGTATGTAAGGATAGAGAAAATATTCTTTCAGATATCCTTCTATTTTACCATTCTTATGAGTATCAATAAAGCGTTATACTTAATGGATTGTATCTTATCTCTCCATACACACTACTAGCAATATATTCTAGAAAGACTAAATATATATAAATAAATGAACAATGCTTTTATAAATGTATATATATTCTCTTAGCTACATGTATTTTTGTTCTTCTTTAGGTGTCGTTAAATTATACATAATACGAATTTAATAATAAATTATTACAATAAATTATTATTGATTTTTTCGGTTAAGTAAGAGTAATGTTTTATACCTATTATAAATTATTGTAATTCCTGTTTAATATAAAACTGACTATAGTTTTGTTCAATTTCAACGTTATTCTAAAACATAAATAAATCGATATTTAATGCTCAAATTCCATTTATTCAATTATAAAAGAGAAGAAAACTTACAATATAATCGAAGATCCTTCGCTGTAATCCTTCAGAACTTATCTATACATATTTTATCGAAAATGAGTATTTAAAAACTCATAAGACTGTTCTAAAAACTCTGTTATGACTAATGGTAAAATTTTTATCTACATATATGTATACTGGAGACAATATTTTTTAAAGATATGCTTTTATTTTTATAGCGTTTATATTAATTTGCGAATTATGATCACGTTATGTTTAAAGAACTTTTTGTCTGTACATACGCACTATTAATGATTTACATTTAATCGAAAAAATAAATAAACAACCAAAGAAGGCATTTATCAACACCTACATTTTGTGTTGAAAGGTTAAAAAGATCATTCTGGACATCGTGATACCTTACGTAATGCCAAATTATAGGAAAATAGTACAATAATAATTTAGGTTTACAATAAGTAAAATATGTATTTTATAAATACTACAGATGTTACATAATTCTACTCTTAGGTGACAATAACAATAATTTAAAATAAATAAATAAATAAAATATATTAATGGAAAATTTTATATTCTTAATGAATGTATGTAATAATAAAAAAGTTTCGGCATTTTCTCGTTTCGATTTCGTTCTAAATTTTTATAAAAACATACTTTCATTAGGTTTTTCCGTAATCTACTAATTTCTAATTATCGACTAAATTTCCTTTTCTTTCTTTAATTCAGCATAATATATTATTTATTTTCCTAAAAAGAACTAAACTGTATTACATAAATATCAATATCTTATTTTGAAATATTAAAATAATTCCATTAATCTATTTCCCCTTTTTAGAATAAACAATATTTATCAAAAGCTTTAATTTTAGTTTGTTTATTTTTATTAAATTATTGTCTGCCGGCAAGTCCGCGCTTTGGACTGTTCACCCCTGTATAGGTTTGCATATTAGGCCGATGGGTAAAGAGTGCGAGCTCAAGCTCCGCCTATAATCCAATGGATGTGCTAGAAATGTTATACCTTTGAATGAAACTTATTGGGCTTTAGTTACATGAGTCAAACGGGAGGCGGGGCCAGTTTCTCTGTGAATTTTAGGAACGTCAGTTTTGGATGAGAGAAGAATCAGAATTGACTGACCTTCCAATTACTAAGCACCTACGGTGCCTTTCTCATTAATTTGAGAACGTTTTGCGGAGTGGTGATATTTTTCCGGAAATGTCTTTGCACCTACCTTTTTTTGTTCTTTTGTTTTTTCGGTGACATTGACCTAGAGAGTAAAGAAGTCTAGTTGTGATAATGGAATTAAATATCTGAACTGGTAAGATAATGAACATTTTTGTGTTTTATTCTCAGGCGATGTTTTTCATTTTTCTATTTTTTATGAATGCAGTACTGATGAAGATTGACTGTGGAGTAACAGTGGAATTGAACGATAATAAAATGTGATGTTCACTGATTTCATATAATTTTAATTATTTGAAGTGACAACATCTTTCATCGAGTTCCATCTGCCAACTTACTTCGGCCGCGAATATATTGGAGGTAATATGATTGATGATGACAGATCGACCATCGACATTGTTCGCGCCATCATTTTCGCTTCGTCGGATCGTTGTGCTTCTGTGGCAACACCCCTAATATATCATCACACGTATATAGTCATTACTAAAAACATAACTATTGCAAATACTTAAAAATAGATAAGTTTAAACACATATATATTTTGGTACATATTAAATTTTATAACAATCAATACATATGTTTTTATAATATCATGCGAGCAACGATTTATGGAGTAAAAAGAAGAGATGTAATATCAACAATACATATTTTCCGTGAAGAGATAATCAGTATCAAACGGTAACATGTTACAATCTGTTGAATCCACATTCAAAATTTCACTTATATGTAGAAAAGTGTTTAAACCCTTCACTGCACAGTGCCATATGTGGACATACCTAAAAACACAATTATTCCCATTATAGGACATGAATTTGGTCAATATAATCGACGTAATTGATCAAGAAGCGTCTAAAGAATAAAATAACTCTTATTTTGTTCATGTCAGATGGCTGCATTTGACAAAAAAATTAGAATCCGTTCTTAACAAAAACGTTTTCGTCGAAGCTATTAAGGTAAAATTTACTTTTATTATTTTACTGAGTACTTAAAAATATTAATGTAAAGAAAATTGGAGAGTGTTAAACAGATAAAATTATTTATTTTAAGCCCATTTAATTGTAAAATATAACAATACAATTATAGAAAACCCTAATTGTTTATATAGAATACAAGCCATAAAATATCAAACTTTAGCTGAAAATTAAAATTTGTTTAGTTTTATTATTTTACCCTTTATTCGACCAATATATAGATTTCAAATAACATTTTTCATAAAAATAGAACACACCTTTCAGTGACGTGTTAAACTAAATAAAATTTTGCATTTGTACCTTAATTTTTATCTTATTTGAAATGTGTAGAACTCATTAAAAAATTCCAATGAAAAAGGAAAAAAATTATATTAATAATGCGAGTATAATTTTTCTAAAAACTTACTCAATAAAATATTCTTCCAGAGATACTTCTATTTTCCCATTCTGTCTAAATTCGAATGTACCAAGAAATTGTTGCGTTTAAAGATCCCGGGGACTATTCATAAAAATGTAATAAATGTGTATCAACGCAAGAGACTTCGAATATTTCAGTGATGTATTGATTACATGCAACATTAGTGAAAAGTCTTTACCGTAATTTTAAATGTAAATATTTACAAAATGTACTTTTAGATACATTAAAATCGAATATTTTCAAAAAATATTTAAAAATTCCTTGGAATACTTTAACCAAGTCTGTTATGATAATAGATGCTGTTTATCCACGTATATGCATAAATAAGAAAATATTATATTAGTTATCGATCTGTTATATCATTCTCGTGAGTATCAAAAATGTTTTATGGATTGTACACTGCTCAAAACAATTAAAGGATATTTCAGTTTTAGGTAGATTTTGTATCTGGGAAACTTTTTAGCTGATTGATAAATGGTCGACAGACATAGTAGGTTATATGAGAATACTTTACACATGTTTGGCAGAAAAAAAAATGCATTTTATTGCGCATTTGTGTACAAAAGGAAAAAAACACAATTTGTGCATATGAGAAAAAAAGAATAAGAAAAGGTGTTTTCTTCAAAGAAAATCATTTTTAGTAGGGGGTATGGTTTCCACGGGCGGCCAGCAACGTTGAACACCTTTGAGGCATGGATTCAATGAGGCTATTAATGACGAGTTGGGGTATTCTGCCCCACTCTTCCAGAAGAGCTCTTTCCAGTTCTTGGAGAGTTTGTGGGGGTTGTTGGCGGCCAGAAACTCGTCTTCCTAGAGCGTCCCAAACGTGCTCGATTGGATTCATGTACGGAGAACATGCTGGCCATTCCATTCAAACGATTCCTTCCTCGAAAAGGAAATCCTCCAGCAGGTTTGCACGATGTGGCCTGCAGTTATCGTCCATTAAAATGAAGTTATCTCCGATTGCAGCAGCGTAAGGGACTACCACAGATCTGAGGATCTCATCCCTATATCGGCGACAAGTCAGAGCTCCATCTCGAATGATGTAGAGGTCAGTGCACCCGTCAATGGAGATGCCACCATACACCAACACTCCTTCACAGCCAAATATGACACTTTCGTGCACGAACGCACTTTGTGACACTCCAATGGCTTGCGCTACTTCGGCTTGAGTTTGGCCCCATTTTAACCTACCAACAATTCTCCAAGCTTCTGAATCTGTCAAATGACTTCGCTGTGACATCGTACTCATCGAAACAAAGCAATCACTGAATGCCGATCATCCTTGTCTTCATTCTCTTTTATCCAGTTGAAAGTCAAATTTCATTCGCTGCCACTGAAGCGACGCTTTTGACGTCGAACTCAAAATTTGCATACTCCACAGTTTGAAAACCAGAAAAATTTGCATTTGTGATTCTCTTCTTCTATTTTCGGCAAAAAAAAAAAAAAATCGTTTATATCTTTATTTTATATAAAACTTCAAATATCCTTTAATTGTTTTGAGCAGTGTATCTTATTTCTTCATATATACTCTGAGTAATATATTCCAGAAAGACAAAATATACATAAATAAATGAATAATAAACGGTATATTTTCTCTCTCTCCCTCTTTTTTGGTTATTTTATTTACTATTACACTTTACGCAATAGAAATTTAATGATAATTTTTATTATGTAGCAATAAAAATTTTTGTAGTATAACTATATTGTGTGAAAACTGATATGTTCTATGTTGTGTAACAACTAAACTGTATTACTTAAATATCAATATCTTATTTCGAAATATTAAAATCATTCCATTAATTCATTACCCCTTTTTAGAATAAAAATATTTTATCAAAAGCTTTAATTTTGTATTATTTATTTTTATCAAATTATTACCTGCCGGCAAGTCCAAATACGTCCGCGATTTGGGCTGTTCACCCCTGCATAGGTTTGCATATTACACCGGTGGATAAAGAGTAACAGCCTCAAGCTCCGCATATAATCCAATGAAAGTGCTAGAAATGTTATGCACATACCTTCGAATGACCCTTATTGGGCTTTCGTTTCGTGCGTCAGCCGGGTGGTAGGGCCAGTTTCTCGGAGAGTTTTCGGAGCTTCTGCTTTGGCTGAGAGAAGAATCAGAATTGACTGACTTTCCAATTGTTAAACACGTACGGTACCGCTCTTATTAATTTGCGAACGTTTTGCGGAGTGGTGATATTATTCCGGAAATGGCTTTGCATCGACCATTTTTTGTTCTTTTATTATTTTCAGTGACATTGAGCTAGAGAGTCAAGAAGTCTAATTGTGTATAATGAAATTTGATATCTGAAATATTAAGATAAAGAACATCCCAACAAACACATGACTTACGGCCTGCAGACGATTTCATTGCGGCCAGAAGGAGTTAAGGCCATTTGTAACAAAACAATGCGGTACCGCAAATGACCCGCCGCTAGTTGCGGCAGCTACCGCCGAGCCAGTAACGGATCGGCGATGAGAGAACAGTTACGTTTGCTTTGCCGGCCAACTCCTAAGGGTCAGTTTCCGGCAATAATGTAATGGCGTATCATACTCTAGAAAGCAAAGGGCCGTTATAATCTAACCAGCTTTTTTATTTAAAGAAAGAGAGAGTATTTTTTGTGTCTTCATTTCTTTCAGAAATTACTTCAAATCTGGGTTTCAATAAACATATAAATATGTTGTAAGTTTTATATTTAAAACAGTAATATAGATGTCATATTTTTATTTAGTTTAAAAATATTTTTTTTAAAAAATAATAAAAATTGCTCCCAAAATGTATAAAGTATTCCAAATAATTTCTTCAGGCGCTCTTTTGCATTCATTATTTATAAAAAATAACTAAAAGAAAATGAATAAATGTTTAAAATACATTAAAGATATTTAAAATAAATATTAAAATAGAAAAAGTCTTTAGATTGTTCCTAAATCAGTCTCTGTCTGCTCTCCCCACCTACTCTGTAATGTAAAACTCTCGTATACATACATGTATAATTTTTAGTTGTAAATGCATAAATATTTCTAAAATTGACTATTACAGTATTTCTAAAATTGGCATAAAAGCCAAACTACTTTTTTTTTTAAGGAAAGATTTTTTTTCTTAAAAATAAAAAAGGTTGTTTTTGGGAAAAGAAAAAAGAAAGGAAAAAAAGAAAGAAAGAAAGAAAGAAAGAAAATAAATACATTTCGATTTCCTTGCCTCTGCAAGCGTGGGTGGAAGACAAAGGTTGTGGGCTAATAATTCTCCCTTAAAATGAATAATTTTTCTGTAGAACAGTACATTTTTTAAAAATTCTTTTGTTCATTTTTTTTAAAAAGTGTTTTACTTTTTTCCTGTGTAAAAACATGCTTTTGACACATTTTGTTACATCAATTACTTTCTGATACATTTAATTATTTTTGTACATAAATGAATAAAAATTGTTTTTGTAATCGAACAACTTTTTTCATTTTTCATGAATGTGTATATCTGAAATGGAATCCACACTTCCATACATTTTTCTTAACCGGCGCCCTTTTACACTCATCATTTATATATTTAAAAAAAAAACTGAAAGAAAATGAAAAAAAAAAAAATAAAAAGATTAAAATAATTTAATATAAATATTTAAACAAAAAAGTCCTTATATAAAAGTAAATTTCAGTAAAGGTAGCAGATCTTTCAGAATATGCTGTGAAGTTTGATGTTTTGTACCAAAAAGCTGGACGCGAGAGCACGGGAAATGGTAAAAAAACGGAAATAATAAAAATTCAATCGCTTACAAGTTGTAATTCATGCCTAGATTTAAAAAAAAATGAAACGAAAATTGCTCAATGACAAATCGCTATAATTATCATTTGGTCAAGATTAATGTTTTTGCGCTTAAAAATACATCACAAAATGTGTAGAAAAGATTCGGGACATTGAAAGGGGCGAAAAAAAAACACATTTTTTTAAAAATATGCTTTTTTTTTAAAAAAAATTAAAAACATAAGCCCACTAGAATCTCAAGTTAACGAAAAATTTTCAATGATTTCTTTAAAATTACTAAAGATCGTACAATCATTTCTTAAAGTTCTTTCTTAGAGAAGTAAATGCCTAAAACTTTGATAAAAGTATTCTATCGCTATGTATATTTTTTAACTTAAATTTCTGTAATATGACTTTTTATTTTGTTTCAAAAACATCATACAATCTTTTTATTTATGAAAAAATGATTAAAATGCAGTAAAACACTGTGTAAGACGGAAATCTATATATTTCGCAAAGATTTTCAAGTCTCTGCGAATTTATTGAGATAGAATAAAATTTATTTATGGCTGAATATTGTCTACGATAGGAAACTTTCTCGATTCAAATCTATTTCGCCTTACACAGTTTACTGTATTTAAAATCCTGAAGAGTTGTCGTTAAATTTGCGAAACGTCTCCTTAAAAAAAATTCCATTAAATATTAAAATACATAAAAATATATGCGGGCTGTAAGAAAGTATCGTTAAATAGACATAATTTTTAAATCTAGATACATCAAATAGACGTTTATTTTACTATATCTGTAAAAAGATTCCTTATCTTTCTCCCTTTTTTTCTGAGGAATTTCAAGGACACACTAGTGACCTAGCAGTTTTTCGCTGAGTCACTCACCCCTCCTCTCCCCCGTTCCCGTCTTTGTCAATTATCTCTGTCATTCCTTATTCCAACTTCACACCTGATGCTAGCTGGCACGCTGGTGCTGCAGTCTTTATCTCTGAGGATATTTACACATAAAATATTGTAAGTCTTTTCAATTTTTGTCTATTCATTAAAAATTTTTAACTCTAAAATATTTCTGCATCATTTTATTGTATTTGTTTTTATATTAGAACCGTATTAATACGTATTTTGGTTTTCGCAAACGCACAATAACATTTATTTAATATTTATTAAATTTAGTTTTCTTCAAAATTTCATTTAATTTGTATCATTAAATGTATTTTTTTTACACGAAATGTTTTATTGTTGGAATTATATAAATCGATTTTAAATATTGTAAATTTTCGATGTTACTTTCTTAACATTTTAGTTTACTTAAAATTAATTGTTTCCATGAGGTTTTTTTTTTTTTTTAAATATATACAACTTTTAAAGAAAAGGATTTTTCCCCCTTTCTAAGTGCGGATAATAATTTCTCTTTGGTGAAAATGCCATTAAAACCAATAACTAAATAATTTTAATGCATAAAGAAATAGGGTAAAGATAAAACGCAATATTAATTACTCGAAATACTTTTCTGAGAAAAGATTATAATTATTTTGCTCAATTTCGAAAGGAAAAGCTAATATTATCTGATATAAACAAACTAAAAATGTGCACAAAAACGAGAGACAGTTATATATATATATACATATCTATATATATATATGTATATACAAAAAAAAAAAAAAAAAAAAAAAAAAAAAAAAAAAAAAAAAAAAAAGGTTCGTGACTTATATAAACATCAAACTCTATTTTTATTTATTTTAAATAGCTGTGTGATTTTTTTTTTCTTAAATTGAAAATGATGCAAAAATAATTGTGATTTATTGTACTTTAATGAATAGACATCAAATATTAACAGACTTAACAATAAGAGAAACTAAACACCACATACATATATAAAATAGATTTATTTTAATATAAAATACATAATAAATCATATTAAGAATATATGTTATTTAGGCGTAAGTTCAAAATGTGTTGAATAAAAAATAATTGTTGAATAATAGCGTGAATGACAAATGTTTCTTCATGAAAAATAAATATAGAAATAATAATTTAGGTTCATTTTTCAAAAATGTATAAATTTATTTATCTTGAGCTTTTTATAAATATTATGCTTGGCATACTGATTTTATTTTTCAAATTGTATATGAAAAGCAACTGTTTATAAATGGCATTATTTATACCTATATTTTTTTTAATGCATAATAGAATAAATAAACAAATTATTAAGTTCAATATGCCAAGTATTGTATTTTGGAAAAATTCAAGAAAAGTAAATTTATGTATACATATATTTATTGTACCTAAATTATTCTTAATATATTTATTTTTTATGAAGAAACATTTAATCATTCAAGCAATTCTTCAATAAATATTTTTTATTCAACAAATTTTGAATTTATGCTTAAATAATTTTTATGGCAAGGCAGTGGCAGGCTTTTGGAGAGTAGAAATCATTAAAGGCTCTTTTGCGGGCAGCTTTTGGCTAAATTTAATTCTTACAAAACACAAATGGCATGGCTAGGGCAAACTTCTGGCTAGCTTTGATTGTTAATGGCCTTTAAAAGAATAACTGTGGCCAGTTTGAGGCTGTCTGATATTTTGGTAAAAAGTTAATGGCACACTTGTGGGCATCTTCTTGTGGCCGCGTTCTGGCCGGCGTGACAGTTTTTTGACGGAGCCGTTACGGCAAAGAACGGCGGGCCGTCACCAAACACTTTGGGCCAACGTTAACGACACCTTTAATGGCCCGCAAGTTATGTGTTAGTTGGGATATTTGTATTTTATTCTCAGGTGATGTTTTTAGTGGTTTTAGTTGTAGTATAAACACAACAACTTATTGTTATTCCTCTTTTGTATGACGATATTTATTGTTTCAAAGTTATTCTAAAAAAATACATTTGATATACAAATAAAGGCTTTAATTAATGAATTATTCTCTTCAGCTCTGAAGCTAAAATTATAATACAAATACTTATTCAATGTTTTTTTCGCAATCAAATTGACATCGTAAATAACAGTAAAAATATTATTTCTGAAAATGCTTTTTTTATGCGCTTACTAATTTTGATTTTAAATATTGATCAAAAACTACGAACTCCCTTAAAACATCCTGCTGATAACCATTAACCTAATTTAACGCAATGACAAATTAAAAAACTTTAAACAAGTAAACAATATCAAAAACACAAAAAAAAAATTTTGAGAAATATTTAAGCTAAATATGAAAATTTAACACTTTCCTTATCACACTGTCTTTCGGTCAGTTTTAGAGATAAATTCTGTTGAAAATAACATTTATTTTATGAGGAAGTACTGCAATTTATTAGTTTGCTTTCCACGCAAAAATGTACTTAGCTAATAATAAATGATAAAAAAAATAGTAATTTTAGATTTTATAATAAAAAACAGAGGTTTCTGAAAAAAGACCCAGGGACAGAATGCGTTAAATACTAATCGGATGTGGAAATTGCAAAACTTTCTTCTACTTCAGATATGCTGATACTTTTTGAAAAATGTGGCATATTAGTGACACCGGTGACGTAATTTACACCAAAATCTAGTCATCAAAAACTTTTGCCAATTTTTAAAACTCCGTTCATTAGTTCGTGAGGTACAGCGACCAGAATATTTTGGTTTTAGACAGACTCAAAATAATAGACAGAACGTCAGACAGACTCACAGACGGAAATTTTCTAAAAAGTAACAAAACATGTTCAAGACCTTCTGAAACGTTTAAATTAATATAATAGCGGACGTCAAACTTTTTAAGGAATCCATATTTTCATTTTGTAAAGATAGAAGAAAGTAAAAATAAACCGAACTGTTTTAATTTTTTTATATTTTGTCGAATACTTAAAAATATATTACTTGCATTCATCACGAAATTCATGATTTTAAATATTATGTTTGATTTTATAATTATCAAAGGTTGTTTGAGGGTGTGGTATGTGATATCTACAAGCAAGGACATGAAATAAACGTTTCACGTGAAATTTGAACGTTTGTCGTGAAATAAATACTATAATTAAAATTATTTTGCTTCAATATTTCACGGAGAGCTGATGCTACGTGGTGAAGTTTTCAGTTAAAGAGGGATATTATTTTTTTTTTAACAGTTTAGCATATATTCCACTATAGCCTCAATCTAAATATACATTATACTGAAATATAGAGATAATTTTTTTTCTCATTTCTGATATTTTATTGCATTTAAAATTTTAAAACAATTTGTTGAGAATTCCTAGCTTTGTATTAGTTTTATTTAACACTTAGAGCCACAGAGCGGGTCAATTTGACCAAAATTGATGTTTAATTTGTCATTGAGTGAAAAATATTAATTGAGAAAAATTCCTTTTCTGATTTTTTATATTTCAAGGTAAACAACAAATTTTCGTACTTGAAAGAGAATAACGTAAATAATTTTTCAGTTATATCTACTTATACTCAAAACCGCGAAGTGGGTCAGTTTTACCCATAATAAAGATTTTGCATAAATAGAAAAATAGTAAGGCTGTTTTTTTGGAAGTAATGAGAAAGTACATCTTCCTCCCCCCTAATTCCTCTATTAGGCAGAATCGGAAGGGGGAAAATGAAAATTTTCTATCAATATAATAGAATAATAGATAATAGATAGAGAATAGTGTCAAAATTCTCTACTTACGTCCCGACCACTCCCACTCTCTTGCGCGACAGCGTTGTCGCTGATAAGCGACCACGAATAACGTTAAAATTCTTTACTTACGACACGAATTCTTGGTGTGAACGATGATCGATTGCAATGGGAAATTACAACAAATGTTTAGAAGTAGTATTGCAGTTGTGTTTAACGTGCATTTATTAAAAGTATACTTGAGATTTCCGATGTTTTAATAATATCGTCAAATAAACTTTGCAATGTTGGAAGCTATTGTCGCTAAAATGAGTGAGAATAAAAATTGTGAGGGAGTGACCTTTGTCATAAAGGCACTCTAGTATTTCTGAGATCGTGACGTCAATAATTTAACATGTGTAAGCGTAAAAGCGACATCTATCCTCTCTTTTACTTTAACTTTCTAGAGTGTGTGTGTCTCTTTTGGATTCTACAGTTAGGCTCGCGGTTAGTAGTAGTATGTAAATTTGAAGTATCTCAGTTTGCAGCATATAAAAGCTTGGAGTTTGAGTGTCCCTGGTGATAGCCAGCAGAGTGTCTCGGGTGGCGTTGGCCGACTGAGTGTGACTAGCAATATTAGACAGCCAAGTGTGTTTCTAGCGGCGATTTCCCGCTGGTGTCTAAAAGAGTGCATCTAGCGGCGTTGGTTGATCCAGAGAGAGTAGTATCAAGTAGCATCGAGCCTCCAATAAGTTGATAAGGAGTTTGAGAATTCGACTAGAGAGGTTGGCCGGTGGTAAGAAATTTAATAGTAATTGCATTTGATTATCTCAAAGTGAATAAAGGATATCTACAGCCACGGGCTGTCTAATAAGCTTTATCTAGCAGTTTAGCCGAAAGATAGTGAGAAGTAATCTGAGGTGCCCTGATTGAGCTAGTTCCGGAGCTGTGAGTATGAGTTTAATCTTTTAATAGTATTCTCAGTTGTGATATTTACAGACTTGCTCCACTTCCCTTGAGCCCTTATCGTTTTTAATAAACTGTGTTTTTATCGTAATTCCTGAGTATGTCTGCATTTAACTCTCAGCACGAGCACCCAACCGTTACAAAATGATTTAAGTTGAATATCTTTCTGTAAACTAATAACATTAAATTCTGATGAAGAAAACGAAAACGATAACTAGTATTGTACCGCGTATTGTATTGTAGTTGATTGCAGATATTGATAAAAAGTAGCTTTATAGAAACTGTAAAACACTCAAGACGAGAAATACAAGTCTCTTCAAAAATATGAAAATCGAAATTGCTTGCGGCTATTGTACTAACACATTCAGATATCAGTCTAACTGTTTACCTGGGAGGAAAGTATGAAAAGATTTTCTTCCTTAGGAATCTACATCTAACTATTGAAATTTAAAACAATTTTTAAAAATATTTAATACAGTTGTTTACTATAACACAACTAAATTCTGTGTAGATGTGTGATTACCCACATGACAGGAAGTCTGCCTGTGCCACGTCTGCTTCACATAGGAGGCCGGTGAATGCAATTTATAATACTTTGTATTTTGCCACTATTAATTCTGGGTTTTATGCGAATCTGTAACTAGAAAATCTATTAGTAGACGTCAATTTATTCAAAGATATTTGAAAACGTACTTGAACAGTCTGTTCTCTCTCGGCAAAAGAAAAAAATCCATTTGGGCAAGAAGAAAAACTGAAAATGATGAAATACACAAACACAGCATACAAGAATTTGTTATCTAACTTCAAAAAGATGAAAATAAAGTTAAAGCTAATTATTCAAAATATAACGCTTCCACAACCCACGTGTTTGTGATAATTGCACAAAATCTATAATCAGGTTTTTCAAGCAATGCATACAATATTTTTGATTAGATAAATCAGCAACTCTATTAAGTAATTTGTATTTTCTTAAGTTTTTTTTTTTTTTTTTAATTATTCTTAGATTTGATATCTAAACTTATTTGAATGGGATAATCTATTTTTTATTCAAGTTTATGAAGTCCAAGATTATTTATGATTTCAATATATGTTCAATATTTGTTCAATATATTTTCATGACACTTAATGAAATGGAATTTTGAATACTACCATTTTCTGAAATGTAGGTAATTTCTTCTGACTTTATATGTAAAATATAATGTAAATGCTGATTTTTTATAGCAATATTAATTATGATAAGAAAATATAATGCTTTAATTAACCAAATTAAATATTTGATCACATTTATACATCCTTTTCTGTCTTAGGTCAAATTGACCAACTCCGCGGTTCTTATTATTCGGAAAGTCCCGTGGTTCTAGTGTTAAAATAAATATTTTTCAACATAAGCATCGCACAATTTATATCATTTAAAATTTTCCATTACCACTTTCAAGGTTCATCTTTTGTTTTGTATGCATGCCAAATTTTTGTTTAAAATATTTGAAAAAAATTATATGTTAGATATTTTGTAAATAATGTAAAACATTTTACGTATGTGACTAAGATAACGCGATAAAATCAATGAATTATCACATAAAATAATTTATCTAACAGTTAATTTTTTTTAACACCATGTCATTAGAGCACATACCAATTACTTTTGAAAGTTACGAAAATCTTTTAGACGCGTCTTAATAGCATCTTAACGATGTTACGATGCTATAATGAAAATGCATTTGATGTAATAGCTTTTACGAGGAAAATATTAGTTTATGAAAACTGTTGAAAATTTTATATCATAATGAAACATCACATGTCGTTGAAAATGCATAATAAAATTATAAATGTTTTACTGTAGATAAAGTGTTATCATTCCTCTTTTTTCAATATTTTGTTAATCAAGTTTCAACATTTTAAACATGGGGAGCCCAGAAGCCAAGGGGTACAAGCGACAAAATTTAGATTTCGAGTAAATTCAGTTCAAAGTTAAAAATCAATTGTAATTCAGTGAATTGAGATATGAAACTTTTGCTTATTTCTTAGTGATCTTTGAACACTTATTTCAATAACTATTTAAAAAAAAGTGGAGTATAATTTTTCTTTTTATTTATAACTAAGCAATGTTTATCATCATTCGGCACTTGTACCCCTTGGCTTCCAAGCAATAATGAAAAGTTCTTGGAAGCTAAAGGGTACAAGTGCCGAATGAGCACAAGAAATGAAAAATTAAAAAATAAAAAATTGTATTTATGAAAAAATTAAGAACAACGTTGATACAAATAAATTAAGGACAAAATTTTGTTTTAATATAAATTGTAAAAACGGAAAAATTATGAAATAACATGAATTTACGAAAAAAAAAAATATGAACGATGTTGATATAAATGAATGAAAGGAAAATTTTTTGGTTCTAATAATTTTTAAAATTTTATTATAAATTTTGAAACATGGAAATTTTATATTTTTTAACACTTTCCAACAAAGTTGAAAAGTGAATATGATTTTATTTTGTCTGTCCGTGCCCTAACTCTTGTGAATATAATCGGATTGCCCTGAAATTTTTGGAAATTATTCATGTTTACCTCAAAAAGATCCTATTGCAAATGAAGTTTCTAACACGATTAGTTTATTTACAGGGACAATCAAAAGATTTCCGTTAAATTACAATTAAATTCCTTTCAAATGAATTTTAAAGATGTTACAATCTGTCAAGCATATTAAAATTTATATGAATTTACAAATTGCATTAAAATAAATATTCTGTAAAGTATGAGGGGAAAAAAACAGATATTTTTTATTTACAGGGCTACACAAAAGATTTACATTACCTAATGTTAAAGAGGGAATTTTTACAACATAATTTAATTATATTACAATTTTCAGGTATAATAAAATTGATATACATTGCTGACGCTTAATATAAGTTATTTCGCACATAATATGAAGTACTCAGTATTTACAGGGACACAAAAAAGATTTCAAATAGTATATTCTATCCGAATTACTGTATATTATCGATGATGGTTGATAGATGGACGAAATGACTTTTTAATTATTATTTGCAGTTTTTAAGTTTCACTAAATTTATGCATATTAATGTATGTGCTATAGTTCATATATATGCTATAGTTCATATACAGGGCTATACAAAAGATTTCGTAAAGGTTACTGAATATGAGCGTAATTTACTTAAAGATTGCTTTTAAATGAGTCATTTATTTCTATGCTGAACTGCATTTAGTTTATTAAGAAATGCTTGTAAAATATAGATAAAATGATATACAGGGTCACGCACAAAATTTTATACACGGTCATCTATGGATGATAATTTCTGGAAATGTGATTTCAGTAGTCTTAAGAGTGTTTACGTTTGAACTAAATTTTAGCTAAATACTGGCGTATAACAAAGGCTCAAGGTAAACTACAGGATAAACAAAAATATACAAGTGTGTTTCCATCAATTAGTAAAAACTGCTGAAACAGAAATTTCAAACTGTTATGCGTTTTCTTGCTAAACTAAATTTCCCCATTATGCAGTATATATCAACCAACAGATAGAACATAGGGCAATTCAAAATTATTAGAATACATATTTGGTTGTGGACAGAAACACGCTATTACCCTAAATAGCAAAGTTTTTTAAAGATTTCAGAGAATGTTGGAAAGTTATCCATAATCTACATTTAAAGCATGATTTTCTTACATGTTAACAGTTAAAATGTATTAATTTAATGTATAAAAAAGCAAATGGCCTTGTGCACTGTAAAAAAAAAAGGGTCGATCTACTAAAAAATCTTTAGTGATCCTTGTAATTACTAGATAATTTTTAGTAATCTTAGTCGGTTACAACAAAATCTGTAAGAATTACTAGAAAAAAGTTAGCAACGAATAGAGTTAATAGTTTTACATTTTTAATAGCTCTTACTAAAAGTCAGTTGGTATAGCCTTGATAGCATTGTGGTTATAGTAACGGACTCCAGACTAAAAGGTCCCCGGTTCGAAACTTTCCATCGCCAAGTACGCCCCGAATGCATGTAGTGTCTCGTTAATAAAGGAATTATGAAAATCCTGTCGGAGCGGGTAGGAATGTTTGGTGCTGCCATCTATGCGGTTTTTTCGAAAAGCTTTCGCTTAGATGTCTGGATGCAGCTCGAAGGAAGCTCCTGCCTTTCGGGCGAACGTAATGGCTATTAAAAATAATTTTTGAGTTATTACTAAAATTTGCTTGGTGGCTCATACTAAAAATTTTTAAGTTAGTTATACAAAAAATTCTTTTGTTCAGTTTAAAAAAAAATGCTTGTTTCACTTGCAAAAAAAAGTTTGTAATGGTAACTAGAAAATTCTGTGGAATACGAATTTACTAAGGAATTTTGAGTAACCTCTTGAATTTTTTTTACAATGTGTGTCATTTGTCGCGCTTCTGCTGTATATGTTAACGGATACAATTGCACTTATACCCTTTGGCCTCCACGCGTTTCACAGTTTTGGGAAAGAGGTTAAATAACTGACCTCTAAAACGCAGTATATGATTAAAAAATCACTCATAACTTCTTACCTACAAATAAATAGACTTATTTTCAGACAGTCTGTGCACTTAATTCATTTTTTTCAATTTTGTCACTTATACCCCATGGCTTCTGGGGTCCTCATATATGGTAGCAATATTTTTACTTGCGACTGAAAAGTTATGTTGTTCTTGAGGTAAATGTACTACTGAAATGAAGGAACAGTTGATAATTTTAATTTACTTTTATATTCGAAATCACCTTCTGAAAATATATCTCTAAAATGTGTTTCTTATACTTTTTTAAAAATGTTAAATAAATTTATGTCGTTACTAACCTTTTATATCCATAAAAATGTAAATGATTTTCTTCAACAGATTTCTTAATAGGTGTTTAGCTCAGAAAAGAAAGCAAACACAAAAAGAAGAAACTTAAACAACATTTCTATACATATATTTTTTTAATTAATTTTACTTTACAGTGTTTATATCAAATAAATTAAAGTAATGTATCTGGTAGCGCTGAGTATCTTAATAGTTCAAAGGATAAGAAATGAATTTAGTAATCTACAGATTACATATAAGATAATCATGATATTCATGTATTTATGACTTGTTAATTCTCTTGAACTTCCGAATACCTTTATTAAACTTACTTAATGTGGTATCTAGATACAGTATAAAGGCAATGACTTACACAAACTGACCACACTTTCCTACCTACATCTTGGCGAAATTCACTCTTCCCCTTCCCCCATCCCCTAAAAAAGTGAAAATTATATTTCAAATCTGTGGAATATAACTAATTTAGTATAAAAAGCTGTATTACACGTGCTTTTAAGAATTTCTAAAAGTTAAGATTTCCCTATCCTACTATCACATGAAATAGGTCATTAAATCCATGAAAAGTTTAGCATTAACATGCTGATACATATATTGAGAAATTCATATAAGCATGATGTGGCTTTTTACGCTAGAAAATTTTGAAATGCATTCAGTGACAATCAAAATACATGCAGAATTCATTGATGAACTTGTGGGAAAAATAGATAGTTTTATAAAAATTGACTCTCATTGTTTTTTGCTTAGTTAAAATAGCTATTTAGTCGCTAGATTCACTTCACCTACAAAAAATACGAAACATTATAACTAGAATTGAACTATAAAAAATATGACAAATAGAAATATCTGATGAAAATGCTAAATAGCGATGCGTTTCGGCTCACCTCAAGCTCATAATTTATTGACTAAAACTGCCTATTTTTTCTCTAATTTAATATCCCGGGTATCGTCGTGTGTACAATTGATTGAAAATTTCAGAGTTCAAGACAATAATAACTTTTTTTTTCATTTAATAGACCAGAATAATAATTTAAAAAAAACACAAAGAAAGCGAGAAAAAAAAATATTTTATTTAAACCTAGGTATAAAATGTTTTATGATATTTTTCAGGGAGTGGAAAACACTTATACACTGTAAAAAAAATCTGTAAAGGTACTAAAATTTTTCTAGGAAACTGGGATTCACTGGAAACTGGGAAACTGAGATTCTAGGAACTTTTCATGTAACGATAACAGGAAAAATTCATGTAACCGATTCTGAAACTTGAATATTTGCTGTTACCTTTACAGGAAAAGTTCTAGGTATTCCAGTTTCTTAGAAAATGTTTAATACCTTTACAGAATTTTTTTACAGTGTATTTATAACATATATATATATTTCAAAGAGTTTGAAAAACAAGATGCATTGAAAAAAACTATAAAAATACCATGCCCTCAAAACATTATATTTTTACAAGCGCTTTTAACGTTTACACACAATATCTTATCGTCAGTTTTAATTTAAAATATAAATTATGACAAATTCATTTTGAAGATATAAAATTATACAAGTTTCAGGGTTATTTAAAATTATTATAGCGGGCAAGACAAATGGTCGCATCAAAATTTCAAAAAGTTTGAATGAAAAGAACATTTTTTTAATATTAAGGAACTCAATGTAAAAAAATAAATAAATTAAAAAAAATATTCGTTATTTATTAACCCGTAAGCACACGCATCGGGTATTTTTGACCCGACGCTCCCTATCATGCTCAGGTTTTTTAGGATTTTCTCATGACTTGCACCTGCCACCTCCGGTGCTTTACTGGGTGGTCTAGCAAGAGGTGATCCTGGAAACAGTAACTTGAAACACGGAATTTTTCTATAGTGGCTAGTGCGAGTGGATCAGTTTTACCCAACATACAAAATATACAATTTTTTATACAAAATATTGCTTGTAATGCTATTTAAACATCTTTTTTCAAGAAAAAAATCGTTAAAATTATGTACTAAATGTGTAAGCGTTTCAAAACTATAGAAAACGAATAAATGCCAAAAAACGATACAAAATTAAAAGACAGATTTTTTGGTTTTTTTTTTTTTTTTTTTTTTTTTTTTTTTTTTTTTTTGCTATGAAATTTGATTTTTAAAACAAATAATGTATCTTGTTACTTAAAAAAACATTCAAATGATGCTTTTGACTTTATTCATTTTATTTATAATATCCATATTTTACCATAAATATATAATAAATATTTGTAGACATACCATATATTTTGTTTAAATGAATGAAAGCGGAATTATGATATAGATTTACATTTATAAAAAAGCAAAATTTAACTTAACCATTTTTTATTATTTTAAAAATATATTTGAATTTTTAATAATATTTAAAAAATAAAAACACATAAAAACATTTAAAAAAATCAAAAAAAGTACGAAGGAAGTTATGCATGTAGGTGTGTATCATTCATAGATAATTAAACACTTTTATAGATTTTTAATTTTGATGATGAATGAATTAAAGTGAAATATACATGAAATACCTTTAAATACCTTTATCATAAACTTTATCAGTGTTAATTATATATATATATATATATATACATATATATATATCGTATCAGTTATCGTATTATAACATCTGATGATCTGACGAAAGGAAACTGATGACGATTAATGAGATGTAGGCCATTGGTCACAAGGGAATATCTTCTTAATTTAGCGGCCGAATTCAAAGGCAATAGAGATGACGTGTGTGGAAATTTATCCAGAAATAATGCAAGATATCAACTATTAGTACTTTATTCTGTTATCAGTACGATAACATATTTCACATTTCAAATAAACTAGAACCGTCTCCACTCAAATACGGTGAAGTAAACCAAACTCGCATCTTAAGAATAAAAATACAAAAATGTTCTTTGACCGACTACTTCCGTCGTTAGTTCATTATAACAATTAAAAAATCAAGTGACTTTTCAATCCTAAACCAGTGGCATATGCTTTTAAGGAGGAGAATAGCTACAAAACTTAGCATATTGGAGTAATATGGCGAATCACAAACAATCAAATAAAGTTCGGCACTTGGCGTGAATTGTTTTGAAAGTCTAAAAGGCAGCTGAATTCTCCCTTCTAACCTCATATACGTGCGTTTTCATCTAGGAATATTACAGTGCTGCTTGATTTAAGGCTGATCCTAAGAGTCGAACACCCGATAAACGGCATCCGAAGGCGGAGAAAAGGCGTATCCATTTACGTTATTGGCTAGTAAGTGGTGCGTCATGTTCGAACTATTTCTAAACTCTCGGAAGCTTGCAAAACTAAACAGAGGTAAAAGGCCCGTAAGATTGCAAAGCATTATAGGTAAGCATACGAGATTTAATAACACATCAAAAATTAAACTATCGATAGAATGTTTTTTATTCTAAAAGGAAAAATGAAATAATGAAATAGATTGATAGTTCTAAATAAAAGATTGACATTTGATTAATACAATTGGGTTTTTTTAGGAAAATAAATAGCAGATTACGCAGAATTAAAGAAAAATGGGAACTTAGCTGATAATTAAACTTCAGCATATTATTGAAATGTAAATATAAATATGTTTTTATAAGAATTTGGATCGAAATCGAAATGCGAAAAATATGAATTTTTTTTATTATATATATATATATATATATATATATTATTCTCTGAACTTTACGAAAAATTATGGAATTGTGAATTTAATTCTGTTTTGAATGTTCTACATAGTTTAAAACCGAAACTGTCATGATAATTTAATAACTAATATAATACTGTGAACACATTGCTTTAATTGTACGATATTAAAGAAATGTGTTTCCAAACTCCATTTAATATATACGAAAATGTTCCAATAAAGAATGAACGAACGCTGCTCTCTTTCTAGCAACAGGGATACAATTGGGAAATAATTTGCACATTTATTACCTGGGGAAATGCTCATTAGTAGGCAATTCTATTGTAATTCGAAATGCGACAATTTAGTTTGAATTCTATTGGTTTACTTACCGTAATTTTCCTCCCACTATTCATTAAAATGCATAGAATTATAAATTACTACTGTTATTAAAGTTAATAAGTATAAAAATAATACTTCAAATATCATATAATAAAATGCATTGCACGCTGAAGAAAACTGATAAAATAAAAAGAATATTTTTATTAAACTATCCTTAGTAACTACGCAAGGCGTTTTTAAAAATTGGTTTGTTTTATATTTATACATTTTTAATCATGAAAAAAAAATGTGTAATTTTTAACTATGACAAAATTATGTTAAAGATATAAAATCATACAATTTTGAGGATTATTTAAATTTATTATTATGTTAAAATGAATTAAATTTGAATTATGATACATTCAAATAAAAATATTTTAAAATATTTTGAAGTAAACAAAATCTGAAAATATATTAAGGAATGCAATTGTTTATCACTTGAAGAGAAGAAACACTTCCATATATATAAAATTTTTATGGTTAGTGAATTGAAGTGAAGAATACAAAAAAATGATAAATTAAATCTCATTATCAAAATTAGTTTTACAAAACATTATTATGTTCAGGACTTCACAAAAAAAGGAATTTATGGAATTGTAAATTTAATTCTCTTTCGAATGTTCTATGTTGTTTTAAATCAGAAATAGTCATAATAATTGTATATTATAAAAAATCGAGCATATAGCAATACGTTGTATGATAATCAAACACATGTGTTTCGAACTTTGGTTAATATATACGAAAATTTTCGAATAATGAACGAACAAATATTGTTCTTTTTCCAGCAACAGATGGACATCAGACAACTGCTAAATAATTTGCACATTTATTACCTTAGTAAATTCTCATTATCAGCGAAATTCTGTTGTAATTCAAAACGCTACAATTTAGTTTGAATTTAATTGATTTACTTTCCATAATTTTTCTCTCACTATTTGCTAAAATGTATAGAACTATAAAATACTACTGTTAATTAAACGAACACAAATAGAAATATTACTAAAAATATTATATAATGAAATACATTGCATGCTGGATAAAACTTATAAAATTAAAAGAATAATTTATTAGACTATTCTAACTAATTACACAAGACTGCGATGGTTTCATATATATATATTATGCATATATGCATATATAAATCGATGTATATGTATATTTATGTTATGTATGCATATGTATATATATATATATATATAATATGCATATATATTATGTTCGGAACTTCCCTAAAAAAGGATTTACACGAATTTAAATTTAATTACGTTTTGATTATCCTATGTTGTTTAATAGCTAAGTCAATTAATAGGTCAATAGTTAATAGGTTAATAGTCATGATAATTTAAGAGCTTATATAATAGATAAAACACATTTCTAACCGTTGTGCAATAATCAAACAAATGTGTTTCCGAACTTTACTTAATATATGCGAAAATGCTCCAAGAATGAACGGACGAACCGTGTTCTCTCTCTAGTAACAGCTTCAGTAGAAAAATAATTTGCAGATTTATTACCTGGGGAAATACTCATTACCAGAGAAATTCTGTTGTAATTCGAAATGTGACAATTTAGTTTGAATTTAATTGGTTTACTTTCTTTAATTTTCCTCCCGTTATTCGTTAAAATGTATAGAGCTATTAAATGCTACTGTTATCTGAACTAACACGTGTAGAAATAGTACTACAAATATCATATATTTAAATGCATTGCACGCAGAAGAAAACTTATAAAATTAAAAGAATAATTTAATAGACTATTCTAACTACACAAGACTGCGATGGTTATATATGTATGTGTGTGTGTGTATGTATATAATGTGCATATATGTTATATTAAGAACTTCACTAAAAAAAGTACGGAATTTTAAATTTAATTATGTTTAGAATGTTCTATGTTTTTTAATAGCTAAACAGTCATGATAATTTAAGAACTATTATAATACAGCGAGCACATTGCTATGCGTTGTACAATAAACATACAAATGTGTTTCCGAACTTCAATTAATATAAACGAAAATGTTCCAATAATGAAAGGACGAACCTTGTTCTCTTTCTATTAACAGCTTCAATTGGGAAATAATTTGCACATTTATTACCACGGGAAATGCTCATTACCAGAGAAATTAGAATTATAATTCGAAATGCAACAATTTAGTTTAAATTTAATTCGTTTACTTTCAGTAATTTTTCCTCTCGCTATTCGTTTAAATGCATAAAACTATAAAATGCTTTGGTTATTTAAGCAAACACATATAGAAATATTCTTCAGGCATCGTTTAATTGATTACATAACAGGTTGAATAAAACTTATATAATCAAGTTAATAATTTATTGGACTATTCTAACTAATTACATAAGACTGTGATTTTTGTCGCCAAATTAACTCTCAAAAACTGTAATATATAATACTCAAAAATTGCATCAAAATTTTCATAAAGACCAGGTGTATAAAGTAGTTTCCGAACTTTACATAATATATAAGAAAATGTTCCAATTATGAACGAACGAATTTTGTTGTCTTTCTAGCAACAGCTTCCATTGGGAAGTAATTTGCACATTTATTACCTGGAAGAATGCTCATTAATAGAGAAATTAAAATTGTTATTCGAAACGCGACAATTTAGTTTGAATTTAATTGGTTTATTTTCCTCAATTTTCCTCCCGCTATTCGTTAAAATGTATAGAGCTGCAAAATGCTACTGTTATTTAAACTAACACGCATCAAAATTTTACTTCAAACATCGTACAGAATACTAAATAATTACATTAAAATTATGATTTATTACATTTATCTATCAAATTAATCAAGGCTACGATAGTTGCGCTTTTTAAATTTTGTTAAATGGTTTTTATGTATTTTCAATACTGAATTTAAAAATGCTCAAAATAATCATTATCTGGTTTAAAAAATGTAATCGTTAAAAAAAATCATTTTCTTTCCATGATATTTTTACGTATTATAAATTTCAAGATTAAGGAGACAGTTTAACTTATTGATGTATATATATATATATATATATATATACATATGAATTTTAAATATGAGAGTTATTGATAATGTTGGCGCTAAAGCAACTCTCAAAAGTTGCAATTAATAAGACTCAAAAATGCCATCAAAAGTTTTTTAAAGAGCATGTTTATAAAATGTGAAAAAAAGTATGAGCATTAATGCGCTTAAAGGAATCCGTACATTAAATATTTGAATTATTAAACTTTATTATGGAAAAGAGTCATTGTTAAAGAATTAATACTACTTTATAAAAAAACTATAGAGCCTAGGGTTGGATATAGCTGTATGTACTTGAAATGTATGAATGTGCACGTGTTATTTCAAACAAAATGAAAAAAAATATTTATTTGAAAAAATGACGTTGGCCCATGGTAACCGATGGATAATATAAGTTTTGAGACTTAAACAAACCATCCTGAAATGTATTATTTTGCAATTATTCATAAATAAATATACTCTACTTATATGCCGAATTTCCTTAAAATTCGTGAAGTGTCAGAATCATCTGATTCCCTCATTTTATACGGAATCCTCCTTATACAATCAATGCTCAAAACGACGTGAAGCCTAAATAACATCAAACATTGCTATTGTATAAAACTTCTTTTAATGTAGGGGTGACCGGGGCTAGTAGTGACATTTTCGGCATTTCTTTAATTAGACGTAAGGTATGAACTGAAGCGAAACATTTAGTATATAATATCAGAGAGTAAATCTTGCGTAACATATTTATAAAACTACTATAAACTTTGTTAACGTTTTTCATAACACAAAATGAATTCTGCGTAACATGATTGGGACACATTGTGACACATAAATGACACATACAAGTACATTGAAGCATACACAATTTATGTAAGAAATGCAAATAAATGGGATATGTTAAATCAAGAATGAGAAATTTATTCATTTATAACATTTTTAACACAATAAAACACTTTCATGTTTTAATAATATTGTAAATCAAATGGAAAATAAAATAGTTATATTGTTAACACTTGTAAACACTTCCTTTAAAACATACTTTTAGAAACACTTAGCAATAAAAAGAAAAAACTGCCTTAATCAGGAAAAAATAAAAAGTTAGCGATCACCAATCTGTTACCATATTGATTTTTGCCTCGGGAGCCTACTACAACGTGTAAGCCTATATCCCATATTTTTAATCACTCATTGTCATCGCTTGTTTCAGCGTCTGATTTGCAGTTAATACAAATATAATAAGGTTTATTTTTGGTACATTTGACATGCGCCCATATTTTACATGTCATGCATTACACCCAGTTTCCCAGTTTTTTCCGGGTCTAGAAAATTTGTAATGCTTCATAAAAAAACTAGACATAAGCAATTTTCGTCATCTTCAGTGCTATCTAATACTTGCTTCTTCCTTTTTCTAATAAACTTGGTTTATTTTTTTGTGCACTGCTTGGCCTTTCCATACAGTTTATTTTTTGCCTTCTCTTCTTCAATTTTTTTTTTTTTTTTTTTTTTCTTTTTGTTTTGCTCGAACTTTCTCTTTTACAGGTGTGCTTGTTAGAATGGCAGATTTCAAACATCTATGAATAGATCGCTTGCCTTTTCGAGGTCCTGTTTTAGGAAGAGATTTTATTTTTGTAAGACTTACCACTTACAAATGGCTATTATCAGTTGTCAAAGAGCCATCTAATTCAATCAGATTTCTTACTTCTGAAGACGGTGCTGCTATCTTACCATCATTGATTAAAGTTATTGCTGAAGTGTTTGGTTTATTAAAAGTTACATATTTACTCATTTTTTATTGTCATTCTAGTCTTTAACGCTCTCAACCGCTACCTATATTGCGGAACATAGAAAGTCTTCATCTGTAAATATGTTCCAATTAAATTCCCAAATTCCCCTACAACGAAATCCTGCTTGAATGATTTTTGGAGGGGCAGCACTAGGAAGGGTTATTTTTACAGTACCTGGTTGGTATGTCGTAGATCGACATAGTGCTTCTAGGATGCGATTCCAACAAGCCACATACAGCCTGATTTTAGAATTTTTCGAGCGGCCCTTATACAGACACATCAAGAGGCTGTAATCTGTGAATCGTGTGAGATCGACATGATAACAAAATCACTCCGTCGTCCTTGCAATAATACAAAACATCAATATTTCGATGAGAATTGTGGTTATTAAGCAATATTAAGACTGACGACTATTTCGAGCACCTTACATTTTTAACAAAATGTTTTGTGAAAAGTAAAAAGTCAGGTTCTGAAATCCATCCACTTGGGTTTGATATTCCACAACAGCCTATGGGACCGTTACAAATAAAATGAGCTTTAAAAAAAAACTTATGTGGAAATAGAAACATTGGTGGGACTGAATTTCCCATAGCGTTAATGCCATTAACCATAGTTACGTTTGCTCCGCTTTCTGCAAAGGGCATGCCCCCAACTATTTTTTACCCTTTTCAGCAATTATTTACAGATTTCTGCACTGTTCCTACTCCTGTATCATCAATATTCCATATGTCATTTGAATTAAATATACTAGCTTCTAATACAGATGCCAAGTTATTAAAAATAGTTCTACATTATGTTTATTAAAACTTGTATTTCAACTCAAACTTGTTGTTTCAGAAACTCGAAAGAAAATTGTAGCATGTCGTTGCATAAACTTAGTCAAACAACCTGTACTTGCGGATTTCTTTGTTAACCAATTTTCAGGCATGTTTATGTCATATCTAATTGCAAACACATACGCTAAATTTCGCAGTTCTGCAGAACTAATTTCATAAAATATATTCGCTGATTGTTAGGCATATTCACACAACTCCACTATCTCCTGTTTAGGTGGAAACATCATAAGTGGTTTTTTATATCCCATTTCAATATATTCTTCCGTAATAGTACTCTTCTTTTTTATTCATATATCTAAGAAGGGACATTCGGTTTACATTGAACAGTTTTTGGATTTTCCTTAAACTGCACTTTCCGGATTTAACTTCTATTACAGCCCTGTCATAATCTACTAAAGTAGCTTTAGCTCTTTCAGTACGCCTCTTGTAATTTCGCACCATTTTTCAAGAAATATAAAAATCTTCATTAAAAATTATGCTGGGGTAAATAGTGACACTGTCACAACATGCCTCTTAGACTTCGTCACAACTAGCCCGGCGTTACGCCATTTTGGACTTTATTCATTAGTTTCCGAAATGTTGGCATGATTATCAAATGAAATAGATAGAATAACAACTCAAAATATAAGAATTTAAATAATGTTAGGGAAGTTTTCACACTTATTTATCGCTAGTGACAATGACGATTCAAATGTAGGTCGCAAAATTTACTTTTATGATAGAAAACTAGATAAATATTTTTATATCGAAAACAACGTGAGGCTGTACTTCAAATAATAAGCAGAATATTGAGACAATAAACCTTTTCACTCACATGACGTGACAGGTGCTGCAACCTATTTCTCAGTCAGGAAGCTCGATGGTACAACGTGCCCCTGGCACAACTAATTCTGGTCTTCCCTATACTAACATTTTCATGAAAAAAATTGTTATTGACAATAAAAGTAGTGAACAATTGAACTTTATCTGCATTTTATCAAACTAAATCCCATGTAATAGTATTTTTTCCTTTTACAGTGCAACAAAATATAAATAAATAAATAAATAAATAAATAAACAAGTTTAAATTTCGCGATTCTTCGAAAAGCGTTCGCAAAGTTACAACGTGCCTATGTCCATGTCGCGTTTACAAAACAGATTTTTAATTAAATTAGATAAGAGTGAGGCAATAAGATATTATCAACTTACAACATCTACTCAATTTAATCTAGTCGCGAATCCCTTAATATCCATGTGATTAACTCTATTTAACCTTGTCTTATTTTAACAATTTGACATTTATTGCTTAAATTCTGCTACTGAGCATTGCATTACACAAATATATCATTAAAATTGGTTATCTAGCCTTAATAAGTCAATGGTACATAGACTACATCCCCCCCTGTCATTTTGTATGTCCAAACCACCTGTTTCTTTCTGGTGATGGTTCTCAATTTTTTTACATAACAGCGAATATCTGATAATATAAAATCGATGAGAAGCTTCTTTTTTCCTATTAATTTGTTCAATTTCTAGACATATATATCTTTTTATTTATAGTTTGACTTATAAAAGGATTTTCGCTATTGGATATTCTTACGATAAAAAATAAAGAAAATGCTTGGACTTTGAAGGTGTGTGAAAGGAAATGGTCTACTTATCCATTAGTCATATGCACACTGTAAAAAAAAAAAAAAAAAAAAAAAAAAAAATCTATGGAGATTTTGCTTGTAACAGGGGCCACAGTACAATTTACATTTTTTAACGGACAAAATTCCTTAAATTGCAGGAAAAACGGATTTTTTTTTTTTTTTTTTTTTTTTTTGGAATTTACGAGAGTATTTCAGTTAAAAAACAATGAATTTTTCTTGCGTCCCAGTATAATCCCGTTAAATCGTCCATTTATTTCTTTTAAAGCTTAGTATTTTATTTATTTTTTATTTACTTTAGACGACATATCTTAAATTTAACTGGACTTTAAGATCTTGTAGAAAAAAATCCATAAATGACGTATTCACATTTTATAAACTATTTTTTAATTAGCCGTACTAAAATAACTTTCGCGTATTATTCACGGAACAAGCGTGTAAGAAACAACTTTAAACATAACGCAAGTGGAATGGAACAAACGTTACTTTATGCCTCAATATAATATATCCGTCAGCCTTTTAGCTGTAAAAATCTTCCATATAAACCAAAAGATTAAATAAATTATCACACAAGCGTTATATATATATTACATAATATCAGATTTGCAATGATATATCTTAATTTTAATTACACTTGAATAAATACGAGTTATGTTTTCTTAGAAAGAACCCCACGGAGGGCACTCTTAATAGGGCTTATATAATAGGGTGGATCGATTCTCTATGGCGAAAAAAAATTACCATTCATCAAAATCTACCTATGCGGAAAAGATGTTCTATTGTATGGAGATTAAGGGAAAAATAATAAAAAAAATTAATTTTAAAATTTAATGCTGCCACAAAAGGGTTGAAATTTCAAAAAAATTTGAAAAAAGACCGAATTTTGGTTAGGTTATTTTTTTCAAAAACTAATTATTTTAATAATTTTTAAAATTCAACAGTCGGAAAAGATATAATATCGCATGGAGGTTAAGTAAAAAACAATAATAAGTAATAAATTGGAAATTTAATACTGCAACAAAAAAGTTGAAAATTCGATAAAATATTGAAAAAATGGGAAAAGATCTAATTTTTGTTAGATTTATTTTTGACGCAAAATAATCATTTTAATATCAATCAAAACCTACCTTTCCGTAAGAAATATTATATGGCATGGATATTAAGTAAAAAAAAAACTAATTTCGAAATTTCATACTGCTGCAAGTGATTTAAAGTTTCGAAAAACTGGCAGTTCCAGTTTTTTCAGTTAGGATTTGTCTGCTTGTGTATTGTGTAGCTTAGTGTACCTTGAATGTTACTGTACCATGGCGCTGTTAAATTAATAAATAAATAAAAATAAAGGGAGAGAGATATATGAATTACACCCTATTTTGGTCTGGCTTTGATATGCCAGTAAATATGCTCCCTATTACAAAAAGTTATAAAATTTATATATTGGTATTTAAAACATAACCGAAGAAAGGAATCGGTCAACATCTATTTATTTCCTGCCAATGAGAAGGAGTTGCTAATAAGTTACAAGTGACCTGTAAATGAGATTCAATCTCAATAATTTACCACAGCAGCATTTTAAGAAAAATTAAACTGTTCAACGGCAAATATTGCGCTCTTTTTAATTCTTGTAAAACAAAATAAGATATTGAAAGCTACTAGAGTCTTTTGGACCATTTCCGAAAATACTGCCTATTTTTTTCAGTTCAATAGATTTGAATATGAATATGAATATTGAGTGTAAACTAAACCGATGTATTGAGAGCAAACTCACATTTCTGCATCATCAGGTATCATTGAAAAGTCAAAATTCTGCCGAGCTAGGTGTCACATCACCTGTAATGACGAAGATTGGCATCAGATAGAATATTGGACAGTTTGGGCATTTCCGACCAAGAAGGTGCTGCATCGTGTCTGGTGCACATCAAGATGTGGGCATTATATCACAAAACTATGAATCGAATGCTATTGACAGAAAAAAATCGGCATGACAAAACAAACCAAAGACCACTCCATCTTTTTATTTATTTTCTTTAGTCATTTGTAAAAGATTATGATCATGGCCATTTTCTTTAAATTTTGATGGGTGTAAAGACAGACTACATCACTAGAAAACAATAAAAGAAAAATCATAATAGAAGCAGACTTGAGCTTGAAAAAAGAACTTGGTTCCGAATACATCAGCCATATAGATGAAAATTCTGGGATAGTACCAAACAATTTGAAAACACGATGTACATTTTTTTGTCATGTGTTACAATAATATACATGTAACAAAGTTGGTTGCGATCGGTTATGACGGAATATCTGCTAACATAGATGTTAAAGGATGGGTTATTCGAAATATGGAACTGATCTTCAAGCGTCCACTACAATGGTTTTTGTACTAGTTACATACCAATGAGGTTCCACTATGTCATCTTTTTGCAGCGTGGATGGAACCGCGGCTGGGCACAAATGTTTCACTGGTGAAATATAAAGATTATTCGCAGCATGTTAGAAGCTTTTTGTATTTTCATTTATGTCTGTATATGAATTCTAAAAGCGCGCGAGTGAAATCAAACGGTCGGCTGTAATCCTAATCATTACATTAAAAAATATCCATATATTCCATTTACCAGCTTTTTGAATTTTTGCGACGGATTACATAGATTTAATTAAATGGGAAAATGTGTGGAACCTCCACTAACTGACGGATTTAGTAACGACATGATTTCAGAAGCAATAGGTAAATCCAGTAATCATTCCAGTGGCAATAACATCTACTATCAATAATATCTATTCACGCAATGCTCATTCTACAAAACTAAAGAGTCCCGGAAGTATTTTTGCTGTGTATGGACCATACATAAGAGACGGTTTTATAAAAATCGAATTGAATTACAAAATCTCATGTCGATTTTCAATACCGAACGTCATTATCGCCAATGGCAATGTTGACCATTTTTCTTGATTTAATACTAATGAAGTTGTTAAATAAGAAACTAAAGTTTTTATCTTGTAATCAATTAAATATCCCCTCATTGAAATAAATGTTAAAAATTCTAAAATTTATATTTTATATATATATATATATATAAAAACGTAAATACGTTCAAATGCATAAAATTGAGCCACATTGCGGCAGATTTTAATTTTTTAAATTATTTTTTAAAATTATTTTTCTCATACTCAGCATATAATATAACATCTTTTACGCATCAGTAGGTTTCGGATAATTTTTTAAATTATTATTTTGAATCAAAAATCATCTAACCAAAATTAGGTGTTTTTTCACTTTTTTTTGAAATTCAACCTCATTGTGGCAGTAGTAAAATTTAAAATTAATTTTTTAAATTATTTTTCCCTTAATCTCCATCCAAGAGAACATCTTTTCCGCATAGGTAGGTTTTAACACTGTGAAAAAAAAATTTTTCGATCCACCCTATTATATAATTCGTGCATGTAATAGGTCATTATAAAAAACACAAACACCTTCATTTTATTTTTTATTTTGTTTATTTATTTACTTATTTAATTTGAAATGATAGATTACGGAAAGTCCCGACATAACGATAATAAATATTTGGTTTCAGCTCGAAAAAAATACATAACTTTCATATATTAAAAATTAAAGAAACACAACTATCACATTTTTTAACGTGTCAGATTTTCGAGGTATATATATATATACTAATATTTGACCTAAAAAATAATGGTGCCCTTAAGAACTCTGAACACTTCCGTTCACATAAATGTGTCATCTGTGACCAACAGAGCTTTTTCCAGGTATACATGGAATACAAGGGTTCGTATGGGTACTGGAATTTCTCGACTAGGAAATGTTTCGGTACCTGTACTTCCTCATAAAATGACTCTGATTAAATAAGACGAAATTTCGAGTGTTTGAGCTAGATTTATTTTTCTGATAAAAAATGCAAAAATTTCTCCGGAAAATAAGCGGTACCCTTACAAACCGAGACCATTGTCATTTTAGTATGTATTCTGAATAACAAAATATCATAGAACAATTTTCTTTTATTCTTTCAAATGTTAATAGCTTTAAATATTGCTTCATTATATATTTAGATGATATTTTTCACTTTTTCATCGAAAATATTGAGAAACTTTCTAAGTATCAATACAAAATATTGCTACTATTTAATAAAATTATTTTAATTTAATTCAAAATAATTATTTATTTACTTATTATTTTTATTTTTTATGTATTTATTTGTTTGTTTATTTATTTATTTTTATAATCATAATACAGTGAAACCTCCAAATAAGGGACACCTATGGGACCGCAACTTTCGTTCTTTAAATAGAGGTGTCACTTATTCGGAGTTCCTTACTCACTGAAACCTCCAAATAAGGGACATCTTTGGGACCGCTACTTTTGTCTCTTAAATAGAGGTGTCCCTTATTCGGATTGTTCCTTATTTGGAGGTTTCACTGTATTGATGTTTATAATATGTGTTAAATATATTTAATAATTTTTTTAGCTAAATAGTTACAATTTCTCAATATAATACTAATTTATTTGCAAAAACAGATTAATTTATAAATAAATCTGTAAAATTAGATAGAATGTATAACAAAATTTATATTTATATTGTTTAATAAAACAATTAAGGAAACAGTCCATTATCCTATTTCAATATTTACAATTTATAAAAAAATGTAAAAAGATTCTTCATTCTAGCGTATGAAACAAAAAAAAAGTGACTATGATTTCATATATTTTAAAAATAAATTTAATAATAACAAAACCATCCTCATATTTTACAAAAAATGCGATTACAAAAATTTGTCCTCATTCAAATTTGTTTCGGAAATATTTTCACTTTTCTAATAAATGAGTTATTGTAGAATGTTTTCTTTGGGAAGATAAAAGGTATTAAGAAATGTTGCTTTATTCAAAAATTCCATTAAATATGTATTTGGATAAAACTGTTGTTTTTATCATACAAATAAAAAAAAAGAAATTACGCGATTGTTCTATTATTTATCATAAAGAACGTCCTTTTAATAGATTAAATCAAAAGTGTGTTTATATTTTAAATGACACAATGATTTACATTGTTACACTTACATCTCTTACGTATAAATGAACAAAATTAAGTTTGCATGTAGGAGAAAATAAAATATTTGTATTGTGTAACATACGTTTAAAGCACTCTAAATCACAATCTTAAGAGTAGTAACAATTTAATACTTAATGCAGCTGTATGCATGTATATCGTTAATATTCAGATCTGTTTAAGCTTTTTTATTTAAATAGTATAGGGTAAGTCTTGCAATCGTTTTTTTTTTTTTTTTTTTTTTTTTTTTTATCGAAAAATTTTTTTGGCGGATTTCCACGTTTCAGATACTAGAATTTTATAAAAACATATTCTTAAAAAGAAAAAAAATGTTGTCCATTTGGCTATGTGTATGTCTGTCTGTGCGTCTGTGTGTCTGTAAATACGCTATCTCCCAAATAAATTGAGATAAGGATTTGAAGTTTTGTATATACTTATTATTTAAAAATGGGACGAAGCCTATTTAATATTAATCACCTCGATTATCTGGAAAAAAAAAATTTTCGGATTCTCGAAAAATTTGTTTTGAAGAAAGTTTTATAAAAAAATTCGAAATGTTTTATTTTAAGGAGTGGACATAAAATGCAATAAAATAACAGAAATTTGGCACAAAACAGTAACATCGGTCGGATTGTTAGTTGTCCAGATATTTGCAATCCTGTTTTCCACATTCTTCAATTTTTCATGACCCTGTATTTCATTCAAATTTCAATTCAAAGAACTATTTTAATTCGAAATGAGATGCTTAATATCACGCAGTAAACTGTTAGTTAATATGATTATTATTTTTGGAGTTATAAGGATGTTTCTTTTACGCATTTTGGTATTACTTAAGTAGTTTGGCGTTTTATATAGTTTGTCGAAATTGGTTCGTCCACAATTTATTAATAGAGCATTATTATGCATATAAAAATTATTAAAATATACGTTTAAATTTTGTTTTGGAATTGCAATGCATTTTAAAAATAGTTTTAACACTTTTTTTTTCATATATTATGCATATTCATGATGGGTAAGTAATAGAACGAGTTTTTTAAATAAACAAGAATTTCCTTTAACATAGCATTTTTTTTACTCTAAGCTTAAGCATGTATTTCCTATAAAGAAAAATATCTTTCTAAAACTGAAAAAAGTACAAATAACTATCTTTAAGGATGCTTAAAGTAATTTTGAAATAAACAACATGTGAATGAAATAAGTATTTTAATATATTTTTCATTTATTTAACGATTACTTATCAAGTTTTAAAACGTGATCATATGTGGGATTATTATTGATAGCTATATTGGTGATTACACAAAGTATTATATCCTTATGCAGTATCAGAAAATACATTTTCTAAGCTATGCAAATTATTAAATTAAATTTTCAAATACACTTGAAATTTACTTATAGAAGATAAAAATGCTTGAAATCCGTCATGAAAACATTGTTCATATTGATTCCCACTGAATTGTAGCAAATAGAAACTTGAAATTTGGTGTGATATTTACTTAAAGCACACTAAGGAAAGTTTATGAAAATTCCAAATTTAAATTATAAGGTAAAAATGTTCTAAAACTTTTACTATTTATTACTCATGTGGTATATCTCAGAAAATAAGATATTTCAAAATTGGTGTTTTCAAATTGATGGTGTTAGCCTTTGCTCCAACAAATCTAAATTTGATCTCGGTGAGACTTAAATCCAGGGGTTTCCAGAAGCAAAAACCATCATAAAATTGCGATTTTCGTTATTCCGAAGTGGCGAGAAAATTTAAATTTTGCAATCGTAGTTACGTATACGTTGTAAATTTCCTACATGTACAATTGGTTTAAAAAAAATCAAGATTAAACATGATTAAAAATGCGGGAAGAAGATTCTAAATTACGACTTATATTGAATTGCTAAAGTTAAAATTTTGAAATTTAGCTTGGTATAGTTAAAATCACTTATAAAATTTAATATGACTTATGAAATCACTTTTTAAATGGGAAAAGACTTTTTTAAAAGTTTAAATTTAAATTAAAAAAGTCACTTTTTTTTAATTGGTGAAATTAACGAAAAGCGTTTTAAAATTTCTAAATTAAGACTACTATGGAATTGCTGTGAATGACAAATAATTTTCCGAATTAATGGTTGTAAATTTACATTACAATTCCCTGCTCCAACATAGACTTTATAAAAAATCGTTTCCCCTGCCAAAAAGACAATCGTAAATGTTTACAAGTTCTAAAATCAAAACTTTTCTCTTATTGGAAGTGTAAGAAACTTAAAATTTGGCATGACAGTTTTTTTAAAACTATATAAATGATCTCTGAGAATAGATTATAAATAAATTGAATTCTAAAAGAGAGCAAACTGCAAAAGCATTCTAAAAACGAGCTAAGTTAGAAGCTTTTGGTTACAAATGTGTAATTTGACATAGTATTTACTTAAAAGATGGAACTGCTTTCTTAGACAGTTGAATTAAAAATATGACACAAGCGATAAGCATCCTATGTTATTTAATTTATGAATTTTCTTGAACTTTTAAAGATTTAAGCGTAAAGTATGTGAATGAACTTACACACAAATTTTTTTTAGTAAATTACAAAAATTTTCTAGTAGAATTGAATTTCAAGAAATTTTTATGCAACAGCAACAATAAAAATTCATGTAACAAATACAGATTTGCACTTTGAATCAAAATATTTTTAAGGTTACTTACAATTTTTTTTTTTTTTTGGAAAATCGTTTTTCCTGAAATATTAAGAAACGGTAACGAGAATTACAGATGCAATTTTAATTTAATTACCAAAATTTTAGTAGATTCTTTTGGAAATTTACAGATGTCTCTAGTTTTGCTTATTGTAAGAATACCACTTGCAAATACAAACTACACAAAGAAATTAGCTGGCTAATACGCATGCTTTTAAAAATAAAATTTTGTCGTGAATACATCTAATATTTATATTATTGAACGTTAAAATTCGCTAACATAGAACAATGTTTTTTTTTTTTTTCTGGAAAAACACAACCTTGTCAAATCTATGATAATCAAGAATAATACATTTAATAACACACTGTAAAAATGGAATAGAATCAAATTACAGATAAAAGACAAAATGAAGTTTTTAAATAAATATTTCACAACCAAACATAGCTTACATTTAAAATAAAGGACTTTCAGTGGTAAAAATATAACTCTATTCAGAAATTATTTAATAACGCGTATTTTATGAATTTAATATTTAGCTTAAATGCTGAACACTGAGGGAAATTCTAAAGTGCGATATCATGTATAAATCGGGCCAAAGAGTGCATGTGGTCATTATACGCATCGTGCCTTACACCAATGATATAAAATAATCTCACAAAAGTAGAATTATTCTGTATTTCCATGGATTTTTACGACGCCATAACACTTCTCGCAATACAAGTTAAGTCTCAAACATCTCTGTAAATTGTCCGCGTATTAAATTTCTTTAAAAGAAAAATTGCCCTGTTTAATTTACATATTTTCCCCAAAAATTTATAAAAAGCAATCGTATAATATAAAATTAACCTAACATTTTATCTAAAACTGCATTTTTGTGAAATAATAAGGGTGATCCAACAGCAATTCTGTATAGCATGTTCTTACATTTAAAATTCATTTTCTTCAATATTCAATTGTCCAAGCTTAATAATCATAAAGGACTGTATATCTACATTGTCTTAGTAAATTTCTATGTGTTAGTAAAGATTTCTTGCGATTATTAATCTAGTGCAATATGCATGCAACGATGATTTTTAATGTAACATACACAGTTAGAAAAATTCGACAACATACACTAAATTTTCCTTACTTTTTCACAAATAGTTTTGGTACTCCTAGAAAACATATTTGATCCATGAATTCATTTCGAACGTCTAAAAAATAGGAAGAGATTCCGTTTATTTCTATCACGCATGCGTCTTGGGTCTATTAGTAATAAATTCACATTTATTTTTAAAATGAAAAACGAAAAATTCTATTGATTAAGATGTTTAATTTAGTTTAAAAAGACCAAAATGTTTTCGAATTTAAAAATAAATACCGATTAATTTCATCATTCATTCAAAAATACTTGCAATTTATTTTTTAAATTGGATAATTTGAATAAAGTTGAATTTACAAAGTTATTTATAAATAAATAATCTCATTTAAAATATACTTTAAGTGAACACATTTAAAAGACATTTTAATTAAAAAATTAAATGTAAAAAAATCGATATTACTCCAAAATAATCTCATCAATCAAAAATAGAACACCTATATATTTTAGCTCTAGCAATCCACTTAATTGTATTTAAAATCAAGACTTTTATGTTTCATTAAAACTATTGTATAAAGACTTCAGCCACAATCTCATTAATAGCGAATTCTTCCCAAAATTAACCTCAAAATTAAAAGCTTTTAAATGTAATATACAAAAACCACACCCATATGAAACGAACACATTTATTTCAAAGCATTTTTCTACTGTACAACCATATCCCGTCGCCTTCCAACGCTGAGGTCGGTGGTCCGTTGCTTTTATCTTTTCCAAACTTTTTTGAATTGACGAATATTTTACCTCTTTTAATGGAGAAAAAAATAAACGTTTATCCGTCAATTTACAAAAAAATACTGGTAACCCTGCTGCCAGTAAATATTCTATGAAAACAAGGAATTTATTTTGAGAGTGTACGTAAAATCAGGCGTAACATGTTTAAAAAATAACCATGCAGTCTGTTCAGTTTGATTTCATCATTTGAAGACACCCCCTTCTGGTATTATTTAAAGAGTGAAATAGAAACTAATCGTGAAATGGTCGTAAATGATAGTGAAAATGATGTAATGAGAATGTCCACATGTATATTGACTTTCATAAGGATGTAACCACATCTGTAGTTAAACAATTTCTGAAATTGTAAAAGGGAAAAACACACTTATTTCTTAAGACATGGGGATCGAAAGTGATTTGGAGCTAGAACAGAACAAGTTTTCAACTACAACCGAAATAATGCATTTCATAGATACAATAAATATTATATAACATCCATATATGAAACAATGGATAATAACAATGGATATGAAACAATGGATAGCGTAAAATAATTGTATAAAGCGCATCTAAGGATATGTAACTTTCAATTCATCGGTATGTCATGTAAATATATAAAATTAATCAGAAATCGGATTTTAAATTCTTTTTTAATTTCGTTTTTATTTATTTTTTATTTATTTTTTCGTGTGTGTGTAATAATAATGTTTTATTGCTTAAAAATGGAAGAGCAGTTGGGAAAATAAAATTATTCTAGAATAATTAACATTATAGCTTTATATTTTATATGATTTTCTCCAATACCTGTAACTGCAACACTCCATTTATGTAGACACTTTTTTCCTGATTCTGAGAGTGTCGGGATAGGGATGTTCAACTGTATTTCTTAACAATTTTATCACTCATGTATGTTTTAATAGAATAGTTTTTTAATACTTTTCAGCGTCATCTTTTTTGTATTAACGCATAATAGAATAGCTAATAATATTAGTACATAAATGATTCTGTATCACGTAAATTATGTTTGGTTTTTATTAGTCAAGCAATGTAAAACGTAGCATATCAAATATTAAGGCTAAGATGAAGTTATGATCTTAAGCAACTACGTTTAGAATAAATTTATTGAATTTAACTCTTACAATTTAATAAACGATGCATATCTGATAATACTGTCAAAGTAATCAGTGAGCTGATAATTACTTTCGGACGTTCTGTGTTTTATTTTCAAGCTTCTCAATAACCTAAAATTTAATCATCAAATCTCTATAAATATTTATTTTACTCTTTCATGTAAACACTCAAGGGAAATTAACATGTGTGCTTTCCAAGAAATTAACGATACGTTTACTCACTACATGCGTATTACCATTTATGTATATCTTAAAAAGAAATAAAATGGGTGATTGCACGATTCAAACTATCCTTCTCTTTTAATTTATTAAAATATATTCATGAAGATTTCATTTTTGCATACATGGTAACTGGTATTTATAAATAATCTGCACGTTTTTATAATTAAATTTCTCGCGTGATCCTCTAATTACAATACATTTCGCTGAAAGAATGTATTTAATCTTTTTCTTTAGCTTTTAGCGCTCCAGGCTTTTTACTTAAACATTACATTTGACTTCATGAATACACTATAACAAATATATGCGACAAAAAATAAAACTCTATGCTTTTGAATAAGAAATTAGTTCTATTAACTTTTGAAAAATATTTCCTTCTAATAAAAACATGATTTTAACTTTTAAAGGTAACATTTGATGTTTAAAAATTGAAATTTAGAATACCTAAAACGAAAAAAAAATTTCATGAATCTTGCCTTACTCTAGATCATTAAAAAATTTTTCTAACTTTTTTTTCTTGCGACAGAACATAATTACATAAAATTTTAGAACTAAAACAACTTTTTTTTAACAACGTCGATTTCTCCAGTTGTGACTTATATTGCAAACGATCGGATAGTATACTTTGTTATTAAAAAACGCGCAATATCATGTGAAAGGTTATCGAAACATAAATCGTTATCACCAGTGAATGCATGAAACAAGTAAACTAAATATTTGTCGAATTCAGTAGTTTCTTTTCAGCCTAAGATTGGCCGAGGTTCATCAAATGCAGCGCAGTGAAAGCGAAATAGACGGAATGGCTCGTGTTAAAAATATAAAAAAAATGACATAAGTTATATCCTAGAGGCATATAGATGTTATTTTCCGTAGATGTAATGTATGTTTTATTTTGAAGAATGGCAGACAGAGTTTACATAATTTAGAAAAGGTAAGCTTTCGGCTGTTGTATTTTAGCCCACGAGATTTAACAGTTGACGTCCCTATTTAACTTTTTGTTGTAAGTTATTATGATTTTTTTATTTCATACTAACGATCTATGATAAGAAAAATACTCCCCTTTTTATTGAAAATTTGTAATGATAATATAAAAACATATGACTTATATAAAATGCATGACATGCATACATTCATGAATTGAAACATAAGATTCCATTATTTCTAAATCATTTTCAGAAAAAAAGATGCTTAATATGCTGTTTATTATTTTTTTTTTTGTCTATATTTACGAATTACTTTTAGATTTTCTTCCAAATTTATGTACTTAAAAAAGGAATAAATGTTTTTGTTTGCGTTCTTAATTTGCGTTCTCATTTGATTCTTTATTGAAGATAAGCAGAATTGAATAAAATACATTTTCTTTTAAGTCTATGCTTTTATTTTTATCAATATTTAAAATATTTATTTATAAGATATTTTAGATTGAAATAAAAAATTACTAACTAATTTTTCTCTAAGGTTTTAAAGATGACAATTTTATGATTGTGTTCAGATTAATTAGATAATAGCCTTTTTTCTTTTTAGAAATGCTAAAAAAAAAATAAAGAGAAAATTATACTCCTTTTTATTTTGATAACAATACGATTTCTGATGGAAAAAATTAATGCTGACAAAGATGAAGAAATAAAACTTTTATCGTAATATTCTTTTAATGAATTGGATGTAAATTTTTAATTCCGTTTATTACATTTCTCCTAATCCGTAAATAAACACAAGTCAAAAATTCCATTGCAATATATATTTCCCATTTAAAAATACGACCTATAATATAATAAATAAAACATACACTGTAAAAAAAAATTCAAGAGGTTACTAAAAATTTTTTAGTAAATTTGTATTCCACAGAATTTTTCAGTAACCATTACAAACTTTTTTTTGCAAGCGAAACAAGCATTTCTTTTGTAAACTGAACAAAAGAATTTTTTGTATAATTAACATAAAAATTTTTAGTATGAGCCACCAAGCAAATTTTAGCAATAGCTCCAAAAATTTTTTTAATAACCATTACCTGGGCTCCAAGGGTAGGAGCTTCCTTCGAGCTGCACCCAGACTTCTGGTGCGGAAGATTTTCGGCAAAAACGCAATAGATGGCAGTACCAAACATTGCTACCGCTCCGTCAGGATATTCATAATCCCTTTATTAACGAGTACTTACACTGCATACATTTGGGGCGTATTTGGCAGTGGCCAGTATCGAACCCGGGACCTTTTAGCCTGGAGTCCGTTACTATAACCACTAAGCTATCAAGGCCACACCATGTGAATTTTATTAATAGCTATTAAAAATATAAAATTATTAACTATTCGTTGCTAACATTTTTCTAGTAATTCTTACACATTTTCTTGTAACCGACTAAGATTACTAAAAATTTTTTAGTAATTATAAGGATCACTAAAGTTTTTTTAGTAGATCGACACTTTTTTTTACATTGTAGGTAGCGAAATAGATGATGCACATATCTAAATTTTAGATTAAATTTGTTTGCATGCAAGTTTAGTTATTTTGCAAACCGCATTATATCAAAGTTCAAAATGTCTTAAAGTCAGACTTTTTCCTATTAAATAACACAACCGTCAGCAGTTTGTGCTAAGAGCATAAAGCATAATTTTAAATGCGTGGAATTAAGGAATTCATCGCTCTTTTTTTTCTTTTAACAGAAGTGTTTTACGTTACTCTTCATAAATTTACTCTAATGGGCGAGTTAGTTTAGAATGTGTAACTGTTGCCCTTTTGAATTTGCAGCACTTTATGCGAGAACTTGGATCCTACTCTGCTTTATTTTAAATTTCACAGAGAAGGAAATAATGAATAGATTAAAATCATTGAATTGCCCCTTTGCAAATTTTTTTAATTAGGATTTATTATGTATTTTCCTAATCATTTTGTAAATTTCAGTGATCAGGTATTTCTTAGCTACTGGCTTATAGGGAATAAGTTTGTTTTTAAATTGATACCTCTTAATTTTCAATTTCTTCATGTGTTTATTAATTTAAGTCGTGTCGGTTTTTTGTAAACAATATGTAGCAAACTTGAATGGATTAGTATTACAGTATTGGATTTATACATCTGTGATAACGTCGTTGGTGTTATCACTATTACCACACGATTCATATAATTTAGAGACGTAAAAATGTAGATTTGTATACATTTCAAAAGCTATATTTAAAATTAACTATCATTGTTTTCTTAATCAATCATTTCTAAAGAAACACTGCAACTTCATCCAAGGTTTTTTTTTTCATTTAGTCAATTTAAATTGAAGTCATCTGTTCAATGTCCTCCCACTTACTAATAATTTAATAAAATTGGTAATTGAAACAAAACGTGAACGATTTCATTGCCTTTAAATATGCATATTACTCTTTAAAAATACTTTTCACAGAATACGTTGTAAGAACTTGAGACCTATATTTATATCTTAACATACTCCATTTAAAAATAACCTCTGAATTGCAAAGAGTTTTTTTCCAAATACTATTACGTTACATCTTATTTGTTTCTAATTTTCGCCATCAGATATTAATTCTTTGTTTGAAAATATAATAACTGATTTTTTTTTTTCTAAAAACATTGTGGGATTTTTTTGCGTGCACATATTTGAACATTTACACATATTGGCACAATTTCAGTTTAATCAATTAATCTTTTTTTTTTAAGTAGCATGTACTATTTTTCTTTTTAATGGCCTTTCTTTTAGTTCTTTATATCCAATGACTCTATAGTTATGATATATAATTAAATGAGTAGAAGTAATACATGTCGACTATAGGTCCCAGAAGCAACGTCCCAGTGGACTTAGGTAATTTCCGCAAACGACTTCCAGATGTAAATATCATTTGTTACATTGATGAAACGATTATTTCATCATTGAGATTTAAACAACAACTGTTTATCTTGAAGCTGTTTTTTAAAGTTTTCAGAGATGCTAATTTACTGCAAATCAAAAAATACAAATTTGCATGCACCAGAATAGAGTACTTAGAACACCATGTCACGCGAAATAGTCAATAATTAATCCTGTGAAAATTGATGCTATATTATGAGGATCCCACATTGCAAGAATAAAAAACAGCTCCAACCTTTTTTAGAAGCATGCCCGTTTTTTAAACGATTTTGCAGAAATATCCAATCCACTTAGTAATCTCACTTAAAGAATGAAAAATGGCATGAGTGAATCAATGAAAAAAAATGAATTTCAAGCTGTGAAGCAATTTCTGATTTGAACACCAATATTGAAAATGGCTGATGAATCAAAATTCCTGAATAAATGGGATGTATTTGGTGAGTGCAAAAGTTCGTGCGGAGGTGCAATAGATGTTGTTAGAAGCGGCGTAATGTGTTGTCATTAATACTGCCATCTACGTAAGGCATATCGTTGGGAAGGTGAGATGTGCAGCTTTCATTTCAAGCAAAATAATTTGTGTAGATACAAACTGTTTCAAGAAAATTTACTTTCAAATGAGTGTTGGAAAAGTGCATTTACGGCATGTTATGCTTTACGAGTTTCGGAAGGGAATAAGTGTTGCAGAAGCCGTAATAAACAATTAAGAGGTTTATCAAGATCAAGCACCTACTAAACGAACTGTGAAAAAATGATTTGCGATATTTCGCTGCGGAGAATTTAGCCTTGAAGACGGACGACCTTCACACATTGATGTCGAGATTGTGCGTACTTTAGTTGAAAATACTCCGTGAATTTCAAGAGAGGAAGTTGCTTCAGCACTTAACGTTCACCGATCAACCACTTTTCGGCGTTTAAAAAATAAAGGATTCGATTTGAAGCTCGATATATGGGTGCCCCATTAGCTGACCGAGAGGAACAAAATCGAGCAACTTGTGCTGAAGTTTCCTTACTCGTGCGGCTCAAAAATGAGCTGTTTTGGATCGATTAGTGACGGGCGATGAGAAATGGGTCCTTTACAACAATGTTCAGCAATGTGAGCATTGACAGTTTGCACCCGATGAAGGTGATGCTCTCTGTTTAGTGGGATTGCAAGGGCATAATTTATTTTCAGTTTTTCCCCGCTGGCCAAGCGGTTGATTCAGTCAAGTACTGTGGCCAATTAACCAGTTTGAATCGAGAAATCAAACAAAACGTCCGATTTTGCCAAATAGTAAGGCTGTAGTCTTTCATGAAAATGACGCCAGACCACACATTTCGAAACAGACATTGCGAAAACAGAACAGCCCTAGTGGGATATCCTAACTTATCCACCGTATTCCTCTTAAATTGCACCACCTGATTATCACTTGTTCTGATCAGTGCAAAATCATTTAAATGGAAAAAGAAACTTGACTCTTTGGATGCCTTAAAAAACGTCGTGTCTTCGTTTTTCGAATCTAAACCGCACAAATTTTATGATTCGGGCATCCTTATGCTGCCAGAACGTTGGAAACAGATTATAGAAAACGATGGAGTATATATCATTGACTGAATAAAGAACTTAGTTTGTCTAATCACTGTGTGACTTTTACTCTTAAACTCCGCACGAACTTTTGCACTCACCCAATATATTATTGGATCAATACTGATTAAGAGTGCTGATGAGCACCCGATTGAGTAAGCGATACATCTGGATAACGAAATTACCACACTATAGAATAAGAGGCTATAGTTATCTGGTCTCTTAATGCATTCAGAGGATACATTGTTAAACATAAATTAACATAACTATAGCAACCCACCGCCAGACTAATGGCTAATGGATTTAAAATCACATTCTACAAGAATTGCCAAATGGGCTTTACTGTTTCAAAAATTTAATTTGAAAATAGAACATCTGTCTTGTAAAACGAAAGTCAATGCGAGGATCCCACACTTCTGCTTGGTCCATATCAGACGCTTTTACGTGTTACCTAGATAACCCGAAAATCACCCTTCACGATGACTCAATTCTTCGCACGAGCACTGCAGAGCCTATGTCACTCAAACTACCTCCCAATCGAAAAAAAAGGCTTATCAGTAGCGATAGTTCTCACCCCAAAAGAGTTCGTACCTACAAGCCTGTACTTAGGATTCCGAAAAGGGAGATCATTTAAGGTCTCCCTAGAACAACTTTTATATTGAACAAAGACTTTTTTTAAAGATAACCGATGTAAAGATATGCTATAGCAGACCTCGGAGAAATGGATCTCTGATATTTGTTTTGGTGATATTTAATTTTGAAATCAGGGTCTTATTCGCGGGATACCCTGTACATTATAAAGTGTTAAAATTACTTTATTTGTAGAGAGTAATCTCCGGAACTACCAAATCAATTTCAAAATACTGGTATTAAGATAATGCTGTTCTCCTCGAATCAAATATATACTACATGTTATGTCGATGGCACTAACACAAAAAAGCTGAAGGTGCAAAAAAAATCTAAAAATGAGATTTTTGGGTGACATAAGGGCCTAAAGACATACAATTTGCCGTATTAATTACTTACAAGATGTAAATGGTCTCTAAGAACATTTCCTAAAATATGCAACATTTAAAAAGAATGAAAATGCACAAAAAGCGTTCTAAAAATGTTCCCAATTGCGATTTTATTCGCAAAATAACAAAGCGATAAAAAAAAATATGCCAATATAATGGTGATAATTTTTCCTCCAATACAGTTTATATCTTATATCAGTGTCACTACCCGAAAGGGGGTGCAGGAGCAAAAAACGTTCTAGAAATTCGAGTTTTGTGTTACTTAAGTGCTTAGAAACATAAAAATTGCCATGTTAAATATGATACATAAATTATCTTTAAGAACATTTCCTAAAAAATATGAAATTGAAAAGGGGTAAAAATTCACACACAAGCATTCTAAAAAACGTTGTAAATGGCCATTTATACGCATTCTCAGTCAGCATCAAACAAATTTAAAAATACTTATTTCAAAATGATGGTGGCCGTCCTTACTCGACTCTATTTTACGTCGATGTCACAATCACTTCGGGGTTGAAAAAAAAACGCGTTCTAAATTGCGGTTTTCTATTACCGAAGTTTTTAAGAACTCGAAATTTGGTACGGAAATCACTTATAAGTTATAAATAATCGCTAAGAACATTATCTTTAAAAAAATCGAAACTTAAAAGGGAAGAAAATTCGAGAAAAGTATGAGAAAAAAAAAGTTTAAATTGCGATTTATACGATATCTCAGGAAATAACAAATTTTAAAAATAATGTTGCGAAAATGATGATGACAGCTTTGTTCCATATTAGAGTGTATTTTATGTGGCTTGCCTCTACTCGCAAAAGAAGTGTAGCAGCCAAGAACTTCCTAAAAGTACGATTTTTGTGTTATTGAATAGAGTTTATGCATGAAATCTGGCGTAGTAGTTACTTATTAGATATTAATGATATCTACAAACTTATTTAAAAAAATGATTTTTAAAAAAGACCTTTTGCAACCGATGGTGACTTTCCAAAGACCATCTTTCATGAACACTGAGTTGAAGGAAGTGCGCTCTCATACAAGGCCACACAATATAATAGCAGACGACTGGGATTCAAATAAATCGACAACAACCTCACCCAGACCAAGAGCCAAGTGATCTCTTCGCTTGATTTCTCTTCCCAAAGCTTTCCACCGATCAGCAGGATCTAGCACCTATAAAGATGTCGAATCAACTAGCGTATGCCGAGAAATTCGAAGAGAAGTTGCTTTACGGAAATTGTCCACAATCGAATGGTAATATAAGCAAACGAATATAAATTTAGCAAACAGTAAGAGGAAGGAATTGTCGCTGGCTATCTCAGGAAAAGAAAGGAAACGCTCTTCTTGATGGAAAAGTCACCACATTGTCTATAGGGCTGAAGTTTCATATCTACTTTCCAACGTCATGCATAGTCTGAAGTCATTATAGATGAGCCTTCCAGATACCTAGACATGGGGCCCCTTGCGTACCACGGAAGGATAACGAAATTTTTTTTCTTAACGATAAAGACACCGTCTCACTTGGGAAAATGTCCAAAGTAATGTCGGACCGCATTGCTTAACCACTGCGTATTAGCGTGGTATCAACGAAATCCGGGATCGTGAACGTGCTATTAGCGATGTCATATTCGGTGGATGACATGAAAAACTCCTCCCAGATGACAAAGATAACGCCTCGCTGGGATGTTGGATAAATAGGAGAACAACTAATCCCTTACCACTCGCCGTCATATATCGATTGAGAAACAGCGCGACCACATCATATTCTCGGCAAGAATAAATTAATTCACGATCATCTTGGTGCCATAACACTAGTGTCCGGTCCGTACACCATGAAAAGCCTATTGCTACTAGATGGATGAAAACGCTACTAGCCATCTCCTGCGGGTGTGGAAAATTCCCTCTTAGGAGCCTTAGAGAATCCCGGCTTGGGGTTACTTGCGTGAAAATTATTAAGAAATACTGAGTAGTCTTCACTTCCGGCTGAACGAAATTTCGGTTGTGCAGAGACATTCAGGATCAGTGCCAGTTTCAAAATCCTTACATTTATAAACATTTCGTACTTTTAAAACTTTCACGCCGATATTCATGTTTTTCGCTGTCAGACGGTCGTCTAATTCATGCTTCGCTGTATCTGGGGGCGCAATAATATCATTTATTCATAAATTGATGATTCTCTTCACATATTTATTAAATTGATCTAAAGTATGAATTGAATATAAGTTTCATAGTTGATTGAGAAAGTCGAAAATTTATAAAGTATACATAAATGGTACTTGAAGGCATAATTTTATTAACGACCAGCCAACACTATCTGTACATATCATATATATTTATCGATAAACGTTGATAATTTAAAGAACGAAAAATTCCTTTAAATTAATTTGTACAAATAACTTCATTAACTATTTTTTATACACGGTAAGCATACCTCCTGCATTTTTTAAAAACAAAATCACTAGAACGAAAAGATAGATCTAAGATCCAAATTCTATTTTCGGTTTTCGTCATAAAATTATTAACAGGTCTGTTATCTTTTAACAAATTTGCCATTCTGACAAAACAAAGTTTCTCTTATTGCAGTTAAATTAAAGAAAGTATGTATGATTAGCCGAATATTTATTATATCATGACGTCAATTGACGCCTCTTGATGAGATAGTCGAGTGTGACCACCGTTGATGTGCGCCATCTGATTAGTCAGTCAAGCGTAACCTGCCGGCCCTGCAGGTTAAAAACTGTTAAAAGAGTCACCTATGAATATCATTATGCAATGGCAAATATGCAAATATATGGTAGTTGTTTTGAAATAGAAGTTAATTGAAAAAGCTCATTAAATGTAGGTATTTAGTGCAAATATTAATTTGACGTATGATTATAATCAAGTATTCCATAACATTGTTATACTTTAAATAATACCTCTTTCTAGAATTTCAGTAACCAATAAATAAATTTATATAGGTAAAAAGAAACAGATTAACTATTTCCTATTAAACTACTGATAGTAAACAAAAACTAAATACAAATAATATTAATTTAGTCCACATTTGTTAAGAGTTTCCGAGTAAAATGTATTTGAAAATTTACAATATTAGAATATCAGATTCCTTTCACTTTCATTCTCTTTGACATTAAAAGACGCAAAACATCTTTTGGCGCATAGAAGCATTTATTAGAAATTGCAAGAGAAAGTTTTCAATAAAATCAATAGTTACTTGTGTTAATCAAACCCTTTTATACGAAATTCAATTTACTAAAATTTAAATGAATATTAGTCTTCTTGTAGGTCAATAATTAGATGAAAAGCCATCGAATAGCTCCAGATAAGATATTGTATATTATAAACTTATCAATTTGTATAAAACAGGGTGATTCTAATGAAAATTTATAATAACAAGGATTGGAAAACAAATGCGTTGAATTAGGTTTATTGTAAAAATCATGACTAATTATTGCTCTATTTTCATTCTATAATTTTCAATAAAAACATTAAATTCTTCTGCTATTTGAAAAAGAAGTTCTTTTTTTCAAGTAGAAGTTGAAGTTAAAAATTTCTAGCAGTGTTATAAGTGTATTATGAATAGAACATGACTCCCAAACCTAATAGACCTGATACAAAGAGTGTTCATCAATACTAATTCATACTTCCTCATAAAGACACTTTTAACAATGCAATCTTCATTTGGATGATTTTCTATTATACGACTAAGTGGCGAAGAATAAAATATTTTTTTGTCTACCAAAATCAAAGCCATGCATTCTTTTTATTATTGCATGAGACGGTTTTTCATTTTGACCTCTGTCGTAGAGAGGCCAGATTATGTATCTTACAGATCTTAAAAAGACATTTTTCATGTTTTGTAAAATCATCCAATGATTTTTGGTGGTTTCTCTTACGAGATAGGAAATCTCCAGGCATCGAGATAAGTACATTGCCTTTTAAAAGCAATCAAGATGTGTAAGCATCGCTACAGCCAATATCATATTTATTTAAATGTAGAAGTTGGGGAGATTTGGATAAAAATCTGTAGTGACAGTTACATCGCCGATTTCGCAAAAGTTTTAAGAATCTCTATAATAACTCCGGTGAGATGGAGTTTCGTTGAAAGTAGTGAGAAATTCGCTTTGCACTGAACTGATGAAGGACAATTATTAAACTCCTCAGCTGCTAAAATATTAAGAGCTTCAAAAAATAAATTATTGTGAAAAACAAAGAAGAAAAGTCATATAAAAATTCCTTGTCTTAGTATTAAAATTCTTGTTGAAGTAGACACATTATATATAATTGAGCTGGAGAAAGTGATGCGTTTCATTTTTTAATGTCCGCAAATGAACTGTCAGCTATAATGTTTGCAATTGATTTATTACATTTGTATCATTCTAAGCATCTACTGACAAGTTTTTTAAAAAGCCTTTTCCGCGAATAATCCAATGTATAATTGTATAATGAGATGTGACACTAAAGAAGGGTTAAATTATAAGACTCTTTCGATTAAATGCTATTTGAGAATTTTGAGTCGTCCTTTCACCTGTAAAAGAGTGTTATCATCAATGAACGGATTGAGGGATAGTAATTATCTTTTGCTATAAAAATCATTTTGTTTTTTCAATTTATTTCCAATTTTCATAAAACTGCAAATTTCAAATATAAAGAACTATGTTTTCTTTCGGGAATTTTTATTTTTTAAATTTAAATAGTATAAAATCAATTTGATACTTATTATCATTTTTGCAGTTTTCAATTATTCTTTGGTTTTATATTAAAATTTGGATATAGTTCTTTTATGTGACGATAACTTTTTAAGCAAATTGTCAGATACTTTGTATGATTTTCCTGTATGACATGAAAGTAAATGATTCAAATTCTTGTTCATAATTGATTTTTTTTTCATGAAATTCCTTAAACAGAAGACTTTTGAAACTTTTGACCAATTGCACGGATTGAGAAGTAGACAACTTGAGCAATTATACCATGAGTTTCATTCTATAAAACTTTTAGGATTAGTACTGCTTTAGTTTGGAATTCTCTCTTTGTAAGAAATTACAAAATTTTCCACTTGCACAGATCTGCAGATAAATATGAAAGAACGACTTTTGAAAAATTCCAAGCGAAAACATTAAAATGCTAAAAATTGTAAAGTTTTAGTGAATGGTTTCATAACTGAACGAAAAATGTTAAGTGAGTACCAGAACGTTTTAAATTATGAAGAAACACTTTTTTATGTGAAAAAAATAATAATTTTGGAATCGAAATGCAGTTTTTGTTTTGCCATTTTGAGTACATCGACTATAAATTACGGCAGCTTAAGCCAGTGTTGAACCGTCCGCAAATCCGTTTGATTCAAACATATTATCTGATAAAAAAAGAAAATCTATGAACATAAAATAATTTTATTACAATGAACGAATTTTAAAATTTGATAAAATCCTCAGCCATATATGCAGAACAGAAGAACTCAGTCCTTCTTTGTAAGTGAAATTTTATGATAAAATATTTCTACAGTAAAGAATGAAATTTGCATGGTAAATCACATCTCTACATTCTCAGATAATACATGCATGTTTTGTGAGCTGTGGTTTAAGTATTATTGAAGGTTTCAAAATTAATGCATCTGAAAATAAGTTCTAGTGTAAATTCAAAAATTAGGAACTTTCATGATTGCTATAAACTGCTTCAAAAAAATTTTCTGCACTACCACATTCTTAAAATGGATTGAGAAATGCCTTTTTCGAAGTCGAATTCTATTTTCTAAATTGAAAACCACGCGTGTTTGAATTACATGTAATTTCGATATAAATCTTTACTACTTCATTATTATTACATGAACCTAAAATCAAACAATATATATGCATAAATTTTATTATAAGAATGGCTAAATAATTGAAGTCATTGAAAGATTTTTAGGTAGAAAAAGTAAAACAAATGAAAAAAATTAAAAGAGTTTATAACAAGACAAAAACGTAGTATGATAAAATATTTTTCTTATGCATGAAACAAGAATATCAGTTACATTAAAAATAGTTTTTATTTCAAAAGTAGTAAAGAAAGAAAGAAACACGAATTATATAATAGAAAAGAGATTTAGGAAAACTATAGGTTCCTATTTAAAAAAAAAACTTCTTTTTTTGTTATTAAAGTAAAAAAGAAGAATATTGATATGCATAGAAAATAGGTGAATATAATAAATATTTTGTTGGTTAATTCATTCGGCAAGCTGTCCATCTTGTACGAGGTTACATATAACGGAAGTTATTTTCTGAATTTTATATTATTCAAAATTCTTGAAAAGGAAAAAAAAAATATTTTTTGATTATAACATATGGTCAGATATCTTGGAGAATTAGATGATTAGAAGAGTATGTTAATTCGAGTCTCTTTTAAATAATAAAGACAATTACAAAATATAATTTTCTTTTTATTAAGTAATATTAAAATACATAAAATTATAAAATTAAATATAAATAGTATAATGAATTTATAATTACTTGCAATATTAAAATTACTAAACTAACCCATATCAAATTTCTATAAAATTAATAAAATAGTTCAAACTAAAATGTGTAAATATTTATATTGTCATTATTATGATAATGTGCATTAAAAAAACTTTAAAGGACAGGAAGCAGCATCGCATAAAGCAACATCATCGAGTTCATGACTAAAATTCTAGAACTAGCTAAACTCGATCTGAATATTAAAATGAAATCGTTCTGCTAAGTTAAATTCAACCCTCTGGATCCACTGTCACCTTAAAGCGAAAACTGAGTTTCCCAGGTGTTTCCTCTCTGTCAACTTTGCTATGTCAGATCTTGGTGATAAGCACTTGAAAACCTGATTTTGGCAGTTCACTCGTAGGTGTTTTCTTGGTACATTTTTAAAACTCTTGGATGAAGAAAAACACAATGTTAAACTTACGAGTCAATTCCTAAAACAAGGTTTCCATGTGTTTTCCACCAATATGTGATTTGGCCGACCAATTGCGTTTTGAAAGCGAAATAAGTTTTAACTTTTCTAAAATTTCGTCTGTGAATTCGATTGGCTGATTGTCTGTTCTGCCGCCTACCAGTGTATTAACCTCCTCAGTCATGAGGTAAATATTACGAGGGACTACAAAAACATATTTAAGATTAGCATAAAGCATCTTGAAAGATATATCAGTGTTTTTTGAGATACACAGATTTATTAAAAAAGCCTAGAAGTATTTTTTAACAATTCTTGAAGCATTTAAATTCCTTTAAAATGTATTTATTAAAGTTTCCTACAGGTGGCATCAGTATGGAGGAAGTAAAAGGAACACAAAAAATACGCAGAGTAATATATATATATATATATATATATATATATGGTCCCAAACGTTTTCCAAAGGAGATAGCCGCCATTAATGTTTAGGGTCCAAAATTTCAAATAAACATAAAAAACGGAAAAAATGGTCCATTGTTGTACAGTTTTCCCTAAAACTCTCCTTTATGTTGGTATTTTCTTGAAAATAAATTAGAAATATAAATTTTGAAAAATGCCGATAGAGGGTGTTTTAGACTTTGGAGTAACGAACAACTATTTTTTGCCGTTATTTTTTGCACCTAATTAAATGGTTTCGTAAGCTCTGACTAAAGCTAAAATTTTGAGCTCAAAGTCTGAATTGTTAGGAGTGGTAATGTAGCAAAAACTGAACTGTATTCAGAACGTTCAAATTTCAAATGATTATAAAAAACGGAAAATTGGTCGATTGATTTGCGGTTTTCACTAAAACTATTCTTTATGTCGGTATTTTATTAAAAATAAATTGTAAATATAAATTTCAAAAAAGGCCGACAGAAGGCGCTTTAGATTTTGGAGTAACGAAGAACTATTTTTTGCATCTGATTAAATGTTTTTGCAAGCTGACATTTAAACTTAAATTTTGAGCTTAAAATCTGAATAGTTGGGAGTGGATAAGTACCACAAACTGAACTGTGTTCAGAGGGTTCAACTTTCAATTGATTTTAAGTAACGGAAAGAAATTAGTCGATTCGTTGCGGTTTTCGCAAAAACTACTCTTTAAATCAGTGTTTTCTTAAAAATAAATTTTAAAGATAAATTTTACAAAATACCGATAGAGGGCGCCTTAGACTTCGGAGTAGCGTACAACTATTTTAAACCGTTATTTTTTTTTATCTCATTAAAGGCTTTCAAATGCTTAGACTTAAATTTTAAGATCAAATTCTGAATCGTTGGAATGTTTAAGTACCGCAAAATTGAACTGTATTCGGGGGGGGGGGGGTTAATTTCAGCTCCTGAACATAGCTCAATTTGCGCTTCTTAACCCCTCCCAACGATTCAAAATCTGAGCTCAAAATTTAAGTCTAAGCTTTTGCAAACATTTATTTAAATAACGGTTATAAATAGCTGTTGGTTACTCTTAAGTTTAAAGTACCCTCTAACGAAATTTTTGAACTCTTGAGCTCTTGAACACACTTCAGTTTGCGCTTCTTCTCAACGATTCAGAATTTGAGTTCAAAATTTAAATTTAAATCTAAGTTTCTAAAACATTTAATAAGTTTTTGCAAGCATTTAATTAGATACAAAAAATAACGGTTAAGATTAGTTGTTGGTTACCCTGAAGTTTAAGGCGTCTTCTAACTGAATTTTTTGAAATTTATCTTTAAAATTTATTTTCAAAAAGATACTGATTTAAAGAATAGTCAAACGAATCGACCAATTTTTCTGTTTTTTATAATCATTTGAAATTTGACCCCCCCCCCCCTCACACTTCAGTTTGTGCTACTTAACCATTCCCAAATATTGAGATTTTCATCTCAAAATTTAAGCTTATGTCTAAACTTACGAAAACATTTAATCAGATGACAAAAATAACTTTAAAAAATAGTTGTTCGTTATTCCAAAGTCTAAAGTGCCCTCTATCGGCATTTTTTAAAATTTATCCTTATAATTTATTTTCAATAAAATACTGACATTAATAATAGTTTTAATGAAAACCGCAAATCAATCGACCAATTTTTTTCGTTTTTTATAATCATTTGAAAATTAAACGTTCTGAACACAGTTCAATTTTTCCTACATTACCACTCCCAACTATTCAGAATTCGAGCTCAAAATTTAAGTTTAAGTCTGAGCTTACGAAACATTTAATGAGATGCAAAAAATAACGGCATAAAATAGTTGTTTGTTACTCCAAAGACTAAAGCGCTCTCTATCGGCTTTTTTCGATAAATAGGAAATAAATATTTATCTTTAAAATTTATTTCAAGAAAATACCGGCATAAATAATAAATTTAGTGAAAACCGCAAATCAATCGAACAACTTTTCCGTTTTTTTTTTTAAACTTTGGACCCTAAACATTAATAGCGGCTATCGTCTTTGGTAAACGTTTCGGACCCTTGGTTTCCTATTTAATATTGTTTGTCTTGATGTGCACTATCACCGCTCTTTTATTGTAAAAACAATTTAGAATCACCCTTCGTATATATATATATATATATATATATATATATATATATATATATAATTTGGCAAGTTATCATGTTGATAATTTTAAAAAACATATGAGTAATTTGTATAAGTTACTTCAAATAAGATTATTTTTTTAAAATTAAATAAGCCAGTTATTGCAATATAATTGTTTGTAACATTTTGGTACTAAATTTTCTCTATGGCAAAACATAGCTCCTAAGCAAACTCTTTTATCTTTGCATTACAATTTTTCAATTTTATGATACAAAAAAATATTCTAATTGGAATTTAAGACCGGTTTTCTGTCTTGCAAAGTCAAAAATTTTTACAGAAAGTTTCTTTTTTGTCTTTTGAATTCCAGGTAAAAACGTTCTTATAATAAAACCTCTACTCGAAACACTTCCTCTCCAACCTCCGTAAATGGCCGTCAGATGTTGGCTCAAATACTTCTCCAATATTCTGTTTATTTATTTATTTTTTAGTGTGCTTATTATCGAGAATGTCGTGCGAAATTCGATTAATGAAGCTAATCGCATTTTCAGTACATTTCTGAAATCTATTATGCTCTTAATTTAGTATTTATTATTTTTATTAATGCCTTGAATACACGGACTTCTAACAGAGCTATCACTATTTGTTTTTCTATGCTATTTATGCCATTACAAAATAACATAACTTTGTGTCTTTTTTAAGGTATGGCAGAATAATGAATTCAAATAAAAAAATATATAAATCAATTTTAGTTAGTGGCATTTGTAACGATTTTAAAAGACATTTTAAATAAATCATGCATATGCCTAACCTGTTCTATCTTCATTTACATTAGTATACATCAGGAGAGAGCGTACCTGTTGTATAAGCAGAAGTTAAAGACTTAAACCAATTGCTATATAGGAAAGTATTTTGTTTAAATACTCTTCACTACCTTAATACTCAAATATGTTTGACATGATATTACATGTACCTGAAAGTATATTCAGTATTATTCAGTACATTTAATCATATTCTCTACGATAAGTTTGTTTCAACGATCCAAACATTCCTCTATTTCGTCGTGTGTGCCCGGCATTTAACATATATTCGAAATATCTTTTAATTTTTCACAAGTGTTACTTTTATATTAATATATTTATTTTCGGATTGTACCATACGCACGAATTTCATCAAAGACATTTTCGCAATACTTGTAAACTTCCTTCTTTCTTTACGACCATGTAAAATAACCACCATCGTTATCTAATCCTTTCTGAACTCATTTGAATAACTAAAGTTTTCTCTTTAAGCGGTCTCATGAGTGTTTTTACCTGACGATTCTATTTAGCATTATGTCACATTTAATTTTTTTCGCAATCTCTATAAAACATAGACATAAATTCTTCCATATAGAGTACTTAATATCTCTTCTATTTAAAGTATTTTTTTATATGTTTGTGGAAATTCATTTTATTTTTTTAATGCTTAATTTTGATGAAAAAATAAAAAATATATTTTGATTTACATCCACAGCGCTCAAGATTGTAGCAAAACGATTATTTCAAAAGCCCTCCAAAATCTATCTATATTATAAAGGCCAAACGGCTCTGTGCGTAACGCATACGTCATTCTGAGAATGGCAACAATTTCACATACAATTTCGGTTTTGCAATTTTCGGTATTGCAAATTTTATATTTCTAAAATTCGCACATTTTCAATTTTTGCACCGTCGTATAGAGAAAAAAATGCTATTTTAAATGCAGTTTGTTTGAAAGCTGTATCTCAATTTATTCTTGACATATTAATTTTTTTTAATGTTTTTTAGTACGAATATTAAAATTGTGGCAACAGAAATGCGTCATTTTCTCTTAAAATCAATAAAAATTGAAATGTGCACGTGTAAATTTTGAGAAGATGAAAATTATGACTGATTTAAATTTCACGTGAAATTCTACGATCGTGTCAATTTAGAATAATCTTTTTTTTTTCATTCGCATTTATACCAAATATAATACCTTCAATAGATAACTTCATTATAATAACTGATCTTTATTACATTTTGCTGATTACATATGTGATAAAAGTTTAATTTTAATAATTTGAACAACTGAGTTTTACAGAAACATTTTTTTCATAATTTTAGCCTTAAATAGTATTTGTTTCAGAGTTAGACTGACCATTGTAAGGTGCTTTTTTTACTGAAGCAAATTTTGTAGGTTTATTATAAATCAATGAAACAGTTCCTTCTTAAACATTTTCTTTCGTCGAAATTCGACGGGTTCTACCTTGTTATGGATAATGGTAAAATATTCATTTAAAATTGGCAATTGTTCTGTGAAAAAATATGAATTTTTTTTCAGAATTTTATAATCTGAATTTAAATTTAAAATAAGTAAATAAATAAATTGCTTACAAATGAAGTATACGTTCCAGAAACATTAGTTTTACACCATTATCGATACTTCTGGGAGCTCTTGATCCAATAGTTTTGCGACATCTTGCGCGCAGTGTATGCAAGAAAAAAATAATTTAACATTTTTTATCAAAATTAAACATTAAAAATATAAAATGCAATTTCAATTTAAAATATTTAAAAAAATTAAATACAAGATACATTAATTTGTATTTATTAATTTTTTATGCATTTATGTTTTATAACGACTAAAAAAGTGGCATGTTGCTAAATTGCACCGCCAGCTAAAACTCCTGATACTATTTGAAGATCATGATAACCTCATTTCTGAATTCATTTATGCATTTTATCATTTAACTTTGAAATCAGCAACATAATTTTTCGACTTGGACATTTGTTTTGATTTCAGTTTTTCTTTATACTTTAGACTGAACAATACGATGCATCAAATAATATGACATTTTTCAACATATTTTACTGTTTGATTGTTTTTAATTCCTTATTTTATTTTACTTCAATTATCTGTTTTATTTTATTTTATTTATTTTTATTGTAAAAAGTATAATAAGAGGTTATACAGAAGAACATACAAGAATAAATCGTCTCAACTAATTCATGTATCATTTCATATATTCATATGAAATCCACATTTCATGTATTCATAGATCATTTGAATGTGAAATAAATGACATTTATATAAATGCTCACACAAAGCCCAATAAACTTGAAGATTTGTTACTGGACATCATAAAAAGAAACAATTACGATACAATATGGTGTCGCCAAATGCTTCTTTAGTGAAAAAAAAACATGATCTTCAAACCCTATTTTTATTTTTATTATCATCATTATTTACAAAAATGTACAGTCTTTTTAATGTAACTAAATTTCTTTCTTGTACATACTGACATTTAAGCCAAATTGCATGTTTTGTATGGAAAAAAAGAAACTTTGAAATTTAATTACTGTAATTGCACAATACAAACACACAAGCGGAATTAAGTAGCTATTCCTTTAAACTATTTTTCTCGAGAAAGCTTTAAATGTAACGGTTTCAAGGCATGTATATTTGTTTGTTTTGTTTTACTTTTTAATTTAGGATAAATTTAATTTGAATTTAATAAATGTTCATTCCTGTACTCTTCACTAAATTAATTTCTAATGTAGTAATTAAAGAAATATAAGTTAAATATTTGTTTAAAATAAAGCGGAGAATTTTTTCTTTAACATCTAAAATTATTTTATTCAGCAAATGTAAAGATTTTCTCCACCGTTAGCATTATTTTAATATACGGAAAATTTTTCTTACATAGGATAAGAAAAAAACTTTTATTCTACAAATGAGAATAATGCAAAGCAGAATTTAAAACTGGAAATTATTTAATTTTTTTTTATATTCATAAGATTTATTAATAATTTAGAAAGTGTAAGCACTAAAATTATTTGAGATGTATTACCTTACTTTTGAATACAGGACTCGCAAACTCAAATTTGTACCAGTGCTTTTACTTTTTTGTTAGAAAAACATATTCTTTAGGTTAACAAAGTCATACATTATAAAAACTTCGAGAGTTAAAAAAAATTATTCAAAGTTACTATATTTTAAAAAGAATAAATTATACATTATAAGAGAGTCGTCCTTTTAAAATATATCTCAGACCAGCAAAATTATTTAATCTCAGAACAGGAGGATTATTTAAATTTTTGCATTAACAGACCATCAGTTAAGTAACATTTTCTATTAAGATAAATTTTAAAATCAAAAACAAAAAAAAACATTAGATTTAATAATGACGTTATAATTGTTATATACATTGTACAGAGACAAAAAAAATTAATGCAGTAAAACCTTATGAAAACGAAACCAATGTAAAATGAACACATTCAATATATCATATCCCCATGGATGAAATTGCAGCTGTATTCCTTATAAAAGAGATTACAAAAGACGAAAATAATTAAATGTTTGATTAAATTTGCATGGCAATACATAAAATCACGTTACGTCTTATTGAACATATTTCACGTAAATTATTCGATTATATCTTCATAGCACATTCCAGACTAAATCCAAATAACTGATATTATTATACAGTTTAAAAATCTAAAAAAAGGAAAATGATATAACTGTTTATGTATTAAAGAATCTTTTGAAATCATATGCAGACAATTTATTACGTGTAACGACACCGATAAACATGGATCAACGTACTTCGTCAGTTTTCCAATTTCTTACCTCCTACTTCTTTACCCTACACTCCAGTGTGGAACATCGAAACTTCTCAACGTGATTGTCTTGAAAGGACTCAGTTTTCTGTTTTGCCTATTATCCTATTACAAAGATGCAATATGTTAGATCAAATACTTCAGAATAACCTTTTAATGTTATCGCAGTAAAGTTTTAGAATAGCATTTCTAAACATTTACCTCTCTCTTTTTTTCCCCACATATAGCGGAAGTACATTTATTTTTAATAATTCAATTCTAATAGTTTTTCAATAAAAAATAATATATATTACACAAATAATATAATTTAAATAGTTTTCTGAAAAGCGGATTATATATTTCATATTGATTGCAAATCAAATTAGGGAAATTTAAGGTCCTGGTGAATAATACTTGTGCTGTTTAGAATATCGGGGTCAAGTAAACAATTTTGGGCGATGCAGGTTCCGATCCTTAATTGATCTCAATGCCGTAAATATTACTAGTTTTAAGCATTTTGTTTTTACTGTGATCACAATATTTATTTTTGGAAAACAACATGCAGTAGCTTTTTACTTGTTTTGTCTTTGTTTTAACTGCTACTTACATTAATCAAAATTCTTCTATTTAAAAAACTTCTTCATAGATTTTAAAGTCAAATAAACAATTAGTGTTTTTTTTCAATTGCAAATTAAAAGGAAAATAAATTCATTAGTTGCATCAGATCGAACATAATTAGGTCTAACCACACTTTTTTTTCCATAATAAATGGAAAATATTGATATGGTTGTAAATTTCTAACATTTTTAGCTTAATTCTTGCATATTTTTTGCATATATAATTCTTACATTCTTGCATCTATAAAGAATCGTTCGCTATCTGTTTTTAATTAAAATGACGTTTGTAATTCAAATATTACATTCGAAAGCGTTTATTCTGTCCACAAATTCAGTATATACATTGTACGATATATAAACTGAGAATCTCTATAAAAGTACTTTTATAGCACTATAGTAAAAACAGCTGAAAACATTCGGAAACAACTTTCAACAGTCCCACTCCATACGTATATAGAAATATATTAACACAAATCCACATCACATTATATTTTAAACTATTTTAATGCAATAAACTTCTGATGTACAATATTAGAAGATAATAAGACTTTTTTCTTTTGCTGAGATTTATGTATTGAACTTAAGGTAAACGTTTAAAATTTATAATCAAAATTAAATAGAAAAAAATAGATTATGTAAATAATTGCATAAACGAAAATAATTTCCAGAAAAATACATTTATTTAAATTTCCCGTTTGTGGAAAAGGTTTTTGTAATATTTAAAGTCAATGATATTTTTTTTTCAAATGTGTGCTTTCTTCTACAAAAATGGTATGCGATTCTACAACACCCAGTATTTTATTTAAGGTGGGACATAAATCACTGTCAACAAGCAAATAAGAAACAGGTCTTGAAAAAGAATTTCTAAAGCTTCGTACACACGAAGTCTCATTGATTACTTTCATTACACGAAGAAGTTAATTTTGGTGGTGTATTTTCTGGAAATTGGTTATCCAGAATAAAAATTAATCTTTTCTTCACTAGGTGGTATTTTTTATAGTGTAACATATTTTGTCTTACGTTTAGTGATTCTTTACTTTGTTTCAAGTTAATTCTTGTGAAAATTCGTGTGAATAAAAATTTATAAAGAATATTTTTCCTTATGTAATGTATAAAATAACATAGCAGCATAAATTAAAAGTTTTACATATTTTTAAATACATCCGGAAAAACGTCAACTTTGACAGTATTAACAATATAAGAAAGTAGCATTTTTTTAACACTTATGTTTTATTTTATAGAAATATTTAATGTTCTTTCTCAGTACGCAAATAATGTTAAAAAACGACATTTTAAAGGTTTTTGTTTAATATTTTATTGTATATATCTTTTTGTATCATCCAAATTTAATCTTAAAAATTTATATTATTTTTTCACCAAATTTTACTTCAGATTAAATCATTCATGCTCATTAAAATAATCAGGATAGCTAAATTACATATCCAACATGTATCTAACACAGTAGTGAAAAAAGGAACATTTTCCAAAGAATTTAACTTAGTAAGTGATGTTTTTAGTAGATACATTATGTAAACCCTTCTATAAGTTTTGATGCTGTTCAGATAGACTGTTCAGATTGAATATTTTCGTATCTTACACATGTAATCTACAGTGCAAGAATGTGAAATTCTGTAAAAATATGGCGAATTTTATGGCTTTGATAATTTCAGCCATTATCATTCGGAACACAAACCACTGAAGCACTGAAACGTGCTTCAGATAATATTTTTAGCAGATATAATAGTACTAATTCAATCGGATAGTCATTAATCCCTGTAGATCTTGCAATTTGTGTAAAAACATATTCATCACAGAGTAAAACATGATTCTATTGTGTTGTAGCATCCGTGAATAATTTTCTTAAAGTACATTTTTCCCTGTTTAATTAGCCTGCATAACTAGTTAGTCGAGTGTAGATGATGGGAAAGGAATACCAAATAGGGTAATGATACTGACAATTTGTAATTTATATACTATGATCAAGATAGCTTCAAGCCCCTAAACATAATTTAAATTGATAAGAATAATTAATACTTAATAATATTAAACAATCAAGTAAAAAATGCTCTATTTGTATGATTGATCTACTATTTTTTTTAAGTTGTGGTACTTTCATCGCATTACAAGGATGTTTGTTTTGTTACTTTACTCTCAAAGAGATTTACTAGAGCAGTTTTCCCCTCTAACAATGAATTAATATGCTAACTGAATTTTTTCTGTGTAGTGAATAACATATTTGTAAGCAAGCAGATAAACCAATGTATTTAAAAGTAAGTTCGATAGTTATGTTTTCTGTGTGTAGTTTCTAGCTGTCATGCGTGATCAAAATGCTGAATCAAATTGGCAAAAATATGCTAGCTTTATCTCATATTTCTGCAATTGTGAAAGCTTGGTTTACAATAGAAACCAACGGACGCAGTCAGACGGTTTTTTTCTGCAATTTTTCACAATTTGACTTTTTGGATAAAGTTATTTTTAAAACGCATGTTATGATCTACTTATATATATATATATATATATATGTCTTATCTAGCAGCATTTACTACCTTTGCTGTGTCATTCCATGGTTGCTTACGTTACATTTAGAACTATTTTCCTTAATTTTAGTAGTATAGCACACACAAAAAAGTTATTCAAAATATAAATCTGGCATGGTGTGTTAATTTAATTTATTAAAAGCCCAATTTAGATGAAAATTGCCTGATTTGATTGTTATTTCTGAAATTTTGGTAGTTATATTTGTATTTGGTTCATTGCATTTACTGGAAAAGGATTTTAAGTTATCATATAAAGCTTAATTTTCTGTATCATTTTTTAGGTAATTTTCATACAAATTGATCCTTATATAGATTTCATTGAAAAATCATGTTAATTTTACTTTTGAATTTTTTTAGTGTTATATTGCTAAAATTATTGCAGTCAATTGTTCTAACGTAAGTTACCATGTAATGACCTTGATGTTCTTTTTTGAAACTGGCATTATTCGACGTATTTTTTTTAAATCAGTGAGGTAGAAATTTATCTCAAAGTAATTGCTATAAAATAGCTGTAGAAAGGCAGAAAGTGTATTTCAATAGAACGTTAACGTAGACACATGCAAGTACAAATTAGTATAATTTACATTTAAATTGATTTTATATTTAAATTATATATAATAATCTAATTATATTTAAATTTAAATTTACATATATATATATATATGTGTGTGTGTGCGTATGTATGTATTTGTATGTGAGACCCCAAGAAGACAAGGAGTATAAGGAAAAAAATTGAAATTTTTGAACTAAGCGCACAGGCGACCTGGAAATATGCTTCTTTCTTTGCAGGTAATGAAATATAAGTGATTCTCTAATTAAGTGCTACTTTCTAGAAATTAACCACTGTTGTCGGATAGTAATCAATATTAATTAATTATAAAATTAAAAAATGTACTCTATATCTTTACAATTATTGAAATAATATTTTAAAAAATACAAAGAAACAAGTGACAGTTTCCTATTTCGATTCAGTCAATAAATATTCCTGTTCAAATTTAACGTGAATTATATTTGAATATAATTTATACAAAATAATTATTTTTCCACTTATACCTTTTGGCTTCTGAGGTTCTTATGTATAAAGTATTTTTCATTTCTTTATTTTCCTCATTTAATTTGCTTATTATCATCTTAAGATACTGTTTCTTTACTTTCCTTAGCTTAAAATTAAATTTATTTTACGACAAATACTATGCGTATGAAAAATCATTCAATTCAAGAATCATTCATTTGTGTCATTTGCTTCGTATCGCGGTCAGCAGACATGTTCCAGTGTTTCTCTTTCATTGAAGTTCTCCTACCTCATTGTATTACTTTTTTAAACAGATTTTAAATAGCTCCAACAAAAGTGTTGTTTCAGCGATACCATGCTCAAAGATGAAATTTTGCTGTTGAGTTAACATATGTATTCCTTTGGAGTGTGAATATAAGTGTGGAAGGAAATAATGCTAAATATTAGCATAGAAAATAATAATAGCATAATACTTTTATTAGTATCAATACCTGTACTTAAAAGTCAGAAGAGGAAGGATATATCATACAAAAATATTTAATTTATAAATTATTTTAAATAAATAGCTTTAAAAAAAGTTGCGTTTCATAAAAAAAATAGCGTTTAACTGTATTCATTTAATTTTATTGATCGAACATCCCTCACAATTGGACAGACATCATGGAAAGTGGATATCTGACTCAATGTACAAGTTTTCTAGTACTACTTTTTAGTACAATTTTCTAGTCCTTTTTAACACTCTAAACTATTTTTAAGCGTTTAAGAACATATTAAACATAAAAATGCTAACCGGCTTGACCTACAGGCGGAGCTAAATATAAGTTAGGTACAAATTTCACCGACAAAAATTAAACCAAGATTAGAGATAAACCCAATTTCACCACTAAGGATGAGCTAAACCTTTTGTAAAAATTCTAATATACACGAATGGGGACACGCATATATATACATAAGAGATTAAAAAATGGCGAAAACAAAATCACAGACCTTCAGTATGTTAAAAAAAGCCAACAGTTCCATAGTCTGATTTTTATCATGCATCAATACTTCACAGGACGTTATATACTTACTACTTTTCGTCCATTATATATCTAAATGACGTAAAATTTGATTTATAAAAAAAATCCGCCAAGTTATTTATTTCTCTCCCCGATTTCATGTAAAAATCTTGCTGTAAAAAAGTTATGACATAATATTAATTTATTTTTTTTTATTTTTATTTTTACGAGCAAACCTTGCAATAATAAAGTAATTGTTGTGACAAGAATTTGATTGAGATTTTTTTATTATTATTATTGGCAACTGCCTTAACGAAAAATGTTTTTTCCTGTCATTGTTCAATAAGAGCGGTTTTTTTATCAAAGCCATGTTAAGGTGGTGAAGAGAAAATTATTCCAATATCAGAAGGTTTTTCTTTTGAAATAATTTTACTTTAGAAGTTAAAATATTACTATACAAATATTTACAATACCAGACAATCTGGTATTTCCACTACTATTCAATAAATATAACATTCCAAGATGCCAGGTAAAAATCATGTATTTTACCCTTTTTTTTTTTTTTGGTTTGTTGTCAAAAACTTTTTCTGATATCTATGAATAAATTACTCCTTGCACCAACATAAAATTTTGTTGTCAGTGGCACAGCCAAGGGGGTGGTTTTGGGGTTAAAACCCCTCCCAGAGCTAAGAAAGATAACTATAATTGTCACTTATATGAATCAAAACCAAACTTAATATTTAAATGTTTTGGCGCATTTTGGAATCCGCCGCTCTTTTTAATTAGATTTCATTTAATAAAGTAATTCAATTAACTGGCGAACATTCTACTTAAAATTGTGAAAGAGCATATTACATGGATTAGTTAAGTAAAAATTCGTTATTTGAAATAAATCGCTTTTTTGAGACGCGTTATGCTAAAAAATTACAATTTCTTGTCACACAGATGCTCTTTGCGTTTAAGGAGGCTCAGGGGTTGAAAACTTTTAAAAAAAAAACGATTTTTTTATGATCTAGTTTGATTATTCAATTAATTCTTAACTCAATGAAAAAAACCGCATAAAAATATTTGTATTTTTAACGGAGTTATAAGCATTTATGTATGAACACATTCATAGTCGCACCCATAGAATTTCATTTTTAAATTTTGTCGATTAGCTTTGTAAAAATCACGAATTTCGTCAAGCGGGTTTGTAAAATTCGAGAATTTGGTCAATCGACTTCATGAAAATCGTGAATTCTGTGGATCAACCGCGAAAAAATCGCAAAATTCGTCGATCAGGCACGGAAAAATTCCAAATTTCATCGATCTTGTGATGAAAAATCGTGAGTTTCGTCGATAATGTGGAGGAAAATCGCAAATTTCGTCGATCATGCAAAGAAAAATCGCAAGATTCATGGATTGGCTTCGTAAACATCGCTAAATGCATTGATCGGCTTAGAAAAAATCGCAAATTTCATCGACTAGGTTCATAAAATTCGCGACTTTCCTTGATCAACTTCGTAAAAATAGGAAATTTGGTTGTTCAGGTTCAGAAATATCACGAAATTTCGTTGATTAGGGGCCGAAAAATCAAAAATATCATCGATTAGGCACCGAAAATTAAAAATTTCCTTGATCTGGTGTGAAAAAAAATAGATAATTTCATCTATCATGTGAAGAAAAATCGCAGACTTTCGCTATCAGCATCTAAGAATTGCGAATTTTGCCGATTTGTTTAGTAAAAAGCACAAATTTGGAAAGTAAATTTGAGTAATGTCACACTAATTAATTTCATAATTCCTAAAATTTCATGTTTTTCTAACTATACCAATCAAAATTTGTGTAAAAAGGATAAAACAACAATTATATATTTTTATCTTTTGTTTACTACCATTGATTAATGCAGGAATTTTTGTTTAAATAATTGCAAAAAGATGCATTTGTTCATAGTCTACATGTCATTGTTAAAATTTTGCTGTGTTTGTGTTTTTGAAAACTTATGGATTATAGAAAAAGGGGGAGGGAGTATATTCCAAATTTTGTGAGATTGCCAGGTAAAAGCTCTGTACTGTATTTTATTTTGGTTTATTGCCAGTAATTTTTTCCTCTAGTTTATGAATACAAATTACTCCTTGAACTGATATAAAACTTTCTGGTGCAAGAAAATTTATTGAAGGAAATATTCAGGTATATTGTGAAATAAACAAAAAGTTTGTAGGGATAAAATCACTTATTGTTAAAGTTTTATCACTGTTTTAACGAAGAATAGGTTTGCATTAAGCATAACCAATCGAGCATACATCACTTCCTTACTCAAATTATTATTTTTAAATGCTGAATAAAAAATACTTGAATTTTCTTGCTAGTTTATTTCATTAAAAAAATTTTATTCCATGAAAAAAGTATCACTTAACTTCATCGATGAGCTTATATTGAGATGCTTTTCAATGTTTACATTCTAACATGCATTGCATGTAATACATTTTGTGTATTTCACAGGGTTGACTGTATTATACATTGTTGTAAGCATTCATTGCGATTTCTAGCCTATTATTATATTCAAATGACTGTTTTTAAAATGTAAATAAACCCAGAAGTCTGTATCATTCTATTTGCACAATGTTTATCCCAAGTTATACAGATTTCAGCAACTTTACATTTTTTAAATACTGTTTGCTTCATACTTAGTGTCTGAAATGTTGTATTAAAATGGTTTCACATAGATAAATAATATTTTTATGATGCTTTTAGTGATCTATTAACAATTGAAATTTTTACTAGATTCGTTAATTTGGTTTTAGTTCAGAGAATCGAATAATGCTTAAATATGTACACATAAGTACTTTTCATAAATTATTTTTAAATGCAAGGTACAAAATACATGAATTTTCTTACATCTTTGTTTATTTCATTAAAAAATTTGAAAAAGAAGTATGACATAACCTCAACTATAAGTTGAAATGTTAGGACATTTTTCAATGTTTACAATCTAACAAACATTAAATATAATATATTTTGCGGATTTTACAGTGTTGACTGTATTATACATTATTTTAAGCATTCATTATGAATTCTACTCCATTATTGCATTCCAATTACTGCTTTTAAAATGTAAACAATATCCAGAACAGAAGTCTGCAGCATTCTATTTGCAAAATTCTTCATCTCAAGCTACACATATTTTAGCAACGCTGAAATTTCCCAAATTACGCTTGTTTTATGCTTAGCAACTGAAATGTTGTATAAAAAGGTTTCACATAGATAAATAATATTTTTTATGATGCTTTTTAGTGATCTATAGTGTTAACAATTAAAATTTTTACTAGATTTGTTAATTTGGTTTTAGAACTAAATCTGAATAATTCTTAAATATGTACACTATACACACAAATTCTTTTCATAAATTCTTGTGATGCTTTCTGAGTTGTTTATTTTATTTATAGCTGTTTAGTAAATCAAAGTTGGTTCTTAATGGATTAATTTATTTTACATGATTTATGAGAAAAAAATTAAAATTTTTCACGTAATCAATTTCAAAATATTTCGTACAATGTTAAATGTGTAAATTTCCATGATTTTCACGTTTTATGCTTAGTGACTGAAATGTTGGATAAAAGTATATTACTTTTGTTTCGAAAGTTAAGTCGCATAAGAATGGAAAGTTTCATATGAAATGAAAACATTTAATAAATAATAGAGTCCTTATTTTCTTTTCTTTGTTGGTTAAACATTTTCCTAATTGAAGTATGAAACTTATAGGGTGGACCGGGATAATTCCTGATCAAAAAGCACTAACATCTAAATATCTTTTTAATGTTTACAATTGATGTGACCAAATTTAGCATAGTTAATGATTTGCTATGAGTCTATTCAATAAAATATAGACTTTGAATAAAATATTATTTAAAGTTTGTTTAATAAAAAAATTTTGATGATCGGAAACTACCCTGGGAACATTGTAATTATTGATCACCCCGGGGCAATTACCAATCAGGACATTCTTTGTACAAATGATAAGTGCATTGATCAATTTAGAATATATATTTATTATCAATTTTAATATAAACATTGCTTTAATTATATGTTTATAGATATGTTATCAAGAAGAAATAAGCATACTTAATTTACTGTTTTTATTGATTTTGAAATTACATCCAAATTTCTTGGTAGAACTTTTTATAACATTTTAAAGCACTATATCATTAGACAGAAATTTCTTCACTCTTTCATATAATGCACTTGACTTTCCCATCTGCCTAATGTCCCTCCTTAAGGGCATTTTTTACCAAACCCTTCAAAAATGAAAAATCATCCGCACATCATAGATTATGAAATACTTTACAACACATTATTGAATACGTTAATACCTTTATTCATCTGCAATAATTTTATCTTTGTGTAGGGGGAAAACAGAAACAAGAACGAAAAGTCATGCGTGCAACATAGATTATGATGCAACTTCCAACATATTCTGAATGCTGTTAACCTACTATTTTCATCCATATGCAGTAATTTTCCCACCTTATGCAAAGAACAAAACATAACTAACAAGAACGAAGAGTCATGCATACTGCATCGATTATGATACATTTTCTGACTCATTCTGAATAGTGTAAATTTATTGTCATTCATGTACAATACTTTTACCATTCTGTGCAAAAAACAAAGCATAATTAACGAGAATAAAAATTTTTCCATTAAACATGTTTATGTACTTTCCATTTTATTCTGAATGCTTTAAACCTATCTGTTTCATCTTTGTACAGTAATCTTCCCATCCAAATTCCCCCCCCCCCTTGTTAGTTTATATATGTTTTGTACAAACAGCAAAACATAAACTAACAAGAATGAAAAGTTACACATACAGTATAGATTATGAAACACTTTCCAACACATTTTCATTATTGTAAGCCTATCATTTTAATCCATTCGCAGTAATTTTACCACTCTATATAAAGAATAAATCATAATCAACAAGAAAGAAAAACCTGTGTGCAACATAGATTATGAAACACTTTCCAGCATATTCTGAATATTGTAACGGATATAGTCTTTCTTAATCAATCTGCAATATTACCAACCTATACCAAGGTTGAAACATAATTAACAAGAATCATGCACGCAGCATAGATTATGAAATACTTTCCAGCACATTCTGAATATTGTATTCCTGATCATTTTAATCCATCTGCAGTATATGTATTATCATGTGTAACGAATAAACATAGTTAACTAGAATGAGAAATGAGAAATACAGCATAGATTATGAAATCCTTTCTTAGAAATACGATGCTGAATGTACATTACTTTCTTATCTTATACTAACATACTTTACTACAGAGTTGTTTATAACGAAATCAAGTAGCACCGCATGTATTAATAATAAAATATGAAATATCTTTTTTTAAGTAGATGGGGGAGGGGTAATTAAAGGTGATCAGAAATTATGAATATGAATTCTTTGCATTTGTCTTTAATTTTTTGTTTAACCTAAAAAAATCACTGATATCAGTACAAAAAACCCTGAACGTATTAAAAGCTTGTGACGCAGCACTTTATCTTATATATCTAAGAATTTTAAAATTGGGACTTAAAACTAATGATATCAAAATTTATGTGACGCTATGCTATTAATTAATATATACATATATTAAAATTTATTCATTAAGGTTTTATCAATGGCATCTTTCATAAATTCAAAATATGAATCTTAAAAGATATGATATCAAAATTTAAGTGACGCCTTGACGAGGCTTTAAACAATGTTATAAAATTTCATTTATCTATTTATTGTTTCAATACATTTTCATATCTAAAGAATACTTTTCATTTTCCAATACACTGTTAAATACATCACTTTCACTGAATATATATAATGCACTGAAATGTATTTATTTGAATAAATAGATTTATCTTTTGGGCTACTCTATCCAAAATCAAAAGTAACATTTGAATAAATATTTTTTTCGTCATTGTATCCAAAGTAATTTAAATAGATGCAAATAGATACAATGACGCAAAAACTATTTATTCAAATGTTATTTTTGATTTTGGATAGCGTAGCGTAAGTGCAATGTACACTTAGTCTTTGGCTTTAACATATAACGGCCCTTCGAAGTCGATACCAGTAACTTCAAACGGTTTAGATTCATGGATTCTATTAAGTGGTAAAGGAGCTATCGTTTGGCTGTCAGGTTTAGCTTTAAATTTTTTACAAATTAGACACTTATTTAGAACAGATTTTACCGTTTGGCGACCTTTAAAGATCCAATAATTTTCACGTATCTGAGTCGATGTGTCTGAAACTTCGGAATGCAACAATTTTTCATGCTCTCTTATAATTAAAAGTTGGGTAAATCTTCCTTTGCCGGGTAATAATTTAGGATGTTTTTCGTAAAATTGAAAATTTGATTGCTGCAGTCTACCAGCAAGGCAGATTATTCCACTTTCAGTCAAAAAAGGATTTAAAGAATTCAGTCTTGAGTCGCTTTTGATGCATCTCCCTGCCTTAAGAAGACAATATTCATGTTTAAACTCGGTCTGTTGAATATATCGTTCCAATCGTATTATCGTTTCTGACGTACATCGAAACGTCAAATGTTAAAAAAAATACAATAACAAATTTTAATAATTTGACGTGTTTCGATTGAATTTACTCAATCATCATCAGAAAAACAAGATATACAAATAAACACAAAGATTGAAAATGACAATAAAATATTATAAATGAAATTTTAAAAATAAATAAAAATCAAATGCGTTATATTTTAATTATTTTTCACGTTGCTTTATTTTTAAATTATCTAACAATTCAATCCAAATATTTGGTATTTGAAATGACAAGAAATCATTGCATACCATTGAGCTTCTGACATTTTGTTTCATGAAAGTAGATTAATTTATAGGTCAGATTTTTACTAGCAACTTTTTATTAGAGAGTCTATTGAAATTTACATTAGAAGCTCGATGGTCTGGAATGATTCCTTGTCATTTCAAATCCCAAATATTTGGGTTGAATTGTTAGATAATTTAAAAATAAAGCAACGTGAAACATAATGAAAATATAACGCGCGTGACTTTTATTTTTTAAATTTCATTTATAATAGTTTATTGTGATTTTCCGTCTTTGTGTCTTTTTGTATATATATATTTTTTATGATGATTGAGTGAATTCAATCGACACATGTCAAATTATTAAGATCTTTTAATGTATTTTATTAACATTTTACGTAATTTTTAGCAATAAGCTTAATGGTTGGTCAAATATTCCGGGTCTCCTTTCCTCTTACCCTGTGCGTATAATATATATTTGCAATTTAAGGTACAAAACTATCCTATAGTCATTTTATCATACGCAATTAAGCCAAAAACAAGCATGAATGTCGTCTGTGTAAATATTTGCCATTGCATTACACCTAAATATATAAAAAACTAAAATAAATATTCCAGAGGAAATACAGCCTATACATAAATATATATATATATATATATAATCATAATGAAACGAATTTATGATCTGAATTTGTGAAACGATTTTATGAAACGCCTGATTAAATGACTAATTTTGTTTTACAGCATTTTTTCCAAAAATACATAATATTGTCAGGTTAAATTAACACTAAATATCCATATTGATATGCACAAAATATGTCTAATAATTAAATACATTATAATTTTAAATTTTGATTTAGTTTTTGAATTATTATTTTTATTATTTTAATTTTATTTCAATAATGGTGGAAAAACAATGACTTCACTTTTGTCTAAAGAAGGAGACGTAAGGAAAAAATATAGGGATTATTTTATTTTTTGCTTTGGTTTTTTTCCTTTAGTTTTGATGTATAATTCAAATTATCTTCAATCAATAGTGAAGATAATATTGGGATTAATAATAATAAAAATTAAGAAAGTAAACACATTTTTCAAAATTCAATTGTCAGAAATAATTACCTTTTTAAAAATAAAGATCGTTTGTCATTTTAAGATTTGCCACAATTCATATTGGTATGAAAAAAATCCATTTTTCTGGGGGTAGAAGAGGAAAAAAACTAAATTGTTGGATTTTTTTTTTTTTTTTTTTTTTTTTTTTTTTTTTTTTTGTTATTGTAGAGAAGTTGAAAAGTGAAATTATTAAAAACAAAAGGAATTTTTCAAAATAAGAATTTAATGATTATTTGAAGAGAGCTGAAAATCGGCAAAATTACAAAATATTTACACGTAATATTGAAAAGAGTTCGAAAACCTTAAAATAATTAAAAATAGTACAATTTTATAATTGCGTCACATGTAAAATGTATAACTATCAATTATCACCATACTTTAAAAATCTGAAATAATTAAATTGTTACAGGAGAAAATGTTTTAATGGTGAAGATTAGGTCATATTTTTAAAGCTAGATTAATATTCGCAAACACTTTTAATCTTGAAGGAGAAAATGAAATAATTATTCCATTATAAATGCATTTAATACTGAATCTAAGGTGATATATTAAAAAAATACACTTAGAACTATTTTTATTCCCACGAATTTTAATGTTACGTGACTTGCTATAAAAGTAATGAGAACAGCAAACTTTCTTATGCATTATTACATCACTTGAGGCGTAATAAATATAGGTAAATGTAAGCACAAAATACTTTTGATTTATTTTGTAGAGATGAGGCATACATTCCGAAGCCAATCCGACTAATTTATATATTTTTTAGAAATTCAGGTAATGGCATGATTGGGATTAAATTTTTCCATGTATCTAATTTATGAATTACCGTTTATTATAAGACAATTAATGCGTGCCATTAAACAATGGTAAAAAAATAGTAATATTTTTTAGAGAAACAAATTTAAATGTTTCAAATGTTTCATTTTTCCTTGATGGAATTAATCGAATTGATTTCTGCGCGCTTCAAGTTATGTTCGATAATTACATATTAGAAAATTATGATATTTTTAATAATTAAAATAAACAATAAACATTGTAAAAAGAACCAAAAATATGCACGATGGTGTATTAAAATCGAGAAAATAATTCATGAAAATATCTATAACTTGATAACAGCATAAAATGTAAGCGTAATGTGATTCTGAAAGCTGTTTGCAAGCATACACAGTCTTTTTAGTCGCTAACATAAAGTAAGAATAAAGATCCTAGCGTCGTGATGTGGCAAAACGATAGTGATATTATTTAACCGAACATTTTTACACAAGCTTATTTTCATATGTAGAATTAGTCTTACTTATTAGTTCCGAAAGCAGACGTCAATGATTAAGACAACGATGTATGAGGCCAAGATAACTGAAAAATGCCACTTTCAAACATAAAAGCATGGCAACCTGATAGCCGCCTTAACAATAATAGTATTACTCAGTCTTCGAAAACTTGGTAATATATTGTAAACAGTTTATATTATTATAATTTTAGAGTCCACTAGTATATATATATATATATATATATATATATATATATATATATATAAATATGTAATGATTCGACGAGATCGATGTTCCATAACAATGTACAAATTCCAGTGGCACACCATCTATGAGGCAGAACAGATTACTACTACCAAGAATCAACAGTGGGACGAGCTGAGCAGTCGCTCCGGCAATTTGACCAGCAGTGGATGAGTTTATTGGGCTATTTCCCCATAAGAAAGTTCAATCAAGCAGTCTTTAAATTAATTTTATTAGAACTCATAAATAAGTTAAGTTCTTTCACGCAATCACCTTGGCACTCTCATCGAATAACTTCCACTTCACCAACTCCGTGATTAAGCTACATTCCACAATATTAGAATTTTGGGGAGAAAGAAGAAACAGCATCCTAATAATTTTTGAAAGTCAATCGCATTCTCGGGAAACAAGACATGGCTTCCGAGTAGTTTTTTAAGAAAAAATGCATTCTAATTCAGCGGAGCAATAAAACGCGCGTCTTGATAGTTTAAAGAAAAGGTGCATTCTACTCTCCTGAAAAGCCAAATGAAAAAATCATTTTCACGACAAAACTAGCGCCCTCCTACTCCGCGTCAATCATTTTAAAAATCCAATCAGGATGGACTCGAGCCTCTAACGGACAAAATGATCAATTCTAATTGGCCGTAATAGGCAGTCTATTGGCAAGAACTATATTTTTTCCTCGGAACACTAAGCCCTTTAGCAACGCGTAGTAACACTTGTCACGCGATGTTAAAAAATAAAAAATAAAATTAAAATCGCAGGAATATGCCAGAAAGTAAAAAGCTTACGAAATACTTCCCGCCTTTTTGAGAAGCAAGAAATAATTTATTAATAACTAAAGTAAGAAAAAGAATTTTAGCTGTTACAAGTTACGAAACTAAGATTGAAATATGTTCCACAAATTTAGAATTGAAGCTAAGAGAGAATAAAAAAAAAATGGCGCAATTTTTTTTTTTTTATTACAAATCCCCCCTCCCAGAAAGACGGGTGAAAAAGTAGGTCTGAGACCTGCAATTTCACAGAAAGGGAGATGATGCAGACTTAGCTCACGAAGTTGTTGATATAAGTAATAATAATTAGATACTGAATAAAAAAAAAATTTAAATTAATTTCTCTTTTTTATATAAATATAGAATTCAAATTTAAAAACACCAAGGTGATGCGTGGAATAACTTCAAATTTAAATACAATAAAATAGGCTTCAATACAAATACAAGATATAATCTTGTTTAAAGTACACATCAAAAAGTAATTTGAAAATATAAGCAATTACCCATAGTAATAACATAAAAATGAAACATAAAAATGAAAAACAATAACGTTAAATTCTTTTTTAACAATGTCAAATCTAGAAATCAATTTTTAAAAGTTTGTTTCAAAAATCCTCTTAAAGTCATATTTGGAATGGCATAGTTCATTACCTCATTTCAAGGATGTCTAATTCATTTAACTGTCCAAATTCATCAGCTAACATTATAATATTAGTTCAGTTTTTGTGTGAGTAAGTCCTTGAACATTCATAACAGTTCCATTTTGGAATCTTTGTGAAAATACTTTTATAATTGTATTTTTAATTAATAACACATTTTATAATATAGTAATAATAAAATTTAACAATGTAAATAATAAACAATATAATTAAGAAACATAATAAGGAAAAATATCAATAATAATAAATATCATAAGTGTAAGTAAATCTCATAATGGGTATAAGTAAATCTCTTAATAAGTAATAATAAATATCACAAAAGACATTCTTTAAATACTTAATCTCGTTTATCTCATCTCATATTTTTGGGATGAAATATAGAGAGAAGTGGAATAAAATAAAAAATGCAATCAACTATGAAATCATTTACTTAATCTGGTAATCCGAGTACAGGACTAAGTAGGAATATGTACAAAAAAAAATTAAAATATAATATGATAAATTAAAATAAAATAAAGATAAATAAAAATTTTGTTCATGTTTGAGAATGCACGTGACCTTTAAACTACTAAGATTCTTAAAAAGAAATATTAATAAATGATAAAAATAAAAAACAAGATCTATTCATGTCAAATAATTACGCAATAAATATTCTCTCGGTGTGATAAAACATTGCAAGATGCAAGTAGGAAAGAGAAAAAGAAACAAAATTATATTATAATTGACATGTACTTGGACTGGAATGCAGAAGCAAAGAAAGAGAGAAAGAAAAAAAAATATATTAAAATAAAGTGATAAAAATTTTGTTACTTGGCAAATAATTAATTTAATAATTGATAGATTAAATTTAATATTACAAATAGGTTCAGTTGAAAGAAAAAAAAAATATTCTAAGTAGAGTAATTCAGTACAGAATAAGAAATTTCCACTTTGTTCGTCTACGCCGGCATAAATAAACAAATATAAAAATTTCCAGACAAGTGACACTCTCGCTGCAGTCAAGAGATATCATTGCCATTCTGTGAGAATTACAGGATATTATCTGAATTAAAATATGAAAAGAAATTTACTGTTTAAGAGAAAAAATTATAAAATGATAAACTAGAGATATAGTTTAAGCTACAGTTTTTACCTGAGTTTGTTGTTGTTGATTAGGGGGTTGTTGCTCATGACTTAATTTACATTTATCAGGGGAATAATAAGGCCTTAATTTAGATACATGTACTATTTCTGAACTTTTGAACTGGTTTTGCCTATCAATTTCAAAATTTACTTCGGATAATTTGTTAAGAATTTTATAAGGGCCACTAAATACTTGTGACAACTTTCTAGTATTAGGGTACTGAAATTCTTCATAGATAACTAGATCTCCTATTTTAAATTTTGGTTCGATATAATCTTTATCATAATATCTTTTATTTTTTAAATGAAATTCATCAGTTCTTGTTTTAGCAATTTTAAGAGCTTCATGAACAGGGGGATAATAATTTTGTTGTAAGGGGGAGTCATAGGGTAATTGGCCAAAAAGCAAGTACGCAGGTGGAAATTTGGTAATAGAATGGGGTGTATTATTATATTCATTAATTACCTCAGTTAAAAGCTTAGTCCAGGGAATTTTAGAGGTAGTGGAGTTTACTTTACATTTTAATCTAGTTACTATTGTCTGATTTACTCTTTCACATTTCCCATTCGTTTGTGGATGATGGGCAGTGGTCAAACGTTGTTTAATATTATGATTTCGCAGGAATTTTTTGAATCTTGAAGAAGTAAAAGCAGCATTCCTGTCACTAAGTATTTTTTGAGGGGACTGTACACTTGAAATCTTACTAAAACAGAATAATTGTTGAGGGATTTTGATATTGAAAATTTGTTTCAGACAATTTGTATAAGTTTCTGTAGTGACACTTTTGGAAGGAAATGCCCAAACATATCTTGTGGCATGGTCTATTATAATATGGAGATATTTTTTTGTAGAATTATAATAATTGAACCCTCCTACAGTATCAACAGACAGACAGTCAAAAGGTTGATCTGTAGTGGGCATAGCTTGTAATAAGCCAAATTTTTTCTGTCTAGGTTTTTTATTTTTCTGGCAAATATCACAGTATTTAACAAAGTTAGTAATGTCTTGGGTCATATCTGGCCAATAATAGTTAGGAGAAATTAAATTTTGCATTTTTTGAACACCAGGGTGACCAAACTGTTCATGAGCAACATTAAGCAATTTTTTTCTTAGGGACATGGGAACTACCACTTTACGAAAACCTTTTCTTTTAACTATAATCAGTCCATTGTCATTAATATAATTTGATCCACACACATTTTCTTTTTCTTGCATCTCAATAATCTCTTTAACGTCAAGAAGAAAAGTAAGGGGCTTACAAAAATGAGAAATAGGGTTTCGGGACAACATGTCGGCTTCGACATTTGTAGATCCCTTTAAGTACTCTATTTTGTAATCGAACATACTTAACTTCAATGACCACCTAAATAATCGACCTCTTAAATGTTTGACATTTTTTAACCAAACAAGAGATGCATGATCAGTATGGATGGTAAATTGTACACCGTGAAAGTAATGATAAAATTTATCTAAAGTATCAATGATAGCAAGACACTCTAGTTCGGTAATGAAATAATTTTTCTCATAACTTCTCAATCCTCTAGAAAAAAAAGCAATTGGATGTAAAAAGTTATTATGGTCGGGTTGTTTAAGAACTGCACCTACCGCTACCTGAGAAGCGTCAACAAACATGTGTAGGGGTAATTTTGGGTCATAAATCTTTAAAATTGGTTTAGCAATGAGGGCATCTTTTAATTTTTGAAAAGAGTTTTGACATTCAGTATTCCATTCCCAAATAGTATCTTTCTTAAGTAATTTATTTAGGGGGTGTCTAATTTCAGCATATTTGTCAATAAATTTATGATACACATTTATAGAACCAAGAAATCTTTGTAATTCTTTAGTGTTAGTAGGAGGTTTTAATTTTTTAATCGTTTCTATATTAGTATTAGCTGGAGTTAAAGTTCCATTTTGGATTTCATACCCTAGAAAATTGATTTGTTTTTGAGCAAAAGTACATTTAGATAATTTTAATTTAATATTCTCTATTCGGCATAAATCAAAAATTTGGATGAGATGCTGTATATGTTCATCTATTGATTTAGAAAAAATAATTATATCATCAAAATAATAACAAGCAAAGTCTATTTTATATTTTGTAAGAATTCTTCTAATTGTCCTGTTGAAAATTGGGGGGCCTACCTTTACACCAAAGGGGAGAACATTCCATTCCCAGAGCCCACAATTACTAGTAAAGGCTAACTTTTCGGAATCGGCTGGGTGAATAGGTATGTGCCAATAGCCTGAGGCTAAATCTAGTGTAGAGAAATATTGGGCACCACTTAATTTGTCTAAAATTTCATCTATTCGGGGTAAAGGTTCAGCGTCATTTTTCATGATAGAATTTAATTTTCGGTAGTCAACACACATTCGGGTTTTTTTACCTTCATCTCGTTTATTTACTAACGTAACTGGAGAAGAGTATGGGCTATAACTTTCTTTAATTAACCCAGCAGCTAATAATGATTGGATTTGCTGAGATATTTCTTTTTCATCAGCAGTGGATGTACGATAAGGCCTCAAAGATATTGGTAGGTCAGATTTAAGATAAATACGCTGAGGTTCAATATTAATTCTCCCTACATCATATTTATTTTTTGCAAAAATATCTAAATAATCCCTTAAAAGTTCCCTTACATTTTTATTTTGAATAGCATTCAGATCCCCCAATAGATTATAATCATCATTATTAGTTCGCGACAAGGATTGAGGAGTTATGGTATTTCCATAATCGGGTTGCACAGTAGTATCATTTTTTATAATATCAAAATGAAGCAATTCTAAGTTATCACTGGATATGTTGACATATGGGTTTAACGAAATATTGTCTTGTAACACCTGGCTTTTTGCACAATCAATTTTCAATTTAAATTTGGCACAATCAGGTAAACCTAAAATAGCATAGTCCAAATCAAGTTGACTTACTAAAAAATTAACATATCTCTTTATATTACCAAATTTAATACATAATCGACAAGATTTATTAATTGTAAGAGTTCCTTGTGCCTGTCTGATAGTAATAGGGGTAACATTACGTAAATTACCATTTAAATATCGAACAAATTTGAGGGGTAAAATTGAGACAGTTGATCCACTATCCACCACACAATACACTTTGTTATTGCCCACATATCCAGGGATAAATAATTGTCAGACATTATTAGTAGGGGGTGGTTGAATATGAGCAGGAGTTTGAGCTTGACAGGAATTTGTGTTAAATATACAACTCCTCTCCCAATGATATGCATTTTCTATGCCTCTGTTTAAACATACTCTGCACGGACGACCAAGGTAATTGTTTTGATAATGAGTTGCAGGCATTCTAGGAGTGAAAAACCTAGGATTAAAATTTTGGGATGGATTGTTTGGAGTAGGTCGAGTCCAATGTCTGGGCTGAGGATTGGGATTGTGCATTGGTCTAGTTTGTTGAAAATTTCTATTGCCGTTATTAGAGGTATGATTTGGAATCGCTGCTAATTGTTTAGCAATGCGAAACCATTCACGAGTATTGGAAGGAGGGTTAACCATCAAACAATTTTGATACTCCGGCTGAAGGCCATCAATTAATCCCTGTATAATTAAATTTTCCTCAAGCTGAAGTTGCCTTCCAATCTCAACTTTCTTTCTAAAATAAGAATCCAAATCACTTAGATCATTTAACTTTAAGGAAGTAAATTCAGAAAATTTTGGAACTCTAACTTGAATGAATTTTTCACTTAAAATCTCGACAATTTCTTCATAAGTAGCACAATCCAAACAATCATTTATATAAGTTTTTAGCGCTTCCCCCTTTAAATATTTTGAAATATTTTGGTGTTTCCACTCATTATCTTTCTTTTCTACCGAACATTCTCGATCAAAATGTTTAAACCATTTAAATATATCCATGCCCGACCCAAATTCAAAAGGGACAATATCAAGTTTATTTTCTGACATTTTTTCTTCTTTTACTAATCCTGACCTTAGTAACATGAAAGAAGGATAATTCATATGGAAAATATTTAAATGCTATACTTCAATTATTAAAATTCAATTACTATACTTCAAATACCTCAATAAATAATAATAAAAATAAATAAATAATAAATAAATAAGTAATAAAATAATAAATATCGGGTTTCCATACATGGGAAATAACAAATAATTTTAAAAACAAAAATACTTTTCTTTACGTATGGAAAATAAATTTTGCAACAGAGTATTTTTTTAACAACAAATTAATCCATCTTTCGATTTAAAAAAAAAAAAAAAAAAAAAAAAAAAAAAAAAAAAAAAAAAACACCTTTAAAACTAAATAAAATTTCTATGAGCAGAAAATTTTAATTAATTATAAATTAAGAACAAATTTATTTTTTAATATCTGTAATAAAAGAGAGAAAAAAAATCAAGAATTTAAACAAAGAAATTATCATTAAATTTCTTAATCAATAAAACAATAAAATAATAAATAATAACTTACAGACATGTTCGATGTGGCCTTGTTCAAATACCTAAATTTATTAAAATAAACAAAAAATAAAGCACTTCGTAGATACGACTCACAGGTGCAAATTTCAATTATCTTGTACTACTGATGGAATCTACCGTAGTTTCGCAACCATACAGCAGGTGTTCATTTATTATGAAATGAAAATTTATCAAAATATTTATGCACTTTTACCTAGAAAATACAGTAAATAAATAAATAAAAGAAAATGATGTTGAATTGATTTCATGCAGGTGATCTTTTGTAATTTTTATTTTGCATATCTCACAGTTTGGTTGCATATCTCACAGTTGAAAAGTTTCTCACTAGAATGCGAGGTATATTTCACAATTAAAATATTTGTAGATGTAGATACCACACATAATTACAAACAAAACTTTATAAGACGATCTTTTTTCACAGATTGATTCATGTCGGTTCAAGATGAGTAATAAACAAAGGCCGAAGTTCCAGCAATTAGTTTCAAGCTCGGCGAAAATGGCACGTGCACACACAGCGTTGCGAAGAATTCTCTAGAGACGTATGCAGGTTCATTTAAGAAATCCTGCCGGCTAATATGTAATGATTCGACGAGATCGATGTTCCATAACAATGTACAAATTCCAGTGGCACACCATCTATGAGGCAGAACAGATTACTACTACCAAGAATCAACAGTGGGACGAGCTGAGCAGTCGCTCCGGCAATTTGACCAGCAGTGGATGAGTTTATTGGGCTATTTCCCCATAAGAAAGTTCAATCAAGCAGTCTTTAAATTAATTTTATTAGAACTCATAAATAAGTTAAGTTCTTTCACGCAATCACCTTGGCACTCTCATCGAATAACTTCCACTTCACCAACTCCGTGATTAAGCTACATTCCACAATATTAGAATTTTGGGGAGAAAGAAGAAACAGCATCCTAATAATTTTTGAAAGTCAATCGCATTCTCGGGAAACAAGACATGGCTTCCGAGTAGTTTTTTAAGAAAAAATGCATTCTAATTCAGCGGAGCAATAAAACGCGCGTCTTGATAGTTTAAAGAAAAGGTGCATTCTACTCTCCTGAAAAGCCAAATGAAAAAATCATTTTCACGACGAAACTAGCGCCCTCCTACTCCGCGTCAATCATTTTAAAAATCCAATCAGGATGGACTCGAGCCTCTAACGGACAAAATGATCAATTCTAATTGGCCGTAATAGGCGGTCTATTGGCAAGAACTATATTTTTTCCTCCGAACACTAAGCCCTTTAGCAACGCGTAGTAACACTTGTCACGCGATGTTAAAAAATAAAAAATTAAATTAAAATCGCAGGAATATGCCAGAAAGTAAAAAGCTTACGAAATACTTCCCGCCTTTTTGAGAAGCAAGAAATAATTTATTAATAACTAAAGTAAGAAAAAGAATTTTAGCTGTTACAAGTTACGAAACTAAGATTGAAATATGTTCCACAAATTTAGAATTGAAGCTAAGAGAGAATAAAAAAAAAATGGCGCAATTTTTTTTTTATTACATATATATATATATATATATACATAATATGAGTTAATTTTTTGGTTATTTATTTTAATAGTTTATATATCACTGTTTTCAATTATAAATTTATGGTATGTGATTAGAGCTGATATTCTTATCTTATTTAAATATATGTATATATATGTGTGTGTGTGTACATATATGCATATTAATTATATATTTTTTCATTTAAAATTCTTCATATTGTACAGTTACATTTTATAAGTATATATTTACTGATTTGTTTATAGTTTTATTTTAAATGTCTATCGATATTTTTCTTGTGTTTCATAAAACATATATTAAAAAAAGTATCACTATCAAGAAAACGTAATAAGAAAACTATAAATAATACAGATTTTTAAATTAATACATCTTTATTCGTGTGACTGAATTTAAAATTTCCAATTTTAATGGGCATTGTCATACAAGTACTTCAATTTTAGAACTGTAATTAAAGTTCAGATCAAATATCTCACAGTTCAATAAAGCAAAACTTGCTCTTTTGAATCTTTAGTAATGCATCGTGTACTCTTTTGTTAAAAATTATCCTTCTGGTAATAAAATCGAGCAATTCGATATTTCATTTTATGCCACATTTGGTATCATTTCATTTGATAAAACAAAATTAAAAAGCCTTTTAGCAAACATCAAATTAACCTTTCTGCTTCATAACTTCCAAGTTATTTAATTTATCCGCGGTTAAAAATAAAAAGGAATAAAGATAAATTTCAAATGTAAGCTAGCATAAATTATCAAAGAATTACATACAATTTTAAATAATGCAGCAACCAAGATTAAGAATGGTTTTATTCTTCTAATATCGGCTTTCAAAAGACAATCAAATGTAGAAAATTATAAACCTGTAAAAAAAAACTGGTAACGGCTCAATTTTTTGCAATCACAATGATATTTGTTGCAATGGCATTTGTTACGATGACATTTGTTGAAAAAAAAAGTAAAATGTATTTCAAGATCCTTTTTTCCTTAACAATTGTTGTGTTGAATCTGACGCATTAAAGTTTATTTGTAATGACGTGGCATAAAAGGTCTATAGAATAAACCAATTGATAATTTCAAAGCTTGGAACTATTTTTGGAATTGTCATTTGCAGTACATTGCACTGATATAGTGAATATGTTTCATATTAAAAGACCACTTTTATCCGTAAGCAGTTTGAATTAAACTGTATCTTTTAAAGAACCTTTTTAACCAGTCTAATATTATTTAGTTGATTTATTTTTTAAGAAAAGGTCTTTAAAAAAATATTTAAAAAATCTATATATCTGTATCTAATTTTTCAACTGTAAAATATTTTTTTTTACATATATTCCAAAATATTATAATGGTTATAATATTTTTAGATCTATTTTTGCTTCTTCCATTTCTAATATTTTTTACACATCAATTAAATTACATATTTAGAGTTGAGAATTATATATTTTGATTATCACATTGGTTATGCGATGAAAGATCGAGAGAAAACAGAAGCAGAATTTTAGGAATTACATAATAATAAAACAGACTATAAATCATTCGAAAGGAAAGAATTCATTTTGTGTATGACTGAATGAGTATTTTATGTATTCGTGTGTGTTTGCTTTCTGGTAAATACTTATTTTGAAGCAATCGCAATATTTAGATTAGAAATTTCGTTATTTCTTACAAAAACGCTTTTCGTTTTACACCCAAATGCTTATTTCCTATAAATATTTGTTCTTTGATGCACTTTGAAAAATATATTTTGAAATCTCAAATACTTCTTATTCCTGAAATGGAAAATAATAAAGGTGCTTTTTTGCACTGTAATATTAAAATCAATTTTTATCCTATAAAAAAATATGCATACAAAATTTGCGGTTTGTTGCTTTTTTAGAAAAAGTTTATAGATGTTGGAAAGAATATTATATTTTATATGAAAAGTCCTTTGGTTTTCTGTGATAAAACTATGTGAAGAGGTATAATTTATGAAAGAAACTTAAATTTCCCATATGATGTATGTTGGAAATTGTAATAAATTAGTATATGAATCTTTCAGTCTTTAGATTATTAGAAATATTCTACTTAAAATTGAGAACTTCCATTTATCCATTTTTTCAAGTAGATTTTCTTCAAAAATGAGTAAATGATATTTTCAAATAATGAGTGAGAATCCGGATTTTAAAGTAAGCTGTTCAATAAATATTAGAATAATCTTGTAAGTTAGCAGCAGACATTAATTAGTGAATGTGTTTGCTATAATGAATGTTATAGCAAGAGGTATATACATAAGTTTTTCATTTGAAATTTACGAACAGCACCTTGACGAAATAAATATAAAGATCCTTCGGTGAATTTAGTACTTATGTATTCATTCATATAAACTTAATTGCATTTCACTGCATCACCTTCAATTTGATTTATTGCAATTGATTTATTGAAAAAGATACCAGAAATAAGAAGCTTGATAGATTTTTACACTAGCATTAATTGTTAAAAAACGACTACATGCGTTTTTTAAATTTAAAAATTACGTAAATAAATAAAGAAAGAAATAAAGAAGAAAAAAAATAAGAAGAAAAGAAGCTGAATTTTACACATTTCAGAACAATAAAACAAACTCTAAGTCATTCGAATGGAAAAAAAGGTTCATTTTACTTATGACTGAATATTTTATGTATATTTATGTATATTTATGAATATTTTATGTATTCGTATGTGGTTGCTTTCTGGTAAATACTTGTTGTGAAACATCCAGATTTTTTAGATTAGAAATCTCGTTATTTGCCACAAAAATTCTTTCCATTTTACACCCTTATATTTATTTCCGATAAAAATTTGTTCTTACACGCATTTTGAAAAATATCTTTGAAAATCTCAAATATTTGTTATTCCTGAAATGGAAAATAATAAAAGCACATTTTTTGCGCTGTAGTTTGTTTATTCTGATGAAAAATGCGTATACAATATTTGCCATTTTGTACTTTTTGATAAAGCGTTTGTAGATACTGAAAAAATATTTTATATGAAAATTTTACAGATTTTTCGTGCAAAATATATCATAAGAACTAGAATTGATAAAAGAAGATTCAATTTGTGATGCGAAATATGCTGAAAAATACAATAACTTAGTTTATTTATCATCCAGTAATACATAATTTAAAATATTCTACTTTAAAATAAAAACTTCAATTTTTTTGTAATTAGAATTGCTTCAAAAATAGGATTCAAATATTTAAATTTCGATGCACAGATTTATTTCTGTATATACATCAAATTGGTATAGCAATTACAGGTGATTTCATGGATATGAAATGTTCATGATATAATGTATATATATTCCAATATATTATAATGGTTATGATATTTTAAGATATATTTTTATAGGATATAACTTTAATAATTTTTAGACATCAATTTAAACGAAATATAAATTTTAAATTACTTAATTACATTAGTTATGCGATGGAAAAAAAATGAATCTAAGTTTTAACCATTACAGAACGATAAAATAGACTATAAATCATTTGAAGGGAAAAAATTCCTTTTACGCATGACTGAATGAATATTTTATATATTCGTATGAGGTTGCTTTCTGGCAAATACTTGTTTTGAAATATTCAGATATTTTTAGATAAGAAATCACGCTATTTTCTTCGAAAATGCTTTTCATTTAAAACGCTAACATTTATTTCCAATAAATATTTGTTCTTACACGCACTTGGAAAAATAATTTTGAAATCTGAAATATTTTTTTTTCCTGGAATGGAAAATAATAAGAGCACTTTTTTTGCACTGTAGCATTAAAACCAATTTTTATTCTGGTGAAAAACATGTATGCAATATTTGCCGTTTTTTTACTCTTTCATAAAGCGGTTGCAGATATTGAACAAAATATATATATGAAAATTTTATATTTATGATTGTATTTTTGAACTTCAGTGTTATTTTGGTAGCATTTAGCGCTCCGTTCTCAGTGTTAAGAATGACGGTAATTTGCACAAATGTTTAAGAGAAAAGCTGATTCAAGTTAAAACATTCTTGTTCAACAGCAAAATACGGATAAATGAAAATAGGAAATAGAAACGAAAAAGTGAAAAAAGCAGAAAGAAATTAATAGTCGAACATTGTAAGAGATTATCATTAAAACTGTGCTAAGAGAGAAGTATATTGTATAATGCTCCCGTTAAGAAAAACTCAATTAACTCAAAAACAGTAGATTTCAGATGAGTGTGATCCAGTTATTTTTAAATTTATTATTTCCGATTTTGGAAAACGTTCAGCGGATCAGCTGGTAACACATATGCATACACAAGCACAGGAAGGCATAAGCATGTATCTATCTATTTCTCTCTATATACAGAGTGAGTCATAAATATCGAAACAATAGGCTATCTCCTTAAGTATTTCTTCTAGACCCATACTACCAATTGCAAAAATTTATATAGAAAAAGGTGAAATTTCTGATAAGATAAGCTGCAACTCCATAGAAGGGGGGGGGGCTATCTGAAAAAAAAAATTTTTTAGCAAAATTCCAAATTAGGAAATTATTTAATATCCATTCCTAAATTGAACAATCATTACATCTCCATATCTAAAAACTTCACAGAGATAATAAAATCCAAAATTCTCCAAAATTCCTGACTTACTCCACTTTAACATGCCTGTAAACGAAGAGTTATTGACTCATTTTCAAAGAAAATGCGGGATCGTCCAAAAATTATCCGTTATTATATGACGATTTAAGACCGCGCCTCTTATTTGGACACAATAAAGCATCATATTGGTTTAAATCAAAACTTGTTTTCAAAATATGTTGATCGTTAGCGTTGGATGTCAGCATGGATCGAAATATCAAAGTCCGGTCCTAAACCGACCCATAGGGAAAGAAGTTCTGCCGGGCATGGAAAAATGTTAAAATCATAATCCGGACCAGCCAATAAAAAAGTTCAAATCATAGCACAGCTCAGACGTGAATTTCTGCATAGATTTTTACTTCAGTGTAGTTGAAAATTGTTTCGCGTGGAGGAGTTCTGATCAAAAATACTTATTAAAGCTTTTCGTTTTTGTATTTATACTTTTTATTATTAAAGAAGCGCCAAAGGCTGTGATATATTTATTTTATCAATGAATCTCTGTTTAAGTGTAAATGTTTCACTTATTTTTTAATATCGCTAATTCATCTCCCGTGCGTTGAAACTTTGAAAAATGTAATACAATAAAACCTTCTAAGACGGAATCACGTAGGGAAGAAAAAATACGTAATAGACAAATGCCCTTCCTAGAAGGGTTAAATGAATTTTTTTTTCTTAGGTATTGTTGTATTTATTTTCCATGGATCAACAGACTTTCTGTTTAAGACAGAATTCCCTCATAGGTAGATTTTTTTCTCTGGTTTTATTGTGTTTATTATTTAGCATTTAAATATACTATTCTTTAAAAATAAATAAATAAATACATATTAAAAAATAAATAAAGTTTATATGTATATGTATATATAGATATATAGATATATAGATAGATAGATATAATAAAAGCGATTTTAAAATATATGTGGTTTTCGAAAAATTCTTATTGAACCAAATTTTACTTTTTTCATGCACGTATAAGGTCAGTCAGAGACAAGGATTTTAATACGAATTGCTCAAAACCGGGATTGAAAATTTCGCCAAAGCAGACCTAGGAAGGAGGAAGCAATCCCCTCCGGTATGAAAAATATATTAGACCCGGATAGGCGAGTCTTCAGAAAAAAGTAACATCTCGGTCCTGACCCGGCTTGAGCCCAGAATACAGGTTTTTTAACAGCCTCTCCAGGACGATAAAAAGCTGGAAGTTGTCAGTTAAATTATAAAAAAAGACATAATTAGCAAAGGAATTTTTTTAATAACTTTCAGACATTTAAACTTTACATTTCCTTTTTCTGCCGAAAGTATTTTATCCCGACTATTTCTTGTCTTTAAATTATTAAAAGTTAAGAATTGTTAAAGAAAAAAAGTACAAGCTTGAAACCTGTTATTTTTAATTATTTTACATTAGTTTTGTTTCGGGCAAAATTGAAAAATTATTTGCTTTTGAAAATATGGATTTTTTAAAGTTATATTATTTTTTTCAATAAATATTTTTAATAGTTCTAAAATTAATATTGAAAAAAAAAAGCCGAAACAAAACAAAAATCATATTTTCATCTTTAATTAAATGGAAGGAAATTGAAATCCAATAAATAATGTTGGGCGTTATAATGATTTTAAACTATCCCATTAGCTGTAATGAACAAAATAAAGCAATGAATAGATTTCATTATGTTTTTACTATGAAATCATACTTAGTACTTTAAACTTTTTAAAGTTTTAATGTAAAAAATTAAAGCACATATATATTTTTTTGTGTGTGTGTGTTTTCAACAATAGTGGAATTTTTATTAACTACAAGCTATTGCATTGCTATATTTTCAATGATTTTGAGGGCCATATGATTTACTGACAAAGAATAAAATACCAGTAGTTTTTTAATGAAAGGTAATATTAACAATTAAATAATATGTAATAAATATGATAATTTTATTGAAATCAAATTACGTTTTGTATTTTTACTTTCTTCTATCTTCAATAGAAGAAAGTATTGTAATCGAAAATTTTTCGACTTCCAGTTTTTGACGGATTTACACGTTTTAGGGGTCGGAGATTTTAAAAAACATGTTTTTACAAAATGTCTGTCTGTCCGTGTGTCTGTGTGTCTGTGTGTCTGTATGTCGCCATTCTACCATCAAAATGTGTATGAAATTATTCATAGAATTGAACCAATTTTTTGTGAGTATTTTTGGCTGTGGCAAGCAGGTCCACCTTCAGTTTTGAAATATTCCGCCGGAAGTGCGGCTGCAATCACGATTTTTGTGCCATTTTCAATACTGTACCGACCAAAAGTATATGAAGTTATGCATCGAATTGAACCAAATTTTTTGCGTATGTGTATGACTATGGGTAGTTGGTCCTCCCTGAATTAAAAATAAATAAATAAAAAACGTCGGAAGGGGACGCTGCAATCGCGATTTTTGTGCCATTTTCAGTATTGTACCAACCAAAAGTACATGAAGTTATGCATCGAATTGAACCAATTTTTTTGTGTATGTGTATGGCTATGGCTAGTTGGTCCTCCCTGAATTTGAAAAAAATTCCGCCGAAAGGGCGCGCTGCAACAGCCAATTTTATGCCATTTTCACAACTGCACCACCTAAAAGTGTATATAGTTAGTCCTAGAACCAAACTAAATTTTTTGTATATGATTATTTCTTGGTAAAGCAAGTAGGTCCTCCCTGAATTTGAAAAAGAAACCTGCCTATCATTCTATTGTCCATCGGCTCGTGTAGAGACAGAAATTCGTTTTTACTGCGATTAATTGATTGAAACAGAAATTTAAGATGAAAACCAAAGTTCGTATGGTATTGAATTAAAATTATTAAAACATTAAAATGAGTAACTATTTTTTTAATTAAAATGTACGTATCAGATAGAAGAAAGTTTTGGGGTTGGCACATCAAACTAGTTTTTTTTTTTTTTTTTTTTTTTTTTTTTTTTTTTTTTTTTTTATCATAAATCCATTATAAAAGAGTCCATTGGAATTTATACACCTAAAAGGTTCGTTTGCAATGATACGGTTTCTTTTATTATTCCAAAGTTCTGGTAAGAGTTCCTCGTGGAAAGCTTACATAACAGGAGTCACATTTGAAAATTTTTAGATAATGGTCAATATTATTTTTATGTATTCAATGAAATTTATGGTTTTGTTTCCATCTCATTGTCACGTGTCGTTTGTATAGACAGTGAGAAGATTTGGATTAAATTTGTATAAAATGATTATGGTTTATGTCAGAATTGAAACGAAAACCTGTCATAGTTATTTAAAAAATATATTTTGTAAAACCTTCTACACTAATATTAATTGTTTATTTAAATATTTACTTAAAATTCTGAAATTCTTAAAATATTGTTATTGTAAAAATCTGATGGATTTAATAACATTTTTACAAGTAATACTATTTATTTAATAAAACATTTTACACAAATAAATGGTGGGTTAAAGAAAATTCTCATTAGGATTACGTGGGGTAACTGGGTCACGATTTTAATTTGTGGTTAGCAAGAAATTCTGAAAAATCTGCTTCTTGATTTCAATATTCGATATTGATTATTTCAATTAAAGTTTGAATCTCTTAAGTAGTTTCACTCTATCAGATAGAAACTTATAAAATTCAATTTTAATGTCTAAAAATAATATATATATATATATATGAATTTTATTTTTCTTTCTCCATGTACAATTGCCCCATAAAAACGGATTTCTGGACCAGATAGGTCTGTGATCCACACATATTTGTGTTTTTTAATTATGGAGTATCAGGTCACGTTTGTAAATGTGTAAGCAACTCAAAAATATTATATCAGGCAATTCATGTTAATTATATTTCAACAAAAGAGCTTTGTAAGGGAAAGCTTTGTTGTCAAATTGTATAAAAGACAATTAAGTGTGAAATTATTACATTTACTTATATAAAAGATGTAAGACATAAGTGAGTTTTTTTGTATTTTAGTTTAGGTACCTAATACATATAAAAGTTACATTGGTATTTTACGGGGAAAAATAACAAGATAAATATTTGATCAAACGTAAGTATGTAAGTATTTCACGCTTTTTTATTTACCCCAATGAAGGTGCGAAATGTTCATTAAACTTGTGGAGAAGTAAGCATGTTTTTCTATCGGACAGAGCAATTTTTCTTTATAGCAATAATTTTCTAATTATTCCAATTTGTCTTCATTAAATTATTTTCATCTGTATCTGAAAAGTTCAAGAGTTGTATATCTTACTTAAGAAATTTGGTTTGATACCCCCAATATGCTTCTTTAAAATTTTATTACGTAATTTTTATAAAGTGATTATTATATAGTTAGCCAGACATGTGTCCCAGTTACACCATTCATGAAAAAATTATGAGGTAACAAGGGCACAGACCTTAGATTTGAAACATGGAGTAAATATGTATAGATACCGAATAATATTAATAAAGTTATAAGTCTAATCTTTCAATACAAAGAGAGTTTAATAAAAATGTTATAGTAGCTTAATAATAAGTGGAGGAAGCTACATCAAGTTTCAGTTGCTTTAAATAAAAGAAGCCAAAATTTTCGACAACTTATATCAATAAAGACACAGTCATTATTGGGTTCACATACGTTGTTTAAAGAAGTAGAGATTAGGGTGCATTATTCTTAAACACTAAATCTTAAAAGACATCACCGGTTTTTTAAAAAACAACCTATGGTCAATTTACCTCGTGGATCCAGTTACCACAGATTACCTTAGTTGTTAAAAGTATTGAAATGCTCTTAACTTTGTGAAGGATTACAATTAAATGATCTAATTCTGTTAATTAACACTAATTAAGGCATGCCCCAATTACCAGATCTGCAGAGTCAGCAAAAATAATCTGGATATACATTATAAATGGGGAAGTTTGTGACAGATGTCCTTACTTATTTATTCTTTAGTAATATTTATTTTTTATTTTCACAGTTGTTAAACATGGTGTTAACACTATGTCACGTTTTAAAAAAACTTATTAGACTTATCTGAAGGCTTTTTCGATCCTTTTGAACCGGATATTCGTTTTGGGGTACTGCCAAGTGATAAATCAGCCTTGAATTTTTATTTCTAAATGGTTTGTCCTGATGCTTCTAAATCTAAGACTTTACGACTTGCAGCAACATTTTGTACTAATAAAGTCAAAGCACGAGGTTGATCAACAATCCTAAGTTTTTTACGTTGATTATGTGCAACAGAAGAGATTCTTTTTATGATAAAAAAATCCCTCTTTTTAAAACACTACCAGAACATAAAAATAAATAACTCTAAATCAACTCTGAAGTAACTCTCTAAATTATGCGTAACTCTAAATTATGCGTAAACATCATTATATAGATAAATGCGTAAAAATAAATATATAGATAAGTCTAAATTATCCTTCAACGTAAACAACACGTAATAGAAACTCTCACATGCGTCTTCAATTTAAAACAGGAAAAAATAAAATAAAACTTCGAGCATTGAGATTTTGGCTTAAGTGCCTTTTTTTTTCTTATACTGCATATGTTGACTAGAATGGTACTGCTCGAAAACTAGAATCCCGGGAATCTAAATATAAATATGAAATTCACCCCAGGTGAAAGAGCATTCTGATATTGTAATAAAAATTAATAGATTTATTTTTTTATTATTATTCTGATAATGGGAAATTGTATAATAAATCGGAAATGTTTCAGATGAGCAAATATAATTATACACATACAAGCATATAAAATTTTACATCAACTACATTTTTTTCGTTACAAAAGATTAAACTGTTAAACATAAAAATTATAAATTTATTGAAATATATCCTCAATGAAAAATAATAATTATTTGAAGATCTCTGATATTTATCATATTTTTTCATGTAAATGTCTAAAAGTTAATAAAAAATTAATTAAAAAATTTAAGCTACTTCTTTCATGTTTTTTTCTTTAATGACATCTACAACAGTTTAGAAGATAATAACCAAATGATGTTTTAATTTGAAATAATAACTTTATATTATTCCTGTAATTTAGTTTCAATAATTAAGTTCATTTTTGTAATTGCTTGAAATAATTGCTAAAAAAGAAAAATTATAATAACAGTGCATTAAAAAAACCATTCTAAAAAGAAACTGGTAATTACAACCATATGTATGTACATATTTAATTACTGTATTTGAATTCTCTGACAAATCTTTATAATTAAGAAACAACAACTTTTGATTTTAATAACCAAATTAATTCAATCGTATAAAAAAAATTAAAAAGTAATAAGCCATTCAACATTTTACATTTTTTATGAGAGAAAATTGCATTAAAGAATGAAAAAGAAAAAGAAAAAGAAAAAACATTAAAACATTTTAAAATCTTTAGTAAATTAGAATAAGTAGTTCTAATTTGAAACAATTAAAAAAATACATCAGCTAACTTTTATAACTCATTATCTTAGAAAAAATAAATTACAGCATTTTATTAAAATTGTTAAATAAAAGACTTTTTTCGTTTAAATTCCTCAGATACTTTAATGGATAGAAAACATTTTTGAGTAAGCATTCACGTTTGTTTGAATTAACATTTATTTTAAAAAATAATCGAAGCATATGTGAGGACGTCCAGTTATAAGACGCTGGTGTTACAGTAATAATTTTCCTTTTATAAGTTATTATTTTATTCCTTTCTTTTTTTTAAGTATAATGAGATGCAATTTTACATATACAGTATTTCAACAACAACATTATAGAAATAAATTTGTAGAAAAAATAACGTCCAAATATTGTTAAATGGATAACATATATCCCATGGCCCTGAATGAATTAATTATCGTATTATTTCTGATTATATGCAGTTTACGTACTAGTTTGTATGTAATTGAATATCACAATCTGCAAGCATCTAAAAAAAATGTGTCAGCGATACGGTGAATTCAATAATAATATTACACGAAATTCTCAAAACATCTACATCATCATGTTATATCTAAGCACAACTGGATCAATGCTCTCTGTTCTGTTTCATTATTTGATACAAATAGATCGGGAAGGATAGAACAGATAGTCACCTCAAGGATGGAAATCTAAGATTAGCTCAATTTCAATCCATTTATTAAAACGCAATCGATCTTCCATGTCATATACTGATGGAAAGAAACGAAAAACTCAACATTAGAGGTTGATACCTAGGGTTACTATTATGTTTTCCTGCTCCCGATCCTCCATGTTTTCAAACTTTTGAATTCAGGAAATCACAATGGAAAGCCTACGAGTCAAACTCTAAAATTGGATTTTAGATGTTTTCCAATAAGATATGTCTAGATAAAGACCGGTTGCGATTTAATATTCGGATCTAAATTAACTAATATTACATTTTCATCCATAAACTTCATAAGGTGAATGTCTGTGCTGCCACCTCAATGTCTAAAACAAATTCTTGGCGATTAGGATTTTCTGGAAATTCCCCACTCTTTATTTATATGCATTCCCATGATTTTACCATGAAAGCATATAGATATATTCAAAACTAGCTGACCCGCCCGGCGTTGCCCGGGTCCGTTTTAGCAATATTAAAAGAACTTGAAATTTGTATGATTTTATCATTAACTGGAAGCATGCAGAAATGCATTTCTGAAATACGTCGCAGCTTACTTTGTGAAAAATCGGTTTTAAAAACAACAACTAATATTAAGCTCTAAAAATACTTAAAATGAGCAATGAGAAACGCGGGAGGGAACATGTATCCAACGATTGCGTTATTTTCGTGTTAAAGTGTTGATATTAACCCGTAAAAATCACTGTTAAATCACGTAACCAATTATTTTTTTCCCATAGAAATCCCAAGTGAAATATTTTGAATTTCAAACTAATTATATCACTCTTAAATCCGACTATATCATGAATGAAATCGATACACCATGATAAAAGATTGGTGTATAGTATTATAATTTCAGAGCCATTTAACAAAAGTGTATATTTTTAATCAAAGCATGCGTAATGTTGACTCTGTGGACAAATTCCTAACCGTAAACTTTTGTACCGTAACCATAATCTGTCTGTAACCTAACTGCGACTTAACAGTACCCTATCGTAACTTAAATATAACATAAATGTAACCTAGGCGTCATTTTATTGTAACCTATTCTTATTCTAACCATCGCATAAATGCAATTTAACTTTAACCTAACTTTAAATTAACCGTGATCTAACTGTAACCTAACGTGAAATTAAATAAAATCAAAGACTTACCGCAACGTAATTGCAACCCAAATGTTACCCAACCATTTATTGAGTTCGTGTCCATGGAAATTATTTTGTCTTGTTTGGATCTGGTTATGATTCATTAGAATATTTTCGAAGGGTTCAGATTTGGTTCGATTCAGGTTTCAGGTATTTTTTGAAATTCGATTTAAATGTTCGGGTCGGATTCATGTCCATGGAAATTATTTTGCCTTGCTCGGATCTAGTTATGTTTCTGTGAAATATTTTAGTCGGGAACAGATTTGGTTCAATTCAGATTTCGGCGTTTTCTTCAAATGGAATTTTTGGGTTCAGGTCTTCCTGCGTGTCCACGGAAATTATTCTGTCTAATTCGAATAAAGACATGCTTCACTGGAATATTTTTGTCACGTTCAGACTTGGTTTAATTCAGATTTCGGATTTTTCTTCAAATGTAATTTTTGGATTCGGGTTTTCTTGCGTGTTTACGGACAATATTCTGCCTTGTTCGAATAAATACATGCTTCACTGGAATATTTTTATCAAGTTCATTTCAGATTTCGAAATTTTTTTCAATGAAAATTTTTAGGTTCAGATTTGGTACATGTGCATGGAAATTTTGTTTTATTCGGATCCTGTTATGGTATTTTGGAATATTTTTGTCAGGTTCAGATTTGGTTCGATTCAAATTTCAGGTATTTTTTCAAATAGAATTTTTAGGTTCGAATCTCGTTCATGTCCACGGAAATTATTTTATCATACTCGAGTCTGGTTATGATTCTTTCTAATATTTTAATCGGATTCAGATGTGGTTTGAGTCAAATTTCAGGTTTTTTCAAATCGGATTTTTTAGGTTCGAGTCGGGTTTATGACCACGGAAATTATTTCGTCTTGCTCGGATCGGGTTATAGTTCTTTGGAATAGTTTTATCGGTTTTAGATTTGGTTCAATTCAGATTTCGGGTTTTTTTTTTCAAATGGTACTTTTGAGTTCGGGTCTTCTTGCGTGTTCATGAAAATTATTCTGTCTTGTTCGAATAAGGAGATGCTTCACTGGAATATTTTTGCCATGTTCAGATTTGGTTCAGTTCAGATTTCGCGATTTTTTCAAAGAAATTTTTCGGGTTCGGATTGTGTTCATGTCCATGGAAATATTTTGTCTTGTTCGGATCCAGTTGCAGTTCTTTGAAATAGTTTTGTCAGATTCAGATATGGTTCGATTCAAATTTAAGGTATTTTTTCGAATGGAAGTTTTAGGTTGGTATCGGGTTCATGTGCACGGAAATTATTTAGTCTTACTCTAATCTGGTTATGGTTCTTTCGAATATTTTGGTCGGATTTAGATGTGGTTTGGGTCAAATTTCAGAATTTTTCAAATGGAATTTTTTAGGTTTGAGTCGGGTTTATGACCACGGAAAGTATTTTGTCTTGCTGGGATCGGGTTATAGTTCTCTGGAATATTTTTATCGGTTTCAGATTTTGTTCGGGTCACATTTCGAGTTTTTTTAAGACAATATTTAAGTTCGGGTCAGGTTTCATGCCCACTAAAATTATTTTTCCTTATTTGGATCGGGTTATGCTTCATTTGAACATTTTTATGGGATTGAGATTTGGTTCGGGTCAGTTATCAAAGCCATAGTTTTTTTTCAAACAGAATTTTTAGGTTCGGGTCGGGTTTATACTCACGGAAATTTTGTCTATCACGGATCGGAGTGTGGTCTGTTTTTTTCTGGTTGGGATCGGTTTATGTGTTAATTAGTCTAAACATTAAGTTTATAATCAATTTTGCTACTATTCTTTTTATGGCTATTTCTGATAAATAATTTACTTTGCTGTTTGATAATTTACTATAGTGTATGAATCGTTTGCGGATTCGAACAATTGTACGCCAAACAGCTATGTTTTATTTTTTAAACCAAATTAAACCCATAATTTAATTTTAAATTGAATAGAATACATTTAAATTTTATCAATGATTAAAAAAAAATTCCTAGAAAAGTGTTGTGTGATTTTTTTTTTACAGCAACACAGCTAATGACTCATACATTTTAATGTTCGAAATGCCAAAGATTTGCGTACAACCACACAGTAAAAAGAAAATGAGTGGAAGTATAATGTCTTGGGCTGACGCCAAAAATATAACCCTAAAATCCGCTACATTAAGTCCAAATAAGCACCAACAAAACCATGTGCTTTGACACGCCGATCAATTCAAACTGGTTTAAACCCGTATTTCTTTGTTTTTTACCTTTTAAACTGTTATTGAATAGATGACTAAAATTTCGTTTAAAAAATAAAGTTTTGTGCCATTATTGACTGTAATACACGATCGGAATGCATAAAAGATACAAATATATCAATCATAGGCAAGAATTATGTGATTATTTTTATCATATGACTTTGAAATATCAATATAGAAGCAACATTTAAGATTTTGCTTGAAAAGTTAACATTCTTTCGTTAATGTCTTAAAATCGTCTGCACTCTGAAATCTAGATTTTAGACTAATATTTGTTATTTAAGTTTTCACGCATGATTTTAAAACAATGTTTTCATAAATATATTTTATAGATTGATATAGAATTATTAATATGTTGTTAAATCATAAACATTTTTCATCTACGTTATAAAGTATTAAAAAGAAAAGAAAAAAAGAAAACTTTTAGTAATACGTCAAATCAAATGTTTTCAATATTTTATTTAATTTTATTTTGACATTTAATTATTTCGAATTTATCAATTTCAATTATTTTAAAAGCAAACATTTTTTTAAAAATAAATAATATAATAAAAAAAAGACCATTTTAAAAAATTACTATTTCTTCGTAAAATATGCTTCAGCTGTAAATCATTTCTTTCAATTCGTCTTAATAATACAAAATCCCTTCCACATGCTTTTGTTTGGGACATTAAAATTTGAGCGATAAATGGTTTAATATTGCACCCTTTTTTCGGTTTACTTCACCACCACCTATCTTTTTCCTCCATGGTTTACAACCGCTGTGATAAAAAATCATCATTTAAAATGACAGTTTGCAAGTCTATGAATTTTAAAGGTCTATTTCAGCTTTTTTAATTATTTCTGCGAAAATTTTATGCAACCAACCAACCATAACTAAATGAAGGTAAAAAAAAAAAAAGAAAAAAGGCGATTTTTTATGAGAGTGATCTTTGGAATTTAATTAATTACTCAGTTAATAAATAGAATTTCGAAATTCTGAAGCTCAGGTGCATAAAGAGAGATTTGGGGCTACTCTCAAAAAATTTTTGAGCCTTGTATATGCTGTAGATTTTGCTAGCCATCGCAGACACACACACACACACACACAGACAGAGCGTTTTGTTCTTTTATTAATATAGATATATCTAAAATTTTATTCTACTGAAGATGAATTTGCTTTCAATTTCAAATAATGTGGGCAATATCATGTATGTGGGTGGAGGGGAGCAGAAAGGGATTTGGATACAGTTGTTATTAGGTGCTTTCGTGATTATGTAAATACGTAGCACCTATTGTTGTCGCTCAGTCCGTCCGTCTGTCCGTCTGTCTGTCCGTCTGTCTGTCCGTCTATCTGTCCTGCCATCTGTCCGTCTGTCCGCACATAACGATGCAAAAACTACCCAACTGAATCATTTGAAATTTAAAATACATAATTATAACATAATTTTGTCGAGTTATTTCAAATTTTATGAAAATTGGACGGATAGATCAATTACAGGGACAATCAAAAGGATTCCGTTACATTTCGATCAATGGGGAAAAAAGTTTCAAATGCATTTTAATCGTTAGAAATTTAAAACATATAATTATTGCGTAATTTTATCGAGTCATTTTCAAATGTTATGACAATCGAAAGTATAGATCAGTTACAGGGATATTCAAAAGGATTCCATTACATTACGGTCAATGGGGGAAAAAGTTTCAAATGCATTTTAATCGTTTGAAATTTAAAACATATAATTATTACGTAATTTTGTGGAGTCATTTCAAATTTCATGAAAGTAGGATGGATAGATCAATTACAGGGATAATCAAAAGGATTCCGTTACATTACGGTCAATGGGGAAAAAAGTTTCGAGTGCATTTTAATTGTTTGAAATTTAAAACATATAATTATTGTGTAATTTTATCGAGTCATTTTAAATGTTATGACAATCGGATCTATAGATCAGTTACAGGGACAATCAAAAGGATTCCGTTACATTACGATCAATGGGGAAAAAATTCCAAATGCATTTTAATGATGTTACACTCATTCGAACATAATAGAATTGGCATGAATCTGTGAAGTATATACTAAAATATGGATTCTGTACAATCTGTGATGCAAAGAATTTTTATTATTAAATTACAGGGCCACACAAAAGTATTCCACTGCATAATGCTATACGGGGAAACATTGTTTGGGGCGTGTTTTAATTATATTCAACTATTTCACATTTTATGAATAAGAATTAACAGGAATGATTTTGAAACAATAAATTCCTTTATTCACAATGCATAATATAAAAGAAAGATTGTAAATTTTGTTTTAAATTAAAGATTACATATTATGTAAAAAATAGTTCTAAAAAATTAAACGAAATTTTGTTGGAAATAAAGAATAACACGTAGCAAAGTGCTCATTATATTCAAAAACTTAATGATGTATTACTGAAGATAATACAGGTGACATTAAGTGTTAAATGCTCTTCCAATACCAATGCAAAAATCTATATCTTTGTAACCTTTTAGTGTTATTGTTATTAATGTATATTTAAAAAAAAATTGTAAATTTTTCCAGCTTTGAAAAAAAAATAATTACATTAATAACTTAATTTTCCTAATAGTTTTAGAATAACGATATCTCGTGGTGGAAGATAAATTGCAATATTTTATAATAAGCAAATCTTTTAAGATTATTTTGTAATCAATCTTCTTCAGATATTTTTTTAAAACTAATTTCTTTATTACATAACAGGGGTTCATTTCTAAAATAAATAAATAAATCAATAAAAGTACTAGAGTTCTAATCATTTACAGTAATAACAAGTCGGAAATTGTACGTAAAGCATAGCAAATGAGGTGCGTTCGTACGCACCTCACGCTGAGGTGTAATAAAAATTACTTCCTGCATATTTGCAGAAACACAAAGATTTCGACTACTATACTGTATCCGAAGTACGCGCTTCTATATCATCAAGATCTGAATATTTTTCAAACTTCGTTATCGTACGAAAGCACCTCATTTTCTACGCTTCACGTGCAATTTCCGACTTGTTATTACTGTAAATGAATAAAACTCTAGTACTTTTATTGATTTATTTATTTATTTTAAAAATGAACCCCTGTTACGTAATAAAGAAATTAGTTTTAAAAAATAGCTGAAGAAGATTGATTTCAAAATATTCTTGACAGATTTGCTTATTATAAAATATTACAATTTATCTTCCACCAAGAGATATTGTCATTCTTAAACTATTAGGAAAATTAAGTTATTAATGTAATTATTTTTTTTTTCAAAGCTGGAAAAATTTACAATTTTTTTTAAATATACATTAATAACAATAACACTAAAAGGTAACAAAGATATAGATTTTTGCATTGGTATTGGAAGAGCATTTAACACTTAATGTCACCTGTATTACCTTCAGTAATACATCATTAAGTTTTTGAATATAATAAGTACTTTGCTACGTGTTATTCTTTATTTCCAACAAAATTTCGTTTAATTTTTCAGAACTATTTTTTACTCAATATGTAATGTTTAATTTAAAACAAAATTTACAATCTTTCATATATATTATGCATTGTGAATAAAGGAATTTATTGTTTCAAAATCATTCCTGTTAATTCTTCTTCTAGCGAGACATACAAACATGTAGAAAAAAAATTAAAAAACAAAATGCCACTGCGGATAGCAGTAAAATAATTTAATTAAACGACTTGCAATGTTGAAATTGCAGCAAATATATTAAATACTTAACATAAATTTAAAATATATATTTAATAATTCTAAAGTTTTAAAAATCAGTCGGATATACAAGAAAACTCACTAAATTAGTACTTACATTTAATCTAAGAAATCAATCCTCAAATTAGCATATTAAACAGTTATACTTATTATCAAATGTTTATAATCTATGCATCAGTGGGAAGTGTTTCATCACTAAATTTTAACAGTTATATTACATCTAATATTTCTTTTGAAATTTGAGTAAGAAATATTTAAAAAAATCTAAAAAAGATATTACGCACTGGCTCCTAGCTTTTTAAACTCCTGATTATGATTCATAAAAGATTTGTATGTAAAAAGACATGAAAAGTGTCATATACATGGTAAGGAGTATTAATTTCAAAATGCATAGTTTTTGTGTTGAACAATAAGAAGCTTAAATATGTACAATGTTATTAGGTAACTCAGAAATAACCCCTTAACCGTACTAATTGTACATTAATACACATATATACCTGCTTAATACAAGTAAAAAATGGAATTTTTATGTGTTGTACACAAAAGTGATGTAAATATTGGACTACATATTTTTTTGGTCTCAAAACACATTTGAATAAAAAACAAACACGTGTGCTTGATGTGTTTTTTTTCTTTTCAATAAATGTTTTTAGAATACAAAATAATGTAAGCTTAATTTACAAAAAAATTGATCATCTGATTTTATATTAACTAATGCCATAACCTATGATTTTTCCCCTTAAAATAATACAGTTATAATTTATAAATAGAATCTGTATACTTTTAATAAACAAACAGTATTTTTTATCATTTACTTTAATTTAATTAATTTTTTATTTTATTTTTTATTTATTTTATTATATATATATTTATTTATTTATTGTGAAAAATACTGTCCTGATGCTGACATGATTTCTACATTTAGTTTTTTTTTCCTTTTCATTTTGAATCATAACTTTTGATAGATGCATCTATACCCAGAACATAAATTTACTATGTCATTCAACACAGAAAACAAACAGGATGTAGAATTTAAACTCACGAGTTTTGATTTTCTAAACCATTAACTTGCTCATCCAGTTACTATTAGCAAACGTTAAGTTTTCTAATATCGTATTTATTGTGTTCACCTAATTACACATATGTCTGCGTAATATTCTGTTCTTTCGCATATTTCTGGGTAATATTTTTACACTTAAGTGTCTGTAATATGCTGTTCTTATGCATACAGCGGTGTAAAATTTATAGGCGTATTTCAGTGTAATATTTTTAGACATATTTAAGAATAATTCCCAAAATACACTAGTATTTTGTCGCCTGGAAATAAGATGGTTCTATATGGCTAAAATTCAATTTGCAATGATTGGCGGGATAAGTCGATGATTATGTATGAATATATTTGTCCACTGCTATTGATTAATTAACCACAGACAGATAGTTTCTAATTTATTAACTCGCTCCTTTATTAATGAATTGTAAATAATTTTGTGAAAATATAACAATTTTTACACAAAAAACAAAACTTTAATCTTCAGACCTTCAGTCTTTCCTCAAAAGCAGTAAAACGCATTAATGAAATGTAGTACAATTCACGCAAGTTACTTAATTACACACTATTTGATACCAAAATAGAATAAATATATTTTTTGTTTGTTGCAGGATAACATTTTATCATGTATTATGGAACGGCTCCGAAAATTACCGACAATGTAGAATTCTGCCATTGTTTTCAATTCCCAGATCATGATTCCCGAAGTCAAGGAGATTTCCGACTACACGCATGAGTGAAAATTAAAGTGAATATAAAATCATTAACGCATGCAAAATTAAATTAAAATTCATCGAAGCATTATATATCCACTTTGGAAAGATCAGGGAATTTAGCATAGAGAAATATTGTGGCCTTCTATTTTTACACCGCATTTTACAAATCCTTTGTGATGTAAATTCAATTATCTTGTCCAACCATTACAAAACCTACAATAATCTATATATTACTGAGATTTTATTTACTTATAACTTAGGTAACTTTAAATTAATGCGATACATTATTTAGTATAATGATACTGTATAAGGATAAAAAGTACAAAATATTTCTTTTGTATACTCTATTAATTCAAATTGTTGATTGTTGAATTACATTAAAATTTACCCATGTAAAAATTTTCAGTTATTACTATAAGTATGCATAAGTACACATAAACTAATTATGAATATTTAATTTTAAGAAAACCACAAAAAATAAATGTTTTTTAGAATATTAACGAATATTTTTTATGAACTATGATAAAGTACTCTGATACGTTAAAACCTTTATGATTTTTTTTCAAAAAATATTGCTGATTGTTTCTAAGATCAATTTTTAAAGAATTTTTAAAATAAATAAATTAATTAATACCAATATCAGCTCCATCTAAGATATAAAAACTACAAAAACATTTTTCAAATGCTTCTCATTTTTAGGAAAACTGCAACTAATCAATTGGTATCAGTCTCATTTTTAGGCCATGATTTGTAACGGGCTATGTCGAGGATTGAACATGAATATTTTCGATATTTCATAAAGCTATAAACTACAGCTATATTATACACAATTAATTGTCCCTATTCTTAAATTATTTTGTTAAAATTTAACCTTCTGTACACAAAGAACAAAACGTTAATATTCTGTCTTCTGCTATATTTGATATGCTCTTTCCTCAAAAGAAATAAAAATGATTAGCGAAATGTAATATAATTCATGCAAGTTACTGCATAACAAGTTACTACGCTCTGTTATGCTCTCTGATGCTCTTATCATACAAGTTATTACGCTCTGTTTGATATCAAAGTAGAATATTAATAATTTTTGTTTATTGCAGGTTAACATCATATCATGGATTGTGTAACGTCTCGCAAAATTTTCAACAATGTAGGATTACGCCATTGTTTCACTCGCAGACCATGATTCCCGAAGACAAGGAAATTTCCTATTCTATGCATGAGTGAAAAATCAAGTTAAGATCAAATTATTAACGCACGCAGATTTCAATAAAAATTTATTGAAGCATTATATATCTATTTTCAAATGATCAGGAGATTAGGCATAGAAAGAAAATGGGGGTATTCTATTTTACGTTACATTTCAAAATCTTTTCTGATACAAATTCAATTATTTTGTCCATACATTACAAAATGTATGATAATCTGTGTATAACTGAAATTTTATTTAGTTATAACTTTGATTGCTTAAAATTTATGTGATACATAATTTAGTATAATCGTAAAATGCACACATTATTTTTTAACACTATTAATCTAAAGCGTTTATTAATGCATTGCAGAAAAATACATCTGTTTACAAATTGTTAGATAATACTTAAAATTTTATCTCTGTCACGTTTGAAAATTTATGATTTTTTTCAAAAAATCTCGGCTGATTATGTATTCGTACAGAAAATGAACTTTTCTGTATGAAAATGTTCTATGGATATTGGAAAAAAAACATTTTTATTCGGAATTTCTTTTATAAGATAAAGAAACTTTTTTCTGAATGCCGGCTAATTTGAAAGAACCTACATTATATTTTCATAATTTTTTTTACATTATCAATAGACATTTATAGTTTTTATAATGCAGCGCATGTAATATAATTACTTTGGCTTTTTATGTAGTTTGAAAAAAAAAATGTGCATTATTTTGCAAGATCCATTTCAAATGACATAGGCGAAATAATGCACTTTGTGTAAGAAAATATTTTATAATCTATCATTAAAAAATATTTCCTGAAATACTAAAGAATTTTTGGATTATTTTTAAATAAATTAAATAGCATTAATAGCTAAAAAAGAGAAACTGGAATAACATAAATAATAGATGAATGAAACATTACATATGGCAGTCGAAAACGAAAAATTATTTTCGTTGTGATTGATGAATTTCCCATTATATCTTTATTCAAGCATATGGACAACCCTAGATTAATATTTAAAAACAGAATGTTCAATGTTTCATGTTCATTTTTCTAGATACTTCTCATTTGGCAATGATTTATATGGGCATTATTTTTTGTATAGAAGGGAGGAAGTTATAATAAGTTATATAATATATATTTATTTATTTAAGACAAATAATGTAAATAAGGTTGTTTAAGTTAAAATTGAGCAATATAATAGTACGTTAATATTTCTGTAAATATAATGACCGTCTATTTTTTTCTTTTATTATTATTATTTTTTTAATATTAAAATTAATATGTTGACATGTGTTCATCTTATGAATGCTGAGCTACAAAACATACAAAATTGATGAGGTTTCACCTCATAATCCGTTTAATAAGTTACTTGATGAAATTTTGCCTTATATCTGTTCTATACAAAAGTATGCTTTGGATACCGGAAAACTATTGTTTTGCGGGATTTCTTTTAAAAGTCAACGGTTTTCGGAATTGCGGCAAGGTCTAAAGATCTTATATTATATTTTCTTAGACTGTCTTACGAAATCAAGAAACACAGAGTTTCTATAGTGCAGCGCGTGTAAATTAATTGCGTAGGGTTTTTTCGTAGTTAGAGAAAAAAAATTACTCTGCATGGTATAGGAAGACTCTACTCAAATGTCATAACCGAAATAATGCACTACGTGTCGGAAAATATTTGATCATCTATCATTTAAAAATATTTCCTGAAGTACTAAAGAAGTTTTGTATTATTTTTAAATAAATTAAATGATATTACTAGCTAAAAAATGAAACTGGAATAACATAAATAATTGATGAATGAAGCATTACTTATGACATTCGAAGAACGAAAATTATTTTCGTTATGTTTAATGAATTTTCCATTCTGTTTTTATTCAAGCATTTGGACAATCCAAAATTAATATTTATAATGAGAAAAGTCAATGTTTCATGTTCATATTTGGCAATCATTTATATATATGCAACATTTTTTTGTATAGAAGAGAGGACGTTATCATAACATATATGATATATACACATATTTTTATGACACATAATATAAATAAGTTCAAATTAAAATTGAGCAATGTATTTTACAATAACATATCTATAAATATGATGACCATATATTTTTTTTTATCTTATTATTATGTTTTATTATTATTCACATTAACTATAAACATGTTTACATATCTTACGAAATCGTATATCTTATGAAAGCACAATCGGATAATATACAAAATTTATGAGTTTTTACTATAATATCAATTAACATTATGAAAACAAAACGGATCAATTCCATATATTTGTCACTTGAAATACGTGACAAATAAACATGCTTATTTAAAATTAATATCTTAAAATCATTATTAATTTATACTTTTATATATAAAATTTGTTACACAAATAAATAGACTTTCCTGAGAAATGGCAACACTCGAAAATCATATAATCTAAACCCATGACTGTGTGTGAAAACGTGTTACTTTTTTGTAAATTTTACTCTGAATCATATTTAAAATTGACGGGCAGGAAAACAAAAACTTTTCTATACTAAAATGTTCTTTGGATTACCGGAAAATAATGTTTTCGGGGATTTCTTTCAGAAAATAAAGAGACGCTTTTCTGATTAGCGGCTAAATACATAAATAACCACATCTACCGGCTTAATACCCGAACATCCTATATTCTAAACCCAAGACAGTGTGCGAAAACTTGTTAATTTTAAATAAAGTACAAGCTATCTAGCTAAATTAACTATTATTAATGAAATAATAATACAATTATAATACTAATAAATATAATATAATATATAATAATAATTATAATTATTTATATAATAGTAAATTATAATCATAATAAATAATAATAAAAAATTAGCTAATATTTAGCTAAATTATTTCTAGCTAAATACCCCACCTACCGGCTGAATACCCAAAAATCGTACATTCTAATCCCGTGACTGTGTGTGTGAAAACATGTTATTTTTTTGCAAATTTTATTCTGAATTATATTTAAAATTGACGGGCAGGGAAAAAAAAATCTATACTAAAATGTGCTTTATCTACCGGAAAATAATGTTTCTGTGATTTCTTTCAGAAAATAACGAGATATTTTTCTAATATATCGGCTAAATACCTAAATATCATACCTACCGGCTGAATACCTGAATATCCTATATTCTAAACCCATGACTGTATACGAAAACTTGTTATTTTTAGCTAAATTACAAGCTATTTAGCTAAATTAGCTATTATTAATAAAATAATAATAAAAATATAAAAATAATAAATTATGTAATATATCATAATAATTATTATTATATACATAACAACAAATTATAATAATAATTTAAAAAATGCTGTTGTAAATGCCTCCTTGGTTTCGAAAACCAATTTTTGTTACTGTTCGTTGCTGTTGGCAACGAACCTTTTGTTTTTACTTTGTCAGACGATTTTTATTCTCTGTAGTAGAATGTTTTTTTGGAACCGACTCGTTCGGTAAAAATTGAACTCTCAATGAGAGTAATAATTATTATTCTTTGTAAATAAATATGTATATAGTCTTTTTTTTAATCTGAAGTTAATTTAATTACTTCAAGTAAGAGTCACTGCGTTTTGAATTTAATATTTGAACTGACACATTAATACGAACTTTTCGACAATTTGAATACTATTCGAACGACTTTAGCCTGCAATCTGATGATATTATGATGTGATATGCATCATTTTTGGCGTCAACGCGACAGGATGTATGATGAAATACTTGATATCTGAATGATCTGAAAACGAAAGAATGAGGTAAGTACCTCAAATTTAATTATTTGAAATAAATTATTTGAAATGAAATATTTATTATTTGAATAAAATAGATTGGTTTTACTATGGATCTTGAACTGCTAAAGAAAAAAAGAGCAGTTATTCGTACTCAAGTTACGAAAATATTTGATAAGGTTAAAGATTTATTAGATGATACACAAACTTTAGAAATCGAAAATAAGAAAACGCAGTTAAATATTTTAATGCAGCAGTTAAATGATAAATTGAAAACGTTAAAATCGTTAAACTCTGAGATAGAACCATTGGTTCCTGATGCTGAATTCGAAAAGGAAATTGAAAAGTCCGAAACATATAATGAAAATATAATTGAATGGAAATTTAAAATTTCCAAATTTATAAATGATAATACAGTTACTTCTGAAACTAAGCAAGATGCTTCAGATAATGAAAGTGATAGTAGTAGTAAGAATAGTTCTCTACTAAAAAGTCAAAAAACTTTGAATCAAAATATAGTTAAACTACCAAAACTTAACATATCTAAGTTTTATGGTGATCCATCTTTATGGCTTGAATTTTGGAGTCAATTTTCGAACTCAATTGATAATAATGAGCATTTAAGTCCAATTGATAAATTTTCCTATTTAAAGTCACTTTTAGGCGGAAGTGCTGCGAATTCTATTGCAGGATTTTCGCTGACTGAAGAAAATTATTCTCATGCTATAGAGATATTGACAAGTCGTTTTGGTCGTAACGACCTTGTAATTAACAGTCACATGACTAAATTACTTAATTTAAAACCTGTGAGAAATTCAAGTAACATTAAAGCTCTTAGAGAATTATATGACGAGTGCGAAATTCAAATAAGAAATCTGAATTCGTTAGGTGTAGCATCAGGTTCATACGGACATTTATTATGTCCTATTATTCTTAAAATTATTCCATCTGATATTGCTCTGGAATTTAATAGAAAGCGCACTAAATGTACCGACTGGGATGTAACTGAATTAATAAATTTTTTAAAAGAAGAAATCGAATCTCGTGAAGCCACTATACAATTGAATGGTTTTGAAAAAACAATTCATGAAAATAAATATGAGCCTAATAAGAAAAATTTTAACACTTATAAAAGAAGCGTTCCAACAACCTCAGCATTAACAACAAATGTTAAGAATAACTGCATTTTTTGCAATAAAAGTGAACATAATACCGAAAATTGCAAGTCGCTGACCGTTCCAGAAATGCGAGAAAAGTTGAAAAGGGAGGGAAGGTGTTTTAAGTGCTTTAGAAAATTTCACATTTCCAGCTTTTGTAAGTTTTCAAATGAAAATTGTAAAATTTGTGGCAAAACATTTCATAATACAATACTTTGCAATTCTCAAAATAAAAAACCAGAAATATCAGAGCAGAAAAGTAGCATTGTATCCTCAGTATCCCACTGTAATAGTAATATAAATAATTTAAATAAGGAAGTTATATTGCAAACTATTCATGTAAAGGTAGAAGCAGGTGAAAATTCCGAAATCGCACTTTGTTTGTTTGACTCTGCTAGTCATCGTACCTTCGTTACAGAAAATTTAGTTTCTAAACTAAAACTTGAAATAATTAGAAATGAAAATTTAACTGTATATACTTTTGGTTCGAAAAAGTCTGAAGAACGATGTTATGATGTCGTTCAGTTGAAACTAACTCACTTGAAAGACAAAAAACGTAGTATAGTTGTGGAAGCTTTAGTCACTCCAATCATAACTAATTCTTTGATACAAATTCCTCCCCTTCCAATCAATATAAAGAGAAAACTTTCTAAATTTCGTCTTGACAGATGGGAAGATTTTGATAATCGTAATGTTGAAATTTTATTAGGAGCAGATTATATATATCAAATTAATGGTAGAATATATCCAATAAATAAATCCTTATTCGTGTGTGAAAATTTATTTGGACATTCACTTTGTGGGACAATTGACTCGAACAAAAATAGCGATAGTAATCAAGCTGGTGTCTTATCGACTCAGGTTATGAAACCTATTGAAAATGATTTAAAATCATTGTGGGAGTTAGAAGCTTTAGGAATTAATACAGAAGGAAACATTTCAGAGTTAGATAAAGAATTAATTAAAAAATTTGAAGATAATTTGCATTTTCTTGAGCACCGTTATGAAACTAAATTGTTATGGAAAGGTGATAAAAGCGATTTTGGTAGCAATTATAATAATGCTAGACATAGATTTTTTAACTTGAATAGAAAATTACACAAAACTAAAGAATTATTGCAGAAATATAAAGAAATTGTAATTGAACAGGAATTAAATAACATAGTAGAAGAATCCCCCAATAAAATTATAAACAGCGGATATTTCATGCCGCACCGCCCTGTCTTGCGAAATGATAAATCCACAACTAAAGTTAGAATAGTATTCGACGCTTCTTCAAAAGAAAACAACAAATCATTAAATGATTATCTGTACAGTGGCCCTAATTTGAATCCAAATTTATTAGAAATTATTCTTAATTTCAGAAAATTTAATACTGCATTTTGTGCAGATATCGAAAAGGCCTTTCTCCAAATTTCCGTAGCAGAAGAAGACCGCGATTTCCTTAAATTTCTTTGGTTCGATAATGATCCTAACAACTTTTTCAAAATTTTAAGATTTACTCGTGTACCATTTGGCGTTTCATGCTCACCATTTATTTTGGCTGCCACGATTAAACATCATCTTAAAAAATATCGCGATCAACATCCAAGTGTTGTAAATACGCTCGACAATTTCCTATATCTCGACGATCTAATTTCAGGATCAGATTTTGAAAATGAAGCTTATTATTTATCAGCAACAGCTTCTGAAATTCTCGAAGATGTTGGGATGAATGTAAGAAAACTTAAAGATGAAATTAGCACAATGAATATTGAAAATTTGAAAGTTACTCAAGAAGAAAATGTTACGCTGAAAACTCTGATTGATGAAGCAATTCATAAGATGAATGCTCTTGAAAACTTGAATAATAAAAATCAATCTTCAATTCTGGAATTTAAAAATTATTCAAAAGAAACTGAAAAGAGTTGTCAAGAATTGAAAAGAGAAGTATACGATTTGAAGAAGAAATTAAACTTTATGGAAAGTGAAATGAAAATAAAAGAACAAGAAATTACAGAAATGACAGCATTTCGCAATGAAGATGAAGAAAATGAATTGAGATATGAAACTGTGTTATTAAAGAAAAAACTTATAGAATCTGGTGTATCTACTGAAACTTTGAGAAAAGAACTGATGCCTACCAAGCAAAAATTACCTGAGGAACATAAATTAAAATTACAGCTAGAACATGATCAGTCTTTACTTCAAGAATCCTTATCCAATGAACAGACGCTTTTTGAATATCGTTTGAGTTTAGAAAGATCAATGATGTATGCAACGAAAGAAATTCAAAGTCTGAGATCTAATCTAAATTTTGAAGAAGACAATATTTTGGTTTTGAAAACACGAGTCATAAAATTTGATGGAGCTAATCGAATTGTAGAAATCAAGCTCTATTCCGTATGTTGTTTTCTTCGATCATCTATTGGTCTAGAATCAGATAATGGATTTATGTCTATTAATCTCCCATTCTACAGAACTCCTTCTCAAAGATCTGTTAATAGTGTTAAGACATCATTTAGTGGAAGTCCACATAAATTGAAAACCTCGAAAAATGCATCTTATACTCAAATTAAAGTTACAGATAATGATACTGACTTATTGAAATCAACATTAGTGGAACTGGTTGAGAAATTAAGTTCTACTGAGAAGGAAAGCGATGATTTGAAGAATTCTTTATCACGAATGCAGAAAAAAGAAAAAGAATTAAGAAGTGAGCATAGTAGATCTATTTCCAAAATTTATCAGTTAAAGACAGAATCAGAAGATAAGAAAAATGTTGATAAATATATAACTGCAAAAATTACAGGCATACATCAACATGAAGAAAAGATCAAATCACTTGAGGGAAGAAAGAGAAGACTGACCGAAGTAGAAAGGAATTTGGAATTCAGTATGTCAGCTGTCACTAATAAAGAAGACAGAAAAATTGATGAAATGAAGATGACTATTTCAGAGATTGAGGTAGAACTCAGAAATGTGAAGTCATTGAAAGAATATGCTGAAACTAAAGTTTCCAAATACACCCAGCCCCGTGAAGAAACTGAAACTAACGTTACAAATTTAAAAGAAACAATAATCAAAAAAGAAAAGGAAATTGGATCATTAGAATATAATTTTCAGACGTTAAATAAAAGGTACAAGTCTTCAGAAGCAAGAAACAAAAGTTTTAATAAAGTTGATATTGAGATACTAACTGAACAAAAGAAGACTTTAAAGAAGAGATTAATTACGGTTGTTGATGAACTCATCAAGAATAATGAAAAACAAATAAAAAAGTTAATTTCCTGTCATTTCTTGATTGCTAAGCGATTAAGGTCTTTACCTTCCTCTAGATTTCCAATTTGTACTCTAGAGAAATCTAACAAGATTTTGTTGACGGAAAAATATAAATACAAGCGAAAAATCACTGACCACTTTTGGAAAAGACGAAGAGACAAATACCTCTTAAAACTTAAATCTGCTTTACAAGTTAAAAACATAAATTCGTCACCTCAGTTCAAAGTTCAGGCTATAGTGATAATTCATGATGAAAGGCTCCCCAAACACATGTGCAAGTTTGTTTGTGTTAAAGAACTTATATATTGTCGCTACTCAAGAATAAGATCATGTGTATTAAAGACTGAAAACGGCAATCTTAAAAGACCAGTGCAAATTTTTTATAATTTAGAATTGGACTTTATGAACTTGATAGACACTAAAACTCTAAAACTGTTTTATTTCTTTTTGCTATTATTTACCTTTATTATTGTTTAATTTGCATTTATTTTACATTTTTTGTTTTCTTTTCTTATATAGAAGATTTCTTATTATCTTACATTGTACCTGTATTTACGAATGTTATCCGAAACTTATGTAAAGTATGTAAGTATATTCTTATGTTTATTAAAATGTTTAATTTAGATGCTGAACTAAATGTTCAGCCGGGGGCAGTGTGTTGTAAATGCCTCCTTGGTTTCGAAAACCAATTTTTGTTACTGTTCGTTGCTGTTGGCAACGAACCTTTTGTTTTTACTTTGTCAGACGATTTTTATTCTCTGTAGTAGAATGTTTTTTTGGAACCGACTCGTTCGGTAAAAATTGAACTCTCAATGAGAGTAATAATTATTATTCTTTGTAAATAAATATGTATATAGTCTTTTTTTTAATCTGAAGTTAATTTAATTACTTCAAGTAAGAGTCACTGCGTTTTGAATTTAATATTTGAACTGACACATTAATACGAACTTTTCGACAATTTGAATACTATTCGAACGACTTTAGCCTGCAATCTGATGATATTATGATGTGATATGCATCAAATGCTAATATTTAGCTTAAATATTTTTAGCTTAATACAACACGTACCGGCTGAATACACAAAAATCCTGTAGTCTTAACCCATGACTGTTCGAAAACTTGTTATGTTTAGCTAAATTACACGCTATTTAGCTAAATTAGCTATTATTAATAAAATAATAATAAAATTATAGCAATAAAAATTATATGATATATAATTATTATTATTATTATATACATAATAAAATATAATAATAGTAATAAATAATAATAAAAAATGCTAATATTTAGCTTAATTAATTTTAGCTAAATACCACACCTACCGGATGAATACCCAAAAATCCTATATTCTAAACCCAATACTGTGTGCGGAAACTTGTTATTTTTTGTAAATTTTGCTCTGAATCATATTTAAAATTGCCGGGCAGGAAAATAAAAAAAATTCTATACTAAAATGTTCTTTGGCTACCGTAAAATAATGTTTTCGGTTATTTCTTTCAGAAAATAACGACATGCTTTTCTGAATACCGGCTAAGTGCAAAAAATCTCATATTATAGTTTTTTAGACTTTCTTCCTATATCAAGACACACTTAAAGTTTCTAATATAAAGCACGTATAGATTGATTATATTGGGATTTTTCCGTAGTTCAAGAAAAAAAGAAAAATACATTCTATTTTTAAGAAAATTCAACTCAAATGACATAACCAAAATATTGTATTCCGGGTAGGAAAATATTTTATCTTCGATCATTTAAAAATATTTCATGGAGTACTAAAAAAATTTTGTATTATTTTTAAATAAGTTAAATGACATTACTAGAGGGGAAAAAAAGGAAACTGGAATAGCATAAAGAATAGATGAATGAAACATTAGTTATGACATTCCAAGAACGAAAATTCTTTTCGTTATGATTGATGAATTTCCCATTATATCTTTATTCAAGCATATGAACAATATAAGATTAATATTTATAAACTGAATGTTCAATATTTCATGTTCATTTTTTAGATACTTGTCATATGGTAATGATTTATATATGCAAATTTTTTGTGTATAATAGAGGGGAATGTATAATAAGATATATAATCTATACTTATTTTAAGATAAATGATGTAAATAAGGTGTTTGAATTATAATTGTGCAATATAATAGTACATTTTTCTCTCTGTAATTTTCTGTACACAAAGTTTGAAACATTTTTAGCTTTTAAAAATTTTAGAGATCAAGAAAGATATAAGAAAAACTAAAGAATGTTGAAATAGAAAAATTCGCATTTTTTATAGGACATTAAAAATTAATCTATGATTTCAAATTGATGATTACGTGATAATAAAATGAAGAATAAGAAAATTTTGTAAATTTTTACACTTAAAATGTATGTTAAAAAATATAAAGGGATATTTCGAATTCGAAGTATGGCAATTTCTATTTCTAATGTCAAATTCTAATTTTCCCTTAAAAAGTTGTGAGATTATGGCACACTAATTTGATTTTTTTTTTTTATGTTACATCGTAGAAGCAAGTAATTCTTATACATTTACTTATGTTTAATCGCACTACTATGTGTGTTCTTGTATGATATTATAGTGATTTCTGCGGGAGAGATATGTCCAGAACAGATTGCTTAGCAAACAAACTAACTTGTTGGGATTCTGGCTGACATTACTTTCCTTAGATAGAAAATTTCAACCGGGAAATTAACTTACTGATAAATTTTATTATGATTTTTTTGCTTTGTTTTATTATTATTATATACTTATTAATTATTATATTTAAAATGTTCATATTAGCTACTCTTTTATTTGCTAATTTTAAAATACAAGAGCTATCAGTTAACTGTAGCTCTTTTTTATTGCAGGTGGAAGCGTTTTGCTGTGTCGTTTAGGAGAAATGATTCTGTGGCTATACTGAAATTTTTAATAATTCTTCTTTAGTTCTATTTTATTATATAGCAAGTTTTTCACATACAAGTTTCATTTTTTTTGTTTATGTTATGTATTGCTTAATTATTTCCCAAAATTGGTTATATATGATTAATCGGTCAACGAAAAAATGTGCAGTGTAGAACTGCTTCTTAATTCTATTTTAGAAAATAACGGTATTTTAATAGTGATCTCAAAATATTGCCTTGAAAACAAGATATGAATCAGAAGTTCAATTTTTTATTCATAAAAGTTCTTTTTGCATTCATTCTTTGTTTTTTTTCTTAATGAATTTATGTATTTTCAAGTATGATACCCTGCATTTCAAACAATCGATTTAATGGTACTGTAAATGATTTATTTTATCTGCTTTTTTTTCATTTATTAACATGTTTCAGTTAGAAATAGCTTGAGAAAATAATTCTCATATCTTATGTAAATAATTTGTATTTACTTAGTTATATTGTTATTATTTTTCATTCTACTTTCAGTTAATTACTACTTTTTCCATATTTAAGTAGGTTATTGTTTGAATCTTTTTTAATATCTCATTTCTATGTGTTTGGATATAATTATGAAAAGTCAATAGTGATTACTGAATTTGATAAATGTTGCTCCAAATTTAATATGTAATAATGTAGGTATTATGTCTTAATACTCAATTTATAAAGTATTTTTGTAATATATGACGATTTCTCATATTCTACAATGGTTATCTATGCATTTTGTTTTCCAAAATAATCTGGTATACTTGAATTTACTGCTACTAGATAGAAAGCACTTGCTTCAAATTTATTTAAATCCTAGATATAATTGAGAAGCTTAAGCGTAAAATGTTGAACCCGTAATCGTAGTTGAATTATAATTGAATCGCTTGAAGATTTTCGCGGCCTGACAGATCACAACTTATTACATGCATTAAATAATCTCGCCTACCTTCCAAAACATGGCATATATTTAAAGCAAATAGCAATTCATTATTAATGTGCCTTTTTGGAGATACGAAAATATTTTTAATTTGATTTTTGTTCAATAAATACATTAAGATAATGAAAACTGAGAAAAATAATATGCTTAAAAATATACGATTTCTTTTATCAAATATTTATATAAAAAAAGTACTTGGTATCTAACTTAAGAGCACAATAGACATGATAAATACAAAATAAAATGTTTAGTAATTAAATATTTTTTTAAATACCGAAGTATCTGAACTGAAAGTTTGTGAAAGCCATTTTCACATTCTTCATAAAGTTGATAGGAACATTTGCATATTCTGAAAAAAATATTTTGTCTTCCTTTTTAGTTTTGAACTATATGTGTAACATGTTTTTAAAGCATTCAAGCATTATTTCGACATTTTTTGCTCAGGTATATTCTAAATATTATTATCATTTATAGTTGTGTTTCAGGATCATTATTGTGTTCGTTTATAGTACCCAAATTCTTGCCAGAATCATGAATGTCATTCACACATTCATCAATATTTCTCTTTACTTCACTCATCCATAGTGGTAATATTTTTTTTTTTAATTGAGGAACACTATATCACACATTTTTAATAGGACCGTAAAATCTGAAATTTTTTATAGGAATACCAACATCCACACAGCCGGAGTCAGAGGTCTAAAAGACAACACTGAAATTTTGACGCGTTACAAATGACGAAAAAATTCTAAAAGTGTAGTGCACGTGATCACCAACAGCTTTTAAAGTCATTTGACAGTACTTAAAGCCATCTGTTCTTAAAATACGGGGCGCCCCACCAGTGGCCGAGAGGTTCTGTCCTTTCAACTGGTAGACGGCAGGTGCTGGGTTCGAACCCAATCGCGGCTGTCGGCTTAACCGTTCGGAGTTTTCGTGGTTTTCATCGAACCTTGCGTAAATGCGGGTTAGGTTCCCTTAGAAAGACCCCCATGAAGGGCACTCCCCCCTGGGCCTATATCCCTTGTGTAGATAATCGGCCGACAAAAATACACCAAAATACACTAAAATACGGGGCTTAAAAGCTAACTAAGGTAGAAGATTAAAAGGTGTCTCACAGAACTCAGTACTCCGAATGCGGGTTACTTTGTCTTTTTTGTAAAAACGTATTTAATTTCCATTTCAAGAAGTAGTGGCAAATTGAAAAGGTAACTCCACTCATTTTTAGCCTTTTTTTTCAAATGTTACTTTTAAAAATTATTGATACATATAACGCTTATTTAAATAAATTCATCAGAAAAGTAAATATTCATTTCAAAACTTTTGTAAAAACGATAGCAAAATTTTTTTTAATAATAACTGTGTTCAGATTTACACTTTTAAGTGAGAGACATTTAAATATGTCATTATCTATATTTAGAAAGAGTATTTTAGTAGAAGATATATAAAAGTACATTTCTGCTAAGAAAGATTTTCTTAGGACAAATTTTATTCAAGTTAAAAAAAATTTTGTTTCTTTCAAATCATTTTAAAATAACTCATATTAATTTATAAATTTAGAGTGCAAAATTAAGCAATTTAAAACTGGTATTCTATAAAATAAAAAATAAATAAAGATTCATTTTATTTTTAATTTACATCAACAAAAAATTCTACGATGACAGCTGGTTAAATTTTAAGAATGAGTTATTTTCTTTTGAAATCAAACAACGCTTCCTTCTATTTATTACTCTTTTTTAAAAAGAAAGTTGCAATTGTTCAAAAGTATTGCATAATTTTGTACTATTGCAGCGCTAATTGTGAAACAATATCTTTAAGACAGTAAGAACAAGAAACATAACTAAAAGAATAGAGTAAAAACAATTAAATACTTTACAAATTGATATACTTTAAACAGCAAAACAATTAGCGAAATTTTATTTCAAGTAATCTCATTTCTTATCGCATAAAGAAGGGAAATTTGAAATAAAAGAAGTTTTTACTCTTGCAACTATTTTGTTCCTTTTATTTCAGCGAAAACTGCAATTAATTGAAATACGTTTCTGGAAATTAAAAGTTACATGTTAAAATGAAAATTTTAATTAAAAGTTAAAATCACTGAGAAACGAAAATTAAGCTTTGTAGAGTTTGACTTTTATTCTGCTTTAAGGCTGCACAAGCTTAACAATGCATTTGTTGTACAAAAGTTTTAACGGAAATCAAATTTACTTAAAATGCACTTTATATTTAATGCGATTTAAGGAACTAAAAGTAGACATTACAGTTTTTTTGTTGATATTCGAAATTTTATAAATATCTATGACAAATATATTCTTGAACTCAAATTTTCACATATATAAGGTACCCTGGGGTAATAACGCCAGGCGGGGTAATAACGCCAAATGCTTATATTTTGCATAATTATGAATTAATCTGGTAAATGACACCCATGTGATCTGCGCAGAAGAGTTTTGAGTCATATAAATCGCAAAAAACTGCTTCAAGCTAATTTGTTTAATTTTTAGGTCTTATTGTTTCTACAAGCAACTAAAATTAACGCTTGATCTAAAATTTGCGAGATACGTTTTCTGATGTAAAGACTATTTTTTTATCCGGAAATACTTTGTTAATTACAAAAATTTGTAGCACATTTCATGAACTTTCAAAATGTTGTTGAAGATTTTGGATATCTTCTCGAGATAATTTGTAATTTAAAATGTACAGCGCAATAACTATAACGGGGTAATAACGCCAATCCTTGGCATTAATACCCCGGTTGATTCCCTACAGTGGCCGAGCAACATCCTAAATACTGATTCAAATAAACACAGTTAAAACTGTGCAATGTTTCTAATAATTCTATTTAAGCGGTCCTTTTTAAGCAAAAAGAAGCTCACGGTCTGATATTCTTTTGCCTCATCCCCCCCCACACACACACACCACCCTTATATGTATACATATATACATATATATATATATATATATTAAATAATGATTTTATACTTTGAAAGCATTCATTTGAAAATGCATTGCTGTTATGTTAATGCATAATTATTTAGCATATTAATTAAATCAATAAAAGAATAACAGTAAAATATAACAATACTTTTAACGGGCAATTTTTTTTACATAGTTACATACACTGTTAACAATTTGCAACTTTTGTTGCATAGTTATTAAAACCACTTTTATAGGATATATATATATATATATATATATTTGACTATGATAATGCGCCATAATGTCACGAAGTAATCGTTTTTCCGTAAAAGCAGTACATTGACTATGCAACAAAAGTTGCAGATTTTCAAGAGTGTACAGTTACCTGATGATTTTTACTGGTTGCATAGTTAAAAAAAAATCACTTTCATTTCAAATAAAAAAACAAGTTAGAGATTGCTGTTTTTTTTTTTTCATGTCAATTATGAATGCTAATTATGAATGTCAATTATGAATGCTAATTATGAATGTCAATTATGAATGCTAACAGGTGTTATATAAAAATGTCAGACTGTTCTTTTATCATATATATATATATATATATATATATATATATATATATATATATATATATATATATCTTGCATTCTGATTAAAAAAAAAAATGTATGTATAATGGAAATTTTAATGTATATTCACTAATATTTATACTACTTGACAAATATATTTATTGATTTATATTATACAGTGTTATTTTACCTTGCTTTTCTTTAGAAAAAAATTAATTTACATAAAAAGCCAGACCTTTTTCATAAAAAAATCTTTCTAATTGCTAAAAAGGTGTAAAATTAACATTTTAAAATAGCAACAAAAATGTAATTGATAGCTATAAATTTCGATACTTAATAAATATCAAAATTAATAAATATGTATTTGACATGTCAACAGTCAGACTGTTATTATGTTTCATCTTTTCCCAAATCCTTTAGAATACAAATATAAATTATTTTTTTTTAATTCTACGGTCTATTATGCACCGAACTGAAATACCATCCTTAAGTTTTCATGTAACGCGTTTTCGTGTTGCTATAATGACATTTAATTTAGATTATTTTTTTCATTTTTCAAGCAAAACATATTGCATAATTTTATACTACTGCATGGTGATTACTTATGATTATTGTAAAATAATATGTTTAAGACAGTATGAACAAAAAGCAGCTCTAAAAAATAGAGAAAGAGCAATTAAATATTTTACAATGTATTTTTTGTATGCAATATACAGCAAAACAGCTAGCGAAATTTTATTTTAAATAATCCCATTTTTTATCACATAAAGGATTGAAATTCGAAATAAAAGAAGTTTTTACTCTTGCAACAATTTTTTTCCTTTTATTTCAGCGAAAACTGCAATTAATTGAAATACGTTTCAGGAAATTAAAAGCTACATGTTAAAAAGAAAATTTTAATTAAAAGTTAAAATCACTGAAAAACCAAAATTAAGCCTTTCAGAGTTTGACTTTTATTCTGCTTTAATGCTGCACTCTTAAGCCTAACAATGCATTTGTTGTATAAAAGACTTAACGAAAATCAATTTTACTTGAACGTATAACTTGTTAAAGTATAAAACTGTTTCTATAAAGTTTTTTAAACTCATTGCTTTATTTTAAATCTTTCGTGTCTAATTTCTTTTCAGTTATTACAGACAAACTAATTTTACTTTAATTAGGTTAATAGCACCCATACAAATAAATACTATTTTTTTCATAATTCGTTCAAAAAATTGGCCTAAATTTTAAATTTTAATGGTGAAATATAAGAATTGCAATTGATGCAAGGATAATTTAGCAAACTTTTATTAGTTTTATTGTTATAGTTATTATTTTTATTAATATTAATTGCGAAAGCATAAATGAAGTCATACTAATAAATAGGGTCATTACTACATTACACTATTCTAATAACATTTCTATATTACTAATACTACTATACTAACATTATCACATGCAGATATTAACAAAAATAATTGTTAAAACAAAAGAATACTCGGCGAACAGACATGTACTCTTTATCATATGATACATGGGAAAGGATTGAAGTGAATGAGCCTGAAAATTCAATTGCATGATAAATCGTTTGAAAAAATAGGTACATATTTATTTGTATATGTCTCTTTGAACAGATTTAGTGCTTAAAAAAATTATTAATAACAGTTTGTGATTTTCTAAATACAGGAATTTGTTAACTCGAAATTATTCGTAAAAATATTTATTAAATATTTAAATATGTGAAGACAGTAGAAGACGTTTAAAATATTTAAAATACATAGATATATTATTATTGCATAAATAAAAAAATCTTAATAGAGCGTTACCGGATGATTTTTTTAAAGATTATTATCTTTCTTTAAAAGCATGACTTGATTCAAGCGATTTTATAAGCTGTAATCCTAGTGTGAAAATTTAATAAAGAATTTAAACTTTCTTCAAACAAAATATTCATATTTATTTAGAACAACTTTCTAGTAATTCGAAATTATATTTTACCATAATTTTATAAGTAGTTGTAATCTTTAAGATATACTTTGAAATATCATATATATTATTTATCTTTATTATTATTTTTTTATTTTATTGAATAACCACTTAAGTGAACTAATTCAAAATATTCAACATTCATTCATCAGAAAAATAGTTTTTGCTTTGTATTACATTAAAAAATGTAAATAGAATTTGTATTTAAACTTCAAAGAAAAAGAAGGCATAAAACGCTTTAAAAAATGAGTAATGTTGTAGTTTTACAAAGTTATTAGCTTTACAAAGATATAAGAAGAGGAGACGAAAAAGTTACGAAGATAATTTATTCAGTCTTCGTTGTAAGACTGGATAATTATATTCAATTCTTCTATTCAACTCTTCAATAACTGAAAAGAGGAAGAAAATATATTTTTTATGTATTTATTACGTTTAAAAATTTATTCAATAATTTTTATAACGAAACAATAGAAAAAATACAAATGTTTCTTAAATACCCTGCTAACCATTAAAATTGCTACGCAATAAAAAAAAATAAAAAAATTTATTTATTGTACGCAGACAATAAGGCATGAAAACGAATTGATAAAATTTGTCAGCAGTTGGCAGGACTACAAAGATTCAAAATTAGTAGAAATAGCTGCACCCCTATTTTTTAGATAAAACGTCCCTTTACCTGTTAGGCATGGAGTGGAACTAAGCTTGGATGACAGATAGGGACAACTTATTCCATGTTGCTTCGAGTTTATGTGATTTTTCTTCACTAGTATTTGCTGGAGAGAGGTGGTGGGCCAGTCTCTCTGCAATTTAAGATCACATATTTTCAAAGGGTGACAGATCGTGAGACCGTGCAGGCCAAGGCAGCTATTGAATACCCTACGTGTCGAGAAAAATCAGGATATGACGTGCAACACGTGGTCTTGTTGGAAGATAGCGTTTGAAAGGCGACGAAGACCTGATACAATCACTAGACGTAACATGTCAGAAATGTAGTAATTAGCGTTCAAATTACCGTCGTGTCAACTCGAAGTAGAGTTGTGCGTATAGTGTATCGAACGGCTGTTCAAACGATCACCACAGACAAGGGTTCCTATGCCGTTATTGAATGTAAGCAGGAGAGGAGCGTTCTCCTCGGAGTTTTCAGATGATCATACGGCCTTCAGAGTGCTTTAAAAAGGATCGATACTCGTTTAAAAATAAAACACTGTGTCACTGGTGTCTAAAGCTTTGTAGTTTAGTGCACCAAAGTCGCCGATTTTCTCTAAACTGCATTGCCTTAGGAAAGCCGCAGTATTGGTAGCCTTACTTGCAGTCCACACTACTGTGAACGTCGCACAAGGGGAAACTGGGTGCGCTGCAAATATGCCGATTTTCTGACTAATGGTCAGTGATGTGATTGTACGGTTTTGCAGGACCGACTTCACAATATGTTTGTCCTCTCTGGCGTTAGTCATGGAAGGGTATTGAGATCTTGCATGCCGCTCAGCTAGACAATTAGCAATCCATTTATTCTATATTTGCAAGACAGTGTTTGGATTTGGTACAGTATGACGGGCATTACATCGAACCGAAAATCCATACCTTCGATAGGTAGCGAACCTGCCTCAATTCAAATCCGACGCTTACTGATGAGCATTTATTATTATTATTCAAGACATAATACGATATTCCGAATAAACGCCAACTTTACAAACAGCTTTACAAATAAGAAATCCAATATGCAAATTAAAAATGTCTTTAGATGTCTTTTCTCTCGCCTGCGTAGTCTAAATTCACTTAAATGCTAATCATTTGCAAATTTCGGCCTCTTTTTATTTTCATGGGATTTTGACGTTCATCAGATCGTTATTTCCTGGTTTTGCAAATTTTATTTCCAGAAGTGCATTTAATAAATGATCTATGCTCTTTACTAACTAAGCCTAGAAACCAACAGATCGAAAAATGACCAAGCCGGGAATCAGATTCGCTTGGATAACCGAATTTTGATTAATCACGTATTAACATTTCTATCCATACGGACCTCATATGAGGACAAATACTGATTAATCTATAAAGCAAAAAAAAATCAGCATTTATGTAAGGAGATTTTATTTCTGCACAAATAATAGCTAGCATGCAACACAATGATACAAAATTACTTTTTAATGGGCTCTCTCATTCATCACAAAAAAGATTGTTTTATTCTTTAAATAATAATGAAAAATAATTTATGCATGAAAGAATTAAATATTAAATAACAGTAAACCTAATTTTCACAGTTGAATATTAATTGAAAAATTTATTTAAATTACATAGATGTTTCTTAAACTAGAAATTTTTTGTAGTCCCTATAGCGTAGATAGAAGAAACTTGTAATTTTGATTGAGCTAATCTTTTTTTTAAACATATTATTAAGTGATAATTATCAATGTGTTTTTTGGATGGACATAACACTGAATAAACGTTTTTCAAATTAACTTGTGTACAAGGTAAATATCGAAAATGGAAAAAAAAAGTCGTGTTTTTGTCTTGTTATATTAATGGTTCCTGGTAAACCATGTTTTGTTAGATAGCTTTTCTATTTTTTTTTTTTTTTTTTTTTTTTTTTTTTTTTTGCAATTTTACAATCGGTTTTTATCCGCATACTAATAGGCTAGAATTATAAAAATTATTTACTCAGTTGTGTTTCCAATAACAATACAACATTTTAATATCTTTACATCTTGGTTTTAAATTTAAACAGTAGTTTAAAGGAATTTTCCAATTAGGTGGCAATAAGTGATAAGCTACCAAATATCTTTTGTAACTCGTGAAATAACATGGGAGTTGAACGAGCAATGGATTTAATGATGAGAAAATAAATGCTTTCTAAAATATGCCAAAAAGCTATGCGGCAACCAAAAATAAATAAATAAATAAATAAAAGTAAAAATAAAAATCAGATGTACTTTGTCGATGACTACTGATTGCTTTTAAAAAACTATTTTAGGTATTTCCTCATTATTACGTGGACCACTTTCATAAAACAAACTATTGTCAAACTTTTACGCTGAATATACAAGTGGGTGATGTCTGGCAATATAATCCTCAGAAAAAACTGAAATGCCCATTTATTCAAGTGTGAACTATCAATGTTTTTATAAAATAAATTTTATAAATTAATAATCTTTAATTAATCTTTAATATTTATTTATTTACATTAATTCTCTAAATTATAATATGAATCCCAACTTTTTAAAATTGTTTATTTATTATAATGACTCGTTGTTTAATCTCCTGATAGCCGCGACCGGATTTTTTCGCTTACTAAGCTGCAAGTTTCCCTGCAACATAAGCGATTTTCGAATTAATATAATTCTACAAATGAAACCCAGTTTGCAAAAATTAAGTTAGGATTAATACTCTCAAAATTTATACACCAATACGTAATAACATATTTTGTATCAGGTTGAAAAGAACATCTTTTTGTAATATTTTTAATAAATTACAGAGAAAACAACATTACAATTTAACCCTCTGGCTCGGTGGTCCGAGGGTTAAGAACAAATTTATTTTTTAAAGGGAATTCCTTACTTACACAGAAATCCCGGTCACTTTCTAATGAGAAATACATATATATATATATTTAAGTATCTCGTTCAAATTCTTATTTTTTCTCTCAATTTTTTATTGTTTATTATTATTTTTTTTTTTTTTTTGTTAATAAAGATGTTAATCTATATGTTCCGATGTACTAGAAAAGTAGAATGAGTTTAAAAATCAAATATTGCTTTTCTGAATTTTAGCCTAATCTTTATTTTTTTCTTTTTTTGTGTGTGTGAGAGAGAGTGAGTGAGAGAAATAGAACTTAATTCAATACTGAAAAAAAAGTAGTACATAATTAAACTTCATTTGGCAGTACATAGAACAAAATTCAACGTAGCAATAATTATAAATTTTTAAATTGCAGTTTAAACAAAAACAATTATTTAAAGCTTAAAATTGGCATTGTGTTGAGTGGCCTTCGAAAGGCTATCGTAAAGTGCTAACTCCGCCTTGGTCCGTACCACGTTTTACAGATAGTTTTTAATATTCTTTTAAGATACACAAGCCGTACTGAGAGATCCACTCAATGCAAACTAGTAGCAAATACCATAATATTTTCTTAGATTAATCTAATTAAATTTGATTGTTTATAACAATTTGATGTTCATTGCTTTTATACTGCTACTGGGTATTGCTGTACACAAACATATCATTAAAGTTGTTTTTTAGAACTTTAAAAGCTGCTGATACAGAGAGTATACACTGTAAAAAATGTCAGATGTTTCTGAATATATAAAAATGTACTGTAATTAAAAACGAAAATATAAAGTGACTTCTTCTAACTCTCCAAAGGTTTCGAAAAACGTTTCTTTTCCTTTAAAAATCCCATAAAGCTATTTGTTTTCAAAATTTAAAGAAGAATTTATAAAAATTAATTTTTATTAGCTGCCCGTCCATTTCGGAAACGTTTCTAAGTAGCTTTTAGAGTACAATAATCACTTTTCTCAAATCAAAATATCACTTTTTCGGATGCTACCAATTCATAGGAAAATATTTTGATATTCAGAGAGCACGTTTAATAGACAAACATACAATATTAACAGTATTATCATTAATATGAAAAATGACATTATTTTGCTACAATTGAATGAACAAAATCAGTTATGCAGCTGAAAATGTTTACTTGGGAATTGATAGAATCCGAAAAAGTCATAGTTTGATTTGAGAAAAGTGATTATTGTACTGTAAAAGCTACTTAGAAACGTTTCCGAAATGGACGGGCAGCTAATCAAAATTAATTTTTAAAAATTCTTCTTTAAATTTCGAAAACAAATAACGTTCTGGGATTTTTAAGGGTAAAGGAACTTTTTCGAAACCTTAGATGAGTTAGAAGAGGTCACTGTATATTTTCGATTTTGATTACAGTACATTTTTACATATTCAGAAACATCTGACATTTATTACAGTGTACGGGCCCTGCCTTTATGTATGTTCAAACCGTCTCTGTTTTCAACGGATAATACCTCGACTACCTACCGATGATTTTGTTTTATTACTATCAACACCACTTTTATACTGCTGATACGAATGGTACCTTTTTTGCTCCTTCACACTTATCCTGAATCCCCTGTTTCGTCATTTGTGTGTAACCGGAAAAAATGCTTTGTCTTTAAAAATTATGTGATTTAAGATAAATATATTTTCCTTAAAGGTTTAAATTAACGTTTACTACACATAACTTTCTCATAATTTATGTTTCATTGAATTCAAAAATAGACAGAAAGGCATGTTTTACTATTACATATTCAACTATATCTCTGAAAAATTAATACTTAAAAATAACACAAATATATTTTGAAGATCAGTGTTACCAAAACTTTTACACGCTATACCAAGAAAAGGCATATTTTTCAAAATTAATAAGTCACTCTTATATGATTTTCTAATTACATTTCTTAATGTTTAATGTTCTGTAAATATATGAAACAATAGTCTTTATTACTTTCTCCAATTTGAATTTTTCACGTTTCATAATTTACGAGTAAATTGATTGTGACAGGCAGACATAGGAGTGATCTTACAATGATATTGGTTTTACTTTTTAAGTCAGAAACTCTAATAAAAATGGTGAGTTTAGAGATCAACTTTAGGGATTACAAGTAAAAAATATAGCAAAATAAATAAATGTAAAATTTGAAGTGCAAATGAGGCTGTTTAAAAATATTTCCCTTGCAATTAATATTAGTGGACGGATGTTTTTGTGTGAATGAAGTAGTTCCTGAAAAAATTAAGTAAGAAATAAATAGTAAAACAGCATTAAAAATACCTAATGTTTGTTTCACAATATACATAGAAATTATGCAATTAATATACGCAAAATATCAATAAGTTATGAAATGTATGTTTATATCTTCATCTTATAATGTTAGTGAAGTCAAAACTGATAGGCCAGTGAAAATAGTGTTAAAGTAGTGCAAATGTGAGGATTTTTTGTGTTTTAAATATAACTAGTTGTTGAGGGCCACCGTAATACTTACCCATCATGGATATGCATATTATAAGATATGACAGAAAAACCTGTGCAACTATTTATAAAGATATTACAATTAAAAAATAAAATTTAAACGTTTACAGTAGAGTAAAATCCCTCTATTTAAATACTAGCGTAATATTGAAAGAAATTACAGCTTGTTATTAATATAAACTTTCAAATATGCATGAAATTAATTAAAAGATGTTACAAATACATAAAGATACTATTTAATTTATCCTTGAGATATCTATGTATAATCGAATATTTAAATATTTTAAACAAAACGGGACCCTATTGGATTACAATGGGAGTCTATGGAAATTTGGCTAAATAGCTCCAAATTTGAATCATTTCTGACGAGAACTTTTTGTCGCCAGATTTGGGAATATATCGCCACAATCGCGAAAAACTTGTGGATATATGGAAACAGAACGGGTTACGCCCGATGGTAAGTCCTCCTATGATTTCATGGTATCTACGCAGACTTTAATTGGTCCATTTTGAAATCGGCTGGCTCAATTCTAAATCGTTAAAGCGTAGAAGCAATATTTAATAAAATTTTACTAAAGAATTGGTTTTATGCCAAACTTTTAATAACGAAATATATTAAATATAGTTTACTTTTTTAACCATATATTAGTAAACCACTTACATGGGTTATGAAATAAGAGATTTGCATTAACTCTTAAATTTACAAATATATACCAAATTTAATATACTAACTAAACATAATAAAAAAATATGTATTATTGCACTGAAAATAGCTAATTACCATACATGATTTTCATGCCATACAGCAATTTGCACTTGTATTACCATACAGATTTGCTTACTGTATTTTGCCCCATAGCACACCAATACATAAGCAGAATCGGAAAAGATGAATTCAGATCAGAATTCAGATCAGGATTCTGATCAGAAAAACACACTTTTCCAGAAAATGCAAACTAATATTTTGATATAGGTTTGAATATTATATATAAAGTTTATAACTTAAAAAACCCCTATGTTTGTAAATTTTCGTCGATGTTATGTATTATATACTTGTGAATTAAAATGTATTGTTTAAAGTTCATCGAAATTTTAGCCTGTCACTTGCGGTTTTCGAAAGTTCATTTCTGGTTTATATTCTGGGATGTGACTTTGCTTCTTATTACAACTGAAACAAATGTAAAGCTTTTTAGGAATTCTATATATTAGAATTTTAATTAAAACAAAAAATGTCCTTTTTACTATTTTAAACTTTAAAAAAAATCTTCCTAAATCAGCGTCTTCAGGATAAACGCATATCTTTACAAATGTAAAGGTATGTTTATATTCTGGTATATATACAGGTGGTCATAAAAAACTTTGTCGATATATGGAGCTTTAGCGGCTAGTCCGTTCAACCGATCGAGGTAAAATTTCAGATATAGCTATTCAGCGGTATGAGCTCGAGATTCTCTGAACGGCAACAGAATGGCGCTAACTGTTACCGTTATAGTTACAGAAACTCGAAATTTTCCAAAGGCACCACGCAATTTTTTTCAGCGCATGCGAATACACTAAAGAGCGTTGGAACGGTATGGTTATTGCAATAAATTTACGCGTTCTGCTCGCACAAAATCAGCTCTACGAACGGCCCGAAAAACACGATCAAGGCGCACGAAGAAAATTTTACTATGAAAGAGACAAAATACCAGTCACGGAACGTCGTTTTCCAGATAGTTAGCTTAGAAAACGGATAAAAACTAGGGTGGGAATGTTAGTTCGTCAGTCGAAGCTCGCAGATGCCAACAAAATGACTTCTTTCGTGTGAGTTCGTAAAACTATTATCAAAATGAGATGAATGCTGAGAAAACCTGGCCGTTTATCGTCGAAACCATCGCCGAATACGTGGTCTATGCATTTCCCAAGCTCTTCGTGATTTACTAATGCAATTCGAAAAAATTGGCTGCGCCTGTGATAGTCCGCGCTCCGGACGACCAACTGTTCCTGAGGATACTGTAATGGAAATGCATCACATACTGACCAGAGGACGCATGCAAAATACAAAAGGTGTATCTTATGTATTTGATATACCAAAATCAATGGTTTTAAAGTTACTGCACTCTGTAATCCTCATGTTTCCTTACCGGTACCACCGCGCCCAAATCTTGAAAGACCATCAACAACATATAGACTTAGTTAATGTATTTCTTATCCAATATGATGGATATAACGATCGTCCACTTCGCATATTATATGAACGGACTAGGCATATTCACCCTCAACTGGTAACGTCAATGGCCTCCGCGATCCCCCGAACTCACTCCTATGGATTTCAGTTTCTGGGGATATCTAAAATATAGAGTGTACAGGTGCAATCCACAAATTTTGCCGGATTTAAAAGATTCTATCAAACGTGAGATTGCAAACATCTCTCATGCGATGTAACATTCGGCTGTATTTTCCACAGTCGTGTGTTTCCACCAATGTGTAATTGCTTGTGATGGCACCCATGTGAAAAATGTGCAATCAAGATGAAAATTTTCTTTTCTCCGATCCGTGTTGCAATCAGAGATTAGTGTACTGACTCTGTCATATGCCAATTTGCTCCTTGCACCCAATCGTGTTTTTATAAGGGGGGAAGGATTCACATAATCGTTTTTTGTGCGTGCATAACGTGTCCATTTCTTGCTACACACGTACGGTTCCAACGCTCTTTATGGTTTTCGCATGCGCTGAGAATTTTGCGATGAAATAAAATGCGTGTTGTCATTGGAAAATTTCGAGTTTCTGTAACTAGAACCGTAACCGTGAGCGCCATTTTGTTGTCACTCACAGAATCTCGAGCTCATACATCTGAATAGCTATATCTGATATTTCACCCCGATCGGTTGAACGGACTGGCCGCTAGAGCTCCATATACTGGCAAAGTTTTTTTATGACCACCCTGTATATAGTATGTCTATATAGTATGTTTATTTTATATATATATATTATTAAAGGTGTTGTTTACATTTTGGGATATAACTTTGCTTCTAATTATAACTGAAACAAAAGTAAAGCCTTTTAGGAATACTAAATACTTAATCTTTAATTAGAAGAAAAAAAATAAATGCCCTTTTGATTAATTTAAAGTTTAAAAAGTAAAAATTTTCCATAAACAACATTTTTAGGATAAACACATACCGTTACTAATAATACGAAATTTTTATACATGTACATAAAATACAACATTTTTCATTGTTATTTTTTATTTATTTATTACAAAAGCAGCACTGAAAAACATCTCAAATATTTCTTACATGCTTACTTTATTTTTACAAAATAAAAGATTCTAAAGGAAGTAAAATTAATGTAAACAGCTTGTTAAGTATGATTTTGTTTTTAAAAAATGTAATTTTATTCCTAGTTGTTGCTTATTTAATGTTGTTTTCTACTGTATTTTAACGCAAATGTTGCTTTATTAAATATTTTTCGTTGCAGCAAGAAGTTATTCGTCCTTGATAAATCTTTAATTATTTCTACTGTAACATATCATAAAGAAATCAGTTATGTGTTCTGTATATATTTTTCTGTTGTAATTTTTCTATCCCTTGTTTTTGAAACTTTGGGCAAAAAGTTAATTTATAAAATAATTTTACTTTTAAAGTACATATAAATGATAATAGTTAAAACTATACTTTTTTTCTTGAAAGCAAAATAAATTTTTTTCTGCGTTAAAAACACGAGTTACGAAAGTAGAAAGGTCTAAAAAGAACATCTTTCATTTTCAAAACATTTTTTTCTAAGCATAAATATTATTCTTTCTCAACTTACCTCAAATATTTTTTTCTGATAATTATAAAATGCCACTTGAAACAAAGAAACACAGTTTTTTGCACGGCTAAATATTCTGGCTTTGTAATTTTTATTTTATTAGATATTAAATTTGTTCATATTTAAATTTCAAAAAGCCTTAAGAGTTTTTTTTTTCCAAGGGAAATTTTAAAAATATAAAAATTTATGGGTTGGCTAGTGGCCATGATCCTTTATCCAGACCTTCGATTTTGTATTCAGATATTAGAAAGGAAGTGTTGCATAAATTATCAAGGCGCCCCAATACCTAGCCTAAAATGTTTAATGGCTGTATAAATTAGTATCTCTTCAAGATGTTTAACAGTTGTTTTACTTAAACTGTGTAATAAAAATGTACTGTTTAGAAAAATTGATAAATATATTTTTTTATGTAAAAATTATTAATGAGTTTGATTTTTAATATTTAAAAAAAAAATCATTTTTCAAAAGTTTGTCGCAATCTGTTAAATTACACATGATATACATGATATGTATTGTGGAAGAGAAGATTTCTCCTTACAATCATGGTAAAATTTATATGCATCCTATTTCTACAAATACATCTTACATTATAAATATTAAAATAATTTCACTGTTTTCAAAATGCAATTACAAGCTTACAGTTACTGAATCCATTCTTATAACAGATAAATATGTGTAGTCAAGATTTTTTTTTATGTCATGTTTGTCAACCGTATCTAGTAGATTACAATAAGTTTCTAATAAACAATAAGATTCTTAAAATATTCTTACAATTTCGGAGACAAAACCATATTTTTGCCACGTCAACGTCTAAACACAATTAAAGGTAAAAAGTATTAATCAGCATAATAATACAATGAAATTCAAAAACTTAAAATGTTTTAAAATGCATATCTTGCACTGAGAACTTCCCCGTTTTTCTTAAAAAGTTATAAGCATAAGGATATTATAGATATTTCAAGTTAAACTAGTCAGATGAATCCCTAAACTTTCTTCTATTTTTTACATGTTAATTCTTCCTGAAAGCGCAGCGTAGAAGCGCCACTGGTTATGTTTAAAGCCAAATCTAGTCAGCGACAACTTATGTCAATTTATAACTGAATCTGAAGTTTGATGAAAATCTGTGAATATAATTTTTGGAAATACAACTAGAAAGATATCTTTAAAAAAAATCTGCATAACAGCACCACATATTTAGCGATGTGCAATTAAAACGATCGGGATAATTTTTTTATCAAGTATGTTGGTGATGAAAATCCGTGCATTAGTTCTTGCGATACAGCTATGGCGAAATCGTAAAAAAAAATCAGCATAGCAGCGCCATCTTTAGGGCGATTTTTGCAAAAATCAAAACACCGCTAATCTATATCACGATTTAACTGAATCTAAATTTTAGAAAAATTCGTGCAGTAGTTCTTGAGATAGAGCTATTACAATAATCACGAAGAATGCACCATGTCAGCATCATGATATCAAATATTGATAATCATGATATCAATCCTGACGATGACCGAGGAATTACAGACCGAAAGTGTTAATAATGTGTAAACAAGGTTTTTTTTTATTCATATTGTATTTTTTGTGACAGAATTGAGGGGAGATATTAAATTTAGTTTTATGATTTTATTATAAGACATTTTGAAATATTAGTATACTTATTACAGTTCTGTTTATTCAAAAAATAAATCGCCGATTATATTTATCTCTTTTTAAGATAAGTCTTCTGGCCAGTTATACTTTTTTAACGTAACCAGTTGATGCATATTTATTAAAACTATTTATATTAGAAAAAAACGTTAATTATATTTATCTCTTTTTAAGAAAAATGATGTTACCGTCTTTACTTTTTGCAACATAACTGTAAATGTCACATTAGACCAATAGTTATCGATTTACAATAGAATAAATAATACTCAGATAATTTTTCTAGATCACTTTTCTTTGCTATTATATCCAAATATATATGATATCGATTGCTAGTCTGAAACAAATTTGTATCCATCCATTACATTTCATTCATGGATATGAGATGAACGAAATTGTACCAAATAAATATTAATCTTTCTTATATCACAAAATAACAGGAATTGTCAGTCAAATTCTTTATTTTCGATTTGAATTAAAAGCTATATTGTAAATCGATTCTAGATATATATTTAGTTTATCTTTTATGTAGTATTTAAAATTTAAATGGCAAATAAAGCAAAACGAAAAAAAAAATAAAAAATATTAAAAAATTTGTGTCTCACATTCCAATTAATGCAGCAAAAACATTAAATTGAATATAGAAAACCGTATTCTCGCAGCGAGAAAAGTATTTATTGAAAAAATAAATATATTTTTAAAAAAACTAAAAAACACGAATTTAAGTATATCAAACTAAAAAGTGAAAAAATAATTCATACTATAAGCTGAAAACGAAAATAGATGAAAAATACTATATTACTATAAAATCACTGTTATTATAGACATCAATTAATAAGCAATAAATAAAATTATCGTGAAAAAAAAAGCGTGGGGTGCTCCATCTACCATTCTCCATCTATCAGTTCTTAAGAAGCACCCCACGCTTGTTTTCCACGATAATTTTATTTATTGCTTATTAATTGATTTCTATAATAACAATGATTTTATAGTAATATAGTATTTTTCATCGATTTTCGTTTTCAGCTTATAGTACGAATTATTTTTTCCCTTTTTAGTTTGATTACTTTAAAAGCGTGGTTTTTAGATTTTTAAACTATATTTCATTATTTACAAAAACCAAATTAATCGGTCGGATAGTTTCAGAATAATTGGTGGACATACAGAGAAAATAATACATAAGCGTCGAATTGATAACTTCCTCTTCCTTTTCTGAAGCCGGTTAAAAATAAAAATTGTAATACGGAATTTTTTTTTAATTTTGCATAGATGTAAATAATGTCAGGAGTGGGGTTCGAACCAACAATCACTTTCGAAAAACAGAGCTTCAATCTGGCGCCTGAGACCACTCGGCCATGCTGTCTACACTCCATTCAGTGAATGTATTCAAAACTTTTAATTAGCAAAAATCACTAATTTTATTAGTTTTTGACTAATTACTAAAAAAGTACTGAACAAATTTCGATGAAACTGAAGTGGTACCAATTTGAGAGCATCGTCTTTCATTTAACACCAAAACCAAGTTAATCGGTTGCATGATTTCGGAGTAATCGGTGAACATACATAAAATAAGGAGAGTTACAAACTCACAAACCCACAAACTCACAAACATATAGGTGAAGCTAATAAAAGCGTGTTAAAAAAAGGTTTCCCATTCTGAATTTTATTATTTTAAGACAAACAACAACTTTTCATATTTAATAGCGAATAACATAAATAATTTTTCAATTATAACAACTTATACCTAGAACCGCGAAGCAGGTCAATTTGACCCGTAATACGTTTTTACGCTTAAATGTCAAAATATCGATGCATTTTTTCGGAACCAATGAGAAAGTATATCTGCTTCATTCCTAATTAATCTAAAAGGGAAAATCTGAAGGTGGGGAGAAGTAAAGAAAATTTTCAATCAAGTTCTTATAATCTTGATGTGAAGAATGGATGTTTGATGTAGAAAGTTACACATATTTAGATGTAGTAATGAAGTTACTTTTATTATGAATTTTCTGAAAGTATAGATATGATTTCCGATGTCGAACCATCAAATGTGCTTTGGAATGTTAGCAACTATTGTCTGAAAATGATTGAGAATGCAAATGACTGAGGATGAATATCTGCCTGTAAATAAAGAAAATTAAATTTTAATGATGAAAATGAAAGTGATGTTGTAACGTGACTATTAACGTTGTTGGACATTTTTATTGGAATATAGGTGAAAATTTATCAGTATTGTACGGACGTTTGTGATATTTTTCAGATAAAAATGAGATATAAAAAAGAAAAGTCAAGAATTTGAACAAAAAGTGACAAAATTTTATTTTTATACTCATGATTATCTGAAAAATAAATAAAATAACTTGTGCATTCACACCTGGAAATAAAGAAGATGACAAGAAAACGGCAACACTAGCTATATAAAAGGGCTTAAAATAAACGTAGATGAGCACACATTGTTTTCAATATCTATGAGTAGGTTTACTCAGTACATGTGTAATAAAACCAGAGAAATTCAGTATCGTATCACGTTCTAGTTGTTTGCAGATGTTGATAAAAAACGAGCATTAGAACAACGAGAAATACAAGTCTCTATAAAAATGTCAAAATAGGAAATGCATGCGGTTATTCTTCTAACACATTCACACATCAGCATAACTATTTACAAAGGAGAAAAGGATAAACATATTTTGTTGCTTAGCAGTCTGCATGTAACTTTTGAAATTTTCGATAATTCTAATTAAAGAAATAAAGACACTTGTTTACAACATCGCAACTAAATTTAGTGGGATTGTGTAATTACTCAGATGACAGGAAATTTGCTTATGACAAGCCTCCATCTTCGAGGAGCCCAGTGAATGTAATTTATAATATTTTGTATTTTGTTGATATCAATGCTTCTGTTTTATGCAAATCTGTAACCTGACAATCTATTAGTATACCTCAATTTATTCAAGACTTGGTTGAAGACGTACAAAAATAGTTGTTTACAACATAAAGTCAGCAGAAATTCCCTACATTTCAGAAAATACTATTTTTCAGTATTCTCAGTATTTATCTTTCGAAAACCCAGGTTCGAACCCTAGTGTGGATACTTTTTCACTCTGTTATTTTTACGTTTTAAAACAAATGCAAATAAAAATTCACATAATTAAATTTAGTTTTAATTCTGTTCATTGGCACAAATGTTTCTTTCTAGTACTTCCATAAACAGGAGATTTTGTTTTGCCATAACAAAAAATGGCCTGTCATTCGATAGTCCTAATGATGCAAAAACTATGTCCAATGGCTTAAAAATATGCTAATAACTTTGCGCTGGATTTTCTAAGGTCTTTGTTACTGCAGAAACATTTTCAAAGATTTGATGAGTTCGGTATATTTACTTCATTGTGAACGGGGAAAAAATTCCTCGACATACGAATAGTTTTCCATACTCTAGTTCCCAAGAGAATATATTTATTTATAAGCAAGTGGTATTCAGACAAATTTAAGCCCAGACTGTTTACATTTTTCTAAATGCTTCTTATGTTCTAGAAATAATTGGCACTCAATAAAAACAACATTTTAAGGAATATTTTTTATCAACCGCTTCGTAACATAAAATTTATATGCGCATTTATCTCAACGTAAATTTTAAATGAAACAATTACCTTTGTGTTAAGACACACATTCAGATGCTTTTAACCCAACAAAGAAAATGAATAAAGGAATATTGAAACTTAAACTCCCTCTTTTGATTTGTTGTCATGATCTCAATTGCACTAAAACATTGGATTAAGGCTTAATGTAATGAAGAGTTCTACCATCTCAGCTTTGATGTTTTTAAGAGTCTGTGACAAACACAACGAATACTCACAGAAGTAAGTGTAATGCCGCTCGTGCAATTTACAAAGGTTTAGAAGCGATGACTTAATCTAAGAGTAAGTTGGAAAACGCTGATTTTCGACAGAATTTCTATTAATTGGACCTTCAGTTTGAATTATTGTTTTAGATAAATAACATGGACTTCTTGACCAATTTAGAACAATCTCCTTTTTTACATTCTAAAACAAAAAAGGGCAATGATAACACAAAATGTTTACAATAGTTTTGCTATGCAAATAAGAAATGTCAAGTTTAACTTCGAAAACAACTTTCCGTTTAGTTAACAGGAAGATTGGTCAGATTCTGCTTGTAGAACTATCGCAATAAATTTCAACTGAGCTATCAGACACGACTAATTTATTGAACTTTTACCCTTGCTAAAAGTACTTTAAATTATTTTTGGAGGAGTTATTACGCATTTATTTAGACTGTGACAAATAATAGATTTTGCAAGCGAAAGAATATTGATCAAAATGTTGTCCATTTTAATAGTTTTTCTAAGGCCATTTTTTGTTCAAATGCACTTGCAAGTGGCTTTAAATCATTGTATAAATTGATAGTTTATTCTTCGATTTATAAATATCTATAGCTCAATATGCAGACAAAATCTCGCTTCCGTAAGCGGAATAATTCTTTTGATATTTATTCCGTTGTGTAAAAGTAGTAGAAATTTGGAAAACCCGATTATATTGAAAGCAACATGAATATAGAAAACAAGAAATACGTTTGACAAATAAGGTAAATAACTGTTTCGTTTTATAACAGATTTTCAAAAACTTTCCATAATTTAGTGTTTTTGTCAAAATTTTTACTTTTATCCAATTTCTAAAAATTTTCAAATAATATTCTTTCAATAATTTAAAGCTTTCATCAGCACAAAAAGTTTCACTCTTATCCAACTTCATATTTTTTTCACATAATCGCCTTTTTATCTCAGAAAATATGCTGTAAGAGTGGTATTTTCACATAGATAAATAACCCCGGATATTCCTAATGATCATTAATTGTCTTGGTTTGTCATAATTCTATGCTGGATGATATACATGAACAGATCGGATACCCACTTCACTTATGATGAAGCCCCGACTAAACATTCCTTGCACAGTTAGAATCGATTTTTCAAAATTTCAAACTTTATATTTTGAAACACAATTAAGACTCATATCAAAGCGCTTTGTCTATTCTTTCAAACAAGTTAGAAATTAATACATCATAAATACAACTGAATGCAAAATAAAAAAGGTGTAGCACATATTTCACTACTACACTACTTTTACACTATTGGCATACTGTTTCTTACTTTGTAAGGAAATCAATGTACAAGATTTTACTAACACAAAATGTACTTCCTTTTAAGTAACTTGCAGAGTTGGTAATATATAGTCTTTTTTAAATTTGAGCGACTTTATTTACATATCTCTAAGAAATAGAAAAAATGATTTTTTCTCAGTTATCCATAACGAAGTCCAGATTTAAAAATAATTTTTACCAACTCAAATACTCTCTCTTTCAAAACTTTACTCTTTCAAAAAATGTTTCACTTTATTTGACCTTAAACCATATACATGGTCATAATTTTCATACTTTTTTGCTGGAAATCTGAAATTACATCGATCAAGCGATGATTCAACAATTTGCGAAGGCCAATAATTTCGAGGAAAAAGACTTAACAAGTTGTTCATGGAATACAGAACATGTGCATTGAGTATCACGCCGTAATAGTGTGCAGTATTTTACGTAATACTGAAAAAAAACTAAATTTTACCTCTTTGTACACTATTTAGTCATTAACCACCGTCACTTATTCAGCTAATTTTTGAGAGCCACTAGAAATAATTGCCAATATTGTTGACAATTTTTACAATTTAAGTTCGATTTTTTTGTAAGTTGTTCCTTAGAAATGACATTTAACACTATTTGTACCCATGTCAAATAACACCATTTTAAAGTTTTGAATTTTGTTTATTTTGCTTGTTGTTTTTGAATGTATTAGAATAAAAATGATTAAAATGATGTAGTAAAAATGACTTGTATTTTTTCAATTGCAAATTAAAAACTTTAAATCGAATTATTCTAAAAGGTGTCATATGACACCGGTTGAAACGGCATTATATTATGAAAAAAATTCTTTTGTTTGCGCATGCGCATATGAAATTTATTTCATACAACTAAACATATTTCATAAAATATATAAAATATTTATATTCCTATTGCACAATGCTGTTCCTACCACATTTTTGCAGTTTTCTTCTCAAACTGGGTTTAAAATTGGCAAAAAATATTGCATGATATGAAGTAAAAACATACAGTTTTTTTTAAACTTAAAATAAAAACACCTACATCTCCTCGACTATGCGTGCTATTTGTACACAAATCAGTAAACAAGCTTTACAGTATGCACATATTGATATTCTGCGGTGATGAATCATTATGAGTATTTAATATACAGTGTTGTCCCAAATATTATTGTTTTTCTGTGATTTTTTTTTGTTGATCAGTAATTGTTTTATTTACCATTATCTACATTGATAAATTCGAGATATACATGCAATAAACTTGTAATAAACCTACAATGAACCATAATAATAAGCATGTTCTGTATATTCCTGAAGCTTCAGTAGAATATGACACGTTTTTACCGAACAGGCTATCAAAGCCTGAGGGCTTATGCACACGCCCATTCTGTACTTATGTTTGTGCGTGCGTAATGCGATAACTCATGACAAAAACATCCGATTCACTTGAAATTTTGGATGGGTATATTCTGATAAGCTGCTTCCTCAATTAGTTTTAGGGGTTCATGTGATAACCATAAGAGGGGGAATGGGGGCTAATGTCCATCCCATTAATTTATATAAATGGGTTTCTCATGCAGTATTATTTGTTTTCGCTTAAAATTTAGATAAAGGAACATCCTGATGAGGGGTCTCCATCAACAGTAGTAAGTGTCCATTGTATAAGCATGAAGAGTGGGAACGGAGGGCTAATTCCCCGACTTTTAAATTTAGATAAATGGGTTTTTCATGCAGAATTATCAGATTTCATTCAAATTTGAGACATAGGATCATTTTTATCAAGGCACCTCCATTATTAGTTTTGCAAGTTCATTGGATAAGTCTAAGAGGAGGAAAATGGCAGGTAACACTTTCCTTAAATTAGATTAATAGGTTTTTCACGCAGACTTTACCGATTTGCTACAAATTTTGGATATAAGCTCATTCTGATAAGGCGCTTCCCTTATTTGTTTCGGAATCATTTGATAAGTAGAAATGGATGATCGGTGGGACTATCTCTCTTAATTTCGGTAAATGGTTTTTCTTACAGAATTAAGCGATTTGCTTCATTTTTTGAATACAGGATCATATTGATAAGATTCTACATTAATTAACTGTGGGCGTCTTATTTTAAGTATAAAAGGGGTACTGGCAACTACCACCCCTTAAATTTGATAAATGGGTTTTTATGCAGAAATATCCGATTTGCTTTAAATTTTGGATGTAGGTTTTTTCTGATAAAGCGAATCTCTGAATAATTTTCGAAGTTTAATGATTAAGTATAAAAGAGGGGATTAACTCCTCTTAAATTATATAAATAGGTTTTCATAGGAATTATCGATTTGTTCCGATTTCGGATATACGTTTTTTTTGTATGATAAAATATATCTCTGTTTAGTTTAGAGGGTTCAATGATTAAGTATAAAAAGAGAAAATGTGGGAATCTATTTCTCTCCTTAATTTGATTTTCGGCATTAACCCTTGAAAATATAAGGCTGTTTTATACAATTAGTATGCGTAACCTGTGAGCTCAATGCCATCAGTTCACTGGGGAATATTCTTTTTTATTAAATATTCAGAAAATTGTCTAAATTTGAAAGATTCCGGTGTTTAATGGTCTATAAAGTACATTAATCTTAAATGTGCATCAGTATCTGAAGTTATTTTAATTTAAGCGATATTTAATTTATTTGATTTTTGGATTACTAGAAAAACGAAAACTGGTATTAAAAATGCAATTTATCTTCTTGTGACAAAGACCTTGGACATATTTTTTTGGAAACAATACAAGTACAACTGATAATCAACACATATTTTTCGAAAGATTACTAATAAACTGCTGATTCATCGTTCACGACTGAAAAACTGAAAATAATTTACCAAGGATAACACATTTTGAAGCTAAGATTATGTAGTTTTCGACTGTAACAATATTGTTATGCAATATAGTTTTTCTGGAATTAATTTCATATAAAATGAAACACTATAATTATATTTAAATATAAAAAATGTGCTGAGTACAGAAAAACTGCCAATTAATGTCATGTGTGTGTAACACAATGTTTTTTCACTTTGGAAAAATCTGTAATTGAGGACTTGATTGATTTTAAAATTATCGATAAAATTACATATAGCGAAGAAGTTAAAAATACATTAAAAACAACTGTTTATCTAACAAATGTATAGCAGTCAAACTTTATCTTACAATTTAAAATGAAATATTCGTTATACATTTCATGTAAAGTACGCTACATTCATTTTTCTTCAGGAATGCATTAAGCTGGAAGAGGCATAATAGCAACATAGTCCAATAATCTTTTTAAAACAAAATCTGTCTTGGCACAGTTACAACTACTTGACAAAGTAAACAACAAATGGAACAAAGAGCGGAAGGAAAATTTTATTTTCCCATTTCATGGAGACATATTATAATGTTTTCAATAGCATTGATCCAATTTTTCTTTTGAGCTATTAAATATAATTGATCAGCGATTATCTAATGCAAAAAGTGTAGAAATTTGGTTTAGAGGGTTTAGATCGAAATGGAATTATTTTATGACAACTTCCGCATCTTTTAATGTAATGGGTCTCTTTAAAAATTGCAGTACATAAGTTTATGTAAAACGTGCAGATGAACGCTGTTTGGGGAGATGTAAGGAATTTTGAAAAAAAAATGTAGGTGGAACATTTTATACAAGGTAATATATAGAAAATAAGCTTCCCAATTTAAAATATCAATAATTCCTTAACAATTACGAATATGGATATCAACTGAGTGTCATTAATGTCTGATGAGTCTTAAATTTTATGTTTTGTAAATATAAAAAAAATAAATTTCAGTGAACAGAGTGCAATGCAGAATCTCAAAAAATAATAATGGTCAAAATAGCATTTATAACTGCATAGCAAATCTCAACTTCTAGAACATATTCTCTATAGCAATTAAAACGCGAAAATATTTTTTGAAGTTTATTTGCTTTTTATTAATGTTTAAGATGATGCAGCTTCATTTATTGACAGAAATTTGAATTATTATTAGAATTACAATACATGGAATTTAAAACTCATTCCTTATTCATATGAAATTATAATAGTTAATTAATTACAGAATTTTTATTTTGGTGCGGTTATTACTCTACACTGTATATGTATTGACTGAAAAGATTTTGTTATGAGAAAAATACATTTCGAATTCTTTATTATACATTATTTTAATTGATTGTTATTAAGACGCATGAAAACAAAAGTTCAAAAGTTTCATTAATCTATCTATCTATCTATCTATATTATAATCTATTTTACCTATTTAAATGCAGACAAAAATATTTGAATTAGTACTATTATGACATTGTTTATATTTTCCCATCATTGTTCCATTATTGCTATGTGTATTTAATTGTCTTGTTGTGTTTATGCATGTTATAGGCGGTTATTCTATATTCGACTCAGATGTTCATTGTATTATATAATGGTTACATGTATGTATATATGTATTACAAATTTTAATTTTTTTTCGCCAAAACTAACCTTTATACTATCGTAATTTTCTTATAATAATATTCCGTACTTACTTCAAATTATTAAATTAAAATCTTGTTTCTAGATCTAATCTGTTAATCTTTATGGAGACGATATAAATTTTTAATTCGCCTTAAAAACATTTATTCCAATAAGCGTAAATTTAAAAGATGGCTCTAAATTAAAAATATTCTTAATTAAACTTTATTTCGTAATATTCCAAATAAAACTCATTTTTTCTATGTTTTTATCAACCCTTTTTAAGAAAGTCTTATTAAATATATTCCAAAATCTTACCTTTCAAAAAATATCATTATTTTATTTTATCTATTTATTTATTTTTCCTCAGTCAACCTTTGATAGTGTGCATATCAATAAATTCATTTCTTTGCTTTTTCTCTTAAAATTAATCGTCTATAAAAATCGTCTGCCTAAGATATTTAAAATTCTGAGACGATTATAAATTGGTTAAATAATACTTTTTTAAAAATAAAATTATCGTCTGTGGAGAATAGTCTCGGCATGAGTTATGATTACATAAAAGAATGATGGTTTGAGACTAGAGAATGCTCTAGATTTTTTTTTTTTTGGATTTAAAAGAGAAAGCAGCCAAGGAGTGATTATTTCGACCTTCTACATTTATTTATTTTGTTTCTTTTCTCGCTGATCATGACTTCTGTGCGGAGAAAGGGAAACCTGGCGATGATGTTTCTGCCCCCCCCCTAACTTTAAATTGTCACATATATATACACTATATTGCCATTGATTATGGGACACTTGCGATTTTAGACATATTACTAAATATCTAGAAAAATACATTAGGAATCATCTCGAAACTCTTAGTGTATAAATATAATAGTATACGTCATACATCTCCGTGAAGATTTTTTACCGAAACTCCATAGGGGACCGTCAACAAATTAAAAAAGAATGAATATCTTTTGAATAACCCTGTCAAAACTAATGTAGCAAAAGCGCTCAAACTCTAGATTATGATTGAATGCCTTATTGTAATACACTGTGTTCATTTTTATGCAAATAGCATGCATACTCGCAGAGTAATTAAGGTTTTTATAAAAATGGCCCCAAATTTTTCCCTTATAATTTTCAGAGTTCTTAATATAAAATAATATTTTCTTTCAGAAAATATGACAAACAACATTGCACATAGTACCCTGTAATCAGAATTAAAAAATAATAAAAATTGTATGAAAAATGAGTAGGTTTACTAAATAATTTTTTACTGCGCATGCGTCAAAGATATCAAAATTTCATTTGCATATTATGTTAGCTAAATGTACAGAGCAACTTTTGTAAAAGTCTCAAAATTATAGCTTGAAAATTCTGAAAGTAATCGTCTATAGAAAAAGGACAAAATCCGTTGTTTCTAAAATGAAGCAAAAAAAATGAGGGATTTTATCCAAAAGTAGTCGTAACATCCCGTATTGTGTATTCTATATTGACACTAATCAATGAATATATGGATACAACCCCTCTTGTTTTTGCTTCATTTTGAGAATAACGGATTTTCAACTTATTCAATTAACGATTATTTTCAGAATTTTCAAGTTATGATTTTGTGACTTTGACAAAAGTTGCTCTATACATTTAGCTAACATAATATGCAAATGAAATTTTGATATCGTTGACGCATGCGCAGTAAAAAATTATTTAGTAAACCAACTCATTTTGTATACAATTTTCATTATTTTTTAATTCTGATTACAGGGTACTGTGTGCAATGTTGTTTGTCATATTTTCTGAAAAAAATATTATTTTATATACAGAACTCTGAAAATTATAAGGAAAAAACTTGGAAAAATTTGGGACCATTTTTATAAAAACCTTAATTACTCTGCGAGTATGCATGCTATTTGCATAAAAATGAACACAGTGTATTACAATAAAGCATTCAATCATAATCTAAAGTTTGAGCGCTTTTGCTACATTAGCTTTGACAGGGTTATTCAAAAGATATTCATTATTTTTTAATTTGTTGACGGTCCCCTATGGAGTTTCGGTAAAATATCTTCACGGAGATGTATGACGTATACTATTATATTTATACACTAAGAGTTTCGAGATGATTCCTAATGTATTTTTCTAGATATTTAGTAAAATGTCTAAAATCGCAAGTGTCCCATAATCAATGGCAATATAGTGTATACTATATATTAAAAAGTTATTTTAATTCAAAAACAAAATCGACATTTTTTTCTCATTTAAATACCTCCTTCTCTTTAAAATTTCCAAGAAAAAAATACATAGAACCAGATAAATAATTTGATTTTTATTTTACAGTTGCGTTATTAAGTAGAAGCTTATAATAAACTTAAAATAAAAATAAATCATAACGAGTACCAAACATTATATGTACCAGTCCCAATTTCTTGAAATATAAACTATGATAATTTTCTTAGACTACAAATAATGTCAGTTCCATTGGTTACTCTGCAAAAATATATGCAATTCGAGGCAAGTTACCATCGTTCATTATTATTCATCATTAAAAGTGTTAAATGAAACTCATATCTTTCACACTTTCGGCTACATGTTATTGTGAACCAGAATATAAACATAATTTCATTTTCTTTAAATTAAAAAAATAATATAGCTCTTAAATCGGAATATAAATTCATTTGAAAAAGTTTAAATCAGATATTGTTTGTGGATTTTTTTTTTTTTTTTTTTTTTTTTTTTTTACAAAAAAAAATTCTTTAATTGTTTAATGATTAAGTTTTTTTGCATCTAAAAAACTCTATCATTTCCATAATTTACTAATTCTGTACGCTTAAGAATGTGTAATACACACACACACATATATGAGGACCCCAGAAGCCAAGGGGATAAGTGACAAAATTGAAAAAATTTAGTTAAGTGCACAGGGTAACTGGAAATATGCTTTTTTCATTTCAGGTAAACAGATATAGGTCATTTTCTGATTATTTGGGGAGTTATAGAGATAAACCACTTTTTTCGAAAAACAAACAATATTGATTAATTATACATTTAAAGAAAATTATACTCTATTTTTTTAACAATTATTGAAATGAGAGTTCAAAGATTAGAATGCAACAAGCAGATGTTTCCTATTTCAATTTAGTCAATTGTTATTGATGTTCCAATTTAACATCAATTATCTTTAAACTCAATTTACTCCAAATCGACATTTTGTCACTTGTACCCCTTGGCTTCTGGGCTCCTCATGTATAAGTATATTCATTGCATATAATTTTAATAAAAAGGGATAAAATCTTATAACTAAATCACATTTGATAATGTATTATATTTATTGATTTATATTTTTATTTTATTTTATTTTATTTACCAGACTTAAAATTAAAGAAAAAGGGAGAAAGTTACAGAAAGAGAAAAATTAAAAGGCTTAAATATTGCTTTAAGTTTCTCTTTTTTATGAAAACTTGTTATCAGCACAATGGATATAGACCCAAAGGGGGTGTACCCTCTGTCAGTGTCTTTCTAAAGAAACCTAGTCCGTATTTATACAAAAAATTCCAAGGTTTGGAGAAGACCACTGAATGCTGAATTAGGCCGACAAGAGCGACTAGGCACGAATCCAGACTTTCACTTCTAATAGCTATGAGAGCAGCCTACTTATCTAAGATAACCTAATGATGTTAATAATTAAAATTGATAATTTGATATAAAAAAATTATATATTTGTAATTTTACTTCATTTGGTTCAATGCTACATTAAGTTTGGAAAAATATTACGCATCGTATAAATATTTAAAAAAGTTAATTCTAACGCGAAATTTATTTTGGCGAAATTCCATGTACTTGACAAAACAAACCACAAAACGGTCATACAAGAAAAATATTTATATCCCCATTCTGTCGTGACACAGTACATTGTTTTCAAAAGTGCTAAATTATTTCAATCTAACATATGTGTTCTCATATACCGTTATCTAATATAAAAACTTAAATGCATCCTTTATGCATTTTAAATTAAAATAAGAAAGAATGAGCTAAAATTGCGAAACTTAGTTACAATAATAATTATTATAAAGCGTACATGTAACTCGTAAAACATAAAACATTTCTTTACAGATTTTTAATTAATTGTAATTATCCATTTTACTGCTGAATAAATTTCAAATGATTAGATTAAAATATGAAAGAAAAAAGAGCGTTAGTTTATTTAAAATCTGCATAATTAATTAATTTACATTAATTAGGTATCTATATTTCGCCATGTTTCAAAATACCTATTAAATATTTATAATATTTTATATTTAAATTATATTATCTTATATTTTATATTATATTTAAATTAATGTTAGACATGGAAAGGAGTTTAAAATATTCATATGGATTTTCGTTCACTCTAAATTAAATACTTTAAGTAAAAATTCTAAAGTTACTTTACACTTGCAAACAAAATTTGAGTTATATAGTGATTCTTAGATTTTGATATCTTATTCGTATGTATTTTGCAACGTGCTGAATCCGAAATTGAACATAAATTTTTACTATGACTTTTTTTTTAGATTTTTAAAATTTCAGATTTAAAAAAATAGCTATTATCTCATAGTATAAAATAGAAGTGATGGTAATAATTTTTAATGCAAGGTGTTCCATGTGGGCAGACGATACCGCGCCACCTATAACTAAAATCTCAGTATCCAGAAACTGACATGAAGTGCAGTGTTTTTTCTGTTTTTATTCTAAAGTTGTGTTTGAGAAATGTGCAGACGATAATGCGGAAGTGAGCTGCTAGTGAGTTATTCTTTTAATAAAGTGATTTAAATATAACCAGTGCATATGGATTAATTGTGTAGTGTGTGTATTTAATTTAGATGGACTGACGAGCCGGGAAGTGAAAATAATTATTTATGTGAGTGAATAATCATCGAATTTGAACTATGTGCTGATGTTATATTAAGAGTTCTATTAACGATCTGTCCAACGTTCAACATGAGTGACTTCTAATAATATCGTGCTTAAATAAGTGAAGTGTTGTGCCTAACAAGAAACATTTAAGAGTTAGAATGAGTCTACTTCGGGATTTTCGCAGCGATTTGAGTGAGGTAAGAGCAATTTTCTAGTTTGATTTTGATTAAGTTATGTCTGTTATTGATAATTTAAATAAAGACGAACTTTAGCTCGTGATTAAGGAATTGAGATTAACTCCTTCTGAAAGTAGTAAAATTTCTTATTTTTAAAATATTATAGAGAATTGTGAATATTAATCAATGAGCAGTTATTAAAAAGCATCGTTAATTCGGTTGTTGAAGAGTATAAATCGTGAAAGATAACTGAGAAAACAAAATTAGAATTGGAAAAAATTAAATTAGCGCAATTAGAAAAGAAGTTAGAATTAGCAAATATTCGTAAAGAACCGTCCCAAAATTCTGAATTTGAAAAAAATAAAATAGCTTAGTTAGAGAAAGAATTAGAAAGAGCCAAATTGCGTAAAGAGTCTCGGAAAATTTTGCCGTCCGTAAAAGAAAAATCGGAAACGGAAATAGGGAACAATAACTTAGAAAGTTTTATTAAAAGTAATAAAACTTTAACTATTCCTTTACCATTGATAGCTGAGTCATTTAATCTTTTTTTTCAATCTCTTGAGAAAGCGTTTCGAACTAAAAATGTACCTGAAGAGTTTATGGCAGAAATTATGTTAAATATTCCCGGGGAAAAAGCGAGCAATTTAATGATCTATTTATCAGAGGAAGAGTTGATTAGTTATGATAAATTGAAAAATATAGTCTTAAAGGAATTTCAACCTACTGCACAAGAATGTTTAAACAATTTTAAGAATGCGCCAAAATTACCATCGGAAAGTTACGTTCAATTTGCAGCTAGGCTGAGTTCAAATTTTCTATATTACTGTAATCTGCGTGAAGTAAATGATTTTAAATCATCATGAGATCTGATTGTTTCAGATAAAATTTTCAGCTCTTTAGATTGCGAATTAATGAATCATATCGCTATTAAACAAGTAGAGTCATATTTTAAACCACAGCAACTAGGAAGAGAATGCGATATTTTTTTGTCGATTAAAAATAAATCTAAAGGTGAATCAAATGTGTATTCGAGAAATACGATAAATGAAAATAAACGTATAGCGACAAATAAATTTCAAAATCAGCCTCAAAGAAGCGTTTCAAATGTATTTTTAAACAAAAAATGTGAAATGCGCATTGTGTAAATCTAAATGAGTATCATGGTTTACATTCTTGTCCGCAATTCAAAAAACTGTCCATAAAAAATAGAATAGAAGTTGTGAAATTAAATTAAGCATGTTTCAAATGTTTAAATTACAACTGTTGCGTACAGAAATGTAAATCTAAAAACTGTCCTAGATGTAATCTACCGCATTCTGAACTAAGACATTTTCCTAGAGAAGACAGTGAATTAAATAACCAAATAAAAATTTTGGTCATGTGTTTCAATCGGCTGCAGGAATAAAAAAATAACAACCAGAGGAAAACTTTTCCCACCCTCCGAGTCAGACTGTCGCCTGTAGTTTTGTGAAAAAAAACGTTTTATTAAGTACGGCGCGTATTCTCATTAAAGATAAATTTTCGGAATGGCAGGAAGTTAGATGCTTACTAGATGTCGGTTCACAAGCCTGTTTGATTATTTCACAATGTGCTAATCGATTGCAGCTTAGAATTAATAAAACGAATACTTTGATTTTATGTTTGGATGACACTTCTATGACATTAAAAGGCTGCGTAAATACAAAAATTGCAAATAGAGATAAACGTTTTGAAAGAGAATTGACTATGCTAGTAGTAAGGAAAATTACAGGTTTAATTCCGCAACAAGTGGTAAGCATAAATGTTGAAGCAACAGATTTAACTATGTTAGCAGATTATAGATTTAATTTCCCTGTGAGAATTGGGATGTTGTTGGGAGCAGAAATATTTTATGAGCTATTAAGACCGAGACAAATATATTCTCAGAGTTCAAATTTACTTTTGCAAAATACCGTATTTGGGTATGTAGCTGGTGGATGCATAGATCAGGAAAATCATGTAAGAGTTCATTGTGGGCTAATTCGGGAGGAAGATTTAAACCAAACATTAAAAAAGTTTTGGGAAGTTGAAAACGTCGAAGTAGAATTGTCAAAAAGTAAAGAATTTGAGATATCTGAGCAGCATTTTGTGCGTACGCATTGGAGAAATGAAGAAGGGAGATACGTGGTGAGAATGCCTTTAAAGAAAAATCCTTCGTGTTTAGGCCAATCTAGGGAGCTTGTTCTTAAAAAAACTGAAATCGCGGTGGACTCGCTTATCAAAAGATAAGGAATACTTCAAATTGTATAAAGATTTTTTAAATGAATATGGAATGCTGGGGCATATAAAACAGGTTAAAGAAGTAAAAGAACCTGACGTTGTGTATTATGCTCCGCATCATGATATATTTAGACCAGAAAAGTCCAACACAAAACTGAGAATTGTATTCAACTGTTCTGCCACAAAAACAAATGGCACATTACTTAACTCATTGCAATATAATGGAGGTGTCATTCAGAATGACCTATTTACCATTTTGATTAGTTTTCGAGAGCATGTTTATGCATTGACTGCGGATGTCCAAACGATTTATCGAATGATAAACATTGATCCTAGTCAGTACCCATTGCAGAGAATTTGTGGAAAGATAATTTCGAGGAAGAGCCTAAATTTTTTGAACTATATACCGTTACATGCGGTACGGTTGATGCGCCTTATTTAGCAATGAAAACTCTCAACCAGCTATGGATTGATGAAGAAGATATCCTATGGCAGCATCGGTTCTTCATGAAAATATTTACATGGATGATATTTTGCGTGGTGCACCTACGCTTGAGGAAGCCAAAGAGTAGCACACACAGCGATTATGCATAAAGGAGGTACGAGACTCCATAAGTGGTATACAAGTGATAAAAAACTTTTGCTGACATACGAAGAAGGGTATAATTTTGAAAATGAAATTGAAACTAAAACGTTAAGTGTTTCGTGGAACCCAAGGGATGATTGTTTCACATTTCGAGTTAAGGTGGAATTGAACAATTTCTACACCAAGCGAGAAATATTGTAAAAAATCGGGAGACTGTTTGACCCACTGGGACGTTTTGGTCCAGTTATATCTAAAGCCAAAATACTAATGCAGAAATTGTGCAGAATCAATATTGACTGGAATGATGAGCTTCTTGAATCAGAGTTTCAGGAGTGGCATTAATTTCTTATGTCGTTTAAATGTGTAAATAATATAAAAAATTGAAGGCGTATTATAAATGAAAACCCAGAAATTATAGAAATACACGGGTGTGCAGACGCCTCAGAACGATGCTATGGGGAAGCAGTTTATTGCAAATCCAGTGATTCTTTAGGTCATCAAATGTGATGGTGAATTTAATCGCTAACAAGTTCTGCACAAGTATTACACCGATAAAGAATCTCACTATTCCAAGACTGGAGTTATCTGCAGCAGTGTTGCTAACCAAACTGGTAAACAGAGTATTATCATCAATAAAAGTAATAGTGACTAATGTTTTCCTTTGGTCAGATTCAATGATTGTGATAGCATGAATTCAAAAAAGAACATATCGACCTTAAGCAATTTGTTCAAAAAGGAATGGCTAACAATCAAGAAAAATCTAGTGCTGAACAATGGCATCAAATTTGCTCAGAAGAAAATCCTACTGACATACTTTCCAGAGGTATGGATCCTGACAAACTTGCGAACTGTGAATTGTGGTGGAAGGGACCTTCATTTCTTCAAAACAGTGATTATCCTCAACTTTCAATAACCGTACCAGAAACAAATGATGAGTTCAATAAAGAGCTCAATTTTAATGTTAAAATCGTTAATGAATTTAATGTTGTAAATTGTAATATTACCGAGAATTGTTTTATAAATAACTTGATTAATCATAGTAATAATTATTTAACGATTGTGCGTATTCTTAGTTATACTTTCAGATTTGTGATGAATGTAAAAAAGCCTCTGTACAGATGTAATTGACCATTGAGTATGTCAGAATTGAAGTTTGCAGATACACATTTAATTACATCGGTGCAGAATGAAGAGTTCAGTGCAGACATACGCAGTCTCAAGACTAAAGGATCGGTATGTCCAAAAAGCAAATTAAAAGGCCTCAACCCTTACTTAGATGAATTTGGAATTTTAAGGTTTGGTTGCAGGTTAGATACTAGTAATTTAAGTATTGCGGAAAAGCACCCGGCGATTTTACCAAAGAGTAATAATTTTACTGTAATTGTTATAAATTATTATCATAAGAAATATTTGCATATTGGTGCGTCAATTTTACTATCATTAGTAAGAGATAAATTTTGGCCAATAAATTGTTGTGCAATGTGTCGAAAGGTGGTTCATCAGTGCAATCCATGTTTTAAAGCTAAACCAGTTATTGCAAATCAATTGATAGGCGATTTGCCCAGGGATAGTGTCCAATTATTGCTTTAATATTTCGGGTGTTGATCTGTGTGGGCCATTTATGATCACAATTGGTTATGCACGTAGGACCATCTTACAAAAAATTTATATGTGTATTTTTCTTTGTTTTGTATTTTATGCTATACATATAGAAATTGTCTCAGATTTTACCTCCGAATCATTTATGGCGGCACTGAAAAGATTCATCGCACGCAGAGGTAAATGTGCCAATTGTATTCTGATAATGCGAAAAAAATTATTGGGGCAGATAAGACTCTTAAGGTTTTTTATGAATTAAATATTCTTAGACCCTGATGAGAAATTAGCAGCATATTTGTCTTGTGAAGGCATTGAGTGGAAATTTATTCCCCCAAGATCACCCAATTTCGGGGATCTTTGGAAGGCCGCTATAAAATCCTTTTAATTTCATTTTAAGGGAATTGTGGGAGGTGCTAAGCTCACTTATGAGGAATTTCTTACAGTAGTGATACAAATAGAGGGAATATTAAATTCAAGGTCTTTGAGTCCATTATCAGATGATGCAAATGATTTTGAAGTTCTAACTCCAGCTCATTTTCTAATAAACAGACCATTAAATGTCATTATTGAGCCTAATTTAACCAATATAAAAGAAAATCGCCTCAAAAAATGGCAAAGTAGGGGGAACTGGGGTACATTGATACAGTTTTTTTCTAAGATTTTTTTTGGTGTCAGGAAAGTAGAAAATTCAAGTTTTTTTTTCCATGAGGTGACAGCAAAACTTGTGTAGTATGTTATAAAAATGTACAATCATTGTTTTATATAGTATTTTTGCATGTAATTTTAAAAAAAATCAAAAAAAGTCATTTGTATCAATGTGCCCCATCCCCGGGGCAGATTGATACGTTTGAGAAAAATGACGACAAAATAATACCAATGCATATTTTTCATAGAAAATGAATTAGAAAACCATTTTATATTTATTTATAAAAATTCAAATCACCCACAATTTATTTTTAAGCAATATTAAAGCAATCAAAATTAAATATATTATGACCTGATGTTCTGACTGTTTCTTGTCTGATTGTTGGCTGTGGTAACTTTGTCATATCTAGCACTTCAACCCCAGGATTATCTTCTTTCTTATGAAAGATGAAAAAATTACCAGTTTTTCTGTTTATAAATAGGTTCATAAACAGAAAATAAAGGATAATTATATTAAAATTCTGTTTATAATATAAGTATCATTTTCTGTTCTGCGGTTTGTTACTCTTACTTAACATTTCGCATGTCGAAAATACTTTTTTCTCTGGAGAATCGATATAAATTCAAGATTTGCCAGAATGGCGTCCTTTTCTTCTGTTAGTTCTACTAGCACTAGATGCTGGGTAAGTTCCTACGTCTTCTGTTTTCAAAAATACTATAAAATGTTCTAATATAAAGAAATTAGAGCTATTTCACTTCAATAAAAACTAATATTAGAAATTTTTCGTGAAAAAAAAGGTTGGATTAAGGAGTGTATGGTAAAAAAAATAATAAAAGATAATGAAAATATGAAATATTAAAGGATTTAGGCTGTATCAATGTGCCCTGTCATAGACTGTATCAATGTGCCCCATACAGCGATTTTGAATAAAATGAGTCTCAAATCCAACACTTCACAATATATCTAAGAATAAATAATGAAGAACTGATAAAGAGTAGCTGTACTTACCAGGGAGAGTATTCATTTTGGTTGAAAATACTGGAACAGTTGTATAATAGCATTTCAATTGTACAACTTATATTTACTTTTGAACAACAAAAACAATAAATCACCCGTCCCATTTCATCAAACTACTGAATCATTCCAAGATTTTCTGTACGTAGTTGAATACACTAGCATCATCTTTTGGAGCTGTTGTGAAACTTCCTGTAATGACCCTGTGAGCGGTAGAGGGGGTGTATCAATGTGCCCCATGTATCAATGTACCCCAGTTCCCCCTATATCTAAAATTGTACAACATTTTTGGCGCAAATGGCATCATAATTATTTAAGTGAATTACAACAGAGCGGTAAGTGGAGATTTGAAAGGGATAATGTAAAAATAGGAGATCTAGTGTTGTTAGTAGAGGAAAATATACCAACCAATAAGTGGCCATTAGGCAGAATTATTGATGTATCTTACGGTAATAATAAGAAAATTCGCCTAGTTCAGGTAAAACTCAGAATTTAACTTTTAAAAAATCGATTAGTAAAATATGTATTTTACCTATGCCTGAAACCCATAGTACTTAAAAAAAAAGATAAATGTATATATATATGTGAGTGTTATATTAATTTTTGTTTCAATTTTATATTTAAGTAAACATATATAGTGACCTTTTGTATTTATTTGTGTAATTAGTGTACTTAGTAAAAAAAAGAGTTATTATTGAATGTGAAACATGTCAATGGGGGCCTGTATATTCCATGTAGGCAGACGATACCGCCCCACCTATAATTAAAATTTCAGTGTCCAAAAACAGAATTGAAGTGAAATGTTTTTTCTGTTTTTATTCTATAGTTGTGTTTGAGAAATGTGCAGACGGTAATGCGGCAGTGAGCTGCTAGTGAGTTATTCTTTTTAATAAAGTGATTTAAATATAACCAGTGCCGATGGATTAACTGTGTAGTGTGTTTATTTAATTTACACAAGGTGATAATTGATTTTTTTTTTATTGCATTTTTAGTTTTCGAAAAGAATTTTTTTTTTTTTTTTACTTTAAATCATTATGCCTTGATTTTTCTCAAATCATAAATATTAAACTTAAAAAGACAAAAACTAACGAAAATACGTTGAACCGTTAATGTCATTGCTCCCAGCAGCGTACGTGAAACATTTTATATTTTGTGTATAAAATAATTTATTTATATAATATCATAGTCTCTCTGCATCTTTCACAATTCTGTTTGCACATCGTCATTGATCGTGGACATGTTAGGCATCCTATCAGTAAATGTTCAAAAAGATTAATGTCAGGATTACTACAATAACTACTAAAATAAGCCTCAGATAGTTTTAAAACGCACCGATGTTTTGAGATTCTAAATTTGAATAATCGTGATTCAGGAAGTGGATGTAAAACAGGAGGTAATCCATTATCTTAACTTTATTTACTATAGAAATAGATTAATGTATATTATAAATGAAGTCATCCTGAAAAACTGTTTTTTTTTAATAATAAATTTGGCAACATATTTCCTGATAACCTATTCACTGTTTCATTAAACATACACACGAAATTTTTGTCAATATGTTTACAATTTATTTAAAATAAATAAGTCATGTATGTATTATAATTCAGAAACTATATTAATTTGTCCATGAAGAAAAGGTATGTATCTTTAGTTAAAATGCATACGAGAAGGGTTCAACAACTATTTTCCCTATGGTATATAAAATATTTGCACTGCGATGGCTGATGTGGAATACCGAAGCCTAAAATCTTAGATACCTATATGCTCAGCTTCTATATTAACACACTTTTGCTGTAAAGAAGAGAGAGACTGTGGATATGGATGAAAGACTGTTTTGGAGCCTATAGTTTAGATTTGTGACTGTCAATGAGACGTAGCAACTGTCATTTAGACTCTGGGTCATAGTGATGTTGAATTGTCTCATTTACTCTCACAAATTTGTCGTCATAAGCTCCAAATTAATCTTACACTCTCTCCCTTCCCCTTAAAAGAACCTTTCAAAAGTAGGTCTTTAAAACTCCGCTCCAAATCGTTTCCTCTCTTTTAAACTGTGAAGTTGTATTAAAGTGTTCTGAATGCATTTGGTAATATTACAAATTATACTTGACTGATGCATGATTTATGGTCTTCATGATAAATTTAAGCATACGTTCTTAATGATATGGAAATTGAAGTAATATAAACATTTTTCTATCATAAAGCAGGTAATAACAAGTCATAAAATATTAAAATTCTAAAACAACAACAATATATATCTTTAAATAAAATATATACGTGGGTGGTTCAACAATTACTTTCACTATTGTATATAAAGTATTTGCACGATGGCTGAAGTGGAATATTTAAGTCTAATATCTTACATATTTTTATACCCAATTTCTGAACCGTAGTTGCTATATTAATATCATTTTGGGTGGAAGGAGGGAGATAGTAGCGTTGGGGACGAAGAAAGTTCGGATCCTATAGAATAAGATTTGTGACATTCGATGAGTCGTGGCAAATGTCGTTTGGACTTTGAATCATAGTGATGTAGAGTAGTCTCATTCACTGACACAAATCTATCCTCATTAGCTCCAAATCAATCTTACTCTTTCCCTCTTCCCCTTAAAAAACACTTTAAAATTAAGTCTTTAAAACTCCACTCATTCTTTTCACACCTTTTTCATCAATAAAGTAATATTGTAGAATTCTGAATGTATTTGTAAATGTTTCAAATTATACCTGACTGACGCATGATTTTACGATCTTCTTGATAAATTTAATGAAACATTTTTAATGTTGTGAAAGTTAAAATAATGCAACACTGTTAGAATTTAAGATACGAGACGAATATTCGACCGCTATAATTAAAACTGCTTACAAATAATATTTAAACGAATCACCTTCAATGAGGGAGCTTTTCATACTCACTCATTATGTTTTGTTTTCTTAAAAAATTATTATCGAATGGCTTTCGGTGAAAAAAAAGGAATCTGTGCCATTTTAATCGTTTAGAAAGCATTTGATGTTAATGAAACTACATTAAAAAATTTCTAGGTGGAGATTTTTCTCAAAATGTTTCTTCTAAAATTAAATCTGTAAGCATAAAAAGTTTTTCTTTCCTTTCTTTTTCCTATCTGCTGTTGTTGTTGCTGTTGTTTCTATGTTGGCTTTTAATTATTACTTTTTAAGACACAGGGAAGCTTTCAATACATACATTCCTGGACAAAATTAAAAATTTAAAAAATTTCAATTAGATTAAATTATACTATAAATAAACTCAACTTTTTAAAAATAAAATATTGATGACTATTTTTTAAAAGACATCTAAATTTAATATAACTTATAAACAAAATAGAATAAATAAAATAAATAATCTAATACATAACTTAAAAAATATAACATAACGTCCCACATGGGCAGACATATAAACTTATGATTATGAATTTCTATATTCTGATATTTTTGACTTTAATTAATGCATTTTAGGATATGAAACTAATAAGTAAAGTCATTAAGGATCAATAAATTGCAACACATCAATGCATTTGTTTTTCTCAAAAACATATAAAATTTTTAATATACCACTTGACTACACCGATAACAGTAAATAAATGAGTTTAAGAAAAGAACATGGTTTCATTCTTGCTGATAAATATTAATGCACGCATTCAAAAATAATTTGCTCTGCACTTTTCTGAATTACTCCGAATTTAATATTCGGCTGAGATTGAAAAAGTTTTTTCTATTGATCCGTTAAGAACTGATTCCATGCTGAAAATATAACCATTTTTAATCATTCGTGTTTTAATACTGACGTAGTTCATAATAAGTTATTGAACCATTGCAGCGCAGCCCGTGTCAATGTATGGAGTTTAACAGTGCTGCTGGCCGGATATTTTATGGCATTCACATACCAGCGCTCAAGTCACTATTTTGTATATTTTTTCAGGGAATATCGATGCATTATCTTACTGAAATACATAGTTTGCTCCAGCAATTAATGGTACACAAGACAATTTATTATCTTCACTCATGGTAATATTTTCCTTTTTGATTTCCATTAAGGAAATCCAGAGCAGTTTATCATTCAAAGAAAAGCCAGCTCACACCATCAAGGATCTTCCATCACAGTTTCGGCAAAGTTTCGGAAGTAATATATTAAGCCATCAGAATCATCTAAATTATTATTCCTCCCATCTAACCAGATGATTGTGTCCACTCCGGTTGTGCATGACATGTGCTACTCTGCAAAATATAGTTTGGCTTTCGTTTGATGAGGTTCAAGTTTTAGCTTAACTTTCATTTTCTTCAATGTTATATTCGAGCTCGTTGAAAAATTCTTTTTTGTGTTTTAAAACATTTTTCAAATCGCAATACTGTCCCGTGGAAATTTGTGTGCACCATTAGTGATTATCAGTGCATAATCAATGCGTAAAGTTTATATATATATATATATACACACAACAAAATTTACAAGGTCAGTTCAAGAATCAAGATTCAGTTGCGCTGTGCCAGATATCTGTCATATGATGCTCTTCATGTGATTTTGTAAATACCTAGTAATTATGCCTATAGTTTTCGTTTAGTACGTTTGTCTGTCGGCATGTAACATAGTAAAAACAATCCAACCGAATAATTTGCAATTTAAAATATATGGTTTTTATATAATTTTATCGAGTAATATCAAATTTCACGAAAATTGGATGCATAGTTTAATTACAGGGACTATCAAAATTATTCCGTTACATTACGGTGAATGGGAAAAAATAGTTTGAGTTTCTTTTTAATGGGTTCGAGTTCTTTTACAAAAATAGTTTACAAAAATAGTTTCAGGTTCTTTTACATTCTTTCGAACGTAATAAAATTGATATGAATAGATAAAGTATATACTAAAATATACATTCTGTATAATCTGTGGTGCACAGAATATTTGTTATTAATTTACAGGGTTGCATGAAAAACGAAGTTTTGGGCGCGTTTTAATAATATTAAACTGTTTCATATTTTATGAAACTGATATGAGTTGCTGAGGTTTACTACAAATTACTTCCGGTCTAATAGGAATCATATAGTATTTACAGGGAAAAGCAAAATGTCCCGGATAGTCTACTCCATGCGAAGTACTGTTTACTATTGCACCAAAATTTGAATATTTTAAAAACTCCCTTATAATACAAATAAACGTTGTTATCTAAGTTTGTCTTGCAATTTCTAACTTGTTTTATACGCAGACGGCAATATAAATATTTCTACTAGTATATTCCTTTGAAATAACGTTGCTATAATCTAGAATCTGCAGATTAGTCGATATCAACAGTGTCGATAAAGTTGACCTGAAATCGGCCTGAGTTCATCATGCCAGTAATATGACGAAATGTAAGTTCAGGTATTTGGTACATAATAACATTATCAACAATAAAAAGTATCGGAATGATATCTAGAAATAATATTTAATAAAAAAGGTCATTCATTCTCACAAGCCAAGTACTTTGCATTCCACCCTTTTGTTGATCAGTGTACTAAAAAGTAATTTTAAAATGTCATAATTACCATTGTTTGTACACAGTGTCGAAATCCTCCGTATGATTTTTGAACGACTTTCAACATTACCCTTCTTGAGAAATCAATTATTGAAATATGCAGTTCTTTTGAACATCAGTGTAATAATAGCTTATTTTTAAATGAATAACTTCCTAACTTGAATGAGATAGGATGATAGAACTATTACAGGAATAGATCTTTCTAGATAAAACAAAATACCTGTTGTTATTTATCAAATAATTTAATTTAGTTCTAACTATAGAGTAAGAGAATTCCGTTACCTGAGATTTATTCTACTCGGCTCTATAATCTCGCACACAATGCTCGCAAACGATTTTCAGAAGAGCTCATTTGGCAAAGATAGGTACTTGTTTGATGACATGGAGATCGTTAATGGCCTCGAGACATGTTTTCTCAGTTGGAACATTTATACTAGGTAATGTTTTTGTTAGTCATTTCCATTAGTAAAATTACATATGTGTGTATATATATATTCCGAAATAATTTTGTATACATAAATTTACTGAAATTTTGTTGAAAATGTATGGTAAATATTTATTTAAATTTTGAGCATAATTCATAGTTTTAAATATGAAATATTTTATTTTGTATTGTAAAATTTGTTTTGATTTTATTTTAATAAATAATGCCAGTAAACAGATAATGTTATTTAACATTTTAGGACTTTTTTTGGATTAATAAATCATAGATACATAATATTCCATTTTAAATAATCACTTTCTTCTAAAGTCTAAATTGTTATTTTAAATTTTCCTTAAAAATAGCAGTCAAAAATTACTAAATATTAATTTGTGCTTTTATTTACACGAATAAAAGGGAGAGTTTTTTAATAAAAATGCCGATAGATTTTGATAAATTTACTTTAGTAAGATACTTTAATGGTACATTTTTACTTAGAAATACTTTTTAGCACATATGCTATTCATTTTCATAATTTTTTTTTCATTTTTAGTCATTTTAAAATATCTGTTATTTATTTATGACATAAAATTGAAATTAGTATAAGAAAAAAATAATTTCTTTTATCTATGTTTTATAAAAGTGTAAAATTTCTTTCTTCAAAATTAATATCCTGTAAAAATTATTAGAAAAATAATTATTTTATCTTTATTTTACTTTCAAAAAGCAAGCATTCAATGAAGAAAATAGTTTATATCTTAAGACTACATGAAGATTACTTTCTACTGAAATCAAATTGTAGTTTGTTTTAATAATTACACATTTTGAACAGCAATTACAATAGTTTACAAACATTTTATTAATACTACTACTAATATCGGAGTTGATTATGGAAAAATAACTTGAAGACAGTACGAACAAATTTCAATGTAAAGAAGTAGAAAAAGAAAAGTTAATTATTTTACACACAGACAAACTTTAAATAGAAAAACAATTAGCAAGATTTTACTTCATTAAACTCATCTTTTTATCGAATAAAGAAGATAAATGCAAAATAAAATAAGTTTTTTACCCGTGCAACTATTATTTTCCTTATACTTCAACGAAAACTGCTGTTATTTTGAATCATTTTCAGGAAATTAAAGCTACATTATAAAAACAAAAATTTAATTAAAAATTAAAATCGCTGAGAAAAGCACTAGTCTATCATAGTTTCTCTTTTTATTTTGCTTCTATATTTCGTTCTTAAACTTATTAATTCATTTACTGTACGAGGATTTTGAGAAAAATGTAGTTTTTTTAGTTTTCGAAGTGTAACTATTTCTATTTAATGCAATTTTACTAAACTAAAAGAGGATATAATTAATATTTTTTTGGTCTTTGAAATTTAATAAATAACTATGCCAAATTTATTCTTTAATTTTAAATTATTCACATAATTTTTTTTTTACGAAGATAAAGAATATTAATTTGTTAAAGGCTTTATTTAAATTTTTATTTTAGTTATTTAAATGCTGAATTGCTTTACATGTTAAATTTAATGGCAAAAGATTTTTTTAATTAAATTTCTTACTGTTTTTTCTTTAAGGTACAACTTTTTTCCCTTAATGTATACATTAGACTAATTAATTTCAGAGTTTATATAGTTTAGATAATTCGGGTTTTATTTAAATGAAATAAAAAAGATATTTCAAATTTAAATTTTACTTTTTAAGTTTTTATTTTAAGTATAGATTTGCTAACAGCATTTGAAACACCAAAAGAAAATCATGTGCATTGGTTATATATTTCATTTACTGTAATCTTAAGGAATATAGGTATGTTACAATTTATGATTATTAAGTCATAAGATTCCTTTTATTGTTGATACAATTTGTTTATTATTTAAAACACCAAAAGAAAATCATGTGCATTGGTTATATCTTTCATTTACTATAATCTTAAGGATTACAAGTATATTACAATTTATGATTATTAAGTCATAAGATTCGTTTTATGGTTGCTATAATTTGTTTATTATTTGATACACCAAAAGAAAATCATGTACGTTGGTTATATCTTTCATTTACTATAATCTTAAGAAATACAGGTATGTTACAATTTATGATTATTAAGTCATACGATTCATTTTATTGTTGATATAATTTGTTTATTATTTAGAACAGAAAACTAATTATTTACTGCATTAACATTCACCTCGGTAAGTTCCACATGGACGATTACGGAAACTTATACAGAGTTTAATAATTTACATTATAATTTTAGGTCGACATTTTTCCATATAAATACTAAAAATAATGATATAGTACTATTTTCTAATCAGCTTTTTTCTCCAATTTCTTTTCTTTTCCGTTTTTTATTTATTTATTTATTTATTAAATATTTTATAGTTTTACTCATTTTGATGTATTTTTTTTTAATTTTTATTCTCGATATAATTTTTTTATTATTTAAAACAGAAAACAAGTTATTTACTGCATTAACGTTTACCTCGCTATGTTCCACATGGACGATTACAGAAACTTATAGAGAGTTTTAAAATTTACATTTTAATTTTAGGTTCACATTCTTCTATATAAATACTAGTAGTAATCTTACAGTACTATTTTTTAATCACCTTTTTTATACGATTTCAATTCTTTTCTGTTTTTTTAATTAATTTTTTAAATATTTTATAGTTTTACTCATTTTGATGTTTTTTTTTTTTTTTTTTTTTTTTTTTTTTTTTTTTAATTTTCGATATAATTTCTTTATTATTTAAAACAGAAAACAAGTTATTTACTGCATTAACATTCACCTCGCTATGTTCCACATGGACGATTACAGAAACTTATAGAGAGTTTAAAAATTTACATTATAATTTTAGGTCCACATTCTTCTATATAAATACTAGTAGTAACCTTATAGTACTATTTTTTAATCACCTTTTTTATACGATTTCTTTTCTTTTCTGTTTTTTTTAATTAATTTTTTAAATATTATATAGTTTTACTCATTTTGATTTTTTTTTTTTTAAATTCTTGAATTATTTCTTTATTATTTAAAACAGAAAACAAGTTATTTACTGCCTTAACATTCACCTCGCTATGTTCCACATGGACGATTACAGAAACTTATAGAGAGTTTAAAAATTTACATTATAATTTTAGGTTCAAATTCTTCTATATAAATACTAGTAGTAATCTTATAGTACTATTTTTTAATCACCTTTTTTATACGATTTCTTTTCTTTTCTGTTTTTTTTTTTTTTATAAATAATTTACAGTTTTACTCATTTTTATGCTAATAAAATTGAAATAACAGAATGTTTAATTTATAATCATATATATTTATATTTAATGTCTTGTATTTCACATTTTTATATTATTTTTTTTTTTTAGAAAACAAAGTACTTTAATAAATTTTAAATCGTCAGTTTTTTATTATTATTTATTTATTCATTTCATTTAATGGCTTCATAGAATATAGGAAATAAATGCCAAACATGTTCAAAGAACATACAGGATGTTCAAAAATTTTATCAATAAATTTAGAGAGGAGATAGAAAAAAGGTATTTTCCATCAAGAGAATGGAAACTTGCAATAAGAAAACGGTGCGTAAAATTATTTATATAATCACAAATACAGAATGTTTCATGCCAAATGAACTCAGGATAACATAAATAGTTTCGAGAAAATTTAAAATTTTAAATGAATTTGAACGGTGTGTACTTTGTTTTGTGTAAAATGTTATAACATCACGAAAAAATTTCTACATAAACATGTTGCTTAATTAATGAGGACGTATGAACTGATACTCGTATGAACTATAAAAAAAATCTGTAAAGTTACTAAGAGTTTTCAAGTAAAGTGGAATACTCAGAATATTTTATGTAACGGCAATAACAAAAATTCATGCAACAGGTACACATTTGTACTGTAAATCAAATCATTTATTAGGTTACTAATATTGTTAATAAATCTTGGGTGCCTAGAATATTTTATGCAACTAGAAATCGTGTGAAAAAAAAATTTTTAGGAAAATTATTGTTATTTGAGTAGATTCTCTTGTAAAGCTACAGAAATCAGTAGCTATAGAAAATTAGACTTGTAGACCTACATCTATTTTTTACAGTGTATAGGTAAAATTTCAGAAAGCATACAGATTTCTGCAATTTTTACATATGCAAATTTGCAGTTATTGTTATTAATAATTATTTATTTACTTATATATTTATTTATATATTTACAGTGTACCAAGTTGTCGAGCGTCAAGTGCATAATGTTGATGCGTATAAAGTAAGCGGAGTGACTATTCAATAAAAGTTGCAAATTTTTGAAAGTGCATAATGTACTCCTGTTTTACAAAGTTATTACGTCAACCCAAACTTAACTAAAATAATACCATAAATTGTTTTATTAAATAAGTACTATGCGCTCCATTTTCTGCTCTAATTTTTCATCCTATTAACGTTTTACTAACTTTTGTGCATTGACATCTCCACTTTCAGAATTTTTCGTTCGAGTTTTTGAACACTGTGTATACATATAAACAGGGAGCTCCACAGGTTATTGAAATATAAAACGCTCATTAATGTTTGAGCAGAAAAATATATTTATTTCAAAATTTCAGGACTACCCATCAGAATAAATAATATAAAACGATAACGTTATCAAAATGTAGGCGATCAGAGGTGATAATTAAATGAAGTTTTGGTTGAAATTCCTGATGACCCTCTTGAGTTGATCTTTTGAAGTGTATCTTAAGACATTTATTACTTCTGATTTTAACCCTTATGTGGTTTTTAGCTGTGTTTCTGTAGACGGGATATTTCACGATACCCCTCACAAACAAATAAGACAGGACAAAATCGAGCAAAAAATACACCAGGTTATTGACCCAAGTTTCGAATTGAGTTTAATGGCTACGCTATCATTTTGTTTTGACAACTCTCATTTTTTTAGTCATCCTTGCTGTATTTTGTTTGACTTCATGTCTACATAGTCAACAGCTACTGAATATCTCCGGTCAAACTGGGCAAGTATTGTTCTTAATAAGTTTACGTATGGCTTTGACTTATTTTTAAATACACTAGAACAATTCCTGAGTGTTTCGAAAAATCTCTGATCGTTTTAAAAATGAAAAAAAAAATCATTATGAAAAAAAAAACACTCTTCGATTCAATATTATTTTATTTAGGTAAAGATAAAATATTATTCTACAGTAAAAATAGTTCGTAAAGGAAACTCCTTTGTTCACCTGTGCAGGCGTGCACACTTTAACTAAGCACACTTTAAGTATTACACAGATTAAGTACTGTAACTATGCACACTAGCTAAGATTGATGACGAGTTACTCTACAAAAAATTTTGCTATACAATGTGAAGTATTCGGTAAAAAATTGCTACCCAAAAGAGCTCACCAACGTTACTGAATATGAGCGTAAATGATTTATACGTGGTTCTTAAATAAGCTATGCATTTTTACGCTGAGCTTCATTCAATTTACTGAGAAATGTTTGCAGAATATAGATAAAAGGATATACAGGGCCACGCAAAGAATTCGGTACATGGACGCCTATGAATAATAATTTATGAGAATGTGATTTCAGGTGTTTTAAAAGTGTTTTAGTTTACAATAAATTTTAGCCTAATGCTGACGTGTAATAAAGGTACAATGTAAGCTACAGGGCTGAACAAAAGTATTCAAGTATGTTTCCATTTAATAGTATGAATTGCTGAAAAAGAAATTTCAAGCTACTGGGTATTTTCTTGCTAAACTAAATTTTCCCATTATATCAACTGACGTATGAAATACAGGCCTGTTCAAAAGTACTGGAATACATATTTGGGTATATTTGACTATACACTATTATTTCCCTGAATAACAAAGTTTTGTTAAAGATTTCATTAAGTGTTGGAAAGTGCTTCATAATCTATGCTTAACGCATAATTTTTCTTACTTTTTTTTTTTTTTTTTTTCTAACGGAAACTTAATTTTTCGCTTTATTAACATATATATTTTAAAAAATGAGAACATTCAATTAAAATATGTAAAAAAAAAAAAAAAAAAAAAAAAAAAAAAAAAATCCTTTCATATTTATTTTTTATTCACCTTTGTTTAAATATCTAATTACAAAAATTCGTTTTTCAAAGCTTTTCATTTCATGTTCATGAATTAATATCATCTTCATTTTATATATTTCGTTTCATTACACGGATAATATGAAAATAACAAAACAAAATTGCTATTAAATTGCTTTTTTATCAAAATGTAAATTCATCGATTTTAATTTAAGTAGTCAATTTTCCAAAGGAATTACAATACCTCATAATATGATTTCAAAATTATCTATTTTATGCATCTAAATATTTATGATTTTCTTTGTAAAACAATGACCTACCAAATAATGCGTCAGAATTAGAATCAAAGACAAAAACTAATAAAGAATAACTTCACGGATTATGTAAATTTTATCATTTAAACTTTAAAAGATAAATGCGCAAATTTACACATTAGAACAGATATACGGATGGTATGAAAATGATTTATATATTTATGTAAAAAGACGAGTAAATTCCTAAAAACACTCCCTGGTGAGTCAGTTTCAAAATACACATTCGCCTACGTATTTTTTATATCACGTTAAGTTGCATACGATTGTAAAAATTTATCAGATAAAACAAAAATCCACAGTTTAATGTACAAATCGCACATGAGTATACATATATTTGTGTAAAATACAAAAATGATGGATTTTGCGTAGATAGCATATAAATTTAGAATTTGAACGTATTTTTATAATAAAGAATATAATTTAGCTTTAAGAATAAATACATGTTCTCGGATTATTTTCTATCTTCCAAGCAAATATATTTTTAAACAACCAAGTAATGTAAACGTCATTTACAAAAAAATTAAATATGTTTTAAAGCCCTACAATTCTATAGTCATAATTAGTGTATAGAAACTGTATAATCTGGAAAGATACAGAATAAAATAATAATTATAAAAAATACGATAAACGTGTCGCCAGTACTTTTTTCGTATTTGGATTGTTCTATCAATTACCGCCGCAAGATTTGAATGATGCATATGCAACAAGAGAAAAAATCCTTTATTTTATTCTAAATACAGTAAATAAACTATACTTGCCATTTACTTGATCATTCTGATTCTATTATACAAGCCAAGTTTTCAAGTTTGCATGTTTATTGGATTCATATAGGCATGAATTTTTTTTGTGTAGTATTCTGTTCTTTCACAAATTTCTGTTTAACTTTTTATCGCAACCATATGTAACTAACTGCTCTTACACATATGACTGCGTAAAATTGGCACAAAAACTTCTGAACATACTGTATGATATATGATATACATATATAATTTCTGAAAAAATATCTGTGCAAAATTCTTACACATACTTTTCAAAAAAATTATTAAATTACATTATGTAACACACAAATTCAGGTAAATCCTTAAAATATTTTACCATTTACAAGCATGTTTTTATTAACGATCAACAGGCATTAACAATCAGATAAATATTAAATACTAAATAGGAAATTTTATGGCAAAGTTTTAATTTTACAAATTTACATATGTACTTATGCAAAAGTGGCTAAGATCTGATGAATACATCTGGTGATCTTGATGTCTTAATAATAATAATTTAAATGAATAAATTTAATTTCTATTATTTAAAGCTTTTTTCTGAAAAAAAAAAGATATAAATGAACACCAATTACAATATAATTTCATTTCAATTGAAATTAAAATTTTAAAAAAGCCCCTACAAAGCTTTTAAAATTAATTTATTTATTTGAATGTGAATGATTCTGAAAAAATAATACTTGATTAAACTTTAAAAAATATATACATATGTATATGACTCTTTAAACAATACTAATTTCTTTTCTAAAAAAAGGACAAAATTCTGAAATTTGGAAACTCGAAAAAGCACGTATTTACAGATTTTAATTACAAATTTACTAAAGCAGATCGTAGAGGTATGCATGGTTAATATTCAAAATGGAATATGAAAGTTGCATTTTGTCATGTTAATTTAAATAAGTTAAACAAAATAAGTGAGTGTTAAGTGTACTAGAAAATAAATTCAAGGCGTACGCTTGGATCAGGCATCTACTGTTAGGATAGTTAAAATTCGTTAAATCGATTCTGACATAATGATTTCAATTTAAACTATAAAATGTGCCCTAGGCGACCGACCTTCTGGGATTCATAATGACTTAAATCGTCCAGAGTTTATTAATAAAAAGTTTGCTGATACATTTATTTTTCATAATTAGACTACATTTCACAATTTAAAACAATTTGGATACACATTTAAACTAAAAACATCGGAAAATGGACCTCAACTTCTGCAATCACACAACATAATATAACCAGAAGCAAAATTATACACTAATATTTCTAGAGTTTTCCAGTCACTAATAATTACATATCCGAGTAGATTTAATGATATATTAATAAGATTTTTTTTTCAAACCTGAAAATAGTTTTTAAAAAGTCGTATTTTCTCTTGTTAACATTTTTATTGCCAACATACAGGGTGTCCAGTAAAAATTGACCGACTGACCCATTTTAAATTTTAAAAAATGACGAAAAAAAAACGGTTTGAGGTGAAAATATGCAGTTTGATGTATTGTTATCAGAAAATGAATATTTTTTAATGCACTATCTTCAAATTGTTGAAATTTCGGCCATAAGATTGCGCTGACAGAAAAGGCTGTCGAAATTCAGTCTAGTTTTCATACGCATGAGCATTTCGGCTCATTTTGCAGAGTTGAATCTCAGTCGAAATGTTGAATCGATTCTCGACTCACCTGCAGAAATAGAGTTTGTTGGATGGAAAGAGATTTAAAAGAATACTTATTTTTGAATAATGTCTATTGTACTTAATAAAAACAGCAAAAGATATTTTTTATTAGTATTGAATTTTCACGCATTTACCATAAATAAATTGCATTGAAAATATTTTTTTGTAACCGGTCAACTGATATTTTGTTTACAAATAATAAATTGGAAATATGGGATAAACACAGATTTTTTAAGTAAAAAAAATCGTTATACTTAATCTAAACATTCCTTCCATTAAATAGAATAAAATTGTATTTAAAAAAATTAGTGGTGTCAAAAAACTTTAAAGGATGGATCATGCAAACTCTTCTTACCTGTACGTTCTGCAGTGAAATCAGTTACGTAATTAAAACAGTGGTGCGCAAATAGTGTTGGCAAGTTCCCTGTTCAAAATAAGCGGGAAAATGACTTATCGGTACATAAAAATATAAAAAACCTTAGAATGAATTAATCCATTTATAACAAATCCTGTTTAAAACATAAAAAATATATTGATTTTGCCAGAAAAAGTAACATACGAAACCATCTGCAAATATGGAAACCTGCCTAAAACAAAATGTTTAATTTTTTCCGAAAACCGAATTTATTCATAATTTATTATCATTTTTTGACATTTAACACATCTGAAAATTTTATTACGAAAGCCACAAAAGATTTTAAAAGGACTTTTACACACACCTTCCCCTCCCCCCTCCCAACGACTGAAAACACATCTACGCTGAAATGGAAGAATGCTTAAAAAGAAAAAAAAACAATAGTGAGACTTTTATATCCTGCAAGTTACCCCTTTTCAAAGTTTCATTACAAAGAGCATCATAGATCCTGAAATACATTTTTCGTCCTGTCCCCATTTCTCCCCCCGTTCCTAAACTATTCTTCATAACGACAAGAAAGAATTCCGAAAATTCCTCTTGAATCTAATTTAAAATAATGAACATTATTTAAAAAATGATTCAAAGACTTTTAAAAATTATATATAAAAACATCAACGTGCGAGTAATTTGGTTATATTTATATTTATAATATCTATCTAAAATAAGTGGAGCTATGATAATTCTACAATGATTCAGAATGTACGATACATTCTGTAATGAAATTTTGATAAGAGGTGAATCGTAGTATATAAAAACACGTAAATTGCTTTTTTTCTTTCTTTTCATTTTTCCATTTCAGCGTAAATGCATTTACAGTCAGAGAGAGGAGAGAGAAGGGTTGTGTGTAAAAAGCAACGTAAAATATCTCGTGGCTTTCGTAATAAATTATTCGGATATGTTAAATAAGAAAATATGAATATAACGAAGGGTTGAATTCGTTTTTTGGAAAAATGTACAATATTTCATTTTAGACAAGTTTCCAACTTAGCAGGTAGTTTCGTATGTTACTTTCTCCGTCGTGATAATATTTTTTATGTTTAATACAGGATCTGTTATAGACGAAATATTGACGACATTTTATTCTTAAGTTCAATACATTTTTATGAGCTGATTCATAAGCCACATGCACGCTTTATTTTTAGACAGGGAACTTGCCAGTACTATTTGAGAACTACTTTTATAATTACTGAATTGATTTGCATGTTTGACATAGGGGCAAGAAGAGTTTGCTTAATCCCTTTTTTAAAGATTTTTTTTCAAATTTTTAAATACAATTTCGCATTATTTAATGAAAATATATTTAGATTAAATATTAGGATCTCTTTTAGCTTTAAAAAACCGTGTTTATCCCATATTTTCAGTTTATTGTACGTAAAGAGAGAATCAGTTAACCAGTTACAAAAACAATTTTTCAATACAATTTATTTATGGTAAATGTGTGATAAGTCAATGCTTGTTAAAAAGTGTGTTTTGCTGTGTTTTATTAGGTGTAATAGACATTGTTCAATCTTAAGTATTATTTTAAATCTCTTTACATCCAACAAATTTTATTTCTGCAGATGAGTCGAGAGTTGATTCAACATGTCGACTGAAATTCGACTTTTCAAAATGAGTCCAAAAGCTCATGCGTATGAAAACTAATGTCTGAATTTTGCCGCTTGCTGTCTCAGCGCGATCCGATGGCCAAAATTCGAACTATTTGAAGAACGTGCATTTAAAAATATAATAATATAATAATACAGTAAACCGCGCATTTTTCTCTGAAAACGTTTTTATTATTATTATTATTGTTATTGTTATTTACATTCAAAATGGGTCAGTCATTTACTAGACAGTCTGTACATGATTCGTAAACAAGTATGATAAATTCACAGCATCAATAGTGAAAAAATTTCCTGCCGGCTAGGCCTACAGGTGGATCTAGCTTTCGAAGTTGGGTACAAATTTCCCCACAAAACCTAAATCAAGATGAGAAATAAATGCAGTTTCATCTCTAAGAATGAGCTGTAGAGATATAAACCTTTTGTGAAAAATCTAATATACATGCTTACACACACACACACACACACACAGGTTGGCAAGACGTGCAGACACAGGACTTGGTGTATACACCGCCAATTGGGGACTTCGAAAATAATCAACTTAAAAGTTTATTTCCGGTGAATAATTATTTCTTATACTCTATTAAATATGAACCAACTTTGATTTTTGTCAGATTCACAAAATTTCACAATATGTATTTTCGCTATATAAATGGGGACATTGATGCACACCTACAAACACACACACACACACATATATATATGCGTGTGTGCGTGTGTTGAATAGATTTAAAAATGGAGAAAAATAATCACAAAACTTATAATATTTGTTAAAATATGCCCATGTTTCCATAATCTGTTTTTTATCATGCTTCAATAAGCTTTTGTTAACTCACATATTGATATATATTTACCTGCTTTTCGTCCATTATATTTCCAATATGACGTAATATTTGCGTTGAAAAAAATCCGTCAAGCTGTTTATTTCATTTTACATTTTCATATGGAAATCCTGCTACAGAAAAGTTATGGCGTAATATTCAATTTTTTTTTAATTCATCAAATTATTATTTTTTCGCGTGCAAATTTTGTCATAATAAAGTAATTATTGCATTAATACTTTTATTATAATTACTATTAGTATTATTATTGAGGGGGCAACTGCTATAACGCATAATGTTTTTTTAATAATTATTCTGTTATATTTTGATTTGTCAGAGCCATGTTAAGGCAGTATTGTAATTTTTTAACCCTTTCCATTTCAACCCCCTTGCGCCAATTTTGCTCATTTGCAATCTCTGCAGTGATAGTAACCATCTCAATCTATTTGACGATTTTAAGATGATTCGTGCATAAGTAAGACTATATATATGTATATACACACACATATATATATATATATACACATATATATACATATATATATTTCTAAATTCATTATGAAAAATTGTAGCACTACTGGTGCTAAAAAGTAGCTCATAAATAAATGCCACAAATTTTATTTCATTTATAAAAATGCAAATATAGAAATTCAAGGAATAGAGTGCATTAGATTAATTTTGAAACACGATTATTCAATCGGTAAATTAACTATAACAGATCGATTTAATAATTTGGTATAATAGAGTGCATATCCATATGTTAAACAATTAAGTATGGAAAATTATTGAATAGTTTATTGAATTTTTCATAGTTAATTATTTAACGTATAGATATGCTCTCTATTCCTTGAATTTCTATATTTGTATTTATCTATATTATATACAGGGTGAGTCATAAATATCGAAACAATAGGCTATCTCCTTAAATATTGCCCCTAGACCCATACTTCCAATTGCAAAGTTTCATAAAAAAGGTGAATTTTTTTATAAGATAAGTTGCAACTCCATGAGGGGGTCTATTTTAAAAATTACGAAAATTAAATTTTTATACGGCCCCCAGAGGATGAAACTTCCAATTAGAAAAGGTTTCCTTATCCATTCCTGAATTGAACAAAAAAAAAAAAATCCTCTCGATATCTACAAATCCCTGAAAGATATTAAAATCCGAAATTTTCCAAAATTCGTGACTTACACCACTTAAGCATACCTCTGAGAGCAGCGATATCAGTTCATCTGAAACACAATTTAGGGATCGACCATAAATTTACGAATTATTAAATGTCGATCAAAGACAATATTTTAACTTTTAGATATAAAATAAAAGCATATAGGTTTTTACTTTAAATTTCTTTAAAATATGCTAGATGTCTCCAAAATGTCGAGCTTGGCGCCAGCCTCGTAATTGGCACGACCCATTGGCCGGACCATCTTATTTAACACTTATTAAAAGTGTTATTAAATTAAGTGATATTAATTAAACTCTCATTAAAAGTGTCTTAAAAAGTTATTGCCGCAGGCATTAAGTTTAGTAAAATTAGTAACAGCGATAATGATACTTCTATTAACGGAATAATTGGAAATATATTTTAATAAAATACAACGAAATATTTTTTACAATTGAGCTTCAAAATTTATGATGTTTTAAACCTATTTTTACTTTTTTCTCCCTTTACAAGAAGAATTTATCGGATTCATAAAAATTTTGAATTCCGGTTTTCGATGGATTCCCACGCTTTATGGCTCAGAGTTACCGAAAAAAATGTTTTTTACAAAATGCCTGTCAGTGAGTCACTGCTCCTGTATCTCTGTATGTGACATAAATTTTGTGATCGTTCTACCTCAAGAACTAATCCATGAAATTTAATAAAAAGTTATATTTACTTAGTTCTTGATATAAATTGGTACTGATTAGTTTTTGGTTTGAATCGCTTAACAGGTGGCCCTACTGTACAGGCTTTTGTGCGATTTCCCCAATAGCTGCATCTCCAGAATTATAAGCCTGGTGTCGCCCGTAATTAAAGGCACCTTTTACGCATCGAGCAATAACACTTTTAACAAGAAATATATAAAGTTCACAGGGCCAAAACAATAAAAAATTTAAAATCGACGTGATAAAAAAATGAGGTTTAAATCAACTGACGCATTCAAACAGTAATTGAAGAAGGTGAAAATGGCAAAACTTAAATAAAATCTGAAATCGAAACTATACAGAACGGAGTTAATCACCTAGAAACTTTTAAAAAGCATTTATAAATTAGGAGTCCATCTTTGTTTAAAACTAAATAACTAACTTTTCTGCATCAAATATTTTTATTTCAGTATTTCTTATTCTTAAACTGACGTAAGTCAATAACCGTCAGTTATGGCAACAGTCCAGCAAGTATAATAGTTTTCTAACATCCATCCCCCCCACCCCCCAAAAAAAACGCCCAACGCGCCGAAGAAATTTTTACCTAGAAATATGATTTGTATACCAAAATTTGCATCTCTTTTATATTGCTATTTTAAATACTTTCATAATAATAATAATAATAATAATAATAATTAAAAAAAAAAAAAAAAAAAAACATTATTTAAAATGCTGAATCAAAATTGAAAATTATGGATTTTCATTTAATCAAAAGAAAAAAAAAATTCAACGCGACGAATAATAATTTCAGTTATAATAATTTTATTTTACTCAAGATTTTTTGAAAAAAAAAATATTTTATTAAGAAGTCTGATACTATAATGCTTAAAAATTATATGGTTAACTATCACAAAACATTCAAAATTCTTACTCTATAAATAAATAAATAAAATAAATGTTTCCTTGACACATTACAGCAACATTTTTTCTTCAATTACAGGCATTTCAATTTGTGTCTGATCCCTTGAAATCTCACGATTTATTAAAATTGCCATAACTCTCTGAGTTTTAAAGCTATCGGGATGATTTTTTTTTTTTTTTTTTTTTTTTGTTCAATTCAGGAATGGATAAGGGAAACTTTTCTAGTTGGAAGTTTTTTCATCTGGCGCCGTATAAAAATTTAATTTTCGTAATTTTTTTAATGGACCCCCCATGGAGTTGCAACTTATCTTATAAAAAAATTCACCTTTTTTATGAAAAAGGTGAAGGTTGCAATTGGAAGTATGGGTCTAGGGGCAATATTTAAGGAGATAGCCTATTGTAAGTAACGAATTTTGGAAAATTTCGGATTTTAATATCTTTCAGGGATTTGTAGATATCGAGATGATTTTTTTTGTTCAATTCAGGAATGGATAAGGAAACTTTTTCTAATTGGAAGTTTCATCCTCTGAGGGCCGTATAAAAATTTAATTTTCGTAATTTTTAAAATAGACCCCCCATGGAGTTGCAACTTATCTTATAAAAAAATTCACCTTTTTTTATGAAACTCTGCAATTGGAAGTATGGGTCTAGGGGCAATATTTAAGGAGATAGCCTATTGTTTCGATATTTATGACTCACCCTGTATATATATATATATATATATATATACTTTTAAAATAGGGTCGATTTGGGGGTCTTGGGGGTCACGTAATGATAAGTTATGAAGGAGTCGTTCAAACGTCGTACCATGGTAACGACTGCAACTTCACGACTGGTAATTCTTACGAAATCTACCTATAATAATTCTGTTCAACTTGCATACTCTATCATAATTCTGTTCAACTTGCTAGTATAATTTCATTTACTGGGGGCGTAAGATGATTTTTTGAGTATCATCATTATGAAATTGACATTCCTGCTTTCTAAAGTCAATTAATACAAAAAATTATTGCATGCTTGTAGAATATATCATGCAGAGTTTTCATTCGAATTTAACGGCAGTTTCAAAAATTTTAGTAAAATGTTGTAGAAGCATTATTGTGCAATTGGAATGTAAATATATTAACTGTTATTTGAAATATAAGTAGTAATATAAAATAATCATTATCTGAGCATTCGCAAACGATATACATTTTTTCATAAATTAATTGTCAAGTTTATGATTTAACTAATACGAGAAATCGAGTAAAATGTCGTAATAATTCGTAAAATTATCGTTGAAATAGTAAAGTGAATTGCAGTTCTTCTCTAAATGCAACAAAATAAAGCATTTTTTGCAAATCGACATTTTTTGTTAATTGATATTTTTCAAAAATAGTATTTAATGAATATATAAAGGAGCTGATTTGAAACAAATGCTTCGATTTTGAAATACTTGCTTTATCATGGAATAAGCTTTTTCTGGTGTTTATCCGATATGAACTAAAGCAACATTATAAAAGAAGAAATATAAATAACCTAAACAACAATATAAAAACTGAAAAAAAAACAATTAAAATTTACAATTTATGGAATTTTTTTCTTAATCTTCACAATATTTAACTGGGTTTTTCGGTATACAATTGAATGAAATTTTCAATGTATAAAATAATGTAGGAAGTATTTAGTGAAGAAAATATTCAATATATTTACATTCCATTTGCACTCTAATGTTTAAAATTTATTTTGCTATTTTTTCGGAAATTGGCGATAAATTATTTTGAAAACACTGCAAGAAGTAAGGTGAAAGCATCCACGATTTTCTGTATCGTTAAAATGAAAATTGCTTTATCTCCATGAATATAAGTGCTATGAATCATTTTGTGCATTTTTATTTACAGGTTTATCCCAAATAGTATTATTTTTCTGTTATCTTTTGTTGAACCATTAATTATCCTTCTCTTTATTTACACATTTATAAGTATGTTCTTATGTTCCTGAAGTTTCAGAGGAATCTCACGAGTATCGTTTTAAGTATTAGGCAAAATGTCTAAATTTGAATGTTTCCGGTGATTAATGGTTATGTAATGCATTTCAATCTGATTGTGTTTTAATATCTAAAATTAGGAATTTTTAAACTATATTTAATTTAATTATTGTCTAGCCTACCATTACGTGAAATCGCAAATGGGGTAAAATGAGGAAAAAATAAGTAGGAAACGACAAATACATTTTTAAATATCCGACTAAATTTCAGGAATGGAAAGTGTTGGGTGATTAATGACTATGTAGTACATATGAGTTTTAATTCTCTTTCAATATCCCTAATTAGGAAAAATTAAAAAATATGTAACTAGTTTGTTGTTTGAGCTATCATTTGGCTAAATCGATAATAGGGTTAAAAGAAAAGAAAAATAAATAGTAAAACAAATACACGTGAAAAAAGTTAGGTCTGATAATAAAATAGCAATTTACCTTGTGACATACAGTGTGCAAAACGCTTTCACTCTTATTTCATTTTTTATTAGTAAAATATAATCTTCAATTAAAGATAGATTATGTGGCAATTTTTGAGTAAAAGCTTACATTTAGTAGACTGAAAAGGAATTTGGAAGGAACACATTCTGTTGACGCTAATCTAAGTTTTAACTTTTTTTCCTATAAATGTATGCAATATAGATATTTTCTGGATTTATTATTTTCATATAAAAAAAACGATAACATACAAGTATGTTCAAAGTTATAAACTATACTGAGTACTATACTGAAAACTATTCAAAAATCTCATGTTTCGTGCAAAACAACGATTTTTATTCTTAAAAAATATTTAATCTTGGGCCTACATTGTTTTTAAAGGGATATGGGACAAAAAAAAATTATTTAAAGTTTCTAAAAAAATATTTCATTAAAAAAAGTCTCTATATTTTTCATGCTTATAATGACGTTTAAATCTTATTAGAAGAGGAATTAATTTTTTTTTTCAGTTTTGGTTAGGTTTGTTTTCAAAATCTAGATTTCAAGCAACGATTGTCATGGAAATGATTTCTTGTGAAAATGCGTTTTTCTTCATGATGGAGTTTTGCATAATTTCTCAGATTTAAATTCTTATAGTACAAAAACTTTTAAAGATAAATGTTTTAAACTTTGAATATGTCATTTTCTTATTGTTTTACTTTAACTTTTATTCAGCAAATTTGAACAAAAAAATATTTACTTTTGATAATATGTTTTTTACTAAGTTACATAATTTTTATCAAATCAATATTTTTAATTTTAAAAAAAACTGTTTCTAAAAATGCTCACTCAAAATTAAAATTTTGATATTTTAAATGCAAAAATAACAAAAGTCTTGAAATAATATTTTGAGTTGTAAAGATTTTATATGACGCAAATTTTAATAAATTTTAAATTCCTTTATAATTTTATATTATGAGAAGATTTATCATATGATTTTGTTTTCAAATAATATGGTTAATCATCAATGAAAAAATCTAAATTTATTGTATAGATAAAATTTATTTTAAAATGTATCCCGCATCCTCTTAAATCATCTATATAATGCTATATAATAAATCTTTCAAATAAGTATAAAACTTTAAAAAATAAAAAAAATAGACTAACTACTTATCTTTCAAATGTATAGAAATCGAATATGTTTTTATAATTTAAAACAAAACATTTATTATAAGTTTCATATAAAAACACTAAATTCATTTTTTCTTCAAAGATCCATTAAACTCGAAGAGTCATAATAGCAACATTGAATTGTCCAACAAGCTTATCAAAAGGAAATCTATCTTGGCGCAGTTGCAATTATTTGACAAAGTAAACCACAAAAGGGGGAGAGAGCGGAAGGAAAATTTTATTTTCCCATTATATTGTTTTCAAAAGCATATATATATATATATATATATATATATATATATATATATGTATATATATATATATATGTATATATATATGTATATATATATATGTATATATATATATATATATATATATATATATATATATATGTATATATATATATATATTGACCTATTAAATATAATCGATCAGCAGTTATCTGATGTTAAAAGTGTAGAAATTTGGATTAGAGGTTTTGGACTGAAATGGAATTATTTGTTAAAATTGAGTAATTTTTAACGTAATATATTGCATTAAAAATTACATTATCTGAATTTATGTAAAATATACGTATCAAATCTGTTTTTAAATACATTGGGAATTTAATAAATAAATAAATAAACATATTATAAAGGATGACTAGTAATAATGGCCACAGTTTGAAAATTTACTAATTCATTAACTAATTCATAATAGAAATAATATCATTAACTATCTCTTAATAATCCCCTTAACCATCGATATAATGCCATATAATAAATCTTTTAAAGTGTATAGCTCTAAAAAAATAATAAAGAAATAGACTGGCTATTTATCTTTCAAATGTATTGAAGTCACATATGTTTTTATAATTTAAGATAAAACATTTACTATGAGTTTCACATAAAAACATTACATTCATTTTTTCTTCAAAGATGCATTAAACTGGAAGAGGCATAATAGGAAACATTGTATTATTCAACAATCTTTTCAAAATGAAATCTATCTTGACACAGTTGCATCTATTTGACAAAGTAAACCACAAAAAAAGGAAAGAGTGGAAGGAAATTTTTATTTTTTCCATTTTATTGTGGCTCATTGTATTGTTTTCAAAAGTATTCATGTATTTTTCTCATGACCTAATAAATATAATCCATTATCTGTTTTCTAATGTTAAAAGGGTAGATAATTTGTTTATAGGTTTTGAATCCAATGAAATTAAAAATATTGCATTATCAGTATTTATGTTAAGTGTTCATACCAAGCATTTTTTTTAGATTTATTGGGAATTTAAATAAATAAATAAAGCAGGGGCGACATTTTATACAGGAAGACCTTAAATGCCAGACCTTATGTGTGTGTGCAACACAGCGATTTTTATTCTTAAAAAACATTTAATCTTGGGCTAACGTTGTTTTTTAAAACGGGTACGAAACATAAAAATATTTGCATTTTCTAAAAAATAGTTATTGCATAAAAAAGTCTGCGTTTTTTATGCTTTTAAGGACGTTCAAATCATGTTTCTTTCTTAATTAGAAGAATAGTTATTACTATTTCAGTTTATTTGGTTTTCAAAATCCAGGTTTCAAGCAATGATTGTCATGGAAATGATCCTTGTGGAAATGCGTTTTTCTTTAAATAATTTCACATATCCAAATTGTTATATCTCAAGAACTGTTAAAGATAATTAATTCAAACTTGGTCCACGTTTATTATTATTATTATTATTATTATTATTATTATTATTATTATTATTATTATTATTATTATTATTATTATTATTATTATCATTATTATTATTATTATTATTATTTTACTTTCATGCAGCAAAATTGAAAAAAATATGATTTTGAAAATATGATTTTTTTAAATAAGTTACACCATTATTTTTCAATTTATTTTTATTTAAATATGTTTTATTTAAAAAATAATATTTTTAAAAATGCTGAATCAGAATTAAAATAAAGATATTTCTTTTTATTTAATTATATATATAAAAAAAGAAATTCTAGAAATAATAGTTTGAGTTTATCCAACTTTTTTTAGTAAATTTTAAATTATGTATATATATATTTTTTAGTTATAAGACGCTTCATCATGCGCTTTTCATTAAAAGTTATACGGATAACCATCACAAAAAAAAATTCAAAATTATAATTCCATAAATAAAAAAAAAAAGACGTGTGGCACTCGGGGACTGCCGCGGTAAAGCTATTGCATAGCATTTTTTATCAACTTATGTAATCATAATTATTTATTTAATTTTTATTTATGCAGTTTTTTTTGTCTTTGATATTAATTCAAATTATACTTTTTGAGCGTGATGACCGATAACAAAACATTTTTTTTCTTTTATTGAATAAATGAGAAATTAATATCGTTTAAAATATTTTTATTATCTTACAATACATGTAGGTTAATCAGGAATTTTTATCATTGAAACTATACGTTTATGGTAGCTGAAATAAAAAACATAAGTTTGAGACTTGATATTCTCAAAATATCTGAAAAATACCGCTTTAATTTCTGCCGAAGTCTGCCAAACCCAAGCGACGTTAGCCGGAGTGTTAGGTTTTTTTCTCGTTACGGAATTTCTAGATTCTTTCGCCGCGCTCAAAGCCCGCGATAAAAGATATGCAATACCTTATTAAATTACCAAACAAAAATTGGCCGCACTACGAAAATTAGATCGCGAATTATAAACATTGTAAATTTTCCGATCCTCACCGTGGGGGTCTCCTGTCACCAAAAATTAACATTGTCTTATTAAAAATTACCAAACGAAATTTGGCCGCGCTACGAAAATTAGATCGCGAGTTATAAGCATTTTAAATTTTGCGACCTTCACCGTGGGGGGGGGGGTCTCCTGTCACCAAAAGTAACACTGTCTCATAATAAATTATCAAACAAAATTTGGCCGCTCTGCGAAAATTAGATCGCGAGTTATAAGCATTTTAAATTTTTCGACACTCACTGTGGGGGAGGGGGGTTCTCCTGTCACCAAAAGTAACAACGTCTCATAATAAATTACCAAACAAAATTTGGCCGCCCTACGAAAATTAGACCGCGAGTTATAAGCATTTAAAAATTTTCGAACCTCACCATGGGGGATCTCCTGTCACTAAAATTAACATTGTCTCATTATAAATTACCAAACAAAGTTTGGCCGCGATACGAAAATTAGATCGCGAGTTATAAGCATTTTAAATTTTTCGACCCTCCCCGTGGCGGGGAGGGGGTCTCCTGTCACCAAAAGTAACACTGTCTCATAATAAATTACCAAACAAATTTTGGCCACACTACGAAAATTAGACCGCGAGTTATAAGCATTTTAAAATTTTCAACCCTCATCATGGGGGATCTCCTGTCACCAAAAATTAACACTGTCTCATAATAAATTACTAAACAAAATTTGGCAGTGCTACGAAAATTGATCGCGAGTTATAAACATTTTAAATTTTTCGACCCTCACCGTGGGGGGCCTCCTGTCACCAAAAATTAATACTCTCGCATAAAAAATTACCAAACAAAATTTGGCCGCGATACGAAAATTAGGTCGCGAGTTATAAGCATTTTAAATTTTTCGACCCTCAGCGTGGGGGGGGTCTCCTGTCACCAAAAGTAACACTGTCTCATAATAAATTACCAAACAAAATTTGGCCGCACTGCGAAAATAAGTTCACGAGTTATAAGCATTTTACATTTTTCAACCCTCACCCTGGGGGATCTCCTGTCTCCAAAATTTAACACTGTTTCGTAATAAATCATTAAACAAAATTTGGCCGTGCTACGAAAATTGAACGCGAGTTATAAGCATTTTAAATTTTTCGACCCTCACCGAGGGGGGTCTCCTGTCACCAAAAATTAACACTCTCTCATAATAAATTGCCAAACAAAATTTGGCCGCGATACGAAAATTAGATCGCGAGTTATAAGCATTTTAAATTTTTCGACCCTCAACGTGGGGGGTCTCCTGTCACCAAAAGTAACACTGTCTCATAATAAATTACCAAACAAAATTTGGCCGCACTACGAAAATAAGATCGCGAGTTATAAGCATTTTACATTTTTCAACCCTCACCATGGGGGATCTCCTGTCTCCAAAATTTAACACTGTTTCGTAATAAATCATTAAACAAAATTTGGCCGCGCTACGAAAATTGACCGCGAGTTATAAGCATTTTAAATTTTTCGACCCTCACCGAGGGGGGGTCTCCTGTCACCAAAAATTAACACTCTCTCATAATAAATTACCAAACAAAATTTGGCCGCGCTACGAAAATTAGATCGCGAGTTATAAGCATTTTAAATTTTTCGATCCTCACCGTTGGGCGGGTCTCCAATCACCAAAAGCTACATTATCCTACCTTGTTTTTTCTTATGACGATTTTTTTCTATACACATTCTATCAGGAATTTTTATCATTGAAACTATAGATTTATGGTAACTGAAATAACAAACATAAGTTTGAGATTTGATATCCTCTAAATATCTGAAAAATACCGCGTCAATGTCTACCGAAGTCTACCGAATGATACCATGCCGAAGTTTGCCGAGCTGAAACGACGTTAGCCGAGTGTTAGGTTTTTTCGTTACCGATGTGTTAGGATTTTTCGCGTTACGGAATTTTTGGATTCGGTCGCCGCGCTCAAAGCCCGTGATAAAAGCTATGCAATAGCTTAATTATTTAAAATTCTGCCCTGGATCCTTTAAAACATCGATATAATACCATATAATAATATATCTTTTAAATGAGTATAAAGCTTTAAAAATAACAAACAGCTTAACTATTTATCTTTCAAATGTGTAGAAGTGAAATATGTTGTTTGTTTTTTCAATTAAAAACCAAACATTCATTGTAAGTTTCATATAAAAGCACTATATTCGATTTTTCTTCATAGATGCATAAAACTGGAAGATGCATAATAGCCAACATTGAATTGTCCAACAATCTTTTCAAAAGGAAATCTATCTTGGCACAGTTGCAACTATTTGACAAAGGAAATATACAAAATGAGGAAAGAGCGGAAGGAAAATTTTATTTTCCAATTTTATTGTGGTACATTATTTTGTTTTCAAAAGCGTTTAGCTATTTTTGTTTTGACCTATTAAATAAAATCGATGATCAATTATCTAATGTTAAAAGGGTAGATAATTTGTTTATAGGTTTTTAATTAAATGATAATTGATGATAATAAATAATAATTTTATAATAATTGAATAATTTTTAATGTAATATTGTAATAAAAATTGCATTTTCAAAATTTATATAAAATATTCATATAATTTTTTTTTTTGATCTATTGAGAATTTAAATAAATAAATAAAGCAGGTGCAACATTTTATACAGGAATACCTTAAATACCAGATCTCATGTGTGTATGCAACACAGCAATTTTCATTCTTATAAAAAACATTTAATCTTGGGCTAACGTTGTTTTTTAAAATGGGTCCGAGACCCGATGGCTCTTTACATTTTCTAAAAAACGTTTTTGCTTTAAAAATATCTCTGCTTTTTTATGCTTATAATGACGTTTAAATTATGTTTCTATCTTAATTAGAAGAAGAGATATTACTTTTTAGGTTTTAGTACGCTTTGAAAATCTAGGCTTCAAATAATGCTTGCCATGGAAATGACTACTTGTAAAAATGCTGTGAAATTTTCTTCATGATTTTTTTTTTTTTAATTCTCAAATTTAAATTGTTGTACCTCAAGAACTGTGAAAAATAATTAATACAAACTTGGACATGTTATATATATATATATATATATATATATATATATATATATATATATATATATATATATATATATATATATATATATATATATATACATATATATATGCATATATATATATATATATATATATATATATATATATATATATATATATATATATATATATATATATGCATATATATATATATATATATATATATATATATATACATATATATATATATATATATATATATATATATATATATATATATATATATATATATATATATATATATATATATATATATATATATATATATATATAATATTATTATGATTATTATTATTATTATTATTTTACATTAACTTTCATGCAGAAAATTTGAAAAAAATGCTTTTGAAAATATGATTTTTTAAAAAAGTTAATCATTATTTTTCAATATTCTTATTTAAATATATTTTGTTTAAAAAAATATTGCTTTTAAAAATGCTGAATCAAAGTTGAAATTAAGATATTTATATTTATTTAACTATATAAAAAAAAGGAAGTATCGAAATAAAATTTTGTGTTCATCAAACTTTTTTAGTAAGTTTTAAATTATGTACATATATATATATATAATTATAAGAATTTTTATCATGTGAAATTCTTTAAAAATAATATGGATAAACATTATAAAAAAATTTAAAATTTTAATTCCATAAATAAAAAATATTTTAAACTCTGCTCTGGATCCTTTAAATAATCGATATCATGCCATATAATAAATATTTTAAATAAGTGTAAAGTCTAAAAATAAGAAACAGATAGACTGTGACTATTTATCTTACAAACGTATAGAAATCAAATATTTTTTTATAATTTAAAATAAAACATTTGTTATAAGTTTCATATAAAAACACTTCATTAATTTTTTCTTCAAAGATGCATTAAATTGGAATAGGCATAATAGCAACATTGAATTGTCCAGCAATATTTTCAACAGGAAATCTATCTTGGCATAGTTGCAACTATTTGACAAAGCAAAACAAAAAAGGGAGGAATAAAATTTTAATTTCCCATTTTATTGTGGCACATTATATTGAAAACATTTATCTATTTTTCTTTTGACCTATTAAATATTATTGATGAACGATTATCTAATGTTAAAAGTGTACATTTATTAGTTTTGTTATTATTATTTATATTAGTTTTGTTTATAGGTTTTGGATGGACATGATATTATTTTATTAGAATTGGGTAATTGTTAATTTAACTTATTGTACTAAAAATTGCATTATCTGAGTTAACGTAAACTGTTCATATCAAATATATATTTTTAGATATATTGGGAATCTAAATAAATAAATAAATAAAGTAGGTGGGAAAATGTATACAGGAAAACCAGAAATACCAGATTTCATGTTTGTGTGTAACACAACTATTTTCATTCTAAAAAATAATAATAATAATCTTGGGCTTAAGTTGTAACTTAAACGGGTCCTGGGGAAAAGTCTTTACATTTTCTGAAAAATAAGTATTGCATTGAAATTTTTTCTGCAATTTTATGCTTATAATCACGTTTAAATTGTGTTACACTCTTAATTAGAATACGAAATATTATTATTTTCATTTTGGTTTGTTTACAAAATCTAGCTTTCAAGCAATGATTGTCATGGGGATGTCTTGATGTGAAAATGCATTTTTCTGCATGATAGTTTTTTTTTTTTTTTCATAATTAGTCTAATTTAAATTGTTGTGATTCAAGAACTGCTAAAGATAAATAGTTCAAAATTGTCTTTTTAGGTAGATTTCGTAAGAAACACTACCTATTGCAATCGCACCAGTTTATATATCTATCTATCTATCTATCTATCTATATATCTCACTTTTTTATGGACACGATAATTTCTATAATTCTTCACCAATCTCCACGAAACTTGTACATAAAATCAATGGGTATAAAATCTTGGCTGAGTTCGTTCATGGGCAAAATCGGACCAAGGGGGTCGGAATAGGGGGCGTTTTTGTGAAAACCGAAAAAACGCCATAACTTCTTAATTAAAGCAGATATCGAATCGGTTTAAAGTTTATATTACTTCTCAAAAATCGGCCAAAAGTATATATATGACAGAATGTTGATAAATTTAGAAGTGGGCTCAAGGGGCGAAAAAAACAGGGTTTTTGAGAGAACAAAATTCATAACTTCGTCAATTTTCAAGATATCAAGTCCAACTAAATTTTTTATAAATGTTCTTAAAATTATCTAAAACTTTTGTATTTACAAGTTTTTGATAGGACCAACTTTTACCGATGAAAAAAATTAAAAACTAAAAGAAAAAGGGCGCTGAAAAAAGAGAAAAATCCATAACTCCGTCAATTTTTAAGATATCAAATCTGATTAAATTTATTTTACATCTTCTCAAAAATATCTACAACTTTTATATTGACAAGATTTTCATAGGACCATTTCGTATAGTAAAAATAAATTAAACAAAAATAGGAGTTGGAGAAAAAACCTCAAATCCAAACGGCTTATATTCTGACTCATTTTTAAATTCATTTTTGATTTTAAACGCATCCAAATGGTAGATCCTCTTATTTAGAAACTGTATAAAGTGGCGCATTGGTCAATTTTCTGATAAAGACAGAATATATTTCAAAAAAGGCTACCAAAAAGGGTATTTTGAACAGAATTTCCGAAAGTCATCGGGACTAAAAATTGAAGTAAGTATTCAAATAAGAAATTGCGTTTTTTTCTGATTCGTTTAAAATCCATTTTTGTTCTCAAACGCATCCAATTTGCAGATCCTCTTATTTAGGAACTATATAATGTGATGCATTGGTCAGTTTTTTGATAAAGACGGAATATATTTCAAAAAAGGCTACCAAAAAGGGTGTTTTGAACAGAATTTTCAGAAATCATCGTGACTGAAAATTTAAGGAAGTGTTCAAATAAGAAATTGCGTTTTTTCTGACTCGTTTTTAAATCCATTTTTGCTCTCAAATGCATCCAATTTACAGATCCTCTTATTTAGGAACTATATAATGTGGTGTATTGAACGGTTTTCAGATAAAGACAGAATATATTTTGAAAAAGGCTACCAAAAATGAGTATTTTGAACAGAATTTCCCGAAGTCTTCGAGATTTGAAAATTTAAGGAAGTTTTCACATAGCAAATTGCGTTTTTTATGGCTCGTTTTAAAATCCATTTTCGCTCTCAAATGCATCCAATTTACAGATCCTCTTATTTAGGACCTATATACTGTGACGCATTGGCCAGTTTTTTGATAAAGATAGAATATATTTTTAAAAATGCTGTCAAATTGAGTATTTCGCACAAAATTTTCCAAAGCAATCATGATTAAAGAATTAAGGATGTATTCAAACAACAAATCGGTTATTTTATGACTCATTTTTAAATTCGATTTTTTTCTCAAATGCTTTCAACTGACAGTTTTTTGTTATTTAGGAACTGTATAATGTACTGTTTTGGTCGATTTTTTAATAAATTAAGAATCAATTTCAAAATATGTTGTCATAATGGGCATTTGAGCTGAATTTTTCTTGAGATGATTCTGATAAAACCAGTTTTTGCAGAAAAATGAAATTAAAAATTTTTCATAAACGGCCAAATGAAGTTATTAAATTGGGTTTATCTCTAATCATATATATTTTTTTTTGTTGTTGAAATGAGCACTCTTCGAAATCTACCTCCGCCTATAGGCCCAGCCGACAGGGATTTTTTTATTATTGTACTTTAATTTTGATTCAGCAAATTGGAAATAAATATATATATTTACTTTTGAATATGATTTTATTTCTTTTAATAAGTAACATTATTTTTTTAAGTTTAATTTAAATATTTATTAATTGTTATTAATATTTTTTAAAAGCTGTATCAAAATTAAAATTTAGATGTTTTTGTTTATTTAAATTTTTTAAAAATTGAATGTCTAGAAATAATATAATGATTTTAAATCACCCCACATTTTTTTTAAATAAATTTTATACATATTTTTTTAACTATGAGAAGTTTTATCGTGTGATTTTGTTAACAAATGATATAGTTAATCATAAAAAAATCACAGTTTTAACTCAATAAATAAAAATTATTTTACAATGCGTCCGGATCCTTTTAAATCATTGATATAATGCCATATAATAAATCTTTTAAATGAGTGTGAAGCTCTAAAAAATAACAAACAGACTAACTATTTATCTTTCAAATGTAAAGAAGTCCAATATATTGTATTATTATCATTTATTTAAAATAAAACATTTATTGTAAGTTTCATATAAAAGCTGTACATTCTTTTTTTCTTCAAAGATACATTAAACTGTAAGAGTCATAATAGCAACATTGAATTGTTCAACAATCTTTTTAAAACGAAATCTATCTTGGCACAGTTGCAACTACTTGACAAAGTAAAACCACAAATGGAACAAAGAGCGGAAGGAAACTTTTATTTTCCCATTTTATTGCTTTCAAAGCATTTATCTGTTTTTCTTTTGACCTATTAAATATAATCGATCAGCGATTATCTAATGTTAAAACTGTACATATTTTGTTTACATGTCTTGGATCGAAATGGAATTATTTTGTTAAAATTGAGTAATTTTAATGCAATATATTGTGTTGAAAGTCACATTTTCTAAATGTAAATTATACATATCAAATCTGTTTTTAGATATATAGTGAATTTAATAAATAAATAAATAAATAAAGCAGGCGCAACATATTATACAGGATGTCCACAAATAATGGCCACAGTTTAAAAATTTAATAATTCATTAACTATTACGCATATGAATTTCAAATGAGTGATTTTGAAATGATTAATCTAACAAGACATACATTTAATTAAAAATAGTTCCAATTTCAGACAACAGAGGACGATGCACCTATTCAAACTAAAATAATGCTCAAACTAGCATATAGAATCGCTTAAAAATCTTAAAGTGTACAATTTATTTTATTTATCGGCTAACACCTAGAAAGATCACTGAATATTTAATTTTATTTGCAATTTCTTACTATTTGAAATGCTGCTGTGCCATCTCTGGACCAAATTTTTAACTAATTTTGGATTTTTAGTACATGAAATCTAAAACACACCAGATGTAAGTGTCACTCATTTCATATTCATAATCGTTAATTAATTATTGATTAATATGTGTTGTTTATTTCCGGTCACCCTGTATACTCATAGACTTTTAAAAATTTGATTTGAGAAAAAGTCATTTTAGATACATTGTAAAACATATTTTTTAATTAATTTTTTTAAAGAAATATGAAAACAAAAGTTCTGTTATGGATATGGCAATATATATATATATATATATGGATATATTATATACAGTAAAACCTGCCTTTAACGAAGCCCCTATTTAACGAAGTTTTCTACTTAACAAAACTTTTTTGATAAAGAAAAAAAAATCCCTGTTGGCGTAGTCTACAAATAGTGGTAGATGTTTAAGTAGTTATTTTATCGGGAAAATTATATACGGATTATATATAAACTCAGTTTTACAACTCTATTTGACCACTTTTGGACGAGTTTTCAATTTCTATTTTATTGTACATTATTACAACCATTAAGGCATATTTTTTTCATGCTCAGCAACTTAAATTTTCTGACACATTTTTAAATTTATTTTTAAAAGTAAAAACATTAAAGATTTTTCAGTAACAGCTGGAATCACCACAACCATTAACGCATATACATACATATATATATATATATATATATATATATATATATATATATATATATATATATATATATATGTTTTTTATGTTCCACAAATCTAAATTTTCTGGCACATTTTTAGATTCATTTTTAGAAGTAAAAACATGTAACTTGCTGACGTTATTTTGAAGAGATTTATAAGCGACTTGTGTTTTTATTTTTAGTTCAATTAATTAGAACTTAATTTACAAACAATTATTTTCGCAGTATTACCATTGTTTCGTTTTCAGCACTATCGCTTCTGGAAACTTGGCTCAAAATACTCAATTTGACTGCATTTTTTAAAATTTATTCCGACTTGATCAAATATTCAACCCATTCATATGGTACCTTTTACAGAGTTTGAATAACAGAACTTGCCAACTGGATAGACTTGAGAACAAGAATTTTAAAAGTGAAAAAGAAAATAGGGAGTTTGGATTGAGTACAATTTTAATACGATATATTTTTTTTTCGTCAGTCCCTATTTTTGTTAAATTCTTTTTGTTGTAAGAGTTTGTCCTATCAAACACTTGCCAGTACAGAAGTTATAGATAATATTAAGAAGGTCTACAATAAGTTTAGGGTGATTGGATATTTTGTGAATTGGCGAATTTATGATTTTTTTTCTTCAATGCCTTTAATTAATTTTGTATTTATTTATATTTCTTTTGTGGTGGTAATAGTTAGTCCTATCAAAATCTACTCAATACATTTTTGAAGATAGAATAATATTAAGAAGATATAAAAGAATTCGATACCTTGAGAACTGGTAAAGTTAAAATTACATTTCTCCCTAAAACCATACATTTTTCTCGATATTTCAGATCATATCATTTTAAATCTTATCAAATGTCTGTCATAGAAAAAAATTTGGCATTTTCCTAGCATTAATAATAACTTCAAACTGATTTTATATGCATTATAATTTATAAGTTCAACTAAGTGGGGAGGTCCAGCATACGGCATTGGGGCTCAACAAGCCCCACATAACATTTATTTTAAAAAAATACAGTTATTTTGAAAATGATTAAGCAATTATTTCTCTGCAAACCTAAAGTTAGTACAATATTAAAGTACATACATTTTTAAAATTTAAGTAGAAATTCCACATATGTTTTATCAAAAAGCTGTCCCATTATCAATATTGTAGTGAAATTATAATTAAGAAGTATTGTGGTTTTAACGATTTTTACCAAACCCATCCTATTTCCATCTCGGTAGCATGATTTTGCTCATTAACGAAATTTCCTGAGATTGTCCGTCCCTTGACTATCTGTGTCAATTTTGAAGAGATTTATGCTGAATTATGGAGGTTACCATATTCATAAAAAAAGGTAGCTAATTAGATAGAAATACAAATAGATTTAAAAAATTACTAATGAGGGGGCAGTTGTCTTATGGTTCGAGAAGTCAATATCAATGCAGATCTGCAGAAATGTTTCAGAAATTCTATAATAGGGATGAATGTTACAAGCAGTATACAAAACCTATATTTATGATCAATTTTGTTGAGATGAATACTGCCTTCGCTTTAAAATTTTTCAATGGAGGAATACACAGTACACAAAAAATAATTTGGTTCTAAACTTCCTGTTATATTTTCAAGTAAAACCCTATAATAAACTTTAAATTAAAGCAGAACATAAAGAGTGTCTAACATACTATGAATCAGTCAGAAATTCTTGAAATCTACACTATGATAATTTTCTTAAATTTAAAATAACCTTCACTCTAATGTTCATTCTGCAAAATTATACCCATCTGGAGGCAAATTAACATTGTACGAAATTATTTTTTATCGGATGTATTATACGAAAAATAATATCTTGTACAGTTGTCGCATCTTGCTAAGGTAAACAAGAAAATAAACAATATTTGATTTTCCTTGTTTTTAACATTAATGTAGTCATGAAAATTTGTATATAAATCTACTTTCAAATATTTAGATCAAAACTTTGCTAGGTTTACATTTACTCACATCTCTTTATTTATCTTTATTTATTTGTTTGTTTTTTATTTTTTATTTTATTTTAATTAATTAGTTTATTTATTTTTTGTACAAAAATTCTTTTATTATTTTATTTAATAAGTCTTGTTCTGTAAAAGCTTTTTCGGTTACATAACTTATTCTATATGTACTTTTAAAAATATATAGATAAAAAAATGTTCGCAAATTTTTACATTTAATAAAAAGAAAAAAATATTTTAACAGAAGTACATTTAATATACTATCATATTTATATTTTTCGTTAAGTCCAAAATTAATGGAAAATAGTGTAAGTAACACAAAGAGAAAAGTGAAAATGCTTAACTATGTATCTAAATTACCGCCATACTGTTAAAATTTTAAAATATAAATTGTAATAAATAGATTATTATTTATTTAGAAAAGAATAGAACGACTTACTTAGTTTGTTTCAAAACTAATTTAAGCTTTGAAAACCATTATAGCATCGTATAAAAAAATTTAAAAAGGTAATTCTTAGGCGAAATGTATCTTGGCAAAATTGCAAGGACTTGACAAAATAAACCACAAAACGGTCATAAAATAAAAATATTTGTTTCCCCATTCTGTGGTGACACTGTACATTGTTTTCGAAACCGTTAATTTATTTCAACCTAATACATCTGATTTGTTTTACGTTATGTACTATAGATGCTTAAATACTTTCTTTATGTATTTAAGTCAAAATAGGAAAGCGCGACTTATTTTAAATAATTATAATAATAAGTTATCGTAGTGCAAATAAAAGAAAACCAATTTAAATAAAACATACATCTGTAAGCACATTAAACGTAAAATATTTCTTTAGAGATTCTGAATTTAAATGTAATTATCTAATTAATCGCTGTATAAATCTAAAGTAATATATTTAAATGGCAAACAAAAAAACAAAGCGTTAGATTATTTAAAATCTGCATATTTAAATAATTTACATTAATTAGTTCGATATATTTCATCCTGTTTCAAATTAATGATTAAAATTATATTGTATTTTAATATTAATTATACCTAAACTAATTTGAGACATGGAAAGAACATGGAATATCCATATGGGGATTCTACTCTAAATTAAATATTATAAATAAGCAGTATAAAATTACATTACACTTGCTTGTAAATTATGGGTTATGTCATGCATTATTTTCTTTTTTTTCTTTTTTTCTTTTAATAATTTATTAATATGTATTTTGCAGAACGTTAATTCTGAAAATAACTTAAATTTTTACGATCACTTAAAGGATGTTTTGAAGTTTGTAAATTTCAATCTTGAAAATTAAATAAATAACAAAAAATCACCTAGTATAAATGAGACTTGATTGTAAGAAAATAATAATAATAATAATCGCCAGTTCTAAACCGTTTTTTTTTTTTCAAATATATGTATGTTACTATCGTTTAATGTAGCTGTTTACCTGTTCTTAATTCTTTTTAGCTGCTCGAAATAACAGACCAAATGTAGATTTTTAAATGCTGTCTGTTTAAGTTGTGTGAGAGTAGATATTGTCCAGATAGCTCAAGATAGTGCAATGATAGGTTCTGGATTCGACTCTTGGCACCAAAACTCTTTCGCTCGTTTGAATAAATTACAAAAAGCATAAATTCATTAATGACACATTTAATTAAATTAAAATAATGTCATTTTATTTAAATAGATTGGTGATTAATTATTCATGTTAATTTTGAAACAAAATACTACAATACTAGAGGAAAATTTATACTTTATTTCATTTGTAGGTTGTTCTTATTATTTCCTCAGTAATTCTATTAAAGTAGCAATAATTTTATTAGACTTACTCAAGATATTTAATTTTCATAGCTCATACAAGTATTTTATACAAACGTATAAGCTCCTTCCTCCATTAAAAACATATATTTAGTAAACTACATAGATGTGTGATATTATGCATTCGATTATTTTTATTAATTGATACATAAGTTACTTTTTATATGCTATAGTTCTACAAGCTCTAAATATTCCTTTTAATACATTTTTTTTCCTTTTTTGTTGATATATATTGTTTCACAATTAATGGTTAGATATATATATATATATATATATACAGGATGTTTCTAAATTCATGGTCCAAACTTTAAGGGCTGATAGTACACATCAAGACAAACAATATTTAAATAAGAAACCAAGGGTCCCAAAGTCTTCCGAAGGAGATAGGCGCCATTAAAGTTTAGGGTCCAAAAATTCAAATGATTATGAAAAACAGAAAAATTGGTCGATTCGTTTGCGGTTTTCACTAAAATTATTCTTTATGTCAGTATTGTCTTGAAAATAAATTATAAATATAAATTTCAAAAAATGACGAAAGAGGGCGCTTTAGACTTTAGAGTAACGAACAACTATTTTTTACCGTTATTTTTTGCATCTCATTAAAGGTTTCGTAAGCTTAGACTTAAACTTAAATTTTGAGCTCAAAATCTGAATAGTTGGGAGCAATTAAGTAGCACAAACTTAACTGTGTTCAGAGGGTTTTAAATTCAAATGATTATAAAAAACGGAAAAATTGGTCGATTGATTTGCGGTTTTCACTAAAACTATTCTTTATGTCGGTATTTTATTGAAAATGAATTATAAAGATAAATTTCAAAAAATGCCGATAGAGGGCGCTTTAGACTTTGGATTTACGAAGAACTATTTTTTACCGTTATTACTTGCATCTCGTTAAATTTTTTTAGAAGCTTAGACATAAACTTAAATTTTGCGCAGAAGATCTGAATCATTGGGAGTGGTTAAGTAGCGCAAGCTGAACTGTGTTCAATGGGGGTGGGGAGTTTCAAATTTCAAATAACTATAAAAAAACGGAAAAAATGGTCGATTTCTTTCCGGTTTTCACTAAAACTATATTTATGTCACGGTTTCCTTGAAAATAAATTTTAAAGATAATTTTAAAAAAAATCGTTTGAGGGTGCCCTTAACTTTAGAGTAACCAACAACTATTTTTAACGTTATTTTTTGCATCTAATTAAATGTTTGCAAAAGGTTAGACTTAAATTTTGAGCTCAAATTCTGAATCATTGGGATGAGTTAAGACGCGCAAACTGAGCTGAGTTCAGGAGTTGAAATGTTACCCTCACCACCCCTCGAACACAGCTCTATTGATATATATTGTTTCACAATTAATGGTTATATATATATATATATATATACAGGGTGTTTCTAAATTCATGGTCCAAACTTTAAGGGGTGATAGTACACATCAAGACAAACAATATTTAAATAAGAAACCAAGGGTCCCAAAGTCTTCCGAAGGAGATAGGCGCCATTAAAGTTTAGGGTCCAAAAATTCAAATGATTATGAAAAACAGAAAAATTGGTCGATTCGTTTGCGGTTTTCACTAAAATTATTCTTTATGTCAGTATTGTCTTGAAAATAAATTATAAAGATAAATTTCAAAAAATGACGAAAGAGGGCGCTTTAGACTTTAGAGTAACGAACAACTCTTTTTTGCCGTTATTTTTTGCATTGCATTAAATGGTTTCGCAGGCTCAAACTTAAACTTAAATTTTGAACTAAAAATCTGAATAGTTGGGAGTGGTTAAGTAGCACAAACTGAACTGTGTTCGGAGGTTCAAATTTCAAATGATTATAAAAAACGGAAAAATTGGTCGATTGATTTGCGGTTTTCACTAAAACTATTCCTTATGTCGGTATTTCTTATTAAAAATAAATTATGAAGCTAAATTTCAAAAAATGACGATAGAGGTCGCTTCAGGCTTTGTAGTAAAGAAAAACTATTTTTTACCGTTATTATTTGCATCTCGTTAATTTTTTTTTAGAAGCTTAGACATAAACTTAAATTTTGAGATGAAAATCTGAATCGTTGGGAGTGGTTAAGTAGAGCAAACTGAACTGTGTTCAATGGGGGTGGGGAGGTTCAAAATTCAAATTATTTTAAAAAACGCAAAAATTGGTCGATTCGTCTGCCGTTTTCGCTAAAACTATTCTTTATGTCAATATTTCCTTGAAAATAAATTTTAAAGATTAATTTCAAAAAATACCGATAGAGGGCGCCTTAAACTTTAGAGTAACCAACAACTATTTTTAAGCGTTATTTTTTTTTGTATCTAATTAAATGCTTGCAAATGCTTAGATTTAAATTTTGAGCTCAAATTCTAAATCGATGGAGGGGTTAAGAAGCGGAAACTGAACAGTGTTCAGGAGTTAAAATGTTACCCTCCCCACCCCTCGAACACATTTCAAATTTCCGCACTCAATTACTCAAAACGATGCAGATTTTGAGCTCAAAATTTAAGTTTGAACTTTTACAAGCATTTAATTAGATACAAAAAATAACGGTTAAAAATAGTTGTTGGTTACTCCAAAGTTTAAGGCGCCCTCTAACGGTATTTTTAAAAATTAATCTTTAAAATTTATTTTCAAGGAAATATTGACATAAAGAATAGTTTTAGCGAAAACGGCAAACGAATCGAACAATTTTTCCGTTTTTTATAATCATTTGAAATTTGAACCTCCCCAACCCCATTGAACACAGTTCAGTTTGCGCTACTTAACCACTCCCAACGATTCAGATTTTCATCTCAAAATTTAAGTTTATGTCTAAGCTTCTAAAAAAATATTATGAGATGCGAAAAATAATGGTAAAATATAGTTGTACGTTACTCCAAAGTCTAAAGCGCCCTCTATCGGCATTTTTTGAAATTTATCTTTATAATTCATTTTCAATAAAATACCGACATAAAGAATAGTTTTAGTGAAAACCGCAAATCAATCGACCAATTTTTCCTTTTTTTATAATCATTTGAATTTAAAACCCTCTGAACACAGTTAAGTTTGTGCTACTTATCTGCTTCCAATTATTCAGATTTTGAGCTCAAAATTTAAGTCTAAGCTTACGAAACCTTTAATGAGATGCAGAAAATAACGGTAAAAAATAGTTGTTCGTTACTCTAAAGTCTAAAGCACCCTCTATCGTCATTTTTTGAAATTTATCTTTATAATTTATTTTCAAGACAATACTGACATAAAGAATAATTTTAGTGAAAACCGCAAACGAATCGACCAATTTTTCTGTTTTTCATAATCATTTGAATTTTTGGACTCTAAACTTTAATGGCGCCTATCTCCTTATGAAGACTTTGGGACCCTTGGTTTCCTATTTAAATATTGTTTGTCTTGATGTGTACTATCACCCCTTAAAGTTTGGACCATTAATTTAGAAACACCCTGTATATATATATTAATTGTAAATGTCCAAATAGGTGTAAAAGTTTGAGCCAGGATTCCAACCTGGAATGTTTTTGTCAAAACCCTCAATGCTATACCGACTGAGCCTTTTTGAACCCGCTAGACGAATCTGAAGTACTAATTTCCTCAACTTACCTTTAATATTTAAACGTCTCATTCGCAACAATAGAATAAATCGGATGTTGATAAAACAAGATCTTTATAGATGCATATTTTCTTTATGTAAATAATAAGTAATGAAAACAATGATTTAAATTCAATCGCAATTTATATATTTTTTAAAGATTCGCTTATATGTTTTTATTTATTTCATTTAAATGATTTGAAAACACCTATATGTTACATTAATTAAAAACAAATTCAAAACACATTTAACTAATAACTAGTTTGCAAATATATATTGTAAAAATCTAATGAACTAGCAACCTGAAGGAAGGAACAGAAAAGGAAGACCAAGAAAACGATGCAGTGATATCCTGAGACAGACTATGGTAAATTCTGGACTGAGTAGAACAGATGTGGAAAAAATGAGTGAAGGTAAATGAAATTACACGTATCTTTTGGTTGAGAAAACTTTATAAGTGTTGAAAATTCTGAAGTAGAAGGGGGAAAATGTAAATTATGTACAATTTAGATGTGACAGCGTGGCATACATTTTTTTCCCTTTTAATTCCAAAAAAGGAGCCCATGTATTTTTTCCCTTCAAAAATGCATTAAGCTGAATGGAATATATTAATATCAAACAGAATTATTGAACAGAAAATTTAAAGAGAATTCTATTCTGGCAGAGATTCAACTACTTGGCAAAATATACCGCAAAGCGATTAACTATGAAATCTTTATTTATGACGGTACATCACTTTATTTTTAATAACCATTGTTTATTTCTCTTTTAAACTGTTGACTCCATTTTGTCTGTTTTTGTATAACAGTGGAAAAATAAATAAACAATTTATATTTATCATAAACTAATTTTACATGGAACTGTGTAGTTCACAACTATTTATAACTTTTAATATTTTTTATTATTAATAACTATGTTCTATCGCATAGAATACAAACAAAAGTAATCTGTTCTTTTTTTTATTATCCTAAATACACTTAATTTTCATATTTTTATTTATATTGCAATTAAAGAGAATTTCTTATATAGGTAAGGCTTTATTATCAATCTAGATATTTTAACTTTCCAAATTATTACAGTGTAAATAACTAAGTTTTAATTACTAAATGGTACTAAGTTCTATCTTATATTAAGCTTACCTCTGTTATATATATTTCTTAATATTATAGAAAGAAAGAATTATAAAAATGCATTGTAGTAACAGTAAGTTTGTCTGCAATTGCATGCGATTTTGTCATAACTATTTTCAACTGCGTGTGTTTTTCACCTTGCTGGCTGATGAAACAAATACTTGGCTGGTAAGATTTTTGAAAAATTTCCCACCCTTGTGTATTACTATTGTTCATTGATTATGCTTCTTGTTGTAAGCCTTAATCTTGTTTCGTACAAAATAGGTACATGAAACATTTGTACTGTTGTGCTTACAACTGTCATTAAAACACATAGTTAAAAATTATAAATAAAATTTGAAATAAAATCTGTATTATAGTGCTTTGTATTTGAACTGAAACTATGTTTAAGTAATATAGCATGGCATATGACAATCGGTAGAGGGGGGGGGGGTATAGCAAGTGTGACAATTTGTGACAAATGTGGGGAGACAAGGTAAAAAAATTCAACATAATTTATGGATAGCCCCTAAGTAAAAATAAGGTTTAGTTTTTATATTTTTAAATATGTCATATAATTATTTGTATTAAAGCATACGGGTATTTTTGCATTATCTTATCAGTATTCTGTAATTAGCATTAAAGCATAAGGATTTTTGAATTATCTTACAGTATTGTGTAATTAGCCGCTAAGCTATAAATTTAAATTTTAGAAATTTAATTATATTCTTTATTATCAAATATTTCATGTGAATGTATAACTATTAAATATGAATTTATTGATACTTATATTTATGAGCATCGATTATGAAATTGTTTGGTTTATGTCTAAAATTTATCATCAGTTCTGCAATTGTAATTATTTTCAGATGGTATTATTTAAACAAGAATGAAAACAAAAAGTTCCCATAAAAGATGCATAATGATGTTGATGTCATTATATTTTTTTCTCAACAATTGAGCAGAAATTGTTTAATATGATTAAATTTGCACAAAGCTGCATAATATTAAAAATATAATGTTTGTGATGATGTATTGTCATATCTAGGGGTATTCTAAGTTAAAAAAAAATTCTGAAATTCACAGCAAAATTCTGTTATTATATAGATACTACTTCAATAAAATAAGTTCATGAACAATTTTCGAAAATTGCCTTGTTTTCTAGGAAAAGCGTTCTCCTCCCACCTTTTTTTTGTGTGTAATTATTCTGAGCAAATTAAGTGGCATGCTTTTGTTTACCTGTTCATCTAACTTAAACTTTTATAGAAAAATAAAGTCAAAAACCATCAATTTAAGAAAATAAGACAGTTTCATCACATTTTATCAGTTACAACTTGATTAACTTTAGGTAATATAAACATATCATAATGTACAGGAATTCAGTGGTTTTCTGAAAGCATTTGAGGTTTCATATAGAAGTAAAAAATATCTTGTATAAAATGCATCAATTATTTTATTATACATATATATATATATATATATATATATATATATATATATATTAAGGGGAAGGGGGGAACATTATACACGTTTAAATATTGTGTATATTAGCTGTACTACTGGTAGTTGGGCCTTTTTATTCCGTATTAATATTAACACTATTATTAAATAGCAATACTTGCTTTATTTAATTTACAATTAGATACCTCAATTAAATTCACCTTACAACTCTAATGTGTCGTTGAATTCACCATATTTAATTGCGAATTAAATGGTAGGAATGTTATTGTCCAGAAAAAGATAGTATTGTAAAATGGGAGGGGTGTGCTATATTACTTACTAAATTAACTGATTTACTATATTATAATTTTTCTTTGAGGATTTTATTTGAATGATTTTGATATATCTTTGAATAACAAAAATAGACTGGGAAGCGGCAGCACAAACAATCGCCTCATCGAGTTTACGTTTGAAATTCTAGGATTAGTTAAATCTTGATTTGCATTATGAAATGCAATCAGTCTTCCAAGTCATATTTTGGTGGAAAACATTTAAAAACCTGGTTTTAACAGTTGAATTGTAGGTTTATCACTATGCTTCCCTCACCTAAAAATATGAAATAATGGAGGAATGCGAATGGCAAAACATAATGCTTAACCCATGAGTAAACCACTAAAATCGGGTTATTAGGTGTTTTCCACCAGGATATGATTTAGCAGACCGATTGCGTTGTAATATCCAAATCGAGATTCAACTACTCCTGGATTTTCATCCATGAAGTTCACAAAGTGATTGTCTGTGCTGACAACTCCTGGTCTTAAAAAAAAATGCACATTAAGATTAAATAACAGTGAATATTATATTTAATATTAGTAATTTCCTTAACTGAGTATATGTTAAAAAAATTGCATAAATCAGTCATGATATTCTTCTTTGTGTCTGCTATTTCACTTTTTTTTTTTTTTTTTTTTTTTTTTTTTTTTTTTTTTTTTTTGTCAATTTCTTATCATTATCCTTTTGTATAATTTTTATGACAGAACTCAGAAAGTCAACAAAAACTCCTAATTTCTGAAAACCTCCTAAAAGCTGGTTAAAATAAATAAAAGCCACTGGCATGGCTTTTTTGCAGTCCTGGTTATAATCGGTTCAAACGACTATTGTCAAAAGTTTTTAATACTTTAACAATTGGACAATTGTTGTTCTATAAAATAATTTGTTAAATCTTAAAATGCATTAACTTTACACACTTTATCGTACTCAGTTTTTTCATGAAATAATTAGGTATTTTATGAAGTAATATAATCACTTTAATGGTAACTAATACATTTTTGTAAATACCCTGTATAATATTGCATTTTTTTACAGATGTACCAAGTAAGCCTGGCCGACTACAAGCTACTGGTTAAGAGGCTAATTACTGATTTCAAATGGACAGCTCCAGAATATGATGGAGGCGCTTCTATCACTGGTAGTGTCATCGAGAAGAGAAAGAAATGGATGCATAAAGCAAAATATATACGTCTCAAAAGTAAAATCTCAGTTTTAAATTTTTAAACGAATAACTTTATTTATTTGTTTGAATTTTAATGTTCGAACATATACTATAAATAAAAAGTATTTTGATTAAAAAAAAAGAATTCTAAAATTGAAAAATTTTAATGATTTGTCAATTTAACTCTAGTGACCACGTGGGGCATTTGTGAACGGAATAGTTGAGGTAGATATGAACAGTTAATAAGTGTCTCAATAATCATTCTGTGATTCTGTTTCTTTCAGTAAACTTCACGCGAAACAATTTCATGTCTAATATTTTCTTGAAATAGGAGATTTTTTGTCATATATTTGATTTTGTATTGAACTTTTCACCAGAGCTTCCGTTAGCAAGTACATAAAGAGCAATAAGCTTATTTATATCCAATTATAATTTAAATACAAGTAAAGCTTTCTAAGATGCAATAGTTTGATGCAATATTTTGATAAACAGTTTACAATTTCATTTCTTCCAAACTCTAAAATAGCTATGTGTATGATGCTTTGAATGGAGATAGATATCAGAATTGCCTGAAATTAAAATTTTTAAACTGATACTACAAAGTATTGTAAGCTCCCCCCCCCCCTCCTCTTTCAAAAGTAAAAGAAGTTAAATTTGCGTGTGTGCTTGTAATTGAGTTTTTTAAATCATTATAAAATCCTTTATCATTATTTTAGAATAGAATGGAAATACAAAGGTACTCGAAGGATACAAGGATACCCATACAATGTATATATATCCTATACAAGGATACTAGAAGGGAAATACAAGGATAAGAATCTTTTGTACTTTGGCATATTTTTGATGAATATTATCTAAATTCTCCTAGGCAAAATGTAAAGGCTTTATTTTTTTCAAATGTACATCTTAAATTTTATTTTACTGCGACAATATTTAATTAGTCATATTATCCTCCCTTTTCCCAATCTACTTATTTTTATCTTATAATCTTGTGCTTAAATCTATCACTAAGGAACTAGAATTATGTTTATAGTAAATTTAACACATAGTGTAACTAATGATCATGACAACAAATAAAAAACAGAATGTAAAGCATATCAAATATTTTTCCTTGTGTTTGCAACTACCCCGCTGTTAGGGCACTTGTGAGCAATTTATTGAATTTATAAAGCTATAAAAAAAGAGCTAACTATAAAGATGATTTTATAAAAAAAAATACCTTGTGTAAAAAAAGGTTCTGTTTACAGTATTCAGTATTTTTTGTTTTCAGAAATTAACCAGTAATAAAAAAAAAAGCTATGTTTATATGAACTACTCACATGTGCTCCAGTCCGTCCTTCATGTATTCAAAGGCAATACAAATTGAAATTAGTCTGATATTTGGTTTTTTATTATTATTATTCAGTCCCTAAGGTGGTCAGTAGACTGCCGTAGGTATAATGGTTGTTTTCATATGAAGAAATGAGTATCAGCTTCAGCAATGAGTAAATGTAAAAAAAAATAATAATAATAAAAATAATAAAAAAATAGTAAAAGCAATATTGCTACCATAGAACTAAATTTTGACCAATTTGGTCATATAACGCTAAATTTGGCGACAAAATAAGTTGCCATATATAAAACCAACTTAGCTGGTTAATTTGGTAAAATTTTCTATTTTTTAAAATGCATTTTTAAATATTGTATATTTTTGTGAATGTTACAATAATGAAAACATGCTTTTTTTCATGTATATGCATAATAATCTGTTTTTTTTTCTTTTGTATGCAGATCTGTAATGTTGCAAACAAGTTTTTACCTGCTTCCTGATATGTTAAAATAAAAAAAATATGCAGAAAAATGTTTCTGATGACGATATAGCATTTTAATATTGTTACAAATAATTATTAATTTTAAGGTATTTTCATTTAGTTAGTTATAATTCTAAATATTAGGTGCTGCACTTAAATCATTGTGGCGCCAATTCGTCGTAGCGATAAGTCATCACAGCGTCAATTTGTTCATGTGAAGTTTTATTTCCAGCCTTCCCCCTCCCCTCCCCCCAAAAAATTGAATACTCACCACTAAGGGGGTGCCACAGTGTGTAATATTATTAATCTAAGTTTTTGTTTTCTTTAAAAAATTTATTGTGAGTTACAGGTCGGCAAATTAGATACTCTACCGTATAATATTTTTTAGAAGAGGCATGTATTGTTTTTAATTTCTCAAAAATTAAAATCAATTACAAATACCACTACAGACCTGCCAACTATTGCGCTTAAATTGTATTTTGAATGATTTTTAATGCTCACTACGACAATACAATTTTACTAGCAAAGATGATATTTTGTCATATCTGAAATGTTCTAGATTCTAGAAAGAAAAAAAAAGGGGGGGGGAAGGCACCAGGTGGAATTTTTCGAAGAAGAACCACTAATTTAAAGAAAGATTATATTTTTTCAAAAAGGGCTATTAAAAAAAAGGGGGAGGGTTATGCTTGTTCTTTGTATACCAAAAATATTTGCTATAATTTTCAAAAATCAATTGAATTTCCACAGGCTGCCATGGAAATGTTAAAAAAAACCGTTGTGTGCATCAAAAGGGTTTAAAAGAGCCGTCAAGCACATAAAATAAATAAATTGGCTGCATATGGTGCCATTTTAAGTTTCTTGGGGGATGGGTTGTCTTTATGGGTAGGGTTTGAAATCTTGTGCAGAATTGCGCGATTTACATACAGAAAAGGAAAGACCTACACATTAAAATTCTGTACTGTATTTCCCCCTGTAAATTCTTCTACATATTTTTTTCTGCAAAGTGAGCTAATCAATTTTGCAAAACTGTTGAGAATTCTGGCGATCAGTCACGATAAACTATCGTAAATTTCAACAAATGAGTACGTATAAAAAAGTCAATTAGTTGCAGAAGAAAAAATTTTTTCAAAGGGTCATGGTAAAAATGCCCATTTTGCCAAAATATCACAGAAAGAAATTGCAAATCCCTTAAATAGAACAATCGCCTTAAAAAAATGAAGTTTCATCAAAGAATCATGGTAAAAAATGCGAATTTCTTCATACTTACAAAATGCAGATTTCAACATAGAATCATGAAAATGAAAATTATGATTCTGCGGAGAGGGAGGGGTGATATGAATATCATTAAATAATCGTAAAAAGCGTGAATTTAGTTGACATCTTCGGAAAAAGTGTGAATTTAGTCAAGATTTCAGGGGGCTCGGTGCAAATTTAGTTAAGATCCCGGGAGGGAGTGCAAATTTAGTCGTGGCCTCGAGAAAAAGTGCATTATTTAGTCGCGATCTCGAGAAAAAATGCATTATTTAGTCGAGATCAAGAAAAAATGCATTATATAGTCGAGATCTCGATAAAAGATGCAACTTTAGTCGCGATCTTGGGAAAATGTGCAAATTGAGTCCAGATCCTGGAGAAAAAAGTGTGAATTTAGTCCAGATCATGGGGAAAAAAAATGCGAATTTAGTCGAGATCATGAGAAAAAGTGCAAATTTAGTCGAGATATTTTGGAAAGAGCACCAATTTATTTGAGATATCTCAGAAAAAATGCCAATTTAGTCGATCTTGAAAAGAGTGTGTATCTAGTTGTGAGTTCTTGTAAAACATACAAATTTAGTTGAGAGTGCAGTAACAGAACTATCTTCAAGTTTCTGCAACAATAAAATTATTAAAAAGTCTGCAAGATGCAACGTATTAAATAAATCTATTCTTTGTACTGTTGTATTGTTAATTATGGCAACATATGTGTGTGTATGTGTAAAATATTTCCATCATTTGCAAAAAAAAAAAAAGTTTTTAGATAAACAAAAAGATTTATTTATGGCATTAAGCAGAAAATTAGTTACAAAGGGAACATTGGAAAAAGGTCTTTTTGAAAGAAAACAATATTATTTTATTATTCTTCAAAATTCTCAACACAACTGTTGATTTATTGCATGATACAAAAGAAGTTGATGCCGATATATTTTTGAAATGGTAGTAAAAACTTGTTCCCTATATATAAAATGATGAACTTTTTAAACCAGGAACTGATGGAATTTGAATTTTTATAATAAACTGTGCATTAGGTCTTGAGTTAGATATGTTATGGAAATTGTGAATAATGCATCATCAGTGCCACCTGTTAAGAGATATACCCCCAAAACTAACCAGCTTCAGTTTATATCATGCTCTAACTGAATGTACAGTTTTATGAAATTTCATGCATTAATTCTTCAGACAAAGCGGCCACATTTTCTTTCTAATAAAAACTTACAGAGTTGACTGCTAGACATTTTCTAAAAACTTTTAAATCTCATTATTTGCCTTCCAATACGTACTACAAATCCACCGAAAATCAGAGTACCAAATTGTCTTTGAATACAATACTTTCTTGTAAAGATAGAAGAACATAAAAACATATGAAAAAACATGCACTCCCAGTTGCAGTTAGCAATGAAAAAGAGATATGTGAAATGCAATATACACATTGACTGCAAAACAGACATAAACAATTCAAAAGTGAATAAAACCAACTATAATTGGTTCAAACGGCTATAAGTGGTACATATGAACGGTTCAAGGTGCTATAAAGGCATTTTACTTTGATATAAAGAACATTAATGTCCATTAGAGATGTTCAGGCCTTTTTTGTTTTTGGGCCTAAAGTTTTATATCAGAGCTTAAAAGAATTTTGTCATTTTAAAATTGCTTCAAAATTAATCTACTCATTTAAATATATTTTACATAGAAATAAAAGATCAAGTGCAAGTTTTATTCATTGAGATTGTTACTATACTCAATTTCTGTTTATTGTATATACTTTTATGTGATATTTATTCTTACCTTTTTTTAAATAGGACATGCTTGGCTATTATTCTGGAAAAAGGCACAAAATAAAAAAAACGATCTACAAGACTCAAAATCAATATGAAAGTGCAGAACCTTGTCGATAAATTGTGTTACTACAAATCTGTGTGAAAAAATTAATTTTTTATTTGTTGTTTCTTGATTTGTTATTTAAATTTGTTACTACTAGTAATACTGTGTTGAAGTATATTAAATAAATTTGTAAAAATCCATGTTTTCCTTTTATTTATTGAATGATAATTTATAAAACAGAACCATTGTAATAATTTCATCTTTAAACATTCCCAAGTTTAATCAATTTTCACCGAAATCTTGTAAACTTTTATTTGTAGATCCTATAAAAATTAAAGAAATATAGTATGTATTAACCTATGTACACAAGCTCAAGAACCGTGGGACATGAGTGCAAGACCTTCAATCTCAAGACTGATTTCAGTGTTGAAGAGATTTTTGACTGACTCAAAATTCTATCTTATATACTTAAATAATAGCGGTTTTACCATCAAGAACATTTAATCACTTTCTTTTATTGTAAGAGATTAATTTTTAGCTATAATACAAGGCTTAGAAATCTTCTAACCCTTTTGCATTTAGTTATTTCTAATGCTCAGAAAAGATTTCAGTCTTGACATAAATGGATTTCTTGCACCCATGCGTGTGGGATTATGAATCATTGTTAAATCAAAAATGGGCTCCTTTTGTTTCATGTAGTATTTAGTAAATATGTGATGCATAAAAATCGAAATAATAAATTAGCATTTGTGTATCATAAAAAAAAGCTGCTCTCTATTATTAAGGGGTTTTGAAGGGAGGAGAGGGAGCAATAGCAGTACAGCTACTAAACTGATATTACTAATCATAATTTTTCTGATCAATTCAGGAGTCGATGCAGGTTTATATTCTTGGGGCTCATTTTGTGAAAAAGAAAAGTTGTTTTTGTGAATTTTATTATATTTTTGTGAAAATAACATTTTATAATGGACGATGAAATTGTTATTCGAACAAGGAATTTAAAAACTAAATATATATATTTTTAAAAATTCCTTTGCCAAGTTTTTGATTTTCATGACATGTTTTTGTATACAAATTAGATTTTAGAACAATATTTATGAAAATGGCATAAAGGAATTTTGTGAAAGGATCTGTTTTATTAAAATTGTTTTGTGAAGAAGCCTATTTTATTAAATAAATTTTTGTGGACCCGAAATTTTGCCTGGATTAACTCCTGTAATTTAATATTGAAGTAGCTAGTTTTCTATTTTCATTTTACATATCAAACTATTATCTAAACACACGAGGGTTTGTTATCTTATCAATTTTTAAATGCTCCACCACCCTCATTATTAAAGTGTGTGTTGGTAAATTTTGGAAAGCTAAAAATTGTATTTTAACATAAGTTATTAATGCAACAACACCAAAAGTGAGAACCTTGTAATTGAATAATTTACTATAGGAAATGAGTCAGAATTCTCTCCTTTAATAAACTTTTATTTTAAAAAAAACCTACAAATTGCTTGCTAAGAGTACCTTAAAACCTTGGAAAATTAAGTATAATATGCATAAGTTATGAATGTTTTATTCAACTATTGCGAAAACATAAGTACTCCTGTGAAATGTTTTCTCGTTTATTAGAATTGCGAATTATCTATATTCCTCTTTTAAGTCTATTATGGACTTTCAGTCGGTATATATGGCGATCCCCATTAAAGATTTTATTTTAAAAAACCCATAATTTTATGATTTGTGCCTCTTTTTTACCCCCTGAGTCCAAAAGAGAATGGGGTAATACTGGATAACTGTACGGAAATTTATATTAATTTCATTGAATGATCCTTTTTGTAATTTTACAGACAATGCTTTTTCTTTAATGAGGTATCCTAATGTATGCGTTTTGTTATTTTATTGGCAATCGCCCTTTTTTTCCATAAGCAAAATTTGTATTATTTTACGAGCAATGTCATTTTTCTCACAGATATCTTGGTATTGTATTTTTACGGTCAATGCACCTTTTTTACGGGCATTTTGGCATTGTAGTTTTACGGGCAATGTCCCATTTTTGACGGGCATCCTGGCATTATAGTTTTACGGGCAATGTCCCTTTTTTCACGGGCATCTTGGCATTGTAGTTTTACAGGCAATGCCCTTTTTTTCACGGACAACTTGGCATTGTATTTTTATGGACAATACTACTTTTTTAACGGGCTAGTTATGCATTTGCTAAAATGTAAAATTACGGATGATTTTTGATTTACGGTCTAAATATTTTTTTTTTTTTGCAGACATTAACAGGAATCTCTGCTGCCGGCTTTTGTCTGTAATTTTACTTTGATTTTTTTTACTGTGCGTAGTCTTCTGTTGTTTGGCAACCATTGAATAACTCCAGAGATTCTCGAGCATTAAAGCAAAATGAGGACCAAATCATTAAAAAGTCACCTCCTTGATGTCGACTTAAGAAAGTCCCAGGCTCTTTACGCAAATCGTACCAATAGCATGCCCACCCATTCGGGCCATTCAAATTTTATTTTTTTTTTCGTTACAATTGTCATAATGTTCCATTTAGGTCCATATGATGTATGTTTGCAAGTTCATTGCATTCTCGCCAATTTGTAACGAGATTTTAAAGCTGATTGTTTTATAATTTTTATGTAAATCGATTTACCTGTTCCTTTTATTCATCTATGCATCACGTCCGTCGACACAGAAAGTCCTCACTTACTTTTAATGTGATTAGCAATCATTTGTGTAAATGTCAGTTTATGGATCCTTTTGTCATCTCATCTTCTGGAATCACAAGGTCTTCCGTATTTATGTTTTGTTTTGAAGGATTCATCCTTAGACTATGCTTCATAGACAGACCACTTTGGACGATTCAATGCTTCTGAAATTTCTACAACTGTCTTCTCTTTCCTTTTCAACTTTCCTACTTCATTTTCCTCATCTAACTGAATATTTTAACTCGTGGCATCTTCACTAACTGATGCTATATCCGGGTATACTTAAATACTTCAGACATATGACATCAAAACTTAAAATTTGCATTTTTCCATGAACAGTAGGCAAAAAATCAAAAAAGTGTCTAAACTTTTGCAATATGCAAATTTTACTTTTTTTCAGTAAAATTAAATATTATCTTAAATATAGTCATTATTTTTATCCTACATTGTTTAAAATATATTTAAAAATAAGTACAGCCATTTGTAAAACTCAAGTGTCCTATTTTTTATTTAAAGGATAAAAAACACCAGTGTCTAAACTTTGCTGAGCACTGTATATCTTTATAAACCATATAAAAATCCTGTTGTTTTCCACCATCTTGAGAAATCTGACAAATTGCTAAAATGGCTTTTTTGTTGTCAATTTCCATTTTTTCGCCAGTCGCGCCAACTGAACAGGAAACATAACTCTTTTCCGAATATCATATACGCACCGAAATACCATATTGCCATTATTTTGCCTGACATGGTGACCTGGCTATTGTTTATTTACCGAAAAATTTTCTATTTTCTTTTTTAAAATAAATATTTTTGTTCTATAAAACATTGTATAAAATATCACTTATGGTTATTTCTTTTTTAAAATAATGGAGAATAATTTAAAAATATGTGTGTAACTGATATTCAAAAATTTAGTTATCGCCAAATTGTTATAAAAAACATCGCGCCAAACACAGTGCGTATATGATATCTGAGCCAAATATTTTATTTAAGCATCAAACGTTGTTATATCTAATTTACATTCTAAAAAACATATATTCTATGATAACTTCAATTGAAATAAAGTTGACTATGAAGACGAAGAGTTTAACTTACTATCCGACTTCATAAAGTAAAAAAAGGCGAGATTCATTCGCATGAACGGTAAAAAAATATTAAACCACGAAGATAATAATTCGCCAAGCACTCCAACAATGAATGGACATGGGCAATAATTATTATGATGTCATAGCATGTAAATTTTAGGCGCTATCGGTTAAGTTGTTTCGGAGAATTTTTTTGGGGTGAGCTACCTTTATCACTTAGGAGCATAAAAAATAGATAACAACCTATTATCAGACCTATAGAAAATACATATAAAATTTCATCAAAATCGTTTAAGCCATTTTGGAGAAGTATGGCAACTGACACTGTGACACGAGAATTTAATATATTAGATATGATGCGTGCTTCCTTATGACATCTTTTGGAGCTGACAAAATTATTAAGATGGCTGGTTATCACCAACATTTATAGTTCAAGGAAAAGTATAACATAGGTTGGTTCTCTTTTTCCTGCACCCAATCAAGAACCAAAATTTCTACAGATTTACTTTCTTGGTAACGAGGATGAACAAACAAATAAACATTGTCAGGTTGTTCAAAACATCGAAAGGGAAATAGTTAAAAAAAATCCTATCAAAACATGAATGTGAAATAATGCCAAGTTCGTTAAAGGTTTCGCTAATAAAAGAAGTTAGATCTAACTGCAAACCAAGATGTTTCAAAGCTCCTTAAATCATAGCTCCTGTCATGCATAATATTCTTCAATTGTTTAAAATGATTTGTCATGTTACTTGTTATTGAGATATTTGAGACACACATAAATGTAGAAACGTGCAGTTCTGTAAAGGCAATAAAATATTAATGTCAGTACATAAGCAAAGGTAATAACCAAGCAATATTTTATTTACTATAGAACAATGCAACCATTAACTTACAAGATCAAGTTCCTTTCAAGCGGGACGATGTATCAGTAGCAATGAAGCTGCATGGAGAATTTTCCAATTTCCTTTGCATGAGAGTTTTCTGACGATAATTCATCAGGTTGTTCACTTAGAAAATGGTGAGCGCGTATACTTTAATGAGCAAAAATTTCTTAAAAAATTGCTATGCCACCAAAAACAACACTAACAGCTTTTTTCAATGTTTTGTAAAACAGACGAATTTCCAAGGACGCGTCTATATGCTGAAATTCCACGCTATTACACATGGAATTCAAAAGAAAGGTTACCTGTATATGTCGCGAGGACATTAAAAAGTTTTTGTAAATTAGTTTGTATGCAATGTAAATATTCAAAAGAATAAATGAAAATTACAGTTCTGTCATGTTATGTTAGATAAGTTTAACCCTTTTGTGTTTCAGTGTTCCATTACAAGGAACACTCAAATTGATTTGCTACTAAAGCAGTTCTATAGGGATATACAGTTAGAAAGCCATGAGAAAAGGATTACGAGTATACTGCTACTGGTGTTGTAGACATGGTAGACCCGATTCGCGGTTTGTTCGCGTGGAGTTTTTATATTGTTAGCGTTAACTATTAATTAGAGGCCCCGATAAAAAGATGGGGATCTCTAGTATCTATATTAATGTTGCAAATAAAAGAAGGCATGTGAAATATTAGATTTTTGGGGGGAAGGGGCGAATTTTTTTAATGTCGTAATATATATGTATATCAGAAGTAGCGGTAAATTCTGAAAAAAAGAATTTGAATTCTCATAGATCTTATTTTTTTTTTTTTTAATTTACATCAATAAAGAGGGAAATGACAGAGGAACAGGTGAATTTAACTTAGAAGGTCAAAAATATGTTTTAAAGAAGACAGAAAGATTAACACCACTTCCGAAGACTTATTAAAATTAATTCACTTAACGCGATATCTCATGTCTTCCAGTTCTTTATGGACGAACTTAAGACAATGGTTTTACGAAATAATATCACTATAAATGGAATTCTTGGATTTCAATATAGCACTTTATTCGAAGAAAATAAGTTATGATTTATCCAAAATTTCCATCTAAGTGTCTAAAATGTCAGTTTGTCATAAATTTGAATTGAAGCCAGATTGCATTTTAAAATCACAAATTGCCTTCCTCATCATTGATGTACACTGCACAATTTCAGTTACAATAAAATTATCATACTAATAATAAACTTATAACAAAATGCGTACACTAAATACTTAACAAATGAAATCGCATTCATGCACATAACAGATTTAGAACATCAAGAGCCACTCGAAAAAACCTAATCCTCACTCGTACACTAAAACAATCATATAAAAGACTATCAAAGGTTTTTCAAATGATTTAGACAATTTTATTTCAATTTAAATATATTATTCATTTACATTTGAAATTAAAGCCACTGATAAACTTTATGTTTCATAGATGCTCAGAAAAACAACAAATACTAAAATATCATACATACTTTTTTGATAAAGGCAATGAAATAAATTTCTTTCAATATCATATTTATAATATGAAAACTTTTGTAGTTATTATTTACGTGTCGCTAATTAGTTTCCCCTCATTCTGTTTTAATTTATACAGCATTTTTAAAGCTGCATTTACATATTATCCATACTAAAAATTTTATTTCTGTGGAATATGTGTAAAATAACACATGAATAACTTATAAATGACGATAAAAAATGAAAAATATGAACTTCTGGTGCAAAAATTTGTTCTACAAATTGAAATCCTCTTTTTTATATCTTATGCATGACTTGATGCATTATTATTTCCTTAAAACTTATTCATTAGTTCGTTTATTATTCTCCAAAGTTAAAAATGTATCTTCCAAGTCATTTTTCTTATTCAAAATTAAAACCATCGCCAAATGTAGTTTAAAACAATGATAGCATGTAAAGAATAAATATATTTTATTAATTATCCGTTTTCTTATTTAAATACATTTTTGGTTACCAAAACATTCTCTTGGATTTAAAAAATCCTGCGTTTAAACCACATAGGTTCATAGTTCCACCTTCGTCATTAAACCTGCATTAATAATTTGAAAAAACATATGTTATTATTTTTAAGAGTATAATTATTTTGCCGCGTATCATGAAACAAAAGCAGATTTGGAGCAAGTTCATTCATATAAAGTTTTTTAATGAGATTTTACAATAATCAGTTGTTTTTCTAGTTAAAATATCCAATTTATTTTTATGCCTAAATAAATCCGTACTTCTTTTTCTAACAAGAGTAGTAATTCAGATAAATGTCACACTGTCAACAGAATATACATATCGTCAGATGAAATGAGAGATACTTAAATAGGTATATTGTTAAACAATAAATTACTGCAATAAAATCAGTAAAAAAGTATATTTAGAGTTTATTGAAAAGATAGACTTATATATATGTAATACTAAAGGCAGATAACAGGAATTCGTGATAAATATGAATATTTTGTGTTTTTAAAGTTTACAGCATGATTTACAGTTTTAAAAAAGACTCATCAGATAGGAAAATTTAATAAAATTTGTAGTAATCACAGTCATTTTTACAAGCAGATTTTCAAATTTTTAGCTTTTTTATAATAAATATTTATTTAATTAATTTCTTTAAATATTATTGAAAAACTGCTCTGAAAAATAAATGTCCACACAGCGGATTGTCGGATTTACCATTTTAAGATTGCATGCTTCCAAAATATTTTATATGATGTTTGTGATCTCAGGTATTTTTTTAAAGAGCGGGCATGCAGAGATGATTCGAATAGAAGGATACTTACAAGATAGGGCTTGGAATTTTCTTTGAATTTCGATACAAAATCAAAAGTTCATTATTTTATCTTCATGTAATCAGATAAAGGATTTTTGACAGGTATTCCTGTTCATATTATGTTTTGTTTCATTGTTTGTTTTTTCTTGCAGGTTAGGGTAGACGCTTGTAGTTCCTGCAATTCACATTAATTTAATTTAAAATGCTATTTAAAATGTAGGAAAACTGTTATTTTTTTCATTTACTTTTAAACTTTTCGATTATCTATTTTATTTTTCAATTAATTTTGTTTATGTTTGGATTTTAATTTTTTTATTTTTGGTAATTATTGTTTTTTTTTATTATTTCATTCATAAGTAAACTAATAAATACATTTTCAAGTTCATTTTATTCTATTATTTTGAATGCAGAATAGGCGGATGTTCAGAAACCTCCAAGTTTGAAACAGTAGGGGAGGGGGGGGGGTATATTCTTCGGTTTACCATCTAACAAAGTTGAGACCTTTAGACCCGAGGTGGAAGAGTGGGAAATGCCTTCCATGGGGTAGTCTTTCTAGCAGAACATAACACACATATACGCATGGATATACATGGTTAGAAGAAAACCACGAAAATGTCCGAACTATTTGCCAACGTGCATGATTGTATTTCAACCCAGCCCCCCCCCCCCGCTCCATCTTTCGGCATTTAGAACAGTCCTTCTCAGCCACTAGTAGGGCTATAGTCGCTTAGATTATTTGCTGGAGTACTTTCTAATGGTTTTCTTCATTTTGTCGCATACCTAAATTTTTTGATTGGAAGTAAATTGGTTTTGCTTTGGTTCATTCATACTGTCATCAGTTATTAAAATTTTGTCTGAAATCACGATCGTATTTTATAGCATAACTCGCGTAGCCTTAGAACCTGATCAAGCGTTTCGAGGCGTCGTCGTCGCGGCTTGTACGCAAGCCGGAAATAATTCACCAAATTGCATTTTTCAGTTTTTTTATTGCTTTTTCTGTTACAAAATTTTTCTGTTGCTAACACCAGTTCGATTTTCAGCTACATTAGGGCAGAAATAAATCTGCTAAATAGATAAACGCGATAAATGTACTTTTATTTATACATAACGTGCTCTGAAATTGTATTAGGACTTTTTTGAAGCATAGCAAAAAAACAAAATTATTCTTTTCGCCAATTCTCTTTTAACCTAGCCGCGGCATCTGTCCCATAGTGTCCCATAGCGAAACTGCCAAGCCATTTTGCCACTTTTAAGTTCTGGAGGAAGCGGTAGAAAAAACAGCAAATAGCTATTTTATAAGATGGCCAGTAGTAAATCTATAATTACAATTTAGATTTTAGATGAAATCAGTACTTCCAATACGTAATAAAACTTTATTAGGATAATTGTAATAATTTATATCGCAGATTCGAAGAATCTAAACTGAACTAAAATTTAAAATTCTAACAATTGAGCCGCGTAAAAGCATATAAAGAATTTCACAGCAATGTGCTACATAAAAAACTTCTTGTTTTCGCCTAGGAAACGCTAGTGTCACCTTTACAATCTTTCCGGAATCCGTTCCATCACGGCATCTATCCCCCTTTTACGCTATTACCACTGTATCAACTTAATATACAAAATGCTTTTTTTTATTTAATATTTCTCGCAATCTTTGAAAATAATAACGAGTTGTAAGTAAATTAGAAGTAAACGCATATATTTTCATAGTTTATAACAGATTTATTTTTTCATAGAGACAGAAAATCCATACTTATTAAGGAATGAAAGCCATAAAAATCAACATCAGAAAACCTATCGACAATTTTAAGCAACAACATGTCAATTACCCTCATAGCATGCATGTTCACAGTGACGTCAAAATGACGTCACTGTGAGTCACTTTGGTCACATCACATCTGTGACGAAAATGCCACCACTCCGTGACGTCACAATGTGACTAAAATGTGATTTTCTAAAAAAAAATTTCACAGTTCGTCACAATGTTAATGTCAAAGTAGTCACAAATGACACACTTTTCACAAATTGGTCACATTGTGACGTCACAAAGTGGTCACAATGTGACGTCACAAAAAAGCTCTAAAACGGCCATAACGACTTCACATTTTAGTCACTGTGACTTCACATCGACGTCACGTGACGTCAGATCGACAATCGATGGTCACAAAGTCACAATGTGACTTCACAACGACGTTGCAGTGACGTCACCATGTCTTACGGGTAGTAACTCTCAAGTCATACTACACGTTGCAAAACCTGAAAATAAATTTCGCTTTTATTATATAATCAAATTACATTTTGTTTGTGACTGTTTAAAAATATCAGGCATGAATATTTATATATTTTATGCGTAAATCTCGATCAAGAAAATTTTGAACAAGATTACTTTAAACAAAAGAAAACTTCAATAGCTGTGTACGCATTGTATTAAATAAATAATAAATATATAAAATAGTATAAATAAAATATAAATGTAACAGAAAAGTAACAGAATTACGTGCATAAGTCACAAAAATATAAGGATGAATGCATTTATTGGAGGAAGTGAAATCTTGGGCACTCATTTCTGCTATAAAATTACAGCATGTGTCTAATAAAAAAGTATCTCTTATAATACGTTTCAAATCCATTTGAATACATCATTGGTATTTTTCAAAAGAAACTTTTTTATTTTTATTTATTTATTATTTATAATTATTTATATATTTATTTTGAAGGAAGAAGTAGTTTGTAGGAAATTTTCATTTTAATCACGGGAAATTTAAGTGTATATTTTTTCTATAGATACAACTTACATTATAAACTGTTAAAAATCTTGTCCTAGTTTGAACCAAACTTTGGTGTTCAGTAGCTGCCACCATCATATAGTGAAACCTTGTACCAACATTTGGAGCTCTAGTTAAAGATGAGTTCGAATAGTTGGAGCAAGATTCCAGTAGGAAACTCCAAATGCTAGTTCGACATTTCATCATCTAATGGGGGCAGCTATTGAGCACTAAATATTGGTTCAAACTAGGACACATTTTTAAACAGTGTATGTATTAAAGAGAATACATTGGCGATTTTAAAAATTCGACAAATAAAAGCTTATATGTAGAGAAGTGTTTATACAGGATAGTAATATATGCAATCAGAAATATATTTAGTGCACTTCCGATTTCACAATATTTCCAGTTTCTTACACTGTATTTTATAAAGCAATAAAATACTCAAAATAACAGTGCAAGATCAGATCCTGAACCGTATTTCTGGCACATCAATAATTAAACAAATTAGAAGATAAAATTTATTAATGAGTGTAACGATACAATACAATTAATACATTACTTTGTTCTTTTTAAAAAGTATATATTTAAAACATTTCTGTTTAGTAAATAAAATAAATCGTCTTTTATACATATATTCTTTTAAGAAAATTCTTGTCACCATCTTCATTTTTTACAACTAGTAAATGTCATAGTAATAAAACATTTATGGATTTACAAAAGAATATATGTTATTCAGGTAATTTGTCTATATCATTTTTCTTTGTCATTATTTCCAAATGTATGTATTATCGATTGTTAGTCCGAAACAAATTTGTCTCAATCCATTATGTTACTTTCATGAATGAAAGTGGTAGGAAATTGTTCCGAATAAATATTCATCTCTCTCATCTCTCAATAATAGGAATTGTCAATCTCGTTCTCTTATTTCTTGTTAAATTAAATGCCGTATTATAAATCGATCATAGATATGTTGTGCCATATATTATATGCTGCACCTGCAATTTCAATATGACTATTAAAATGAAACAAAAAATAATATTAATGGTAAAAATCAATTTTTTGTGACTTACATTATAAACAGTGATGCTAAAAAATTAAAACGATTATAGAAAACTATAACGAAAATAAAACTTTTCTTAGTCAAGTTTTATTGTCAAATATTCCATTTATTATAACAATAGATATCTAAAATCAAATTAATTTATTTATATTTTTTAAAAAATATACAACAATGGAAGGTAACAATGAAAGGAAATTTAAAATACCTTCATTCGAAAATCTACAATAGACTAAATGTATTCATTTCTAATGCATCTGGAGGAACTATTGAACGCTTTCTACAGGGTGAATCATAAATATCGAAACAATAGGCTACATCCTTAAATATTGCCCTTAGACCCATACTTTCAGTTGCAAAAATTCATTAAAAAAGGTAAACTTTTTGATAAGATAAGTTACAACTCCATAGGGGGGGGGGTCTATTTGAAAAAGCACGAAAATTAACTTTTTATACGGCCCCCGTAGGACAAAAAGCCCAATTAGGAAAACTTTTATTATCCAATAATACCCAAAAAGTTGTATCTTCATATCTTCAAAACTCGAAGAGTTATAGCCGTTTCAATAATTCATCAGGTTTTAAGGGATTAGACACAAATTGAAATGTGAGCAATTCAAAAGACAATGTTACTTTAACAGTTCTGGGAAACGAGTTAAAAATGTATGTTTTGAGTTGAATTTTGATTTTTTTTCTTTTTTGTGATAGTCAACCATATAATTTGCTAAGGAAATCACATCTTAAAATTTATCGTAAAATTTCTAAACATTTCATATGATTAGTACTGTTATAAATGGGATAGTTAAAAATCGTTATAATTCAAAACATTATTTAACAGATTTCTATTTCTTTCGATTTAATAAAAGATGAAAATCTGATTTCAGTTTTTTTCGGGGGTTTTGTTTTTCAGTATTAATTTTAGAACTATTAAAAATATTTATTGAAAAAATTATATAACTTTTAAAAAAATTCTTATTTTCAAAAGTAAATAATTTTTCAATTTTTCCCGAAAGAAAACTAATGTAAAACAATAAAAAATGACATGTTTCAAGTTTGTACTTTTTTCCTTTAACAATTCTTAACTTTTAATAAGGTCTGCACCGGGCGAAATTTTCAATCCCGGTCTCGAACAATCCGTATTAAAACCATTGTCTCTGACTGGCCTAATACGTCCATGAAATAAGTAAAATTTGGTTCATTCAAATTTTTTACAAAAACCACATAGGTTTTAAAATCACTTTTATTTTACAAAAATAAAATAAAATAAAATAATTAAATAAAATAAATTTAAAAAAATAGAAACTTTAAAACTTATATGTATTTTTAAGAATAATATATTTAAATGCTAAAAAATTAATCACAATAAAACCAGGAAAAAAATCTGTCTATGACGGAATTCTGTCTTAAACAGAAAATATGTTGATCCGTGCAAAATGAATACAATAATACTTGAAAAAAAAATAAACTCCATTTAACCCTCCTAGAAAGGGCATTTGTCTATTACGGACTTTTTTCTTTCGTATGTGATTCCGTCTTAAAAGGTTTTACAGTATAACATTTTACGAAGTCTCTAATGTACGGGATATGGATTAGCGATATTAAAATACATGTGAAACATTTAGATTTAAACAGAGATTCATTGATAAAATAAATATATCACAGCCTTTGGCGCATCTTTAATAATAAAAAGTATAAATACAAAAAAACGAAAATCAATACTTAATATTTTTTGTCAGAACTTTTCCCCGCGAAACAATTTTTAACTACATTGAGGTAAAAAACTGTGTAGAAATTTAAGGCTGCGCCAAGCTATGATTTAAACTTTTTTCCAGGCTGGTCCTGATCATGATTTTAACATTTTTCCATGCCGGGTCCCAGAGCTAAAGACAGAGCCGTAGCTGAGGGGATGCTGTGGGCCCCCTGCTGTTTAGTTCTAGCTACAGCCCTGGCTAACGATCAACATATTTTAAAAACAAATTTTGATTTAAATCAATACGCTGCTTTATTATGTCCAAATAAGAGGCACGGTCTTGAATCGACATTTAGTAAAGACAATTTGTGGACGATCCCTCATTTCCTTTGAAAATCAGTCAACAATTCATCGTTTACAGGCATGGTAAAGTGGTGTAAGTCACGAATTTCGGATAATTTTGGATTTTAATATCTCTGTCAGATTTTCAGATCCGGAGATGAAGTTTTTTTTTGTTTAAATTAGGAATGGATAAGGAATAATTTTCTAATTAGGAATTTTGATCTACAGGGGCCGTATAAAAATTTAATTTTCGTATTTTTTCAAATAGACCCCCCATGGAGTTTCAACTTTGCTTATCAGAAATGTCACCTTTTTTATGAATTTTTGCATTTGGAAGTATTGTGTCTAGAGGCAATATTTAAAGAGATAGCCTATTGTTTCCATATTTATGACTCACCCTGTATATTCAATTAATACAACAGACGAGTAATTGTGGTATTGATCAAAACACTCAAAGAACATGAGCCTTAATATACATCAACATGCTTAAAAAAGTTGTGATAGCACACATTACAAACGCAGTTATTATTAATAAAGTAATATTACCATGTGTAATGCATTAAAACATTAAAATGCAAAATGTTACATTAACACTGGAATACCTACCTCGAGTAACAAGAATGCGCTATTGAGTCTCACAATTTAAATGTCTCAGAATAAAATCACTATGTCTTTCATCTGTAGATAACTATTAAATTAATGATCTAGAAGTAGAAATATCCAATATTAATTCAGAAAATAAATTTCCATGTAATATTTTTTCATGTTTCTTTTGCAAACATTGCATTACTCATTTTCAAGCAATTTGCAGGAAAAAAAACAAGCAAATATTACTTCCAGACATAGAAATTCATGCCGCTGAATAGACTCTAATTTACTTAAGAATTTTTTAAAAAGTGTTTCTGCTAAAGCAGGGGTGAAATGTAGTGCATTATTATAAAGATATGTTTATTTCCTATTCATTGGCACACATGCTTCTTGAAGACTCTGAAGGATTTGCTTATCGATTACCAAATGTAACACAGCTTTTAATTATCTCAGTGATGCACGAAATTTAATCCAATGGCATTAAAACTTGAGCTTTCACCTTGGATTGATATTCCTACATGTTTTCTAGCTGGTTAAAGCAATGATTTCTGTTTCATTAATCCACAGTGAACAATGGTAGAACTCTCGCTAGATACGAATAGATCTACCGTACTCTATTTCACAAGATGCAACTTATGTCATGCCAATGACTGAGACTCGATTCCAACAATATCGTAAAGAATATCTTCATTAACCATTCTGCAATACATAATTTATCGGCAGGATTTAAATTTCGATGCTAATTTTTAATGAAATCATTAGCTTGGTGTGAAGGTACTCACTTGGATGATTTTGTAACTGAATAAAAAAAAAACAAATAGCGTAAATGTAGAAGCTTAATTACTTCTTTTGATATTTTTGTAATCTCAATAACATTCAAACTTTATATTCATGTTTTAAAAAAATCCTCATTCTATCGTTTCAGCTTTGGTAGTTTTAAGAGATTCTTTTGCACGAAACAAATGAACAGATAAGAATTTGTAAGGTTTTCGACTAGGGTATGACTAAATCGAAATACATTTAGGGTGTTTTTAATTTGCAACGGCTATGTTACTAATTTGAAACGTAGCATAATTAACTATTTTAGAATGCCAACAGAAAAAAGTAAAACGTCCTGGAGGATATATGAAACGAAATTTCATGTTTCAGTCCAATGATTCAACCATTTATACAAGGAATGACTTAAAATCTGAAAGTATTTTAAGTGTATAGCAATTATTTTTAGATAATAAAATGTTGCAATATTTTTTTTACTGCTCAGAGACATGGGTAAGACATGTTCTTGAAATGGATTCTTGCACAGATATTTTGAACGCGCTCTATGTGTTTAATGGCGTTTTTATGCTCGATATCTAAGATTTCTAAAATAGATAAAATGCATGCTTAAGATTCTTTTAGTAGATTATGTAATCTCAAATGCATTGTGTCTAGCAAAAACTGCTGCTGCGGTATGGCGGAATGATCTAAATTTTCGTATCACTCGTTAATACTTTTGGACGCGCGGGGGAGATTTCTAAACTCGCTGAAATAAATTTTTTATAATTTTTAATGGGCTTGTTATCTTGAATTTCGCTCTTCTACATAAAACTACTGCTAGGATGGCCAGTGATAAGAGATTTTTGTAAATTTTCTAATCGAAACACAGTTGGGCAAACTGTGGTGACTGACACAGGAGGTGCATCATTTGAAACAGCGGTCAGAGAACTTTCCAGTCATACACCACATGAAAGTGTAAGCAAAATGAAGAAAATTGTTCCCTTACACACACAGGATCTTAACTATCACCCCCCCCCCCCCACACACACACACACGGAATTGATCCTTCACCTCTTTTTGAAATTTCCATAGATTATAAATAATATTAATCGGAGGGCCCCGGAAAAAAGTCACTGTAAAATGATAAAACGCTACGATTTAAAAAAAAAAAATCGAAAATTGACGCCTGGGGGGAGAGCAAATTTGTTGAAAGCAAGAAAAGACATAATATGAAAGAGTGATCCGAGAGTTTTCCGATGACATTTTACATAACGTGTTCAAAAAGAGATTGAATTTTCCCCCTCCTTTCTAAGCCCTTGAGGGGGGGGGGGTGAAATGTTAAGATCGCTGAAATAAATCTTCAGTTATTTTTAAATAGATTTATGTCTGCCCTTTTTATGCTCCTATATAAATCGACAGCTAAGATGTATCCGAGTTCCTTATAAACACCTCAGGTGTAAAAATTTTTAAATTGTCAAAAAAATGTGTTTAGTTATTTTTTAGTAGATTTATGTTCTAGAATTACACGCCAGTATCTTTAACGGCAGCTCAGATATAGCAAGATGTTCCAGAATCTTTGATGCCCCCCCCCCCGTTTGCTCCCTAAATTTTAAAAATTCCTTTTTAGTGCATTCTTATGCATGCAGAAGTATTTTCTTCCCAATTTTCATGCTTCTAGGTTCGGTAGTTTTGGCTGTGTGTTGATTATCACTCAGTCAGGACAAACTACTTTATATATATATATATATATATATATAGCTATCGTGAATTTCAGCGTATAAGCCAGGTATACCGGTTTACAGCGAAAGTTTAGAAGCACAAATCTAAAATGATATTCACAAGTCAGGACTAACGCGTAAAGCATAGCAAATAAGGTGCGTTGTACTATAATGAAAAGTTTAAAATATTCTGATCTTAATGTAATAGTATATAGTAATTTGGATACAATATAATTGCGAAATGTTTTGTGAGTTCTTGGAAATACTACCTGCTTCCCATTATACCAGAAGTAACATGTAATAAACCTCTGTAACGTATATCAATTTCAAAAAATATGAAATAGTTTAATATAATTAAAACGCGCCTCAAAAAATGTTTCACTCTATAGCATTATGTAAGCGAATACTTTTTTGTGGCCCTGTAAGTTAACAACAAATATTCTTTGCACGACATATTGAACTGAATGAATATTTTAGTGTATACTTCATAAATGCATATTAATTTTATTATGTTGAAAGAGTATAACAACATTAAAATGCTTTTGAAACTTGCTTTTTATTTTTTCCATTGGCTAAAATGTAAAGGAATAATTTTAATTATCTCTGAAATAAAAATATGCATCTGATTACCATAAAATTTAAAATGACTTGACAAATTTATGCAACAATTATATATTTTAAATTCCAAAAGATTCGATTGGGTAGTTTTTGTCATGTTATATGTGGTCGAACAGACGAACGGACAGACAGACGAACAGTCGGATGGACGAAGTGAACGACGTATGTAGGTGCTGCGTATTTATATATTTACGAACGTACTTAATTGGATGATGAGCACATTTTTGTTCATAGCTAATAGAAAATAATGCGTTAGTCGAAGAAAAACAATTTTAGGTCTGTTTAAATTAAGGTTTTTAAAGACAGCCTCCTGTCAAAATCGACTGAATAGGTGTTCATCTGAGGATGGAGCTGTGACAAATGGCCATAATCTTTTTAATATTGATATTTTCACTATCTCTCAATGAGTGAAATAAGATGGTCCAGAATTATCTCAAGAAACGATCTACCTTTGTTTTAAAAATGCAGCATCAGTAATACTACAGATGGAAATGAGAATGTTGTCATTTTTCCGATGATGATAATGAATCAGACACTGAGGATATTCATCTTGAGATGTCAATGACAGAAAGCAAATTTTAAAGAGTTTTTTGCCAATACTGATAACTACACGGATAGTGAACGATGTTTGATGACTTCTTCATTGTAAAAGAAGGGTGACTTTAAGTATTTTTCTAAAATTTTAAACGTTTATTACGTTACGTATATATGCCTTTTTTTTCATTTTAGAATACAAATTTCTAAAATTTTCTTATATCCATGTATAGGTCAATGAAACAACTTCTAAAACAAAAAAATGCCTAAATGTTTTCCGCTTATATACATAAATATATGGTAATATGTCTGGTAAAAAAGAGAACGGAAAAAGAATTAGCCTCGCAAATTGAAGCCTATAGTATGGACATTACGCGTTCACAGCATTTTCACGATTCTAGGCACAACAGAGTTAAAAAATATGATAATCCGTTTAAGAGACTTATGTGCATATTTGTGTAATCATAATTCATATTTGGTAAGCTGTGAATACATTCCGAAGGATCACTACTTTTTAATGCTAGTCTAAGCTTTTATTGTTATTCTTACGTTGGTTAATCACATATAAAATAAAATGCTGATGACATTAAGATAACAAGTTAAAGTGAAAAAACTTCTTCAAAACACTATAAAATAAGCTAAAATGCACAAGGTCTTTCGAAAGAACTGAGTCTTTCTTCGTTTTTTTTTTTCCCTTGTTACCATCTTGCTTCTTACTCCCCCTTCTTCACTGTACCCGTGGATCGTTTTGATTATACTCTTTCCTGATTGGCTGTTTCCTTCTACTTTTTTATCGGCTATTCCTTCAGCTTGCTCCCTTTCTCGGCTTTTCATTTCATTCGTGTCGCTACATTCAGAGTAGAAGCATGTCTTCTTTGTGCCTGAGGAAGAAAGACTCAGTTCTTTCGAAACGCATTGCGCATTTTAGTTTACTTTATGGTGTTTTATAAGTTTTTACACTTTGATAGATTAATACCAGTTTCGAATTATTATCTTGATAACATTACAACAAATTTAAAGTTTAAAGAAATGAGCACTGAAAAGTTCTTGACAGATCTCCTGTTTGTGTGTGACATTTATTTTATTCATGAATAATCTTACATATTGGATTTGCATAGTTTTAAGTTTTTAGTTTTTAGTTTTAGTATGCATTGTTTCGATACAGTTTCATATAACAAATGATTTAAAGAAGACTAAAGTTTAAAATAAAAGATTTTTTAAATGAAAAAAAATACAACGAAAATATTTATCTAACAAAATATTTATCTAACAATTATATTGTTTTCAAAAGCATTCATCTATTGTTCTTTTGACCTATTAAATGTAATCGATTCTCAGTTATGAAGCGTTAAAAGTGCATGCATTTGGATTAGAAATTTTGATTCCAAATGGAGATATTTAATTACAACTGTGTAATTTTTAATGTAGTATACTGTATCAGAAAATGCAGTATCTAATTTTACATGAAATGTGCGTATTAATACTGTGTGTTAATGGCATGCATAAAATTATGCGAATAAAGCTTAGAAAAAAGGCATTTGGAATAAGGTATAAAAAGCTATTTTACTTAATTTTATTTGAAAAATATGAAAATTAGAGTTGTATTATGTATAAAGCAATATACTGCTATTTGTTAAATTTCTTTTAAAGAAGACTAAATTTAAATGAAAAAAATTCAACCAAATAGAGCGTAAATATTAATCTAATTAAAGTCTAACTGTCAAATATATATACATATATATATGTGTGTGTGTGTGTGTATTCTTTTTTTTTTCAATTAAAAAAATTTTTTATATATTTCATATAAAGCACCCTATATTTTCTTTAAAAATCCATTAAACCAGAAGAAGCATATTAGTATCTTAGGATTATCGAATAAACTTTTTAAAAGGAAATCTATTCTCGCACAGTTGCAACTGCTTCATAAAATAAACCACAAAAGGAACAAAGAGAGTAAAGAAATTGTTTTCTCATTTTCTGGTGGCATATGATATTGTTTTCAAAAGCTGTCATCTCTTTTTCTTTTGACCTATTAAATATAATCGATCGTCGGTTATGTAACTTTAAAAGTGTATACATTTACTTTAGAAATTTTCATTCGATGATGGAAATATCAGATTACAATGTGTATTTTTTAATGTAGTATATATATCAGAAAGTGCATTATCTGAATTTATATAAAGTGTGCATATCTAAACTGTTTCTTATTGGAAAGTATGGAATGACACAAATTTAGTTTTGACAAATCGAATTTGGAGTACTTTTAAAAACAATCTTTTAATTAATTTTCTTAGAAAAATGTCAAAACAAAATTTTTAATATGTGTTAGAAGATATATTTTTTTATTTGTTAAATTTCAATTTTAATACAAAATATAATAAAAAAATAATATTATTAAATAAATATTATTAAATAATATTTTAATATATATATTTTTTAAATATAAAATTACAGTTTTGATCGACTTTATTTTATTCATTTGGACATTCATAATTTTGTAAATAATCTGTAATAATTATAATAAATCTTTTAAAGAAGATTAAAGTTTTAAAAAAAGAAAAAAAACAATCAAATAGAGTATAATAATTTATCTAACAAATGTATAACTGTCAATTATATTTTTTACAATTTAAAGTTAAATATTTGTTATACATTTCATATATAAAACGCTATATTCATTTTTCTTCATAAATGCATTAAACCGGAAGAAGCATAATAGCAATATAAGATTGTCCAACAAACTTTTTGAAATGGAATCTATTTTGGCACAGTTGCAACTGATTCACAAAATAAGCCACAAAAAGAACAAAGAGCGGAAGGAAAAATTTATTTTCGCATTTTATGGTGGCAGATTATATTGTTTTCAAAATCTTTCATCTATTTTTCTTTTGACCTCTTAAATATAATCCATCGTTGGTTATGTAACATTAAAAGTGTATGCATTTGCTTTAGAAATTTTGATTCGAAATGGAGACATATGGTTACAACTGTGTAATTTTTAATGTAATACATTGAATCAGAATGCGTTAGCGTAATTTATATATCAAAACTGTTTCTTATTGGCATGTATGGAATGACACAAATTTAGTTTTGAGAAAAGGGAATTGGAATATTTTATTTAAAAAATTATTTTGATTATTTTTTATAAATATTAATATTAAAGTTGTATTATGTATAAGACGCTATATTGCTATTTTTTATATTTTATTATTTAATATTATTAAAAGACAAAAATTACATTTTCGATCGAGTTTTCTTTATTTCAAATACTACATCTTGTTTAAAATTTCCAATTAAGCAATACACAATATCAGATATATAATTTGGTTTCAATTTAACAAATTTTATTCAAAGTGAAGTTCTATACTAAGATATAAAGAAAAATAGAGTATAACGATTGCCTAACATACTGTGGGTAGAACAATCAGATTGTCTTGCAGTGTAAAGCATTGATAACCGTCTGAAATACGAAAAAACGTGCGCTTTATTGATGACTGCAACACGTATCCAGTTGGAAACAAATTAACAATGTGCTGTAATATTCTTCATAAGATGTACATTCTTGGCCACACAAAATGCAACATCAAAAAGAAAAAGAGATATCGAAGCGAAATTTTTTTGGCAGATAACATGTTGTACAAAGATTAAATGATTATATGATGAGTCGCTTGTTTTTTTTTTTATTATTATTATTCAGCAAATTACAGACTAATGTAACTTTAGTTAATAAAAAGTGTATTGCCTAGTTAAACTGATGGCATTGAGCTCACAGGCTACGCATACTAATTGTATATTACAGCATACTAATTGTATACTAATTGAATACTACGCATTCTAATTGTATATTATATTTTCAAGGGTTTATTCCGTTCAAAAAACAAATTAAGGGGGAATCTGCTACATTCACTTGTCCCTTTATACTTAATCATTGAACTCCTTAATTTAATTAGGGATATGATTTATCGCATAGAAAGTCTGCAGGAATAATATTAATCACGGAGACGCCTCATCAGAATGGCCCTATATCTAAATTTTGAACAAAAACTGATAATTATCCATGAAAAACCCATTTATACCATTTAAGGGGAGGAGCACGAGCCCCTTGTTCCTCCTCTTTATATTTATCCAATGCACATCTAATACTAATCACGGAAGTGCCTCATCAGAATGATCCTACATCTAAATTTTGAAAGAAAACTGATAATTCTGCATGAAAAACCCTGTAATGGGAGGGGCATTAGCCCCGTTCTCCCTGTTAGACATATCTAACGAACTCTAAAATCTAATCAGGGAAGCGCCTTACAAGAATATACATATATCCAAAATTTCAAGTAAATTGGATATTTTTATCACGAGTTATGGCGTTACGCACATATGCACATAAGCACATACAGAACAGACGGGCGCATAAGTTCCCAGACTATAATAGCCTGTGAGCTAAAAACTAATTTGTTTTGTATAAATTTTATAATTGTAGTATAACTTTGTTAATATAATACCACAATAATCGATTGCTATAATTAGTTCATTTTTGTCGCTTTTAGAGCAGTAAAAACCTAATGATACGTTCATATTCCTAAATTCGATAGTACATTTTATACGTGATAATTTATCTGAAAAAATAATTTAACTTAAAAGGATATGACAGAAAATAACCAAATAAACCTTGTGAACGGTCTGCGAAATAATTCGATTCAAAGATGAATAAAAGCTGCTATTAAATCATAAAATACTGTTGTAACATTAAACTGTTTGTATTGTATTATGTCTATTAAACTTTCTCTTTTTAAAAGACTGGAAGTGTGGTAGGATTGCAAATGAAACAAAATTTCACTGTGTCGACAGTTAAACACTGTTTAACTTCAAATGCAATTTTCGTCAGAGAATACAAAAGTAGTTTAACATCTTTTAAAAAACACTTTTTGTCCCCTTTTAAGTAATTTGCACATTGTGTAATCTTAAGTTTTTATTTTAATGATGAATTTATCATTCTATTTATTTTATTTACTGATAATTTTTTAATTACTTAACCATTAACTGTTGTTACAGAATTTATCGCATAACTATTGTGAGCAGCCTCTGAAACCGATTGTTTAAAAGCTAAAGAAAGGCTCTATTAACTCCCAAGGTAAATTTTCGGTACTAAATATTAAGTGCAGACTATTATGATTAAACTTCACATATTCAGAATCTCACGCAATATTTCTAGGGCTTAAAATGCTCTACAGTTTAAAATTTGAGAAATTCACGCATGAATTTTAACCCACAATTTCTACACTAGTGCGAATAGGGTTTCTTTAACATAAACTTCTTACTGTTTTGAAAATAATCTGTGCTATAATGTTGGTAAAATCAACTTACTTAACCATATTTCAGTAAATATAATTTAAGTGCTTTTAACCTTCACAACATTTTCCAGACTTTCTATCATATAAAATTATTGCAGGTTCCATAGAAACAGAAAACGGCTGGAATTCAAATATACTTTTCGCTATTTAGCAAAACGGGACACTCCAATCAGAAGCTTGTGTATTTTTTGAAATTTTTGCTGTTCTCAAAAATGCATGCTTCTAATTGGTTAATGTTGTTTCGCTAAACAATGCCAACGTAGTTTTAACGTTCACAAGTTTATTTGATCTCCAAAATTAAAAACAAAAAACAATGAACCCTTTTGAGAATTTTTGTCGTATCCATAAATCAACGAAAGCGACATAAATTGGGCGTTGCGTTTTTGATTGGAATTTTTTTAAGAAAAGGTTTTAAATGCAAAAATACGCTTCGGATTTGGTTCTTTAAAATTGGATTCCTTTGTGTACAGTATTTGTGTTTTATTCTTGCCTTAAAATTTTAAGTAAAATAACATTATTTAATTTAAAGGTTACCGCGTTTAGGCTCAATGGCCTTACAAAAAATGGCCTTACTCTGATAAAATGTTTATTAACTCCGATTGATTTTTTAAATCACCAGATTTTAAAACATTCACCTTTTATATAAACATTTTAATAAAAATTATTCCTAAGTTATGGTTAGAATTATTGAATAAATTCCTCGTGAGAGCTTGAATGGGATGAACCATGTTGGAAATTCTTTTAGATCATGGTCTATATTTTAATTTAATTTTTTACAATATAGCGCGTGTTTTTTGTGTTTTTTGTTATTTATATCTCATTGTCGCGTGTCATTTGTATTGACCGTGAAATATTTTGAAATTTTATTTTTATTTATATTTTAAATCATGGTCTATATTTTAATTTAATTTTTTTACAATAGAGCGCGTGTTTTATATATATATATATATATATATATATATATATATATATATATATATATATATATATATATATATATATATATATATATATATATATATATATATATATATATATATATATCACATTGTCACATGTTATTTGTATTGACCGTGAAATATTTTGAAATTTTATTTTTGTTTATATTATGATTATGTAACTTATTTGACGGTTCCGAAACATGTAAATGTCATTAATTTTTATTATAACACCTTTCTTAAGTAAAATTAAAAATTTTTATTAAAATGCCCTTACTCTTTTATTAAGCTTATTTTTTCTCCAAAAGCATTTTCGACACATCATTTATTTTTTTATAGATATATGAAAGTATATGCAAACAAAAAACGCTTCTTAATTTTTACATCTATTTTTATTTAAACAAACAGGGGAAAAAATTACATTTAACATAATCTTACGGCAGGATTTATTATTTTATGACAGACTCCTAAAATGAGGGGGAAAAACGTAACGTAAAGTGAAAATTGAAAGTTCTAAACTATTTAACTGAACAGTGCTAATGAAGTTAACATTAAAAAAATAATTTAAAATAAAACAAATCGTTTCCGTTTAAATAGAAAATAAAATAGGTCATTTTCCATAGTTTGAATTCCACACAAGACATTGAAACTCATTTTATTATCCTGTAAACATTTCAAAAGATAATTTTAAAACTGAATATATCTTGGCACGATCGCAAGAGCTTGATAAAATAAACCATAAAACGACCATAAAGGAAAAATATGTATTTCTTTATTCCATGGTGGCATATTACATTGTTTTCTAAAGCTTTAATTTCTTTAATTTAATATATCTGCTCTATTTACTATTATGTACCATAAAAGCTTACCGACATTCTTTGTAATTTTTAAATTAAAATAGTTTAGCGTATCTAAAAATTACGTGATTATGATAATAAGTTATCGTATTAGGAATAATATAATGCGTGTTTAATAAAACGCTTATCTATAATCAAGAAAAACGTAAAATAATTCTTTAGAGAGTTTCAATTTAAATGTAATTATCTAATTTACTACTAAATATATTTTAAAATGAAATATTAAAATGGGAAACAAAAAAGAGCGTTGGATTAATTAGAATCCCAATACATAATTAATTTTCAATTGCTAGTTTAACATTTTATTCTTTATTTTCTTTTCAGATTTAAAATTTATACGTGACATTAAAGTGGATAAAATGAAGTTCACCATGTTCAAAAATTAACGGCTATAGATAATTTGTTAATTTAATATTCATTGTAATAAAATTACCTTTAAAACATGAATAGGAATTCAAAAAAAATTATAAGTGCTTTCGTTCTTTCTAAAGTAAATATCGTACATTAGTATTATAAAATTACATATTAAGTAAATTCTGACTCTACAATGCCAGGAAAAAAAACTTAATACTTAAGGCATAATCTCAATTTTCGAAGGTTATTTTTCCCCAGTTTTAAATAAATAAAGCGAGTGAGAGTTTATATCGCACTTGGGTTACTTAGAATGGTGTCTCGGGTAGCTTAATACGACTTTAGAGCTTTTTTCTTAGTTCTGGTCGTGATTTGAAAAGAAAAAAAATATTTTTCTATAAAAAAGAAATTCTTCTGTCAACACAAGTAAACATAAGAAAGTCAATATAAGTCATATATAATGTCAAATATAAAAAAAATAAAATCTAATTTGGGATTGATTCTGTTTTGAGAGTTTCAAAGATGCAAATTAAAAAAACATGTATATAACTGGTGTGCAGAATTTAAGGACGAGTCCCAAAATGCTAATTTTCAATTGATTTTCAAGCCATAATTTTAACGCGAATATTCAAAAAGAATTAATATAGTTCGAATATTTACTATCCCTGCTTAACAGCTAGTCCATATAACATCTCATTCAGGTCACACATGGTCACAAGAGTCACAGTCTTTACGGCGAAACAGAAAATAGGAAATTCCATACGTCTCTTTTATGAGTCTCAAATGACTGCTATATGTGACTCTACTGACAGGTCATTGTGACTGCTGCTTTGTGGCGAGTAACCAGGTGACTTTACAATGTCGTTTCATTGAGACTCTCATCTGACCTCTCAGCTGGAGACTCAATTTCAAAGTCTTTGTGAACGTTGCATTATGATAAATTACAAAATAATGTCCCATTAAAGTCACATGGTGACTTTTCACCGCTTTTAACTGTGGTTACTTCACAGTAGGGTCTCTGTCACCTTTGTACAAAGTCTTGTGACAGAAAGTCACCATATGACTTTAATGTGACATTATTTGTTGATATATCATAATTCAAAGTTTACAATGACTTTGAAATTGAGTCTCCAGGTGAGAAGTCAAACGAGAGTCTCAAAACAACATTGTAAAGTCACCTGGTGACTCGCCACAAAGTAGCAGTCACAATGACATATCAGTGGAGTCACATATGGTAGTCATTTGATACTCATAAAAGATATGTACGAAATTTCCTATTTTTTGTTTCGCCGTAGGGCTGTGACTCTTGTGACCATGTGTGACCTGAATGAGATGTCATAAGGACTAGCTGTTAAGAGCACACACTAGTCACGCGGTAAAAGCCGAACGCTAATGGTAAGTCTATGGGCGCAATCTTTTCTAATATCTCGCTTAATTTTCAATATTTTTAAATGATTTTTTTTCACAGGATAGCTGAGGACATTCTATTACCGGGCTAGTTTGTACTTTTTTGATTTTTGTTGTAGTTTAATTCTGAGGACACTTTCAATTTTGGAATATCTGAAATTCGAGGTGTTGTGTCCGTTTTAGTCTTATAAAATCCATTTCAGCAAAATTCAGAAAAAATTAAAAACGCTTCACGGAATATTAGGGTTTAAGCTTTCCAATGATATGCTTTCCATATTTCTATTGCAATTAGGCTGAGCAAAATTCGGAAAGATTTTGATCGAATATGGAACGAAAAATGCGTTTTAATTATATGCGGACCGCCTGCGCCAAGAATTTGAAATACCCGCCCTTTTAAAACTTTGATTGGTTAACACCGATGCAGTGTAGCAAATGTAAGGAAATCACTTCCTTTCCTTGCGTATTTTGTCGTGATTGGAGTATAGTAATGCGTTGAAATAAAACCCTCCTTTAGAAACATTGGATTTAATTTTTTCAACGATTATTGGTAAATTTTAACAGTATTACTCTTGAAAAAAAATTTTTATAAATTAATGTTATTTTTAAGTTTTAGCTAACTTTCAAAGAATAAAATTATACATTTCATTTGTATATATATATATTTTTCAAGTTCATACAAAAGAAAATAGATTTGATACAAATTACAGTAAGTTCGCCTTTAGTAGAAAGGTAATTTTGATAATTTTAAAGGATGCTTATAATTGGAACTTTTGTGAAATTGATAGGTACCTTTAAAACGACAAGGGGCTACATTTGAAAATTAAAAATTGCCTTATACAACCTGCAAAATATATGAAACGGGGGGGAGGCAGTGGTGTGCGAAGAGAAAACTGCGCTCGGGGCAGTTTCAGTTTGGCATCCCATTCCCTAAACTTTTTCTTGTGACAGACTAAAAATGACGTTTGTAGTATAAATTTGGCGCCCCATAAATTTACGCAGCCGAGGCAACCGCTCCCTTTGCCTCCCCCTTCTTTTCACGCGGCGCTGCGAGGGTACATTTGGAGGGGACATATTCAGCGCTGTCCGAAAGAGGGGGGGGGCGCTACATTTATACTATAAACGTCATTTTTTGGCCATTACAAGAAAAAGTTGGGGGAGAGGACGCTAAATTGAAACTTTGCCCCGTGCGCAATTTTCTTTTCATATGCCTTCGGGCTTGTTTTTGGTACTATACGATACTAGGCAGCCGATTTTAGTCCAATATTATTAAGTAAAACAATAAAAAAGCTTTCTTTTCTACGCATTTAATCAGTTAATAAAACAATTAATAAATTTACATAATCAAAAAATACTAGTACTGGTTTATGTTATATATGTCTTACTGCTATGCATGCATAAAATATTTGACAAATTAGCATTTTAAGTTCGAAAAACAGTTTTTATCAAAAATAAGTAGAAATTAAAGTCAGAAAAGTTTTAAAGATTAGTAACTTTAACATTATTGATCAACTTGTTTGAAACTTTAAAGAAATATTTTTTAATATTTATTACTTTTAAGGAAAAAGATACACTTTTAACAGTTGTTAAAAATTGAAAATTTATCCTGCGTGATACATTTATTTTAATGTAAAATAAATGTATATTTGCAAAGACAAGGAATTGCAAAAATTTATCATTATTTATCTATACTAATATTATAAAGGGGAAAGATTCGATTGTTTGTCTGTTTGAATTGAATAGGCTCCGAAGCTACTTGACGGATTTGAAAAATTCACTGTTAAGAAGCTACACTATTTCCGGTGAACATAGGCTATATTATATTTTCAAAAAAATGAAGGGATCCTTACTAAAATGCCAACAATGTAACCCAAGGTGTATAAAAATGACCTTAAAAATCCTTACATCGCGTGCGCTTCGAATACTGTTGATTATAGAACAAAATAATGTTCTACGACTTTGCTAACATATAATTATCTACAAAAAATATCGCGTCAGCATATGTCTAACTGTTATAGTTACGTCACAATAAGTGTTTTTTTTTTATTTAAAAAAATAATTAAAATGCCGTCTCTGTAAAAGCCCTCTATTTTTACCTTCATATTAATTCTTATCAAAATAAATTACTTCATAATCAAGACTGATTTAATACCTTTATATGACTTATTAGCTCACAGGCTATCATAGCCTGAGAGCTTATGTGCCCGTCCGTTCTGTATGTATGTTCGTTCGTGCGTAACGCGATAACTCATGATAAAAATATCCGATCCACGTGAAATTTTATATGTAGGTATATCCTGACAAGGTGCTTTCCTGATTAGTTTTTGGAGTTCATTCGATATGTATAAGAGGGGGAACGGGGGGATCATGCCCCTCCCCTTAATTGATATAAATGGGATTTTCATGCAGAATTAAGTTTTCGTTCAAAATTTAGATTAGGATCATTCTGATGAGGCGATTCCGTGACTGTTATTAGTGTTCATTGAATAAGTATAAATAGGGGGAACAGGGGTTCTAATGCCCTCCCCCTTAATTTATATAAATGGGTTTTTCAAGCAGAATTTTCAGATTTTGTTCAAATCTCTGAATAGTTTTGGAAGTTTAATGGCTAAGTATACAAGAGGGGGATAACTCCTTTTAAATTATATAAATGCTAAATGGGTTTTTAATAAGAGTTATCTCATTTGCTCTGAATTTTGGATATAGATTTTTTATATGATAAAGCATGTCTTTGATAGTATATGAGGTTCAATGATTAAGTATAAAAAAAGAGGAAAGGGGAAAGCTGTTTCCCCTTCTTAATTTTTTTTCGAACGGAATTAACCCTTGAAAATATAAGGCTTTAATGTACAATTAGTATTTGTAGCCTGTGAGCTCAATGCTATCAGTTTAACTGGGCAGTATTCTTTATTAAATTATTCGATTCGGACTTTCTGTTCGAAAGTTATCATGAATTAAAAAATGTAAGTATTAGAAAAAAATCGTGTGGTCGTCGTTCACTCCGCTCGGCTAGGCTGCAATATAATATGTGATGTATTCGTCACTGGGGAACGGGAACTATCTGTCAATGTCAGGGACGGCATTTTAATTATTAGGTTATGAGTGTGTGTGTAAAAATTGATAACTTGAAATTTTTCTTTAATACACGTGAGAAGCCGGAACGAGCTGCTATAATCTATATACATAAAACAAAGTCGTGTTAGTTACACCATTTATAACTCAAGAACGGATAGATCGATTTTTATGAAATTTTTGTATGGAGGTATATGACACCTTAGATTAACATATGGGCTACTTTTTATCCGACTATTTAAAAGGAGGGTAATGTTTCTAGCCTCCTGACTGCCGCCGGCTGATTTTTTCACACACTAAGCTGCAGGTTTCACTGCAACATAAGCAATATTTAAATTAGTATAATTCCACAAATAGAACCCAGTTCTGAAAAATTAAGTTAGGATTGATGCTATCAAAGATTATACACCGATACCAATAACATATTTTGTATCAGGTTGGAAAAAACATCTTTTTTTAAATATTTTTAATAAATTACAGAGAAAATAACATTACAATATTACCCTTTGGCTGGGCAGTCAGGAGGCTAGTAGTTGAATTTAATGAGATGAAGTGGTAGTAACAATTTGCGGTATCAGTAGTAGAAGGGGACTGGGCGACTTGCTCTATCCGAAGAAAAGCGAGGGCGGGCCGCTAGCTATAATATAAAAGTAAAAATAATGAAATTGTAATGCAAAATATAGCCTTTTTTAAAAGTCTGCTATTCAGCAAATTTTACTCTCTAATACTTTTCAGAATTGTTTCTTCTTTGGAGTTTTTTGTCGACGATCAACTAATGCAGCATCTATCGAGCAGAAGACTTTTGCATATTCCAAAACATCATACAAAGTATCGTGGACAAGATTTGTCGAGATATTTACAAACTGTACAAGTTCGTATATATTTAATGGGTGACAACTCAATACAACATTGTAAAATTTTTAGACGATTTTGCTGTTTTTAGCAGTTTTTGTTTGTCCTGGTACAAGGGCAGATCTGGAGACTCCTCAAAAAGGGGGGGGGGGGACTTTTCAGAAATTTTGAGATTCCAATCGCACCTGCATCTCTACATTTTTATGTAGATATCATGTACACTTGTAGGAAAATTAAGGTTTTTACAAAAGCAGTCTTAAATTTCGCCAATTTTTTTGCTTATAATTAATAAAGTTCTTAATATTAAAAAAATGTTCCTTTCAGAAAATATGACAACCATTATTGTACAAAATATCCTGAAATCAGAATTAAAAAATAAGAAAAATTGTAAGGAAAATGAACAAATTTACAAAGGTTTCAGGTTTACATGTTGAATAATATTTGACTGGTCATGCGCGAATGCAAACAAAATATAATTTGCATAGTGTCTAAATGTATTGAGCAACAAATGTGAAAATCTCAAAAACATAGGCTGAAAATTATCGTCGATAGAATAAGCTAAGAATCCGTTGTTCCCAAAATAAAGCAAAAAGATGAGGGGTTGTGTCCATACATCCATTGACTAGTGTCAATAGAGCATATACAGTATTGCAAGTACTAGGTACAAGTATTTGGATACAGCCTCTCATCTTTTTATTTCTTTGCACAATAATATTTAAAAAATTATAATATGATAATTTAAAAAATATCGTCATTCTATTGACGATATTTTTCAGAATCTTGAGACTTTTATAAAAGTTGCTCTACATATATATCTATGGATAATGTTTTTTGTCATATTTTCGCAAAAGAAATTTCTTTTATATTAAGAAAACTTTAAATTATAAGCAAAACATTCAACAAAATTTAGGACTGTATTTATAAAAAATCTCAATTCTCTACGAGTATACATTCTATATTCATAAAAATGAACACACTTTATTATAAGGTGAAAATTAATCATAATATGCATTTTGAACGCTTTTGCTGCATTAGTTTTGACAGGGTTATCTTCGTACTTCTTCAATTTGTTGACTAGCCCTATGGGATTTCGCGAAAAGAAAAATCTTCACGGAAATGTATGACCTGTACTATTCTGTTCACACACTGGAATTTCAGAATAATTCTTCAAGTTTTTGCCCAGATATTTAACAAAACGTCTGAAATCACAAATGGCCGGTCACATATGGCGATGTGTATTACACGACGATAAAATTTTGAGATACATTTCTATCTGTAAAACACAATTGTGCAAATTGCACTTCAATAAGTTAAAATACATCAAACTCGTCACTCTTCGAAACTATCTTTTTTTTTTAATTGTAGTGAAGCATGTTTTTGAATAGCCATTGCACTTGTATAAGCATAAAAGTGGTGTGTCTAGAGACAATAGTACAAGACAATAGATACAAGGTATCCAACGGTAATGAAAGGCAAATTCCTAAACCGTTAATCATAGACATATAGTTTCAAAAATAAAAATGATTTGAATGAGGTAAAGAAATATTTTAAGTTCAACTGAGTTGATTTGAGTCAATAAAATCATTTCTTTTAAAAATACGAAATTTAAATTTTTATATGGTCTCCCGTTTTTATTTTTTTTTTAAATCATTATATTTAGTTATTTTTTCCTGTTACACTAATAAGTAAGACAAAAAAGGTCCCATTCTTACAACACTTAAATTGATTCAGCTATATGAAGCTTTAAAAATACATGACTTAAAATACATGACTAAAAATACATGACTAAAAATACATGACTACTTTCCTGCGTTGAAAACAAATGAGTTAGGCTATGATTTGTGGATCATATACCAAGTTACTGTCGCCCCAGTGGCGTGATCAGTAACGGCAGCTATTGCTACATCGAAGGTTCCAGGTTCGAATCCAGGATAAGAGATGGGTGGTGTTTTTGCCCCTTTGTAATACATTGAAAGTATTTATTGAATAATAAAATATCTCTGTATTGTCATTGACTATATGTAATATATCATTCAAGGCGAAAGCCATAACTGCTGGAGGCCTCAAAGCAAAAAATCCAAACCAAGTTACTACAGTAATCGAAGAATTTATTTCATGTGTATATGCCCTTGAAAAAAAAAATCGTACACATATTGTGACTGGATTAACTTTTATTAAGTTTAAGATTGTCTAAAATAATTACATTTTAACATATGTTTTATTTTGTAAAGAGTTGAGACATTTTCTTTTCATGATTTCTTTTAACAAAAAATATGTTAGTTTTATAAGTTTTTTCTTAACTTCAACGATTATACGTATGTATGTTTTTTCAGTTCAAAATTTGGTTTTCGAACTTTAATTCATTTTCAAATATCCGATCAAAATTAAATTTTACATGCTGATGTAAATTCGATGAAAATCTAATATTATTTTGATTTTCGGTTGTTACCGTTTATAGTTATTCAGGATAACACAAAAAATGTCAGGTAAACTACTGCTAAGAAGTTTAAGAAAAAAATTATGTTAGATAACACAGGACGACGATGTTTTTGTTTATTAACTGCTATGTATTTTTACTTTCTTCTAACTTTACAAGGAGAAAGTATTAGATTCGTGGAAATTTTCGAAATCTTGTTTTCGACGGATTAACACGGTTTAGGGGTCAAAGAACTCGAAAAACATATTTTTACAAAATGTCTGTCTGTGAGTCTGTGAGTTTGTTTCTCTGTGTGTGAAAAACATATTGTGGATGCTCTATCTAAAATCCTAAAGCACGGAATTTCACAAAACTTTAGTTTCTGTTAGAAGTTGATATAAACTAGATCTGATTAATTTTTTATGTATGTGGCTCAACAGGTAGCGCTGCTATGATGCATTATTTACAATTTCCACAATAGCCCTATCTCAAGAACTACTGCATGGATTTTCATAAAACTTCATACTTAGTATTTGATATAACATGGTGCTGATTACACGTTTTAGTGCAAATCGCTCGACAGATGGCGCTGCCATGGTGCATTATTCGCGATTATCGCAATAGCTCTATCTCAAGAACATGCACGGAATTTTACAAAACTTTTGATACTGTGAGACACTAATATGAATTAGATCAGATTGGGTTCATGCATAATGTCCAACAGGCGACTCTACTATTCCGCATTATTTACAATTTCCACAACAACCATATCTTAAGAACACGCGCATGAATTTTCATAAAACTTTATATTTAGTTAGTACTTGATATGATATAGCTTTGATTGCGCTTTTGTGCAAATCGCTCAATAGGAGGCACTGCCATGGTGCATTATTCTTGATTATTTCAATAGCTCTATCTCAAGAACTAATACACGACATTTTCTAAAACTTCAGATTCAGTTAGTCTCTGATATAGATTAGTGTTGTTTAGTTTTTTGGTGTAAATTGCCCTACAAATGGCGTTGCTATGCTGCATTTTTCACGATTTCGCAATAAATGTATCTCAAGAACTAATGCACGGATTTCCATCAAACTTCAGATTGAGTTAGTACCTGATAAAAAGATTGATCCTGATTAGTTTTTGGTGTACATCACCCAACATGTGGCCCTGTTATGCAGATATTTTAAAAACATTTTCCAATAGCTCTATCTCAAAAACTAATGCGCGGATTTTTATGAAACTTCAGATTCAGTAATAAGCTGACTTAAGTTGTTGCTGATTAGATTTTTGTTTAAACCATCAAACAGTTGGTGTTGCTATGCTGCATTTTTCATTAAGTATTAACATGTATAAGATAAAAGAAAATTTTGGGATTGCAACATCTGACAAGTTTATGAATGAAACCCTAAATTACCTTAAATTTTAACTAAGATGTCAGGATTTTTCGTAATTCGTAAGTTGTCATAATTAAAAATAACAAAAATCAGATGCTATAAAATAGAAGAGGTGGCTGTGTTTTTTTTTACTTTTGATACTTTATTTTTGTGTATTTTTTAAGCATTGAATCTGAAAATGACTTTCATTGTTAAGCCATCACGTAAGAATTTTTTTTGTAAGTCGTACATTTCAAAGTTAAAAAATAGTAAAAGTTTAATACTCTGAAATAGATCTAAAACTTTTTTTTATTAAATAAAATTTCATTTAATTCAGTAATTTATTCAACTGTTATACTAACAAGGAGAGGGTCTAAGACTTATGTCACATAATCCAGCGAACCTTGTTAGAGTAATGTCTCTACATAAGCATATCACAAGGATAAATTGCAATATTCTCAGGGGGGGGGGAGCTTAATCCTCAGTGTTCAACCGTTATTGACGCTTTAGTATATAATCAGATAAATCCTACTCCTTTGCGAGCACCTGAATTGTTCAGTTGGCAACACGCCAGACATCTAATATTTCTTTTGCACACGGCTGTCTAAAAATTCTGTCTCCGACAAGATTTTTTTTTACAAAATAATGATTAGTTATTTTCAAACTAATATATATGATTATTTAAATGTAAGACAAATATAAATAAGGACATTTTTCTAGGATCATTAACATATATTTATGTATTTGCAAAGAGTGAGAGAATTTCAATGAAAGTAATGGATACAGAGAAAAAAAATAAAACAAAAATCGTATGCAGTTTATAAACGTATTTCTTTCACATTTGACATGATTGAATTTTTGTAATTTATTAATATTTATTTTACAATTACATACATCTATTTTAAAATTACATACAGTTATTTTACACTCAGTGGCGTGTGATGAGAAAATTGCGCCGGGGGCAAAGTTGAAATTTAGTGCCCTCCTCCCAATATTTTCTTGTGGCAGGTCAAAAATGACGTCCGTAGAATAAACTTGGCGTCTCCTAACTTTCCGCGCCCGGTGCGACTACCCCCTTTGTTCCCCCTTCTGCACGTTTTTTTTACACTTATTTATACTTATGTCTGTACCTATGCTATATATTTAAAAATTAAATGGTTCCTATTATAATTTACGTTTTGAAGCTTCTTCGTTGGGATGTTTTTACTGTACTAAAAGGTTCTGTAAACAACACCCGTCCAGACACCCAGGATTCTCAAAGCACACTAATTTTATCGGCTTTAAAAAAATTGAATTATGATTTTAAAAAAATGGCTAATCTCTTTATAAGTGGATTTTCATTCATATTTCTTTGATTGAAGGCTTTTAAGGTCAAATTAGTCGCTGTTTGAAGATACAATGTCTGTATTCGTCTTTTTTTCTTTGATTAAAAAATTAGTAAAAACATTGAAAATAATTTAACATAAAATGAATTAAGTAAACAGTAAACATAGTCTTTTTCTCGGTATTTACCGTATATATCATATTGTTCTGGATTGTGAAAACTCATATAAATATATTTGTATTCGTTTTTTTATTAGACAGGATAAAGGGACATAAAATGTGTAGTGTAATTTCGAGAATTGTGTTGTTAATTTCAATATTTATTAAAACATTTGTTATATATCAGAATCGATCGGGATGATTATTTTTTTTTAGTTTAAATAACAGTTTTGTAGTTAATAACTTTGAAAAATATAGGAACTAATAACTGCGATTTTAGACATATTCCTTTCAAACACACAATTCTATGTTTCTGTAAATGATAATGCATTCAATTCACTTTCAATTTGATATGTATTCTTCGGTAGATAAATTACAACTGTTGTTGGAATTCGTCGTTTGTTGATTTAAAATACACCCAATTTACATATCTAACCAATGTTTTTTTTACATCGCACCCTCACAAAATTTATAAACAAAACACAAGTCTCGGTTTCGATCATTCACTGTTAAAAATAAAGGTGACAAACCTGTGCCATTTGGGACCCGGAGGTGAAAAGGCGGTGCCATTTGGAACCCTAGGGTGTCATAGGAGCTTGAATATGCGGTTGGGGTGACGACAGCTCTGTTACTGGATGATGGGAGCTAAATAAGGTGCCATGCACTTCGTAACCACCTCATCGGGTGACTGGCAACTTGCGCATGCGCTATGACGCGTGTCTTTCTGCTTTCGGTGTCGGCAAGTAAAGTTTACGGGTGTGAGCAAATGAAAACATGGCAGTGTGTAAATTGGCGATATTAATTGAGGACTAACCACTGAGCTACAATGAAACAACAATGAGGACTTAACGATCCGATTTGCTTGACCAGTGAACCGGGCAAAGTCTGATTAAAGGTAAGATTTAACTTTATTTTATTTTATTTTATTGTTACGTTAATTTATCGTACATCCCTATAAGTAATGTCATAAAAAAACAGTAAATTAGATTTTTTTGTTAGTATGATTGATTGTTAAGTTTATTATGTGAATCTACAAGCTACACTCTCACCAAAATACCCGCTTGCTAATGTTAAACCTATGAGATAGTTATTTTATAATTTCTCGTAAGGCGCATAATTAGAAAGAGCGAAATGAAATATTGTAAAAATATTTACGTATTTTTTCATTACAAATCAGTTATTATAGACGAATCTTGCTGCAATCGGAATATTCTATGACTATTTTACCTTGTGTTTAAACTCAACTGTTTAGATTTAACCCTTAACTGCTGTTAGTGGTCTCAGACACCGTGGGTTTTTCAAGTTTCACAGTTTAACTTGTAATTTTTAGTTTAACTATAGATACTGGTCAAATTTTTTTAGTTTATAGCCTTATTACTACCTCTAAATACTTTTGAATAGCTGAATTTGATTTATAATATTCTTGTACATAAAGTTTAATACATAAATCGCATTCTGAGAATTTATGTAACATTTTATTCATCTTCAGATTAAATGGTCTGACAGACAGCTCACAGTAGTTATGTAACAATTTTTGTCAGAGCAGTTAAGGTTAAAATATGTTTTTGCGTCTATATACAGTTAAAAGCAATTAATTTTAATTGCGAAGTTTTAATTTGAACCTTTACACGGGATCTCGGACAGCATCTGGCCGGCTTTGCATATATTGTCGGATAGATGCTATCCGAACCCCTCCTGTAAAGGCTAATTCACACCATATTGCAGCCTCGCGTAACTTCTCTAATATTGTTTCAGTATACCTGATTTGTCTTTATTTGAGAGGGGGGGGGTAATTTTTTCATTTAAGACAATTGAATACTTGCAAATCTTAAAGTAATCAAAACTTATTTACAGGTTTTTCATTATTAATATTTTCCTTATTAACCACCATTATTTGCAAAATAATCTTCATAATAAGATTAGATCGGGAGGCGGTAGCACGGACAATCATTTAGTCTCATTTAAGTATAAAAATCATGGATAAAACCTCGATTTGCAAATTAAAACGTTATTAGTCAGCCAAGTCTTACCTTGGTGGGAAATGCCTCAAAACCCGAATTTAGCGGTATCTTGGGTTTACCATTATGTTTTCTTACTCCCAATTCTTCATATTTTCATACGTTTGGTTTCATTTTCTTTCAAAAAGATGAGAAAATGTTAGGGTATTGAATTTAATAAACCTTATGATCTGATTATCGGGTATGCAGATTTACACCCATTTTTTTTTCGAAAGTATTCTTTCGCATTAAACTTTATTTAGTAGCAGAATTTTATGGTTGAATAAAATAAAATATTTTTTTTTCAATAATAGTAATTTAAGTTTGATTAGACCGTAATCAGTCCCCCCCCCCCTTTCTCAATCATCAACATCATCCGATATGACAAATTTGTAGTCATGAACATTCAAATTATAAAAGGAAAACAATCTGTATTTACTCCACTGAACTTTCAGAATAGTTTACAGAAATAGTGTGTGTTCAAAAAATATAACAATGAATAAAAACTTATATCGTAATTTTACACAAATGTGAAAATTTTCCGCAGATGATGAAGATCTCGTGTTTTAAAGGCGATTTTTGCACTGTCATTTATAAATCTTAAACATTTTTCTAATGACATAATTTTTAACAATCTTTCATTCCACTCGTTCTGAAACAAGGCCATTAAACAGGGTTGGCTTTTTACCGGTAAAAACCTGGGGAGAACGTGGTAAAAACCTAAGGATATAAAATAAACTGTTAGCCCTTAAACTGTATTTTAATACTATTGATAAAAATTCTATTTTCGTGTAATTGGTGTATTAATATATAATATCTCTATTGGGGAGAGTGGGGTGGTGTGGGACTTTTTTTACAAAAGTAAGAATTATATATATATATACAAAAAAAATTCAATTTATAGCATGCAAGGTAAAACACTTTTTAGCTCACAGGCTATCATAGCCTGAGAGCTTATGTGCCCTTCCGTTCTGTATGTACGTTCGTACGTTCGTGCGTAACGCGATAACTCATGAAAAAAATATCCGATCCACTTGAAATTTTGTATATAGGTATATCCTGACAAGGTGCTTCCCTGATTAGTTTTTGGAGTTAATTCGATATGTATAAGGGGGGAACGGGGGACTGATGTCCCTCCCCTTAGTTGATATAAATGGGATTTTCATGCAGAATTAAGTTTTTGTTCAAAATTTAGATTAGGATAATTCTGATGAGGCAATTCCGTGACTGTTATTAGGTGTTCATTGAATAAGTATAAATAGGGGAAACAGGGGTTCTAATGCCCCCCCCCTTTATTTATATAAATGGATTTTTCAAGCAGAATTTTCAGATTTCGTTCAAATCTCTGAATAGTTTTGGAAGTTTAATGGTGAAGTATAAAAGAGGGGGATAACTCCTTTTAAATTATATAAATTCTAAATGGGTTTTTATTAAGAATTATTTCATTTGCTCTGAATTTTGGATATATATTTTATATGATAAAGCATGTCTTTGATAGTATAGGAGGTTCAATGATTAAGTATAAAAAAAGAGGAAAGGGGAGAGCTGTTTCCCTTTCTTAATTTTTTTTCGAACGGAATTAACCCTTGAAAATATAAGGCTTTAATGTACAATTAGTATTTGTAGCCTGTAAGCTCAATGCCATCAGTTTAACTGGGCAGTATTCTTTATTTATTAATCCCCCTGAACAATATAGAAACATAACGTGCAAATACTATTTTATTTTAAAGAGAACGTAAGTTTCAAAATGTGTCTCATACCTCCTCATTAAGAGTTATGGGACAGCAATAATAAAAAAAAGCTATAAGGCACAAAATAACCTATAGTGTCGGTAATATAAACAATCAAACAAAGGTTGTAAGTTGATAATGTATATGCCACAATATAAAATTCCAGTATCTTCATGACTGGAATGAAAATTCAGGATTCTCTGTCATAGGTGTCATTACGGCCCCACACTAGGCTCAGAATGTAAAGATGATAATGTAAAAGTCTATAGGAGCGTTCTTTTGAAATACCTAACTCAAATTTTAATATTTTTACATGATTCTTTTGAGCAAAGACAGCTGAGGATGATCCATAACCGGCCTAGTTTTTAATTTTTTCGATTTTGCTTTTATATTTTTTGTATAACGATAGTTTCAATTTCAGAACGGTTTAAACCAATTTCGTAAGTTAAAGTAATTTTTAAAAAAAATCTGAAAACAAAACTGAAAAAGTAAAACCTATGCCGGTTGCGGATCGCCCTCAGCAATTTTGTGCAAAACAATCACGTAAAAATATTAAAATTTCGACGAAATATTTGAAAAGAACGCCCCCATAGACTTTGCATTATCATCCGGGTCTTTTTCTGTGCCTAGAGTTGCGCCTTAAATAATCATCAATTTATTTACATTTTGAAGTATGAATGCATATATTATCAATCTTACAATTAATATATTATCTTCTAAGAAATTTGCATGCTAGCAATTCGCATTATTATTAATTAAAAAAAAGGAACTGGGCGCGTCCCATTCATCCCTTTTCTGGCATGTCCCATTCCTCGCCACTTCCTTGTTTGTGTTAAACTTATTGTTCAAACAAAAATGCTGCTTTAGGGTTAGTTTAAATTATGGATAATATACAGTATAACAATGTTCCATAAATAGGGAAACTATTACATTTATAGATAAACAAGCCTTTAATATATTGAGAGCAAATAAATGAAATTTAAATTGGATTTTTGAAATAATTTTTTCTTTCATACATTTGCAAGTCTATGCATATCAATATTTTTTGTAAACTGAAGAATGGATTACCATTGCTTCATCTTGTATGCGATCGATGAAATGTTTTGAATAATGCACAAAAAGAAAAATCTACAGTCCCATTCCACCCGACTTTCCCCCATATAGCAAAAGGGGAAATAAAGAATTAGCCAGTTCCTTAAAGCTCCTGATATGCACTATATGGCCAGAGATGACCGTCCACTTGCGATTTTAGACATTTTGTTAAATATCTAGAAAAATGTATGAGGAATTATCCGGAAAATCTTAGTGTATAAATATAATACACTACTTAGCCATTGATTATCATCCACTTGCGATTTTAGACATTTTGCAAGATATCTAGAAAAATACATGAGGAATTATCCTGAAACTCTCAGTGTATAAACAATACAGTACAGGTCCTCTATTTCCGTGAAGATTTTTTCCAGAAACTTTATAGGGGACCGCCAACAAATTAAAAAATGTATGAATATCTTTTGGATAACCCTGTCAAAACTAATGCATCAAAAGCGCTCAAACTGTAGATTGTGATTAAGTGGCTTATTGTTATAAACTGTGTTCATTTTTATGTCGGTAGCATGTATACTCATAGACAAATGAAGGTTTTTATAAAAATACTTCCAAATTTTTCCAAGATTTTTGCTTATAATTTGCAGAGTTCTTAATATAAAATAATATTTTCTGAAAATGTGACAAACAACATTGCACATAATATTGAGAACTAATATTAAGAACTAATTTTATATTAAGAACTCTGCAAATTATAAGCAAAAATCTTGGAAAAATTGGGAGTATTTTTATAAAAACCTTAATTTCTCTACGAGTATACATGCTATCTGCTATACGTTGTATTTGGGGAATCGCTATCCCAGCAATATTTGGCAGCCAAAACTTGTGGAAACGAACAAGTCGGCCCAAAACAATAATATTACCGGTAAACAACTCCTCAAATACAACCAGCAGCGCGTGAACGTAAGTGCGACATTGCGTTGTGCCAAAAAAAAAAAAAAAAAAAAAAAAAAAAAAAAAAAAAAAAAAAAAAACTGAATCATTTAATTTTGTAATATTGCTAACTCTAGGATACCTGAAATAAAAATAAAGAAAAATCACTCACCCAAGAAGCACATGGAGAAAGGAAGGCACTTATTTGCAGCAACTTAAGATTTATTAATTATAATGATGAATATATTTTACCGTGGCCACGTACTAACTTTGAAAGAAAAAAAATACATTATTGGATTTTGAGGTGCTGAATCATCATACAGTTCCGATAAGAGGAAAGTCTCTTGTCATGTAGATCGGGTAGACAGTCCAAATTATGTGCACTACAGGAACAGTTTAATCTATGAAGATTTTCGATGATCGAGGACGGCAAAGGCTTTTCCACAATAGCAGAACTCCACACTTCAAATTGGAGACTAAGAATCGCTGGTTCTCACGATGACTCTCCACACATTACCGCCGGAAAGGATGAAGTACGTCGATCAAATTCCGCAGCAAGATCACGTTGACAGCTCTTGAAGTTCCCGGTATTTACGTAGCCTCAATTGGCTGGAGGGACTACTAGCACCGTCACACTGATAAACACTAATACTTTGGTAAATCCTGTTGTGTACATATGGAATTTACGATAACTAAAGTCTTTTACTGGAGTTGGAGGGAAACTGTATGCCAAAAATGCAATAAAAATACACAGTGCGGGGGCTTTTAAAAAGGATAATAACATTGCTGCAACATTCGCAATTAGAGATCTTATTCTCTCAAAACTTAACAAAAAAAAGATCTATCTATCAGATGCCCCTCAGCAAGGCGCTTGTTAGAATCATTCTTTTGTCGCGTAATCCTAAAAAAAGGAGACTCTTCTGTCCCGACGCTAACCCTCGAGAGGGCAGCGCCGGGCCACGGACGTCTTTCGCTAACGCTGCTCTTTCTCAAAGTGTCAAATAAATCAGAAAATCTTCCTCCCTCTCACGGCAGCGCGCGTGCGCTCAGCCAATCAGAATCTCGCATCACCCGACGCTAGGAATGATCTGGAACAAACATGCGTCATCAAGGGATGGACGCTGAGATTTCAGCGGGAAATTTGTACCAAAACGACGCTTCCGGAATGTCGTAGAACATTCTAAGCCCCGATGACTCATGTCCAGCATCTAGGAGGTATCAGTAAAGAAAATGGCGATGCTCAAAAAGGAAAAATTAGCGATCGTCACATAAAAAATACGGAGATTATCTTAAATTTTGAAATAGCATAAATTACGAATTATACGATTAAAAGACTGGGAAATTACATGAAAATGATCTATATTTAAAACTAGGACTGATTAATATAATTTTAAGAATGAATAATTAATAATAAAATAATTTAGAAAAATATTATTTTGTATATTGCTATTATGTCAAATAGGGTAGCTGCGATGTATCAAATGAAAATACTGGATTTATAGGATATATTAATGAAATTATGAAAGATTAAAATTATTATTTTTTTTTTTGAAATGAGTATTAATTAATTATTTTTTTTTAAATAATGATCTGAATTTTTTTTTTGAAAAAAAAATAATCTGAAAATCCTCCCTACATCCTAGCACTATCGACATAAAAATGAACACAGTTTATAACAATAAGCCACTTAATCACAATCTACAGTTTTAGCGCTTCTGCTGCATTAGTTTTGACAGGGTTATCCAAACGATATTCATTATTTTTTAATTTGTTGACGGTCTCCTATAAGGTTTCTGGAAAAAATCTTCACGGAAATATATGACCTGTACTATTATGTGTATACACTGAGAGTTTCAGGATAATTCCTCATGTATTTTTCTAGATATTTAACAAAATGTCTAAAATCGCAAGTGGACGATAATCAATGGCCAGGTAGTGTAGTACAAGTCATATATTTCCCTGAAGGTTTTATTCCGAAACTCCAATAGGGGACCGTCAACAAATTAAAAAAGAATGAATACCTTTTGGATATCTTTTGGATAAACCTGTCAAAACTAATGTAGCAAAAGCGCTCAAACTGTAGATTATGATTAAGTGGCTTATTGTAATAAACTGTGTTCATTTTTATGTCGATAGCATGTATACTCGTAGAAAAATTAAGGTTTTCTACGAATCCGAAAAACAGTCTAAAATTTACTTAAGATTTTTTGCTTATAATTTGGAGAGTTCTTAATATAAAGTAACATTCTTTTCAGAAAATGTGACAAATAGAGTTGCAAAGCGTCGGTTTATTCCCGGGTTTATTTCCAATAGACCAGGTTTATTCCCAGGTTTATTCCCAAAAAACCGAATTATTCAAAAAAATCCCGGGTTTTTTCCAGGTTTATTCCTAAAAACCCGGTTTATTCCCGGGTTTAAACCGGCTTCTTTCAAACCTTTGCAACGCTAGTGACAAACAACATTGCACACAATACGTAATCAGAATTAAAAAATAATAAAAATTTTTCCAATATTGAGTAGGTTTACTAAATAATTTTTCACTGCGCATGCGTCAAAGATATCAAAATTTTATTTGCATATTATGTTAGCCAAATGTATAGAGCAACTTTTGTGAAAGTCTCAAAATCACATCTTGAAAATTTTGAAAATAATCGTCAATAGAATACGTTGAAAATTCGTTATTCCCAAAATGAAGGAAAAACACGAGGGGTTGTATCCATATATTCATTCATTAGTGTCAATATAGGATACATAATAGGGGCTAATAAATTATAACTATTAAATTTAAATAAAATTCCTCATTTTTTTTTTATTATTATTACTGGTATGGAATACCTGTACATGTTAGGGAAATTCGTTGCTAATCTGGAATAGACACTTTGTTGCAAGATATGTTTTGTAAATATGGTTAATAATGTAAATAGTTTGTAACTCTTAATGATAATACAGGAAAAGAATATCTGAATGACAAGTATGAGTTGGTGATGTAATTTTCTCGTTCTGTCCGAAAATAGGCAATAAAGAGGAAAGTGCCCAGTTAAACTGATGGCATTGAGCTCGCAGGCTATTCATACAACTGTATATTATACTCTTATTTCAAAGAATATTGCCCTTCCAAAAATAAAAGAAATCAACTGTAAGTTATATGACAGTGGATTAACTGCCATCCCTCTTTATACTTAACCAATGAGCCCTTAAAACTAATCAGGGAAGTGCCTTATCAGAGTGAACCTATTAGCAAAATTTGAAGAAAATGTGACAATTCTGCATGATTTCTGCATATTTATATAAATTAAGGATGGTTGCACTCTCTTCTCCCCCCCCCCTTCATATTTAACCAATGAACCTCCAATGCTAATCAGTGAAGAACCTTATCAGAATGAACCCACATATAAAATTTGAAGCAAATCTGATATTTATATAAAGAGTTATCATGTTACATACAGAACCTGCGGGCACATTAGCTGTCAGGCTTTGATAGCCTTGTGAGCTATAATTTAAATTTTATTCTTTCTTTTTTTGTTCATCTATCATTTTTGCTGTACTTTGATGTTACATTTTAATTCGACTGTCTTGTTGTGTGTTTTCCTTAATGTGTTATTATTATTATTTCAGATAATGAACTTACATTTATAGTACTTACATTACCATGATTGATACAAGAAAAGTTTCCGACTCTTTATCATGAAGAAGTTGCAGAAATTTCTGTGTTTCAACCTGTTACTGTGTTCCGCAACTCAAGCAACTTGTTAAATTACTCATGCTATGTAATAATTTTATATAAACAGTTAATTACAAAAACTGATAATTTTATAAGCTTAGTTACTTTGTGGTATGCATTATTTTGGTTGTTTAACGTTAACTATAGCAAAAGCCAATTTAAATTTTTATCATTTTTATTAGATACTTATGTCTTCAAAATTTTCTCAGTGTCATCAGTTCCACATAGTGTTACGTCTTTGTTTAATAATATTTAATATATTCTTGGAGTTTACAATAAAAAGATTATTTGAACTAAAAGGTTGTTTTTTTTAATTCAGTGTTTTATTCCTTTCATTATAATTACTCTTTAGATTAAAATTTCAGATGCAATAAGTCAAAACTCAAAAACAATTTGGCAGAAAGTGTTTTGATGTGGATACAGGACTAGAAATCAGCAGTCGTTAGCCGTCAAATGAAACTAAATTATAGAAAAATTATTCCTATTCGTCAAATCTTGATTGCTAGCTTTCTTTAACTTTAATTTTTGTTTAGCAAATGCTTTCATTTGTATTTTAGTATACATACCCCTCCCTCTGCACCATGACATTAGCACATGTCTTAAGAATTTTGAACCTTTCAATAACCTCTAAGTTAACTTCACTTTCACCAATGACTGATAAAACTGGTCCTTGGATATTACACCCCTGTAAACAAGATTTTCTTTTATTATGAGATATTTCTGCATCCTTATATGTTCCTAAAATAAGAAACTGTATTAAAATCGTTTTAAAATTTTTGTATTCCCTTCCTCAAACAAACAAAAAAAAATATGTGTGATTTGGAAATGTTTTAAATGCCACACCGTAATTGGCAACCAAAGATTCATTTATTTGCTAACTTTTTATTTTCTGATGTACTGTTAGTCTCAGATTTTTTAAAAATTAGCTTATCCCTAGTTATATCGAAAGCTCATATTTTCTCTCTGTGGACATATTTGCTTGATTATCTGTTTTGTACGCATATTAGCTTTATAAAAAGAATAAGTTTTTCCAGAATCCAAATATTGTAGTTTAATCAGGTTTCATACTTATGGAAAGTCAGTTTTTATTTTGTTTAGTAAGAAAAAGTGTTTAATATATAAAGTTTCCTCCCCACTTCCCTTCAATACATTAAAATTAAATATGCAATGCAATATTATTACTATTAACATGGTTGTGAAAAGAAATAAGAAAATATGAAATGCAGTTGGCACATCGAAAAAAAATTGTAGGCATTATTTTGACACCTTACATACAGTTCTTAATTTCTAATCCTGTGTGGATATATGCTATAAAATATGGATTTGCATAAGTTCACTATAAATGTAAGTACTACATATATTGTAAAAATGATTTTTTTTTTACTCTATTTCATCTGTGATTTTACCACAACTATAAAATGAACTTATTTTCTATAATTCATTTCATAGCTTGATGGCTAACTTTCTGGAAGAATTTTAAAGAATATGAAGTATTCTTACTAATTTAAAAGTTACACAGCATTTATTACATATTCTTTTCTAATTTGTGTTTTACATTTTTTTAATTAGATACAGCAGGGTAGCTGAAAAAATATTGGTGCGTTGTTTGACATTAATATTTCACAACTAAAATCTGAGAAACGCTTATTTTAAAATTTTGTAGCATTTCTTCTATTATATGAAAATCTTAATCCTCCGAAAAGTTCACAACCGTCAAAATGATCAGCAACTAATATGTTCAACGAAGTGTTCGCCTCATGGAAGCAAAATAATTTTAATGGAACTTCCAGCAGTATTGCGGCTTTCACATGGAGCAAAAACAACATTGACCTTCAACACCCATCTGCGTAGATATTTAATAACAGGTGTATTGCCTTCGAACAATCAGATCTTAACTCACTTGACTTCTGTAGAAAAGCTAGAAATAGAAACTCCCCAGTTTGCATTGTATGTGATGCGAAATTATCAAGGCATAGAATGATTTAAATCAGAATTATCTGCAGCGGACTGTCAATTCTGTGATCTTTCGTTTTCAAACTTGTGTAAAAAATAAATATCAAGCCAGTGAACAATTTGTTAAAATATTGTTATTTCTTTTATTTTTTTATTATTAAATTATGGCATATATTTTACAGGATATAGCATTTTTCTGTGTCCCCATACTTTTCAGTTGCCCTGTATATAAAATAATGAAAATACATGTCAAGCAATATACTATGTGTCAAAAAAGATGGTTACGGATTACTTCTGAAATTATAAGAAAATTATAAAAATATTCATATGAAGATAGTAATTCAATTTGTACTTTCTCTTATTTTGGAGTCAAAAAACATCAAATTTTTATAATGTTCCTGCATCTAAAAATGCCCAATCACAAAAATATTTACTGACCCTTTTTTAAACATACCCAAAAAGATTGATCCTAACATATGAGATAGAGACAGTCAAAAATCATTATTTATTTCATTTTACAAGAACTTCAAAACATAAAATTGAAAATCAGGCTTCAAATTGCATGACAAAGTCACAATATTTGACTCTAACTCAGTGATTTTTAGAGGCAGAAAATAGGTGTAGAGGTTTTGTAAATTTTGCGATTTATTCTAACAAAACCTTTTGGGTATGACTAACAATGCAATAGTGATGACTTATGATTGGTGATTTTGAAATGCAAAGACTGTATAAAAGTTAAAATTTTGAATTTTCTTAAAATACTCTCCATGTAAATGAAAGTACAATTTGAATTCTCTGTCTTTCTATGATTATTTTTGTAGTTCATATTATCCCTCTCTGAGTTACAAAAATATGCTACAATTTTTCTTTCGACATCTGATAATGAGTTTAAAAATATATTCCATCAATCTAAAAGAAAAAAAAGACTCAAAATATTGACTGATAATGATAATTTTCTCTGCAGAATTCAATCTAAAAATGGGTAAACACTTTGTATTTCATGATTCAAACCAATAAAATTTCTTGACAAGCAGGGTGGGGGGAGGGGGGTTGCAACTGTGGGCCATAGATTGTGAGTGCTATTCCTTGTAGGATGCCACAGGGCACACTGGATTATGTGTTTCATCCGTTCACCCTCTAGGGCACTCTGGATAAGTGGTATCATTATTCTCCCATGAGATGCCATTCTTTCACCCCTTAAGGTACCTTGGATGAGGGGTGCCATTACTCTCCCCTCAGATGCGATCCTTTCACCCTCTGGGGCACCCTGGATAAGGGGTGCCATTACTCTCCCATGAGGCGCCATCTTTTCACCCCCTGGGGCACCCTGGTTAAGGGGTGCCATTACTCTCCCCTGAGATGCCATCCTTTCACCTCTGGGGGCACCCTGGATAAAGGGTGAGATTATTCTCCCCTGTGGTGCCATCGTTTCACCCTATTGAACACTGTGGATAAGAGGTGCCATTATTCTTCTCTGAGGTGCCGTCCTTTCACCCCCTGAAACACCCTGGATTAGGGGTGCCATCCTTTCACCCTAGTTAAGGGTGCCATTTTAGCTCCTCTAGGGGTGTCACCAGTGAGACAAGCCTTTCACCCCTAAAAGGTGCAATGTGTCACCATTAGTTTTAACAGTGTTTATCTGACCCATTGATCATTGATCTTACCGGTTTTCGTCCGGTTTTCGACCATTGGCTTTTTATTGCGCATGCGTTTGAACTAAATCGTTTCCTATCTGTGCGTATTCCACGCAAATATTTTTACTGCTTATACTGCTTTCTCTCGTATCTAATATTAACGTTTTCGTCATTTAAGTATTAATGTGTTATGAAATCCTCTATTAATATTGTGTAGCTTTAATTTTTATGCTATGAAAGTTTCAAAATCCTTCATCATGCCGACAAGCTTGTGTTTCGAGCATAAAGCTTTTACGCTCAACATGAGTTTATAAGTTATAAAGAAAATCTTAATGAATAAATTTCTTAATGACATTCGAACGGCATTAAGCCTTGAAAATGTAAGGCTGTAATATACAGTTAGTATGTATAGCCTGTATTGTTAATAAATAAAAGAAAACTATGTGACGTGATGAAATTATTTACATGATAAATTTATATACATATTCATAATAATTTAATAGACAGTGTAAATTTATTTTAAGAACATGCACAAAACATGTTTAAGTAATTCAAATCAAGATTTTCCATAACCAATATGATAGTAAAATCAACTTGTTTTGGAAATATACTCATTTGCATCCTTAACGTGAGTAGTACGGCTTCTCCATCCTGGATTATCATGTTTATATATAGTATGAACAGTCTTTTCAGTTTTTAAATGTTTGAGACTTCAAAATTTAAAAATTATCTGTATTTATTCCATCAGGCTCTTTTAATTTTTACAAGGTCAGAATGAGGATAGGAGTAGAGGCACATCGAAATGAACCTCTGCTATTATAATAGTCTGACTTCAACCCATTTTTAGGTGCGTTTGTAATTATGTAAATCCGTAGCACATATAGTTGTCGTTCAGTCAGTCCGTCCATCCGTCCGCATATAAAAGCACAAAAATTGCCTAACCGAATCATTTGAAATTTAAAATATATAAATATTACATAATGATTTAAAATTTTATGAAAATCGGATGCATAGATCAATTACAGGGACAACCAAAAGTATTCAGTTACATTACGGTCAATGAGGAAAAAATTTCAAATGTATTTTCAATGGTGTTACACTCATTCGAACATAATAAAATTGATATGCATCTATGAAATACATATTATAATATACATTTTGCACAATCTGTGGTATAAAGAACATTTATTATTAATTTAAAAGGCCACACAAAACTATTCCATTACATTATGGTATAGAAAGAACATTGTTTGGTGTGCGTTTTAATTGTAGGGTCAATCCATTTCAAGTGGTCCAGAAAATATTTTTTTGGTCGCTCGACCATTTTTAAAAAATTTGAAATTTTTTGTACAACAAACCCTAACATGACGGAAGTTTAAAATGACCGTTATTTTAATTTTATTATTTTTTGTTTGTGCATGGCGGCCATCTTTGTTTCATCGTGTTCAGCGATTTTCTCAGATACTAGGATACACAAAATTGTAAATATCTCGTCTTTTATTTTCCCAATTGAAATGGGGTTTGCAGCATTTTGTTCAGAATAAAATAGGCTAAATGTACGGTGGTAGAATAATTTTTTAAAATAAATTTTTACAAGTGAAATTTTAGCACAAAATTTAAGAACTTTTCCAAAATCTATCCATTTGCAAGAGGAAATTTTTCATGCAAGGAAAACTGTCAACCTTACACAATTTTTTCTACAAATAGGTCAAAAGTGCGTGTACTCATATACCAAGTCCCAGATCTGGGAGTAGATGTCTCATTGCGAAAAAAATTCCGAAATTCGTCAAAAATTTCAAAAATCGCATTTTTTAAGCTTTGATATCTCTGGTGGGGCACGAGATAAAAATTTGAAATTATGGTCTTTGATAGTATTGTGTAGTAGTGCTATGTGCAAAAAATTTCAAGAAGGAGATTTGCCTACAAGCTGAGATATGACATGGACAATATGTGAAAACAATATTGTCAAACTATTGTAACCTACTATGTAATTGCTCCACAAGACTGTCAACCTTACACAATTTTTTCTACAAATAGGTCAAAAGTGCGTGTATTCATACACCATGTCCCAGATCTCGGAGTTGATTTCTCTTTGCGAAAAAAATTCCGAAATTCGTCAAAAATTTCAAAAATCGCACTTTTTAGGCTTTGATATCTCTGGTGGAGCACGAGATAGAAATCTGAAATTCTGGCCTTTGATAGTATTGTGTAATAGTGTTATGCACAAAAAATTTCAAGAAGGAGATTTGACTACAAGCTGAGATATGACATGGACAACTTGTGAAAACAATACTGCCAAACTATTGTAACCTACTATGTAATTGTTCATAACTCCAAAATTTTAAATTAATTATTTATGGTACAAAGTTAAATCAAAGTTAAATGTTAATTACAAATATCTTCTTCAAATGCGTCTGTGTGATTTAAACAATTCAGAATGTATGCTAAGCCAATACACTATTTGTCCAGAGGAACAAACCTACTAGAAACCTATTGAAACAATTTTACTCGATGCACATTTCAGGAAAAGTAAATTTCAGACAATGGATTGAAACTGATCGAATTGACATGGTTTCAATTATTAAGCCCAGAGAATTTCATTCAAGTTAACAAGGGATGACAAGACTTTGATGGCTTCAAATAAAATTTTGAGAAAGAACAGCTTGATGGACTGACAAGAGTAACTGGTCTAACTCATAACATCTCTCGTAAATAGTGTTAAGCTCTTTGTTGAGCATATATAGTATCTTTGTAAATTAAACATTTATTATTAATAGTAAACTGAACATTTATTAATATTGGTATAGTTGTAAATTAAATATTTAATATTAAACTGTTTTCAACAAACGATATTTTCTGTGTAAATATTGTAATAAATGAGACTAATCTCATTTCTCCTAATGTACTCATAATAGCATTTCTTAACATTTTTTAATCACCGTATCTCAGCTTATAGTCAAATCTCCTTCTTGAAATTTTTTGTGCATAACACTATTACACAATACTATCAAAGGTCAGAATTTCAGATTTTTATCTCGTGCTCCACTAGAGATATCAACGCCTAAAAAGTGCGATTTTTGAAATTTTTGACGAATTTCGGAATTTTTTTCGCAAAGAGAAATCAACTCCCAGATCTGGGACTTGGTGTATGAAGACAGGCACTTTTGACCTATTTGTAGAAAAAATTGTGTAAGGTTGACAGTCTTGTTGAACAATTACATAGTAGGTTACAATAGTTTGGCAGTATTGTTTTCACATATTGTCCATGTCATATCTCCGCTTGTAGTCAAATCTCCTTCTTGAAATTTTTTGTACATAACATTACTACACAATACTATTAAATGCCAGAATTTCAGATTTTTAAATTGTGCCCCACCAGCGATATCAAAGCCTAAAAAATGCGATTTTTGGAATTTTTGACGAATTTCGGAATTTTTTTTACAAAGAGAAATCAACTCCCAGATCTGGGACTTGGTGTATGCGTACATGCACTTTTGACCTATTTGTAGAAAAAATTGTGTAAGTGTGACAATTTTCCTTGCATGAAAAATTTCCTCTTGCAAACGGTCAGATTTTGGGAAAAATCTTAAATTTTGTGCTAAAATTCCACCTGTAAAATTTTATTTTAAAAAATTTTCTACCACCATTCATTTAGCCTATTTTATTCTGAACAAAATGCTGCAAACCCCATTTCAATTGGGAAAATAAAAGACGAGATATTTACAATTTTGTGTATCCTAGTATCTGAGAAAATCGCTGCACACGATGAAACAAAAATGGCCGCCATGCACAAACAAAAAATAGTAAAATTAAAATAGCGGTCATTTCGAACTTCCATCATGTTAGGGTTGTACAAAAAATTTCAGATTTTTCAAAAATGGTCGAGCGACCAGTGCTGGACCACTTGAAATGGATTGACCCTGTAATTAACTATTTAAAATTTTATTTTTGCGTTGCTGAGGAATACTATATCCTGTTATTTCCTGTATAAAAGAAAGCAGTTAGTATTTACAGGGACGCACAGAAGATTTTGGTCACTATGCTGTATCCGGAATACTGTGTACTATTACATCAAGATCTGATTAATTTTAAATGGGTCCGTAATTATATAAATTGCTAGCACCTATATTCTTCGTTCAGTTGTCAGTCCGTCTGTCCGTTCGTCCGCTTATAACAAAACAAAAAAAACTGCCCAACAAAATCGCACGATATTTAAATTATATAATTTTACCTTAATTTTGTCGAGTCATTTTAAATTTTATGAAAATCGGATGCATAGTTTAATTAGATGGACAATCAAAAGTACTCCATTACATTGGGATCAATAGGAAAAAACAGTTTCAAGTACATTTTAATGATGTTAAACTCTTCCGAATATAATAGAATTGACATGAACTTATAATATATATATATATTAAAATATACATTCTGTACAATCTGTGATGCAAAGAATATTTATTTTTAAATTACAGGTTAACACAAAAGTGTTCTACTACATAATTCTATTCGTGGAAACTTTGTTTGGGGTGTGTGTTAATTATATTGAACTATTTCACATTTTATGATATACGTTGCTGAGGTGTAATACAAGTTACTTCCTGCATACTTACAGGAACACAAAAAAGATTTCGACCACTATACTGTTTCCGAAGTGTTGTCCATTATAACAGCAAGATCTGAATATTCTTAAAACTTCGTTATCGTACGAAATACCGCATTTGTTATGCTTCACGAACAATTTCCAACTTGTTTTTATTGCATTCATTGATTGATTTAGTAAGACATAAATTTATTTACTATGTAAGTGTATTTTTTTAATTCTTCTATTTACTTTTATTCATTATAAATTGAACGAAACATTTTTCTTCAGATTAGCAATACTTTAACTTTATTAAGCTTAACTAAGCTTTATGTGAGGAAAATTTCATTAAATTCCAATAAATTGTTATAACTGTAGATTAATATGAACTTTAAATGCGATATTTCATGATACCATCACAGATATGTGAATGAAAAACTTCATTATAGTTATTATTAAAGTTTTTTTATGGAACAGTTCTCATTCATATCCCATTCTTTAAGTGATACCATATACATGTATTCTGATGAATCTTTATTTTACAGGTTATTTTAAGGCTGTTCTAAACTGCGCTTCTCAATACACTGTATTAAAAAAAAAAAAAGTGTAACTTTAGTAATCTAAATTTACCGAAATTTGTTATGCTTTCAAAAATTTATATGTACGCTGTACGAGAAAATGATGTCAATCTACTAAACTTGTAAGCAAAACTAGAGACATCTGTAACTTTACAAAAGAATCTACAAAAATTTTGGTAATTTTACAAAAATTTTATCTGTAATCCTGGTTACCGTTACTTAAAAAGTTCTGATAATCCGATTTTCCCAAAAATTTCTAAATAACTTTAAATTTTTTTAATTCAAAATCTGTTACATGAATTTTTATTGTTGTCATTGCATAAAAAGTTCTTGACATATAATTTTACTAGAAATTTTTTTGTAATTTTCCATTTTTTTTTTTTTTTTTTTTTTTTTTTTTTTTTTTAAGATTGTAGGTGCAAAAAATTTTGACAAATTTACAAATTCATTTTTCAACGGAAAGTTTCATATTGGAATACCTAACTATGGAAGCGGTTTGGAATCGAATCGAATTTAACTTTTTTGATCAATAAATTACATACTGAATTATATGCATTTTTGATCACGCGACAAACACGTTTTTCACACTTGTTGAGTGGCTATTCTTCTTTCGTGCAGAAATTCGGTTCAAAACGCCCACTTTGACACTATTTTCTGAAGGATATATTGCGTTTGCAAAAAAAACAAGAAAATGCGTGCGATTAGGTAGTTTCTGAACAATAACACCTGCTTGTTTCATGCATTTCCGAACAAAAAATAAATTACAACTTATGTCAAAAAATTACGTTTTTTAATTAAAAAAACACCTTAATTTCAAAATACACAGCTAGTTTGATTGATTGAAAGCATTAGATAACATGCATTTACAAATAAATATTTAGTTAAACTTAAAATAAATATAAGAAAATACACCCCCTCCTCCCTCGAAAATGTTTACAGAAAAGGTCATTATTTATTAAATCCATAATCGCAAATTTCTGATCCGTCCCCAAAATCATTATCACTCGTAACTGCATAAAAGTAGCTGGTGTAATTATTTAAGTACTAAGAATTCAAATAACTTTCCACATTTCACCATAAAAATAAATTTTTTTTTCAAGAAAAAAGAAAAAAAAAAGGGGGGGGGGGAGTATTAATTTTCACATTTAATCTAATTTTCAAGACACGACAGCGACAAAAAAAAACAGAATTATATTTCAAGATGCCTGATAATAATAACATTATTTATTTTATTTACAATATTTTTTAACATAAATTAATGTTATGACGCTTATGATATGCTACTGATATTATGTTTTCATTATTTTCAAGCTATTTTCAAGCTATTTTCAAGCATTATCATATTAATCCTGTAAATATCAGGAAATCTGTATATTGTGTGTCTATTTCCATAGTTTAAAATTACCCTTTTTTAAATTTTTATAATTCATAAGTCAATATTTTAAATTGAAAAACGATCTAAATTTTTGCTATCTCTTATTTTTGTAATTTACGTATTTTGTACTATGATAGTAGTAAGTAATAGTTTTTATTTTTCATTTTTTAGACACATTTAAAAAAGTCCTTAACTACATAGCAATACAAACTGAACAAATTAAAAGATAAAGAAATAAAATTTTAATTTTGAAGTAATAATAACGCAAATTTGCTGATACTATTAAAAAAATTATGAAATGTTTTCGAAATTCAAAAATCTATATTCTGAAAATATTTTATTCAATTTTTGTTAATATGTAATGCATTTTAAACATATTTGCTGCCTTTTAAACAAACATTTTAAAGTATTCAGATGCAACGAAAAAGATCCATCTCGTTGGCATCGCATAGACTGCACACCACAACTGTAGAAGCGAGCGCTCATACAGTAACTTTCTAAGTAACGTTACTTTTGTATCTCGAGAAAACCGGTTTTCGCCCCTCGGAAGAATCCTAAATGAAACCTATGTGCTGTGCATTCTGTGAGGGTACTGTCTCTAGATTCTTCAAAGTAAAAATAAATGTCTGGCGAACTGCCAACTGTACAATCCAGACGCTCGGGCTTGCAAAGGAGTAGAATTTATCTGATTAAATACTAAAGCTTCAATAATGTGTGAACTTTGGGGATCATTTTTAAGCCCCTTCCCCCTGAATATTAAACTTTATCATTGTGACTGTGACATCTTTATGTATTGACTATACTCTAGCAATGCATAAAGGTTTGGTAGATTCCATGACACAAGCCTCGGATCCTTTCCTTATAAATTTCTTACAGCTAACATCTGAAGGTCTAGATGATGTGGGAGAAGAGGTTCAATTTTAAATTTTAACTTTTTAACTTGAAATTTACAATTTGCTGAAAATTGAGACTCGATAGTTATAAATGAAGGTCTTTAGTTTCAACGGTAAAAAATGCATAAAAAGTAATTATCAAAGGTTAAAAACACATCTATTTTATAAAACGAAATTTTCGTTATTTTTTCTTTTTTTTTTTTTTAAACGTTAAAATTTATGATTTGCAAAATACTTTTTCATTATCTTTTATATTTTATTCTTCTTCATTTATCGGATTCAGCGGCACAAAATGCATAAAATTCAATTATCAAAAGTTAAAAAATATGATGTAACCCTACTTTTGCAAACCAGTGTTATCTAATAATATTTCAAAATATGTATCATTTTGTAAACAGTTAATCTTCATTATTTTATTTAACAAAAATTCCGTTTTTTCCCGTTGTATGTTTATTATAAATTATGTATTTTGTTATAACGGTTAAAGATTTCAGACTTACATTGCAATGTTAATTTTACTCTCAACCATTTTTAATATATATGATGAAATTATATTTCTATTAAATTTGTGAATGATCTCTAATTAGCAGTAAAAAATATGTTCCAACTTTAAACAACTATCACTCGGGCAATTTTAATCATTAAATAACCAAACCTTTATTTTTTTTTTCTCTTACTTGTCGGTATAATATAAAAATTTTACTGAATATATTTTATAGCAGCGGAAGACCGTGTGAAAGTTTAAATTTCGTGTTTTTTTTAAGAAATGTTTTTATTGATTCAAATTGCTCTTTACCCCATTTTTGTTATTGGAACTACATGTCTATGACTAACGGTTTAGGAATTAGACATTGGCCACTATTGAAAGTGGACACTTTGTGTATAAGCATCAAAGGAGCTTAAATTGTTGTAATCTATTCATGGCAAATGCTATATATTGCAAGATATTTGTAGTCGGAAAATAAATGTCTTTATTGTTAAGTAACACTATCCAATAAGTTTGAAAAATATTTATTGATTCTGGTTGTCTGTCCGTTTCCACACTCTAACTCACGTAAATAAGGTACTCTGGGGTAATAACGCCAAGTGCTAATATTTTGCATAATTATGAAATAATCTGGTAAATGATACTCATGTGTTTTGCGGAGAAGTTTTTTGAGTCATATAAATCGCAAAAAACAGCTTCAAGTTAATTTGTTTCATTTTTAAGTTTTATTGTTTTTACAAGCAGCTAAAATTAACGCTTGATCTAAAACTTGCGAGATACGTTTTGTGATGTGAAGACTATTTTTTTTATCCGGAAATACTTTGTTAATTACATAAATTTGTCGTACATTTCATGGCCTTTCAAAATGTTGTTGAAGATTTTGGATATCTTCTCGAGATCATTTGTAATTTAAAATGTTCAGCGCAATAACTATAACGGGGTAATAACGCCAATCCTTGCAATTTTTAACCCGGTTGATTCCCTACAGTGGCCGAGCTACATCCTAAATACTGATTCAAATAAACACAGTTAAAACTGTGCAATGTTTCGAATAATTCTATTTAAGCGGTCCTTTTTAAGCAAAAAGAAGCTCACGGTCTGATATTCTTTTGCCTCATCCCCCCCTCCCCACACCACGCCTTTATTTTTCTTACACTTTCACAAAAAAATGAGCATTTTCAATAGCTTAGGATGCAATTTGTCAATTTCTAGAGCTGAGAGTTTGTATTTTTAGAACTGGGCAATCTACATGCAATTATTCCAACTTATTTCATAGTTTTGTTTGCATGGCGTTATTACCCATATATGTGGGTAATAATGCCAAATAGCATTGGTCAAGAAATCACGCCATTACATTTTATGTATTCATATCTGTTAAATTATTTTTTTATATAGATAGTCAATGAGTTGCTGTATCAAATCACATATTTGTTTGAAAAATACAAACTAAAACTGAGCCGTGAAAATTGCTAGAACCTTAACGTGGCGTTATTACCCCAGGATACCTTATATTCAGCTTTTCATGCAATTAAAATCAGTCAATGATACTTACCATAGCATGTTTGGTATTGTATATGAGGTGCATATACATTAATAGTTTATTTACAAGGACACTCAAAAGAATATATTTCATAGCATTATGGTTCATGAGGAAAAATTGTTTGCAGAGTATTTTATTGACATTACGCTATTTATAATGGATTGAAACTGATATAAATCGTTGAATTTTACTAAAAGATGATTACGATAGAATTGAGCATTTATATCATTTGTCATTTAATTACAAAGACACACAAAACAAATCTATTGTATTTGAGCAATAATTGCTGGAAATGTATATCAACTATAGTATTTATACACGCCATATAATATGCATAGATTTAGTGAAACTTAAAAAAAAGCATATCATAACTAAAATGCATTTCATCCATCCATCAGCTATCGTCAGATACATGTGCTTCGGAAGGAATATGTCATTTGAAATATTTTGTGTGTACCTGTAAATGCTATGCACTTCGTATTATGCATCACTATATCGTATAACTGATATTAAGCCTCAACGACGTATATAAATTTTGTTATTCATAAAATAATTTAATATAATTAAAATATGTCGCACACAATTCCCCTACCCCTTTACCATTTCGTAATGGAATTGTTTCGTGTGGGCATGTAAATAAAACATTAGCTGTTTTTTTTTTTTTTTTTTTTTTTTTTTTTTTTTTTTTTTCAAAGTATATTTTACAAAATGTATATTGTAGAGCATTTCGTAAATGCATATAAGTCTTAATATGTTTGTCATGTGAGGCAAACTAGTTTGGCCTCAAATCGGGTTTGCCCGGTAACATATATATATATATATATATATATGTATATATATAAACTGTTAGACTTTAAAATCGACTGGCATCATCTAGAATATTAATATTTGGGTACTTCTCAGCTTACAACAATAGGAAAAATAGGGTTTTTATATTTTACGAATTCATTTCCTTCTCGCGTGTGGACTATATGCTGCACATTGCTATTCTGTAAGGAGTATGAAAATGAAATTTTGATAACGCTGACGCATGCGCAATGAAAACATATTTAGTAAAACTGCTCATTTTTCAAACTATTTTTATTATTTTGTAATTCTGATTAGAGGGTACAATGTACAATGTTTTTTGTCATGTTTTCGAAAAAGAACATTGTTATATTAGTAAGAACTCTGCAAATTATAAGCAAAAAAAACTTGAAGAAAAAATGGGGAATGTTTTTATAAAAACCTTAATATTTCTACGAGTATGCATGTTTATTTAATTTAAACCACTTAATTATAATGTAGAGTTTGAGCGCTTTTGCTTACATTAGTTTTGACAGAGTTATCCAAAAGGTATTCGTTCTTTTTCAATTTGTTGACTGTCCCCTATGGAGTTTCGAGAAAAAATCTTCACGAAAATATATGTAATGTACTTTTATGTTTATACACTTATTGTTTCAGAGTAATTCCTCTAGTATTTTTCTAGATATTTTACAAAATGTCAAAAATCGCAAGTGGACGGTCATTTTTGGCCATATAGTGTGTATATAGTATCATAAAATTGAGTTGAACATAAAATCGATTTGTTTACTGTATTGATAAAGTTGAGTTGTCCTAATGGCGATAAAATCGATATCAACCATCACTACATTACATACATATTCCGATTTTCTCAAAGATAGTCATTAGAAAAGAGATATTCATTATACAATGAATATTTATGTATGGCGGCATAATAATGCAATTAACAACTTATTATTTATTTGGAATGTGTGAAAATGGGACTATATATCCGAACTAGACATATAACAAGGTACTATAACTGTATACTAACACTGCACAGCTCGGTACCGTGATAATAACATTAAAAATAACTAAAATGCATGTTGGTTTATATTTTTAGAAGAAAATCTTTTAAAACAAAATTAATGTCTGAAGGTTCATTGCTTTCTGTATCGCACATTCTCCAATTTGTATGGTTTTATATTTTTAAATGAAAACCCAGTCAAACTAACCTAGGGTTGAGTACCAACTGCATTAGGCAGTGTACAGCAGCTTTTAAAAACGAATACTTATTTAATTATTTATTCAACAACATACTTCTCGCTTGTGTGATTGAGATGAAAGGATGTTTATAAGTTGTCGTCAATATACAGGGACAAGATAGCACAAGGAAATTTTTACGACATGAGAAAAATACAATCGGGATCTCCACGCAAAGAGTGTGTGTAATAGAGCCTTAATGAATATTCTGGGTTCTGATTTGGTTTAATGATTACTAGATTATAAAATACGCAAGGCAAAATTAAAAAAAAAATTACTGAAAATTTTATTAATTATACGAAACCAATTAAAGCAGTTGTTTGTAAAAATTTCAGTGTTATTACATTCTGGTAAATGCAATTTAAAAATTAAATTTGATTACTTGGGTTTTCAGTTAAAAGTCAAAATATTTTATGCACTATGAACATTACTAAAGTTACATTTTTAGGAGTTTACAGTAAGTTCAATGTAAACGAATCTTCAGGATGTCCATTACTGAAAATTGACCATTTGAATATTCCTGATGAACACGATGAACGTAATGAACACGAGTCTTAAAATCTTAATAATAATAATAATAATAATAATAATAATAATAATAATAATAATAATAAAATAAAAAATGAAATTTTGTAAATGACCATTACTATGAAAATTCAAAATTTTCTATTGCTAGCAAAGCAAAAATATACAAATTTTGCATGAAAATAAAGAATGTATATATTTATTAAGAGAAATCAGCTCTTAGCGTGTTCGTTCAGATTATTACAGAAAAACAGTGAAACTTTGAAACATGATTTTTTGTTTCATGATTGGTTTCATTAAAAATGTCAATAATAACCAATATTACAAAACATGCAAGAGGGAATTATGAAAAAAAGTAAAAGCTAATTTTACATTGATTATTATTATTATTATTATTTATAAATCAAAAACAGTGAAGGCTGTCCATTGCTCTTACATCCACCTACCTTCCAATTTCTATAACAATAAATTATATTATATAGGTATTCCACATTAATAATAACAAAATATAAAAAAATGATAATTCACAATCACCACATCAATCACAGTTGTAAGCAAAGAATAAACTGATCAAAATTTTTATTTTCCAAGTTGGGAATTCAGAAAGAAAAAATATACTTGCAAATAAAACAAAAAATAAAAATTACTAAAATGTTTTACAATTTACTACAGGATTTGTATGGGTGTGAAAGACCTTAATAATTTTTAAAGTAATTTTTTGTTCTTAAAATTATTTATTTTTATGCGAAATCTGCAAAAAGTCCTATTTTATTTTTGTATTATTTATTAATCAGATTTGGAATTTTTCTGAGTTAAAAGAAAAAAAAATCATTAAACCAATTCTTCCCTGCTCTTCTTCCGAATTTTTACTTCATCACTTGATTCCCCCCCCCCCTCTCCCCAATACAAACACACAGTAATTAAATTCAACAATTTATTATTATTATATACTTTTCTGTTTTATTTTTTCTTTATAACAAAAATAAATAATTAATCATAAATTTCATTAAGAATTTACATTCATTTCATTAAAATTTCATCTAAAGTCCCCTCTTCCGAAACTCCACATTCCCTTTTCCCATAAAATTAAAAGTCTTCTTAAAAACTTCTTACTTAATTATTTTTGTTTTAACCATTTCGCATTACAATGTTAAATTAGCATTTGTTTCCAATTCGATAAAAGTTTGTAATAACAAGAACAAAGTGAAAACAGAAGCAAAAAAGAAAAAAAAAAGATTTAAGCACGCCAAACGTAACATAACTCCTTTTGTTTGTGTTTACACCGGAAGTTCCTGCTCAATTTCACCAATTAACCAATCAAAAGTCAGAACGAAAAGTTGTGCAGTTTCTGGATTCTTTAGGGGGGGGGGATAGATTTTATGTTTGCGTATGGAAATGGGTGCAAAATGAAAGCAGGTACGACAGCCGCATATCACCCTTCCGTATAAAGCGGGTTTGATTTAAAAAAGCATTGGAAACGTGGAAATGCGGGAATTTTAAAAATCGCTTTAATTATTTTTTAGTAGTCTAGGGGGGCTCCGCCCCACTGCTCGCTACGCTCGTCAACCCCCCCCCCTGCGTAATCGCTTCACGATTCCGTTTGGTATCGCTTCGAGATTCCAAGGTGTAGGCTACCCCTGCTTGCTTCACCCAATACCCTATGGTATGAATAAGCAGTTGCAGACCTTTCAAATGATGTGTCACACGACTGGTGTTGTAAAGAATTTGAAAATGTGCCACCTCCTGGGGTCAGGATGGGGGGGTTGACACACAAGACATTCATAATATGAATAAGCAATTGCAGAACATTCAGATGATGTGTCACACGACAGGTGATGTAAAGAAATTAAAAATGTGCCCCCCTGGGGGGACAGATTGGGGGTGACACACAAGACATCCATAATATGAACAAGCAGTTGCAGACCTCTCAAATGATGTGTCACACGACTGGTGTTGTAAAGAAATTAAAAATAAGCCCCTCCCTGGGGGGCAGAGGGGGGAGTGACACACAAGACATCCATAATATGAATAAGCAGTTATAGATGTTTCAAATGATGTGTCACACGACTGGTCTTGTAAAGAAAACTAAAATGTTCCCCCCCTGGGGGGCAGAATGGGGGGTGACAAACAAGACATCCATAATATGAATAAGCAGTTGCAGACCTTTGAAATGATGTGTCACACGACTGGTGTTGTAAAGCACACAAGACATCCATAATATGAATAAGCAGTTGCAGACCTTTCAAATGATGTGTCACAGGACATGTGCGGTACAGAAATTAAAATTGTGCCCCCTGGGGGGCAGAGCGAAGGGGAGACACACAAGACATCCATAATAGGAAAAGGCAGTTTCAGACCTTTCTAAAGATATGCAGCACGAGTGCTGTGGATAAAAATTTAAAAAGTTCCCCTTCGGAGGGGCAAAGTAGGGTACAGCGCCCCAAACATGCACAATTGGAATGAGCAGTTACAGTTGTTGTAAACTATAGAGGGGCTCCGCCCTCCTGCTCGCTACGCTCGCCAACCCCCCCGCGTCATCGCTTCGCGATTCCGTTCGGTATTGCTTTGCAAACCCGGTTGGAATCGCTTCGCGATGCATAGACGGAGCCCTCCGACTCATGAAGGAGTGGTCCACCCTGATTCGTTATTTCGAAATCTTACACATGCGCATTATTCCAGGAGTCATTCCTTTTAAGGCTAGTTTTTTTTTTTTCATTAGGATTTATTTTCTGTAATTTCACGCGTTTATCTAAAACGGCTGCTAAAATATCCCAAATGTTATAAAATTTTCGATCTCCCTTTTAACTCACTTAAGAAGAGATAGAGGTAATGTAAAATCGCTCAAGTACCTGTGTTTATCTATTTTTTATTAGATTTATTTTCTGCATTTTCATGCTCCTTACCTAAAATAGCTGCAGAGATTTGGTCAAATGTTTCAAAACTATCACCCCCCCCCCTTCAAACTTTTTAGAAGTAGAATTTCTAAATTTGCTGAAATATGTGTTTATTTTATTTTATTTTATTTTTTTATTTTTTTATTTATCAGATTTATTTTCTGGAATTCCATGTTCCTACCTACAAAGTGTGCTGAGATGTGCCAAATGTTCTAAAATTTTTATTCTCCCCTTTTGAACCCCTTATAAGGGGTGACTTCTAGCACCACTGGTATATTTGTTTAATTATTTGTTTAGTAGATTTATTTTCTGTAATTTCATGCGCCTATCTAAAACGGCTGCTGAGATATGCCAAGTATTCTAAAATTTTCGCACCCCCCCCCCCTTTTTATCCTCTAAAGTGCAATTTTGTAAAATCGACTAAAATTTTTGACCTCTCTTTAACTCCGTTAGGGGGTAGATGAGAGGATTTTAAAAAAATCCTTTCTTATGTCATAAGAAGTATTCCCCCCCCCCCAATTTTCATGTTCAAAGCTCAGTAGCTTGAACCGTGTTTTGATTATAAGTCAATCCGGACAAACACATTTATATCTATCTATATCTATATATGTATGTAGAGAGAGGGAGAGGGGGGCGGGTTCAAAATTATGTGTCGAAAATTTAAAAGTAAATACAGGGGACCTTACTAAGCAAATTTTGTGCAGGAATGCAGCAGAGAACGACGAATCAAGCCAGCGAAATGCTTTTATCCACTGAACATAAAAGCACCTTTCACCGCCTGAACGCTGCATTTCCGCACTCAGATTCCTATACGAAATCTGCTTTCTACGACTTTCTCAAATTGCCTTTCCTTTACTGACATGTAATTTTCAAACACCCTGTATACATAGATAGATGTATGTAATACCTTGAACATAAATATCGTTATATATATATATATATATATATATATATATATAAGAATTGTAATGTAAGGTGTCGTTGAGAAAATGTGGCTTTTTAAAAGAAAGAGGTGTAGAATGATCCGGGTCCGATGATACCAGATTTAAAATTATCTAGATTTTATTTTTATGTTTCTACGGATTCTTGGAACCATGAACTTTTTTAAAAAATTGACCTGTCGGTACGAGTTAAATATTTCACCTTCACATCGGACTAAGCCGGGATGGAAAACTTCGCCCTGCGCAAACATTTAACTTGGAAAAATAAACTTACATTTGATTTTTTTTAATAAAAATTACACAGACTTAAGCGAAATGCTTGTGAAATTAGTTATTAAATCATTGGTTGAATTTCCGGGGAACACCTGTTTTCAAAATCGCGATCAGTAATATTTTCATAATTTACTCAACCTCCCTTTGCCCTTGCCATAAATATCTACCCTCCCCCAAGTAAATATATTTACTATAAATAAAACTATGTTTTATATATAAACATAAACCGTATCCTACTTGTAATAATGCAATTTTTTTCCTACTAATATTATTATTTCGATTGTAAAAGGTAGAAAATAAATGTTAAAATAGAAAAAATCTCTTGAAAAAGTATTCATTTATTTCCGGAAAATAAAACTGTACAAATGTTATACTCTAATAAAAATAATAAAATCCTTTTTAGACATATATAATTAATTTTTCAGTTAATTTTCATCAGAGAATTCTTGCCTTGAATTTATTGAGTTTTTTATTACTTCTTTGTCATAAATTGTGCGTCAATTACTTCTTTTTTGTACTTTTAAAAGCTCGAGTTTATATTGGCTTTTGAAGTTTATATCAAAACAAGTACCTTCTACTTTTTCAGTTTTTATTTTTTTTTCAAAGTACAGTTTTACTTTCGAAGTATCTTCCAAGCAGAAGAAAAAAAACCCTCTAAAATAAAATAAAGTAGAAAAGTTCCTCTGTTGGCGATCGATTTCAAATATCCTCTATCCAAGAAAAAGAAAATATTTTAAGTATATTAAAATGCAAATGATAAATTTGAAAAAAAGAAAAGAAAAAAAAAGCTGCTATCAGTTTAACGTAAATAAGCTCCCGAATGCTTTTTTGTCACTAGTGCAGATTCGTCGGCGGAAAAATAAACTTGAAATAAAAATGACTGTAAACGACGATAAAGTATTTTTCCAGAAGTCTTTGTCCCCATTGGTATTTACTCACATTGACATGAAGTGGACATTATCCAATAGAAAATTGAGCACAAATAGTAACGCCCTCCCCTTCAAAAGAAAATGTCGTAGTTAATTGGTTCGAATTACTTTGTTGTCTAATTGGAAGAAGCCCCTTGTCAATCATTTAATTTTGGACAGCCTTTCAACTTAGTTCTGGATGTGCTCCGCCATCTTGAATCGTTTGAAGCTGTGACTATTGTGGGCTCTTAAGAGCCCACAATAGTCACAGGAAAAATACAGAAAAAGACCCGGATGACCATGTAAAGTCTATGGGAGCGTTCTTTTCTAATATCTCGTTCAAATTTTAATATTTTGACATGATTTTTTTTGCATAAAATAGTTCAGGACGATCCACAACCGGGCTAGTTTTTACTTTTTCGATTTTGGCTATATATTTTTTATATTATGATAGTTTCAGTTTCAGAACCGGTTTAAACCGGTTTTGAAAATTAAAGTAATTTTTTTAAAGAAATCTAAAACCAAAATCGAAAAAGTAAAAACTAGCCCGGTTGTGGATTGCCATCAGCTATCTTGTGCAAAAAAATCATGCAAAAATATTAAAATTTGAGCGAGATATTAGAAAAGAACGCTCCCATAGACTTTACATGGTCATCCGGGTCTTTTTGTGTAATTTTTCTGTGACTATTGTGGGCTCTTAAGAGCGTACACTAGTCACGCGGTAAAAGCCGAACGCTAATGTAAAGTCTATGTGGGCGTTTTTTTCTAATATCTCGTTCAAATTTTAATATTTTGACATGATTTTTTTTGTACAAGATAGTTCAGGACGATCCACAACCGGCCTAGTTTTTACTTTTTCGATTTTGGTTATTTAATTTTTATATTATGATAGTTTCAGCTTCAGAACCGGTTTAAACCGGTTTTGAAAATTAAAGTATTTTTTTTTTAAATCTAAAACCAAAATTGAAAAAATAAAAACTAGGCCGGTTGTGGATCGTCCTCAACTATCCTATTAAAATTTGAACGAGATATTAGAAAAGAATGCCCCATAGATTTTACATTAGCGCTCGGCTTTTACCGCGTGACTAGTGTGTGCTCTTAAGCAGGGATAATAATTATTCGAATTACATTACTTCCTTTTGAATATTCGCGTGAAAATTATCGCTTGAAAATCCCTTGAAAATTGGCATTTTGGAACTCGTCCTTAAATTTTGCACATCAGTTTATATATATATATATATATATATATATATATTTCCTAGTTTGAAATAGTAAATAAAATCCGACCAGTCGGGTGCATTATGGGTCATATTTCTTAGCTTGTAGCACGACCTATAACAGAAACTGGTTGAATGTTTTTGCTTTTTTACTAAACCATGCACCCCTGATGAGTAAATAAAAAAGCCTTCTACTGTCTATTTATCTATATGTATTCGTTTTATTAATTTTACAATTTTGCAGCCACAAACCCAAATAATTCAACTATCAAAGTTTAAAGAACAGAGAATGAAGGTTTTACAATTCTAGATCTGCGGGATGAGAAATAAAAGCGAAATCGTTACAATTTATTTGTAATTTTTCTGTGTCGTTTAGACTTGAAAAAATTCTAAAAATAAAGATTATTTTGAATTGGAAACATTATTCGTGAAATAAAACAAATTCTGTAGATTCTAATGAAAAATCTGTTGTTTTTTTTATTAATTTTAGAATATTAGCTTTATTTCAGGTTAAGGAAAAAAATCAGAAAAAAATAAATTACAGTTTTAACTTATTTTAACCTCTGTGTTTAAAACTGAATAAATAAGGAAAGAGAATTTTAGATTTACGACTTTTGATCACAGAGACCGGAAAAATGTGAGTTGAAAAAAAATGAAAAAAGGCTTTTAGAAGTTTCCAAGGGTACTAGGCACGTAACCAGCCTGTCAAAGTTAAGTTGAATTTTCGAACTCTTTGGGCCAGCAAAATTTAGACAAGCTATTAAATGTACCGGGCCGACAGAAAAATTCACGGGCCACTCGTCCTGATAAAAGTTTAAACAGACTCAATAAAATATAAGAATTTCAGTAAAACTGTGCGTCACAAGCCGATGCAAGTTTGATAACATCAATACTGAAATGTAGCATGTACAACGTAAAAATTGGCATCAGATAGTTACATGGGGTCTAATTTGGATTTATTTTTTCAGCAAACTCATTCCAGGCTGAGATCAATCTTCATTTGCCCGGCCGGCACGGCAAATGATATTAAGTCCAGTTTGAACTGAAATTAATTCTTCTCAGGGTGTTCACCACAGGCAATATGTTTTGTAAAAATATTAATAACGTTAGATTAGCTTATGTTAACGTAATCTTTAAAAATATACCCTAAGAAGTTTTTTTCTCAAATTCACTACTCGCGAAATGCAACTTCGACACATTTTTTGACTAATTTTTTAACTATAAAGGCTTAAAATTGACAAGCCTGATTATTGAAGGGATTTGAAATCGAATATCATTTAGTTCTTTTTTTGATAAATGGACTAATTATCACGATATGAGAAATTCTTGTCATGTGACTGTGGGTTTTTATTTTCTCCTCTTTGGCCCCATTGCTTTCGGGAATTTGATTTAAAATGTTATCTTTGACAGTGCTTGTACTTATTCTGTAACCTATTCCTGTATCTATTTTGAGCATCGCAGTAAATCGGTCTTCTTTATATTGGGTAACCTGAGATAGTCCACAAATAACAATAATATTTAATTTTATAGGTTTTTAATTACATTTGATTAATTTAATTTCCATTTACAATATGTAAGAAAAATTCAGGAATCCGAATCAACTTGAATTTTAGCGATTTCATTCCGGAATCAAAAAGTTAAATATATAATGTGTGTAATGCAATCATCGTTCATTGTAGGTCTTCACCTGCTGTTAATTCTGTTGGGTTGTTTCACAATACTGACCAAATGTGTTTGTTAAAATACATATTTTTTGAATCACATTGGGCGGGTTGCCGTTTAAGTACACTACTGGCCATTAAAATTTCTACACCAGGAAGAAATGCAGATAGAAAAATTATATTTATTGGACAAATATATTATGATAGAAATAATAAATGATTACATTTTCAAGAAATTTGGGTGCATAGATCCTGAGAAATCAGTACCCTGAAGAACCACCTCTGGCAGTATTAAATGCACTTATACGACTAAGCATTTAGTCAAACAGAAATTGGATGGCATGTACATGTACAGATTTCCTTGCAGCTTCAACATGGTGCCACAGTTTATCAACCGTAGTGACTGCCGAATGGTTATGAGCCAGTCGCTCGGCGATAATTGACCAGACGTTTTCTATTGGTGAGAGATCTGGGAAACCTGCTGGCCAGGGTAACAGCCGAACATTTTCTGTATCAAGGAAGGTTCGTACAATTTTGGAAGCATTTGGTCAGGCATTATCCTGCTGAAACGTGGGGTTTCGCAGGTCTCGATTAAAGGGTAGAGCCACGGATCTTAAAATATCAAAAATGTAACGTGTACTGTTCAAAGTGCCGTCAATGCGAACAAGAGATGACCGAGACTTGTATCCAATGGCACCCCATATCATCACGCCAAGTGATGGGACAGTATGACGATGACGAATGCACGCTTCCAATGTTCGTTTACCACAATGCCGCCAAGCACGAATGCGACCATCATGATGTTGTAAATAGATCATGGATTCTTCTGAAAAATGACTCCTCGCCATTCGTGCACCCAGGTCCCTCCTTGATCACACCATTGAAGGCGCTCATGTCTATTACGCAGCGTCAAGAGAAGTCGCAGCCATGGTCTCCGAGCTGAGAGTCCACGCTAATACAAACGTCGTGTTCGTGCAGACAATTTTTGTCTTTTAAGTGATCCCATTTCTTGCCCCAGGGCTTGTGACGTAGTTGCACGATCCATTACGACCATATGAATAACATGCCTGTCTTCTCGGCTGCTAGTGATAGGTGGCCGTTGAGATCCCATACGGCTTTCCGTATTGCCGTCCTGAATTCATCGATTCCATATTCTGCGAACAGTCATTGGATCCCGACCAACGCGAGCAGCAATTCTGCGATATGATAAACCGCAATCCCCGTAGGCTACAAATAGACATTTACCAATGTTAGAAACATGCTGTGCGCATTTCCCCTTCTTACACGAGGTATCACAACAATTTTTTTGCCAGGCAACAATGCTCAAATGCAATTTCTGTGTGAGAAACCGGCTTTACAATTTCTTCATTTAAACACATTGTAGGTGTCGCTACCGGACCCTGCTTTGTCCCACGTCTGTAGCATGTCGCCTTCATGGTGTAGCAATTTTAATGGCCAGTAATGTATTTCATAATTGAGCATTCGTAAATTCTGAATTAGACTTTTAGTCTAGATACTAATTCATTCGGATGAGTAAAAATTCAATGATGAGATTTCAGATGAGGAATCATTCCGAAATGCGTAATGTGTATAATACAATCATTGTTTATTGTAATTCTTCACTTGCTGTTAATTCTGGTGAGTTGTTTTATAATACTGACCAGATGCGGTTGTTAAAATATGTGCTTTTTGAATTGCATTGGACGGGTTGTCATTTAAATATCTCAAATTAGAGCACTCGTAGATTCTAGATTGGACTCATGGTCTAGATACTTTTTTACTCGGATGGCGAAATAAGAAATCGAATGCATTAATTATTAACAAGTTTTATTTAATTTGAAATAATGACATTATATTGAAATAGATCAGTAGTTAAATATTTATGATGCTTTTTGAAAAATTGAATACAATACGGAAATTTGATATTTTATCTAATTTCTAAGGTGCTTCTGTTATTTCCAGAATAATCCATTAAACTATCAATTGTATTGTTAGACTTATTCTAGATAATTGATTCTAATATTAAACCTAAATATATGGGTACAAAAATCTGATTTTCTTGCTCCATTAAAGGTGATTTTAACAAACTATACAATTATCTCTCTACATGCATTACAATGATTTTCTAATTATTAATAACGTAGTTAACATTTTTCGTAAAGTTTTATATAAATACATATTTTTTTATATAAATAAATAAGCAATAAAAATAATATTAAAATTTTATCGTTAATATTTTATATTTTAAAAATTCGGTATTATTTTCAATTCATTCATATAAATAATTGAATATTGTTTGCAACTACATATAAGCAGAAACTTAAAACTAAATAGAGCGTAACTGATTTTCAAACATATAGTATAATGCATTTTTAATTTGGTAATACGATAACATGAAATACATTTTTTTCTTTTAAATTACAAATAAAGAAGCCAATATTTATTTTCCTTTAAAAATGTGTTAAGCGGGGTGGAACATGTTAACATCGAGCACAATTGTTGAACAGAAATTTTAAAGAGAAATCTATTCTGGCAGAGATTCAGCTACTTGACAAAATAGACCGCAAAACGACCATAAAGGAAAACTTTATTGATGGGGCTACATTACTTTGTTTTGGAAAACCCTTGTTTATCTCTATTTCGAACTGCAACACAGTTTTATCTGCTCTTGCCAAACAATAGAAGGATAAATACATATATTTGCTATATTAACTAATTTTAAATGAAACAGCGTAAATTGTTTTTTTTTAAATCTATAGGATTACTAAAATTTTTCTTAAAAAATGGAATTTCTAGTACTTTTTATAAAACGGTGAAAATGAAAATCCCTGGAATTGATTAACGCTTGCAGGCTATCAAAGCCTGAAAGCTTATGTGTCCACCCGTTCAGTATGTATATATGCACGTGCGTGCGGGCGTAATGCGATAACACGTGAAAAAATATCCGATTCACTTGAAATTTTGGATATAGGTATAATCTTATTAGGCGCTCCCCTGATTAGTTTTGCTGTTCATTCGAAAAATATAAAAGGCAAATGGGGCTAATGCCCTCCCTCTTACTTTATATAAATGCGTTTTTCATGCAGAATTATCAATTTTTGTTCAGAATTTAGGTATAGAATCCTTCTGATGAGGCCCCTCTTTGATTAATATTAGGCGATCATTGGATAAGTATAAAGAGGGGGAACGGGGGGGATAATTACCCACCCTTAATTTCGATAAATGGGTTTTTCATGCAGATTTATCAGATTTCTGATAAATCTGCATGAAAAACATCATTTGCATTCAAATTTTTTATGTAGGATATTCTGATGAGGGTAACGCATTGGTTAGTTTGGGAGTTCATTGGATAAATATAAAGAGGAGACGGGGACTAATCCCCAACCTTTAATTTAAAAAAAATCATGCAGATTTATCAGATTTCGTTCAAATTTAAGACATAGGATCACTCTGATAAGGGCATCGCCATGATTAGTTTTCGGAATTCATTGAATACGGTTAAAGAGGGGGAACCGGGGGCTAATTCATCACCCTTAATTTAGATAAATGGTTTTGCATGCAGATTTAAAAGATTTTATTCAAATTTAGACATAGGATCATTCTGATGAACACACCGACATGATTAGTTTTGGGAGTTCGTTGGTTAAGAATTTAGAATCGAAACAGGCAGGCGTAATTCCCCGCCTTTACTTTAGATCAATGGGTTTTTCATGAAGATTTATCAGATTTCATTGGAATTTTAGTCATAAGTTCATTCTGATGAGAGCACCTGCATGATTGTTTTGCGAGTTCATTAGATAAGTCTAAAAGGGGGGAATGGAAGGTAATTGGAGGTTTAGGTTGATAGGTTTTTCACACAGAATTAACCAATTTGTTTCAAATTTCAGTTATAGATTCATTCTGATAAGCTATAAATTCCCTGATTTGTTTTGGGAATTCAAAGTATAAATGACAGAAATAAATGGGAGAACAGTGGAACTACCAGTCTTAATTTAGGTAAATGGCTTTTTCTTGCAGAATTAACCGATGTGCTTCAATTTTTTAATGCAGGTTCACAGTGATAAGTTTCTTCCCTAATAAGCTGTGGTGTTCTTTTGTTAAGTATAAAGAGGGTACGGGTGATTAACCCCCTTAAATTTAATAAATGGGGTTTTATGAAGAATTACCCGATTTGCTCTGGATTTTCGATATAGGTTTTTTATATGATAAGTCATATGCCTGATTAGTTTAGAAGGCTTAATGAATAAGTACAGAAAGGGGAAGTGGGGGGAGTTTATTCCCTCCTTAATTTGTTTTTCGAACGGCATTAATCCTTGAAAATATAAGGCTTTAATAAACAACATTAGTATGTGTAGCCTGTTGCCTCAATGCCTCTAGTTTAACTGGTAACCTTTTTTTTTATTCACTCTTTTGGCTATACACATTTTAAGCAGTTAAAATTTGAAATTATGTTGAATGCAAGGTGGAAGAAATTTTCTGCAGAAAAACAATTCAATGCTTTGCGTAAAATATGCACACGCCACCTTTTTCACTTTAATATTTGCATTAAAAGAAGTTGGTTATATGTTTATAAGGCTCTATATGATAAACAATGAATTGCACATCAAATGTAACAAATAAAGTGCGTTCGTACAATAATGATTTTTTAAGAATATTGAGATCTTCGTGTAATAGAGTATACAGTACTTCGTTTATAGTATAGTATCTTAAATCTTTTCAGCGTCACTGTAAGCACATCTGCACTCTGTTATACAGGAAGTAATTTGTAGTAAACCTCAGCAACCTGAATGAACTTCACGAAATGTGAAATAGTTTAATATAGTTAGGACGCGCTCCAAACAATGTTTCCCTTATACCATTATGTATAAAATGCATTTTTGTGGCTCTGTAAATTAAGAAGAAATATTATTTGTACCACACATTGTACAGAATGTATATTTTAGTACATACTACATATATGCATATCAATTTTCATAAAATTCTAAACGACTCGACAAAATTCTGCAACAATTATATATTTTAAATTTCAAACGATTTTGTAGGGTAGTTTTTGCTCTGTTATATGTGGACAGACGGACTGAACGACGTCCATAGATGCTACGTATTAACATAAATATGAACGCAGATAAAAACTTGCAGCGAAGACAACGACTTAAAGTCTAATTACAAAGAATAACTTCAATGGTGCTGGCATCAAATAGAAATTCCGATTCGTCGTCGATTTGCGTTTTGATGGAAATTATTACAGATCGGGTTACAGTTAGACTGATTTTTCTTTTTTCTTCGATTATGGATCGATCATGTTTAAGATAAACTGCAGTTGGAATTTTCAGGTTGTTGTTGGTGTGAGCCGGCAGAATTTATTCTGTCGATGTTCGAAAGATTTATTTTTCGGGTTTGAATCGAGTTTGGGGTGCAGTTCAGATGGAGTTTCAGGTTCTGGTCGGTTGCATTTTGACGGATATTACTTTGCTTTAGATAGATTAGGTTACGGTTGTATGGTATTTTGTTTTTAGTGGTGTATGGATCGGGTTTAGGATAAATTTCAGTTGGATTTTTCAAGTCCTGGTCGGCGCGTATCGATTTAAATTATTGTGTTCTTCTCAAGCTGAGTTACGATTTGATGTTTTTTTCTGTTTGTTTGGGATCGGTTGACTTTCAAGTTCTGTTTGATGCTAGTCGACGGAATTTGTCCTGATTTTATCGGATTTGGGTGAGGTTTGGTAGATTTTTATCGGGTTCGAATTGAAATTAGGATTCAATTCAAACGGAAACTTTTTGTGATCGGTGCGATTCGATAAAATGTATTTTGTCATTCTCGGATTAGGATACGGTTCGACTTGTTCATTTTTCCGGGTCGAATCGAATTCGGTTTGCATTCAAACGCTTTTAATGGTTGTCGGATTGGATTTAGGGTAGATTTCAAGTAGAATTATCAGGTTCTGGTTTGTGCTTGTCGACTTAAATTGTTTTGTCTTTCTTGGTCCAAGTTTTTCAAAAGATTCGATGGGTTTTCTTTGGATTCGGATGGGGTTTCGATTTACTTTCAGGTTTTGGTCGATGCATGTAGACTAAAATTATTTTACATTTCTTCGATTTGGTTTCGGTTAGATTTTTTTTTTCCAGATTAAATCGTTTCTCGTTTCGACTTGAAATGAAATTTTCCGATTGAAGTCTGGTTGCGTTTCGACGGAAATTATTTTGTCTTACTCGGATGGGTTATAGTTCATTGGAATTGAATCAAGTAATCATTTTTTACTTAGCCTAGCATTATCTGGTATATTGGCTATGAGCATAAACAATATAGTCTATTTAAAAATGAATTGCCTTATTTCAGTTAGCCTAACATTATTTAGGCTTATTGCAATTAGCCTTAAAATATCAGGATGGTTGGCAAAACGGAGGTCATCTCTCAATCGGCCCGGCTCTTTGCATACAGCCAAGGTTCTTCGCAAAGAGCCTGATTTTTCAATCAACCTACAACATGTACAAATACATACGTACAATATTGTCTGTATAATATCAAGCAGGGCGGTCGTTCCGCCAAGCCAAGCTAGAAAAAAATAATATACCCGCCAAACGAACAAACGCCAAGAACATAACGACCGCTTAACTGCTTAATATACTCAAGACAACTTCTCCATGTTAAATCGACTAAACATGGCATTTTAAAAATTGAGATTTTTAAGAAATCAATTATCACAGAGAAATAAGACAAAAAACTAGAAGAATCTGGTGAAGAAAAGCTTTAATTTGAGATCAAAATCATTTTTTAAAAATAACTGTAAAGAAAGATACAAGATTCTTTTTTAAAAACGTCGCGATACTGAAAATGATCACTTTTTTTTTTGCAATCAAGGTACAGACTTAAATAAGGGACAGAAAGAAGTATAGAATGCATTTTTGGCCAGGTAATTATTCAAGCAACGTGCTTTTGTAAAATTTAGTTTCAAAAAAAATAAAATTTCTATCTTAATAAGCAAAAAACTGCTAATTGATTAACAAACTATGCCAAAGTGTGATAAATCTGCCAATCGTGTACTAGCTACATTATAGTAGAGCAAATCACTTTAAATGCTGCCTCTTCAGTTTTCATATGCCAATCAGATATTTTTCTTCGAGATTATTTTTTCGAATAAAACAGTGTAAAAGTTTATTTTTAGAAATATCTTTAAAATAAAATTAATTTTTGAAGGAAGAGGTATCTTCTAAGGTGTAGTCATTTAAATTATTAGCATTTATAGTTTCATTCCTAAAATAAACAAAACTTTTGAAAAAAAATTGAGTTGAGTGCGATTTCTATATAAAAAGAGATCCATGGTAAACGATATTCGCTTTGTGTGTGAATAAAGAATCAGCATAGATAACAACTTTGACGTCATTGTATGATGAAATTCGATTTTACCATAAAATGTTTATTTAAAGAGGGTAATCTCTGAAACTACCGAACCAATTGTACCAACCGAATCAACTTTGTACAATTATATTAACCAACAGTATTTTATATCATATCGATTTACGGCAATATCGATATCAATATTTAACCCGTTACCATCCAACGATACATTGAAGTACGGAAGTGTCTACTATCCAAATGCCTGAATAAGTAGTCAATTTTGGATTCTAACAACGAATTTGGGTACATTAGAATTTAATGTTAAATTCGAAAAGATGGCTTCCAGACCAATATTAACCAGTTATAATCATCAACAATAAACAACAGGCATTTCATTTGCGGGAAGACAAACAAATCAGAAAATATCTTTGGCTTCAATTTCCTAGGAATAAAAGAATTCGTGTTTTCAAATTAGCTATGCATTTTTTATGCTGAATTATATTTAGCATGCTAAAACGTGTTTACTGAATACAGATAAAATGATTTACAGGACCACGCCAAAAAATAGAAATATGGCCGACACCAAATGACAATTTTTGGAAGTATGATTTTACTAGTTTTAAGAGTATTTTAGTCTGAGTTAAATTTTAGCTAAACAGTAAAAGACAAGCATTTCGTTCGCGGACAGACAAACAAATCAAAAAGTATCTTTATTTTCTTAGGAATAAATGATTTTGTGTTTTTAAATTAGTTATGCACTTTTATGCTGAATTACATTTAGCATACTAAAAGAGGTTTACTGAATACAGATAAAACGATTTACCACGCAAAATTCTAAATAAGTTAAATTTTTGAGTTTAATGTGTTATATATATATGGTAAATGACAGGCTTTTAGTTCTCGGGCAAACAAACCAATGAGAAAATATTTTTGGCTCCATTTTCCTAGGAATAAATAAATTCATGTTTTAATATTAGCTATGCATTTTTATGCTGAATTATATTTAGCATACTAAAAGATGTTTACTGAATACAGATAAAACGATTTACAGGACCACGCAAAAAATTAGATATATGACCGTCAAAGGATGATAATTTTTGGAAGTATCATTTTACTAGTTTTATGAGTACTTTAGTCTGAATTAAATTTAACTAAATAGTAGTGTGAATGTAAAGATAGCAGATAAAATACAGGGCTGTAGAAATGTATTCAGGGGCTGTAGAAATGTATGGCTGTATAGTAAATGTCCGTGTACAGGCACAAATTGCTAAAAGAGAAATTTCAATTTATTACTCATTTGCTTGCTAAACTAGATTTTCGTATCATATCTAACTAAAATAGCCACCATAGATCTATATTTTATTTCGACTCTATCAGTTTTTTACAAAATTTTCATACTTATAATTGATAAATTACTCTAAAAAATAAATGATATATAAATAAAATGTACACATACATTTCTTACTTCCTACTTACAGAGGTTCTACAGAAACTCGTTCCAATTTATGTGACCAGATTATTTAAATTTTTATATAATCTCTTTTTTAAAAAAAGAAGTGATTTATACTAAAAAACACTTTTCAAAGGTAAAAAAAAGCCAAGCAAGGAAAAAAAGGATGAATGTTGTGTCAAAAAAATGGTCTGATATCAAATTTCCAAGCTTATATTATGGTAATTATTTAACATTTTCCATTAAAAAATTACTATTTCTAAGTCGATGACTTTGCACCAAGTTTGTAAAGGAAAGCTTAGTAAGTTTATATTAAGTACAATTTAGAACTTCTGATTTTAACTATAGACAAATATATTTAACACGTTACCACGTAGCAATCTATTTATAGATTGTGTACCGCTAAACAAAACTTTTAAATTTCAATACCAGAATTTTAGTACGGAAATGTCTGCTTAAGTAACAATTTTGAGTTTTAAATTTTAACTATGGATTTGGGTATAGAAATTAGTATACAATACAGAAAAAGGGCCGCCAAGCCCATCACGCATAATTTTAAAACATTTGAATTTTCAAAATACGTTTACGATGTATTTAGAACAAGAGAAAAGTATTTCTATCAACATATGCAAAGGCATTGACTTAGAAATAGTAATTTTTTTAATGGAAAATGTTAAATAATTACTATAATATAAGCTTGGAAATTTGATATCAGACCATTTTTAGACACAAATGTCATCCTTTTTTTCCTTGCTTGACTTTTTTTTTTTACTTTTGAAAAGTGTTTTTTAGTAGATCTGTATATACGTACCTTTAAGTTAACATCGGACTTCAATATAGTATGAAATTATCAAAAGTTCTTGAATAATAAATTTTTTTCCTAAATTATCAAGATAAATTCCACAATATCAATTTTCTAATAATTGACCCAGTACTATGCATGAAATTATGCTTTCACAAGAATATAGCATGTGATTTTAAATTATAATATATTGCATAATCAAACGAAGTTCGAAAAAAATCTATTCATTGAATACTGACGAAATATATTAGTGTGTTTTATACAAATAAAAACTGTTATAAATGTATTAATTAAAAAAAAAAGAAATCAAAATGTCTTAACAATTAACTGGAAAAGTAATTTGTTAAACATGGATTTTTAAACATTTTTCTGAATTTTCTTGATTAGCATTATTTCAAAGATATCTGACCGAAATAGAAAAATACCTTTCTAACTGACAAATAAGTACGTTGTAACATTATTAAAATGCACTGGACATTATTTTTCGCTGTCTACCATAACGTAATTTAATAATTTTTCTTTTCCTTTAAACGAAATATAAGATCTATATATTCGTAATTGATCTAACTCATTCTAGATGTTCTAGAAAATGAAACCCTGTCCCACTCACAGGAGTTCCGTTATATAGGGCATTTTTTCCTACATGGATCCTTAATCAGTAACTTACGTGAAAATCTTATTTAAGATACTTGTGAAGACTTCTACTAAGATGCTATTTAAAAGGTAAGATGTACAAACTGTTTTCAGAATGGTGGTACGAAATTTTTTTTCCTACATGGCCCCTGCACTTATGTTCGAATTTATTCTTGTTTACTACGTTAACTTGATGCACATGCACTCTGTAGAAAAAAAGAATCCGTTAAATTTACGACAAAAACTGGCAATTCTGCCAGCAGTTTTTGTCTTAAAAATTGCAGCAAAATTAGATGTATTTTTTTTTTTATTATTTATCTAATTTTACTGCAATTTTTACGGCAAAAACTGCTGGCAGCAGTATTCGCAAAATTTTAACGGTTTTTTCCAGTGCATTATATTATTTTTTATTATTATTCTATATATATATATATATATATAGAGAGAGAGAGAGAGAGAGAGAGAGAGAGAGAAAGAAAGATGGATAGAGATAAAGTGGGAGATTAATATATTTATGAAGACGACTTTCAAACAAATAAAGTAATAACAATAAATTGATTTTAAAATCCCGATTGAAAGGGGGGGGGGGGGTTAGAATAATTTTAAACATAAATATTTAGTAAAAAAAACTAGCAGTTCCTATTTTTTTTTATTTCTAATTTAAAATAAAAAATTTCTTACTAATTTAAAATAAAAAGAAACCGTTTTTATATTTCTTCAAAGATACATTAAGCTGGAAAAGCCATAATAACATAATACACTAACATTCGAGAAATAGTCTACAACAGAATCTACCTTGGCACGGTTGCAGCTATACTTGACAAAATGAACTGCAAATCAAATATAAATAAAAAATTCTTTTCCATTGTTTGGCAGAGCGTTCTTTTGTTTCCAAAGCTTTTATTTCGATTGTGTAACGTGAAACGCGTAGGCGTATAGTTTTACGAATCAGAAATTTTATTATTAATAATTTTAATATTTTTATTAATATAATTAACAGCCTTAAAAAAGGAAGAGAAAATGAGGGAAAAAGAGAGTTAAAAGGAGAAAAAAAGAGAATAATTTTAAACAGTTCAGATTTTTTATTTCTAATTTAAATAAAACATTTCTTATTAATTTAAAATAAAAGAAACCATTTTTATATTTCTTCAAAGATACATTAAGCTGGAAAAGCCATAATAACATAATAAACTAACATTCGAGAAACAGTTTAAAGCAGAATCTATCTTGCATAGCATTTTTTTGCTTCCAAAGCTTTCATTTAGATTATGTATCGTGAAAAGCGTAGGCGTACAGTTATATGAATTAGAAATTTTATTATCAATCATTTTGATATTATTAATAATGTAACTAACAACATTAAAAAAGGAAGAGAAAAGGAGAAAAAAAAGAGAGTTAAAAGGAGGGAAAAAAGAGAATAATTTTAAACATAAATATTTAGTCAAAAATATATATGTGGCAGTTCTGACTTTTTTTTTTCTAATTTAAAACAAAGCATTTCTTATTACTTAAAAAAAAAGAAACCACTTTTATATTTCTTCAAAAATATATTAAGCTGGAAAAGGCATATTAGCATAATACAGTTTTGGTCGAAAACCAGTTTAAAGCACAATCTATCTCGGCACGGTTGCATCTACTAGTTAAAAGGACTGCAAATCGAATATAAATGAAAAATTGTTTTCCATTGTTTTGCATAGCATTCTTTTGTTTCCAAAGCTTTCATTTCGATTATGTATCGTGAAAAGCGTAGATGTACATTTGTATGAATTATAAATTTTTAATATCAATAATTTTAATATTACTAATAATATAACTAACAACATTAAAAAAGGAAGAAAAAAAGAGGAAAAAAGAGAGTTAAAAGGAGGGAAAAAAAGGAGTAATTTTAAACATAAATATTTAGTCAAAAAAATATATGTAACAGTTCTGATTTTTTTATTTCTAATTTAAAACAAATTATTTCTTATTAATTAAAAAAAAAGAAACTACTTTTATATTTCTTCAAAAATACATTGAGCTGGAAAAGGCATATTAACATAATACACTTATGTTCGAAAACTAGTTTAAAGCACAATCTATCTTGGGACGGTTTCAGCTACTTGGCAAAATATACTGCAAATGAAATATAAATTAAATAATTAAAAAAACTCTTTTCTCTTTCTTGTCAGAGCATTATTTTGTGAACAAAGATTTTATTTCGAATTTGTAACATGAAAAGCATAGGCAGAAAGTTATATGAATTAGAAATTTATTGTTAATAATTTTAATATTATTAAAAATATTATCAACAATTTTTATCAGGAATAAAGAAATGCTGGTTTACGTTAAATATAAATATTTAAAAAAGGTTATGCGAAATGTTACTCGTTTTACATTTTTTTTTTTCGTTGTTAAACCCTTAAAAGGCAGTATGGCGGTACAATCAGAGTTCTCGCTGCTGCTCGCCATAGCGCCAAATCACGACAAAATTCTTCATTTGGCGAGTAAACGTTGTCAAGATGTATTTGCCAAATTTCGGGTGCTCAATTTGTGTCTTTTTCTGTGTTTGTGTATGTGGTCAGCCAATCCATTATAAATGACATTCTTATCCACGTTAATGAAAGATTGATATCGCGTTACATGTTCAATCACACCATGTCATTTACATCGCACTAGTTATTAAGATACTAACTCAGCACCAATTCATTTTAGCTACAGCCGAAGACACAAAAAGGACTATGCGATAGGCATTTCTCTGTTGTCAATTAATCACTATCTATGCGGAGGTAAAAATACAAACAAAATTACCTTCATCAAGCGCCGAGTAGGGAAAAGATCCACAAGAATGTGGTGTTGAAATTGGCCATTTACCAAATTATTTATTAGTTATATGCAGAATATCATTGGCTGGTCGATTTATTTCTATTTGAGAGTCGAAATCTTATAGCAACGTTCAGTATCTCAATTCATAACGGTAAATCAAAGACAGCTTATAATTTTTATTTATACTACTAAAAGAATGTTTGAAAATTATAAACATTTAGTCGAAAAAAGGGGGAAATAATTAGGGCTTAAAGATTTATTTTTCAGTGCTTCACAACGAATTAATTTTAGTAACACTTCTTTTCATTTGGCAAGTGTTTTTTTATTTCTTATTCGCCAAATTGCTAATGTTGGTCAAAAGCCAGCGAGAATCCTGGGTATAATATATCCCACCTAAATTTTACTGAAGATTCGCACCAGGAACTTTTAACTAAATTTTATGTACTTAACTTAACTTTACAAGGGGGGGGGGGGGGAGATTGCAAAATTATTTTTTTTCTTATTTTAAATTAATATTTTTCGATTATTCCAGTGTGAACTCATCATTACACAGCACAGAAACACAGTTATTTGCCCCTCAAAAGGCAAAAAATGAAGAATAAAAGCAATTATTCATTTTATTTTATTAATAATGGATTCAGAATTTTATCAGTGCTGTAGTTAGAAAAAAAAAATATTTGTGGGAACTCGACTCGACTTTTCATAGGTTATGATGCTACCGAATATCTGCTAACCAAAAAGCCAATTTGAAACATTTAGCCATAAGCCGACTTTTTTGTTTAAGTTAACAGTTGTAATTATTATATTGAAAGTTTTATAGTAAGGTGGTCTGGTGTAATAACGCCAGGCGGGGTAATAACGCCAAATGCTAATATTTTGCATAATTATGAAATAATCTGGTAAATTACACCCATGTGCTCCGCGCAGAAGGGTTTTGAGTCATATAAATCGCAAAAAACAGCTTCAAGTTAATTTGTTTCATTTTTAGGTCTTATTGTTTTTACAAGCAACTAAAATTAACGCTTGATCTAAAATTTGCGAGATACGTTTTGTGACGTGAAGACTATTTTTTTATCCGGAAATACTTTGTTAATTACATAAATTTGTAGTACCTTTCATGGACTTTCAAAATGTTGTTGAAGATTTTGGATATCTTCTCGAGATAATTTGTAATTAAAAATGTACTGCGCAATAACTATAACGGGGTAATAACGCCAATCCTTGGCATTAATACCCCGGTTGATTCCCTACAGTGGCCGAGCTACATCCTAAATACTGATTTAAATAAACACAGTTAAAACTGTGCAATGTTTCTAATAATTCTGTTTAAGTGGTCCTTTTTAAGCAAAAAGAAGCTCACGGTCTGATATTCTTTTGCTTCATCTCCCCCTCCCCCCCGCACACACCACACATTTATTTTTCTTACACTTTCACAAAAAATTGAACATTTTCAATAGCTTAGAATGCAATTTGTCAATTTCTAAGTTTGTAGAGTTTGTATTTTTAGAATTGGGCAATCTACATGCAATTATTCCATCTTATTTCATAGTTTTGTTCGCATGGCGTTATTACGCATATAGGTGGGTAATAACGCCAAATAGCATTGGCCAAGAAATCACGCCATTACATTTTATGAATACATATCTGTTAAATAATTTTTTTTATATAAATAGTCAATGAGTTGCTGTATCAAATCATATATTTGTTTGAAAAATACAAACTAAAACTGAGCCGTGAAAATTGGTAGAACCTTAACTTGGCGTTATTACCCCAGGGTACCTTAATATAATTTGCTCTCATTTCCTAAGAATAAGTCAACTGGAGTCGGTTCAGAATCTCCTCCCCCTGGATACTACTCCTCAGTGCTGACAAAAAAATGGCGGCTGCCAAAGGCAGATTTTTTTTTCAACGTGTGTACGGTTCCTTCAGTTTTGGTACCAATATATTTTTTAAGTTTTTTCGCTTTACTTTTCTGAGATTAAAAGAGTCTAAGAATTTTTTTATAAAATACTAGAGTCAAAACATAAGGAACTGTGTACACTTTTAAAAAATCTATCTTCGGCAGCCACCATTTTTGTGTCAGCGTTCAGGTTTAGTATTCGGCAGCACGACAGCTTAAAAGCATCTGATAGGTCGAAATAACATGATTTCTTGATAAGTGGAAGCGGATCTTCTCAAAACTAGCAAAAATTAGCGTTCCGATTGAAGAAAAAATAAATTGCGCTCGTACACGATTTTTTTTTCTTTTTTCAGTAACAAACCAAAAATTTCTAGGAACGGCGCTTCCACGCATTCCCGTCCAATTACAGCACAGAATTTTATCATGAATTTCATTGATATTCTTGTAAGTAACATAAGATCTATACCAATGGCTGAAATTAAAATGTTAACTTTATCCATTTTACATGTTTTGTATAAATCATATTATCTCAAAGTCCTAAGAAAACCTCGATAATGAAAAACTTTATTTATTTATTTTCATTGAAACATTTTTAAGAAATGCAAAGTAAATTTCGGTGTATTTCCTTGTCTAAACTGACAAAGGCACCACCAAACATGGTGCGCACAGATTTTGATGATTTCAAAGTATGTTGTAGGGGTCATAACACTAATTATTCAGCTGAAAGGGTTTCTTCAAATGGGCCTCAGTTTTTGAGAAATTGGGGGTCAAAGTTTAGCGCTTATTTCAAATAGCCGTTAGTATTACTACCAGTTTGTGGCTCCGTTGCGCCGCGGGTACTGGGTTTGAAACCAATCGCGACCGTCGGCCTAACCGTTCGGAGTTTTCCGCGGTTTTTTTCGTACGTTGCGTTATTACGGGTTAGGTTCCCTTAGAAAGACCCCCACGGAGGGCATCCCTTCCCATAGGACTTATATTCCATAGCTTAGATAATTGGCAGACATAAATACAAACAAACAAACAAGCTGTGGCGCCACGGTCACGTGCGAGATTCCAGACTCGGACTAGGCAGGTTCAACTCCAAGCTAGAATTTTTTTTTCTTTATATACTTTTTACACGTTACATATTTTAAGCAGAACTGGGAATTCTGCAGCTTTGAACTTATTAATATTTTCTTATGAGAATAGTTTACCTTTTCAATTTTTACTTTTTCGATTTTTTCGGAGTTAAATATAAAGTATAAATACATCCATATATATATATATATATATATATATATATATATTGCTAAGTAAAAAAAAAAATCTCACCTTTGTAAATTTCTTTAATTCATGTTCTTAAATTGATTTTTAAAAAATGTCACCTACATTAGAAAGTCTAACTGCTATATATATCCCAGGCGTTTTTTAAGGAAAAGACAGAGCAAAAAATACTCCAGAAATCATTATTAAAATAAATACTTTAGAAAGAATCTTTTTTGAATTTCTAATTTTTTGTTTGTACATCGTTATACTTTTCAAAGTTTTTTGACAAACTTAAACTGCTGCCATTTTTCAAACAAGACGTCGGATGAAGATCGCCTGGGATTTCGGTCAAGAAATTGGTATTTACTATGTACACACGGAGTTATATACAAATCAGTTTAAAAATATGCGTGTTAGCACGTGACAAATTTCAGACCGTTTCAAAATGTCAACTACACTGGAAATTGAAAGTGCTGTAACTCAGCCATTTTTTAAGATATAGATTAAACAAAAAATGCTCTGGAATCTTTGTATCAAGGTCAAAAGACATAAGAAAAATATTTTTCAATTTCTTACTCTTTTGCATCTAATTTTAAAATTTAAATTTAAAAAAATTAAATTCCGCCATTTTGAAACAAGATGGCAGATGGAACTGGTCATCGATCTTGGTCCAGACATCGGTATGTACTATGTACGCACCAAGTTTCACCTAAATCGGTTTATAAATACACATGATATCACGTGACGAAAATCAAATCATTTCAAAATGTGAGCAACTCGAGAAATTAAAAGTGCTATAACTCTGCCCTTTTTTAAGATACAGACGAAACAAAAAATGGTCTGGAATCTTTGCATCAAAGTCAAATGCACAAAAGAAAAATCTTTTCCCATTTCTTACTTTTTTGTACCTAGTTTTAAATTTTAAATTAAAAAAAATTAAATGGCCGAAATTTTGAAACAAGTTAGCGGATGAAACTGGCTAACGAACTCGGTCCAGGCCTCATTATGTACTATGTACACACCAAGTTACATCCAAATAAATTGATAAATACTCGCGTTATCACGTGAAAAATCTCAGATCGTTTCAAAATGTCAGCCATAAGAAAAATACAAAGTGCTATAACTTATTCATTTTTTAAGATATAGATAAAATAAAAAGTGTTATTTAATCGTTGTTTTAAATTCTAACACATAAAAGAAAAATAGATTTCAAGTTTTATTTTTTTTCGCATTTATTTTAAATTTTAAATTAAAAAAAATTAAATGGCCGCCACTTCGAAAAAAGATGGCGGATAATGCTGGCGAACGAACTCGGTCGAGACATTTGTATGTACTATGTACATACCAAGTGTCATTCAAATCGGTTCATAAATACGTTAGTTACAACATAACAAAAATCAGATATATATATATATATATGTATATATATATATATATGTCAACATTTGAACGGAGGGTGGTTTTGGGGTCTGGGGGTCATGATCGGTGAAAATATACCAAAATTTTCTGGAAGTGCTTTCATCCGGACGGCTGGAATAGGTAGCTTTTTACTTTTTGTAATGAAAGCTACATAATAAAAAAGAGTTCCAGGCACAAATTAGTTTTGTAAATAAAAATATTAGTTTAAAAATTGCAAAAGAAATAAATTTTCATGAAATAAATTCGAAAATATAAATTTAATTTATTAAGAAAATATCAAAAACTTCAAAGCGTGTAGAATTCCCAATTCTGCTTAAAATTTTTAACGTATGAAAAGTATATAAAGGAAAAAAAGGTGTTCTAACTTGGAGTTTTTTTGTATTTTTTTTAAATCAAGCATCTATATTAGGAAATAAGGATATATTTATCATTTTTCTTTTCAGTTCTTCTGCTTTGCCCTTACATTAATAAACATAAATCGACTTTTTAATTGGATATAATTGATAAAGGGATTTCTTTACTAAATTTTGAGTACGTTATTATTATTCATGTAACATTAAATAACAGTTAAATTATTATTTGAATTTTGCTATGGGAGTAAAAAACTGTGTATCGAAAGCAACACAGAGTTGAATCATGAAGGTATAACAAGAAAAAAATATATAGAGGTATATTTACTTTAGAGTACTTAAATGTAAAAGAGTAACAAATTAAGATATTTATATATTTATACTTAGTTACACTTATAATAGGCATAAATATATACATATTTATACTTATTACATTACACATACTTAAATCAGAACTGCCAAGTCTCCGAATTATCTTACACCAGTATTTTAATGTGAAAAATGTTATTTCACATAGGCGATTTTAAGAGGACAACATTTTTTCTTAGGTAATAGTGGGTACAAAATGGCAGAGGCTTGACAACTCTGCTTTTATATATATTTACCTATTAAAAATTTTATAACTAAAATGATAAATAGTAAATTTACTATTTTCTTATAATGTACTATATTTTTTCGTTAAACATGCACAAACTATCGAATTATTAATTTATTTTCAATTTTCTATCAAAGATATTTTATTTATATTAAAAGTGTTATATAAAACTTAGATTATTAGATCCTTTAAGTTTATGAATAAAAAAGAAAAAAAAAATAGAGGTATAATTGTAAGAAAAAACTGAATTCTTTTTTAGATATGCAATATGGGAAGTATATGTGACAGATTTATATATCAATTGCAGGTAGAAAATTTTACTTTTTCTGTTATTATTATTATTATTATTATTATTATTATTATTATTATTATTATTAATTTTTAATATGAATTCAGAAAAAAATAGACTTTAAAATATAAATAAAGAACTGGGCAACGCCAGGCAGTAATCCAACTAGATTGAAATAAAATTCTTTTTCTCACGAATAAACAATATGATATCAGAGTCGGCGAAAAGATGGCAGCACTGCATATAGCACAATAGTAGTTCCTACTACAGGTAAAATTTAAAACATAAATGACAATAATATGATTGCATCTATTTTTTAACATTTTTAGAATGTTAATGAAAAATACAAACAATCCGTTTGAAATAAAAATCATTATTATTTTTAAACATGCACAAACTATCGAATTAGTAATTTATTTTCGATTTTCTGCCAAATATATTTATATTAAAATTATTATGTAGTACTTAGATTATCAGATCCTTTAAGCTTATGAATAAAAAAGAGAAAAATAGAGGTATAATTGTAAGAAGAAACAGAATTATTTTTTTAGAAATTGCAATATGGTAAATATATTTGACAAATTTATATCTCAATGGCAGTTAGGAAATTTTACTTTCTGTGTTTTATTTTATTATTTTATAGCCTCCATGAACTTGTAAAAAATCGTGTGTTATGGTAACAAAAAAGCATTTTTGCTATTTAAAAAAAAAAAAAAAAAAAAAAAAAAATGTGTTTGTTTTTGAAATAGAAAAAGCTTTTTATTTATATTTATTTTACAAATAAGTTAATATAGTAAAACGTTTTTATAAAAGGCTTTTTTGAATTTCAACAACGAACAAAATAAGCATTCTTTTTTAATAACAAAAAATATCGTCTGAAATTTTCGTTGACATAACGATAAACCGAATTTTTACAAGTTCATGGTGGCTACAATTTATAATAATTATTATTTAATATGAATTCAGAGAAAATAGACTTTAAAATATAAATAAAGCACCGGGAAAGCCAACTGACTGAAATAAAATTCCATATCTCATGAATAAAAAAGATGATATTAGAGTAGGCGAACAGATGGCAGCACTGAATATAGCACAGCAGTAGTTCCTAGTTCCTACCTCGGTTCCTACAGAAAATAACATTTTAAACATAAAGGACAATAATACAATTTGCATGCATTTTTTTAACATTTTTAGTTGATTCAAGAAAAATACACACAATCCGTTCGAAATAAAAATCATTAATATTCTTAAGTATGCATAGACTATCGAATCAGTAGTTTATTTTCGATTTTCTGTCAAAGATATTTTATTTATATTAAAATTATTTTGTAATACTTAGATTATTAGATACTTTAAGTTTATGAATAAAAAAGAGAAAAAAAATACAGGTATAGTTGTGAGAAGAAACCGAATTATTTTTTTAGAAATTGCAATATAGAAAATATATGTGACAGATTTATATCTCAATTGCATGTAGGAAATATTACTTTTTGTGTTTTTTTTTTTTTTTTTTTTTTTTTTTTATTTATTTTATTATTATTGTTTAATATGAATTTAGAAAAACTAGACTTTAAAATATAAATAAAGAAACGGGAAACGCCAGGCAGTAATCCAACTTGATTGAAATGAAATTGAGTTTCTCTTTAATAAAAAATATAATATTAGAGTCGGCGAACAGATGGCAGCACTGAATACAGAACAATACTAGTTCCTACCAAGGAGGTTCCAACCTAGTTCCTACTGAAAATAAAATTTAAAGCATAAATGACAATAATTTAATTTGCATACAATGTTTAACATTTCTAGAAGATTCAAGAAAAATACAAACAATCAGTTGGAAATAAAAATCATTATTATTTTTTAAAATGTACAAACTATCGAATTAGTAATATATTTTCGATATTCTGACAAAGACATTTTATTTATTTAAAAAGTGTATAAAAATTTGATTACTAGATCCTTAAAGTTTATAAATAGGAAAATAATAACAATAATTTTGAGAAGAAATTCAAATTGTTTTTATTCTTTTTTTTTATTTTTTACATATTATAATTTTGAAAATATATGTGGCATATCTATAAAAAATAAAACGGCTTTGTAAATTAATATTAATTTACTGTTGTTTACATGATTAATTTACTGATAATTACACATGATGATTAAACATGATTTTCTAAAATTTATTGCATTTATGTAAATAATAATTCATAACGAATGGAAAATTCTGTTATACATGTAAAAAACAGCTCTTACCAATTCTTTGCTTATTTTCGTTTTAAAATACGAAAAAAAAAAAAAAAAAAATCGACGAAAAGATATAAAAATCATGTAAATTCCAAGCTCGTGTAAGGTTATCGTTACGGAACCAGTTAATGCTAGTATAATGTTGAATTCAGGCACTTTTCTCCGGGAGGGACTCCTCTGGCTCAGGGGGGGGGGGGGGACATTATGGTTCCGGGTGGAGGGGAAATTGCACGTTTTGACCTTTGAAAACGCAAAATTTCAAGCTTTCCGGGGGGAAATTTCGTTGCTACGGGAGACAATGTCCCCCCGGGACACCCACTGAATTCAACACCGTGCTAAAAGCTTCAGCTTTTTTGTGACAAAATTCAATTTCCCATGAATAGAAGATTTGCATTAGTTTTGGCCTAAAGATGGCAGCACTATCTAGAGCATAATTCTATCTCATTTTGAAAATAAAATTTAAAATATAAATAACAATAATATTTTACATATCTTTATACTTTTATTTTATTTTATTTTATTAGAGGATTCATGAAAAATAGAAACAAACAATGCGAAATAAAAATTGTTTTTATTTTAAGATCCAGAAAACTATCGGAATTAGCATTTTATTTAGAATTTTATATCAAAGAATCTTAATTTATATTAAGGGGACGGTGGACGTTATATATATATATATATTTTTTTTTCATTATAGCAATAATAAATTTTGTGCAGTTATACGTTTCACCAAAATAATGCAGAACACCTTCAAAAAATGTCCAATCTTATTAAAATTAATAATAACTAGATGGAACCCGTCAAAACTTGACGGCACCGAAGAAAGAAAAAGGTATTTTCCAGCTATTAAAGGATTTTTTAACGACTAATCTGCAGCAAAAATTTCAATAAATAAAAGAAAAACCTGCATTGTACATCCAGGCAAATGACCCGCAATTGGCCGAGTTACATTCAAACATGCTGTCATAGAATTAGAATCTCTCTCATTTGATAATTTTCCATTTACAAATACAACACCAATAAATTGTACATGACATGAATAAATCATAAATTACTGTCATTACTCATTTCATACAAAATATACATACTTCACTTACTTCGCAGCAAAATAAGACTGAATTTATAGTTTGCCATTTAGCAACAACTATAACAATGATCCTCTCAGTGGTTAATTTGTAGTTACATTACCCACCCCATTCAACAAATAAGCATTTGCATTTTCAACTACTTTTCTATTACCTTTTCATAAATCAAAAATACATGTAAATTTCACATATTAAAAAAAAATTAATGATAGTATTTATTCTAGCTAGGTGAAACCCGTCAAAACTTGACGGCAACAATATGAAAGAACCAAAGAAAAAATGTACAAAAAAACACTGTTAAAAAAATGCTAGAAATCATTTGCTATGTACCAAAGTTTGTCTAGGTACCATGAAAAATGCAAATTTTGGCAAATAATCACAAAAAAATAGCAAATTTTGTAAAAATAACCCTCCCCCCCCCAAAAAAAAAAACATCACCCGGAAATTTTATAAATAGATATGGAAAAATAAAACAGCAAATTTCGTCAACAGATTGCAAAAAACAACAAATTTCTTCAAAAGATCTCTAAAAAATTTGTCAAAAAACTGCAAAAAAAAGAAAAAATAAATAAATAAATAAATAAATAAAAAATAAAAAAATAAATAAAATGTCTAGGTATCCCAAATAAAACAAATTTTGCAAAAGTATTGCAAAAAATCAAAATTTTGCCAAAACATCTAAAAAATGGCAATTTTCATAAAAAAATTTCGAAAAAAAAGTCAAATTTTGACAAAAAAATCCCTAAAAATGGCAAATTTTTAAACATATTATGAAAAAATTCAAAATATTGTGAGAAAACAACAATTTTCGACAAATGATTGTGAGTAAACAAAAAATTTCGACAAATGATTGTGAGTAAACAACAAATTTCGTCAAAGGATTGAAAAAAAAAGCAAATTTCATCAAATAATCACAGGAAAGATAAATTCCGCAAAAAAACAACAAATTTTGCAAAAAGATCTTGAATAAACGGCAAATTACATCGAAAAATCGTGAGAAAACGACAAATTTCATCAAAAAAAAATCGAGAAAAACGATAAACTTTACCAAAAGACCTCAAGATGACGAATTTTGTCCAGTTATCATAAAAGACGTGAATTTCACCCAAAGATCTCAAAAAGCACATAAAATTTATCCAGGTAATAGCAAAAAAGGGTAAATTTAGCTAAAATTAGTGAAAAAAAACCGACAAATTTCTAAAAAAATAACAAAAAACAACAATTTCGCAAACAAAAATCACAAAAAAGCATAAATTCGATAAAACGGCAAATTACATCGAAAGATAGCGAGAAAAAAAATGACAAATTTCACCGAAAATCCCTGAGGAAACAAATAATTTTGTCGTGGTACCATAAAAGATGTGAATTTCGTCAAAAGATCGTGAAAATACTTTAAATTTGTCTAGGTACTTCAAAAAACGCAAATATTGGTAAACAGATTGTGAGAAAACAACACATTTTGTCAAAAGATGAAAAAAAAGAGGCACATTTCATCAAAAGATCGCAAAACAGGTAATTTTTGCGAAGAAAAGAAAGCGAAAATATGACAAATTTCTGAAAATAACGAAAAAACGACAAATTTCACAAAAAAAAAATCACGAAAAAAGGATAAATTCGATAAAATGTCAAATTCCATGGAAAGATAGCGGGAAAAAAACGACAAATTTCACCCAAAATCCCTGAGAAAACAAATAATTTTGTCCTAGAATCATAAAAGATGTGAATTTCGTCAAAAGATCGTGAAAATACTTTAAATTTGTCTAGGTACTTCAAAAAACGCAAATATTGGTAAACAGATTGTGAGAAAACAACACATTTTGTCAAAAGATGAAAAAAAAGGCACATTTCATTAAAAGATCGCAAAACAGGTAATTTTTGCAAAGAAGAAAAAGCGAAAATATGACAAATTTCTGAAAATAACAAAAAACAACAACAACAAATTTCACAAAAAAAAAAAAAAAAAAAAAAAAAAAAATCACGAAAAAAGGATAAATTCGATAAAACGGCAAATTACATCGATTACAATTATTTTTCTTTGTTGATAATAATGATCTTCATATTCTTGAAAAAAACATTGTTGAGAGACTGCATTTTTGCTATCACTGTTTAATGCAATGCTATGATAATTATATATTTTTTTCTTTACTTATCTTATAATGATCGAAATACATTGTTTTTTTCACTTTACGTAAGTTATTTTATTTCCATTAGTATTCTGCACAGCAAACAATAAACAGCAAGCGATGATATATAAAGACTGCTTTATCATGGTTGAAAGCTTTGCAAAAAGAGGGATCTCTTCTGATAATTTTATTTTTCTTTGTTGATTATAATGATCTTCATATTTTTGAAAAAACATTGTTGAGAGATCAAGATCAAGCGATTGAAAAAAGATAGCAAAATTCATCAAAATAGTCCCTCCTCCTCCCCCCCCCCTCCCAAAAAAAAAAAAAAAAAAAAAAAAAAAAAAAAAAAAAAAAAAAAAACTCAGCAAATTTTGTCACGGGAACACTTTTTTAAAAAGTCAACACAAAGAAAGTGAAACATCAAATAAATATTAATGATTTACAAAGCTGTTTCTGTTTATAACTGGGCATATTTTCATTTCATATGCAATTCTCCATTCTTCGGTGAAAACAATGTAATGTGAATACTTCCTAAACGTTATGAATTTGCTCAAAAATGAAATTATAAGGGGGAAAAATCACCGTTTTTTGACATGAGATTAATATGAAACTGAAGCAAAAAATAAATAGTGATTTGCGAATCTGTTTACATCCATGAAGTCAAAATATCCGTCGAAAATCACACCATCAAAACACAAAACAAAAAACAATGTGATTTCCAGCCTTCTTTTATACATACTTAGTATAAATTTGAAAATTATAATATAGAAAATGATTTATCGTCCAAGAACGTAAATAAACACTTTAATCATTAACTATTGAATGTTTAATTAAACATTCAATAGTTTATTATTATTTAGAGATGTAGAGATGTTTATTATTTTTTCATAATAAACATCTCTACAATTAAGCCTAAGATTGCCGGCAATAACATTGCAAAGTTTGAAGGAGGGAATAGCGTTTAACATGAAAAAATAATACAGATGGAAATGAAATAACTTACGTAAAGTGAAAAAAACAATGTATTTCGATCATTATAAAATGAGTAAAGAAAAAAAAAATATAATTATTATAGCATTGCATTAAACAGTGTCAGCGAAATGCAGTCTTATTCTTATCCCATATTTACAAACGCGCTTTGCAAATGCTTTTACAGACTGTAACTACATTCTCCTCCGATTAACCAATCGGAGGAGACTCTCAGATTTCGGCACAAGTATCGATGCGTAGAGACCAATTTAAAGCATGCTAACTTTTTTGGCTATTCTTTTAATATATAGATAATAATAATAATAATAATAATAATAATAATAATAATAATAATAATAATAATAATAATAATAATAATAATAATAATAATAATAATAATAATAATTAAAATGTTTCTCGTGCTTTAATTTTTGAGATATTTCCTAGCTTTTTATTTTTACCATTTAAAACACTATTATAAGCAAATTTGTGTAAGATTTTCTAAAATCCCTTGAATAGTTAATATTTTACAGATTTTTTTTTTCTAAATTCCATATCGATTTTCATCAAAATTTTGTCTTTTAATAAGTAAAAAATCAAATTCGACTATCTTAAAGAAAACTAATTAAAAAAATCTGACACATTTTTTGTCTAAACAATATAAGGATACTTCCTTATATACTTCCAATTTCATAAATATTGATAAAAATTTACATGGCAGGAAGCATTTCAAATATCTAAAAACGATGCAAAATTAGTTTTGAGAAAAACAGATTTAAAGTATATAAATGCACTTACCTTTATTATTTACTTCTTAAAACCTTCATAAATGATATTTTAGTAAGAAAAATCTGTTTATATATATATATATATACATATATACAGCTCATATTCAAAATATTAGAATAATTACATTTTTTTTAGAAATTGAAAATATCGTTTGGTAATTTAATGTCTTTTAATGAAAATATGCAAACGATATTCTTATTAAGAACTTATTTTTGATTAAACTTACTTGTTATCTTAAATTTAATATCATTTTTGAAAAGATTAATTGCAAAAAAAATTATTTTGAAAAGTCAAAATATTAGAATATTTATTCAAGTGGTTCAAAATATTAGAATATTTCACATTAATTCTCCTTTAATTATTACCAATTCTTAACTGGTGGCATCATTGATTAAATTCAGACTATTTTATTTAAAATCAGTATTCTTTTTTGCAGTTTGTTTCTTTTTCGTCTTAAAATGGGCCGTGTGAGTGATATTCCTGAATCTACTAAACTTCGTTTGGTTGATTTGTATCGGCACGGTAAAAAGCAATGTTTTATAGCGAATTATTTACATTGTTCGCAATCGAGCGTTAGTAAAATACTAACACAATATTCAAAAAATGGAAAATTTCAAAATAATCGCCGAAATGGTGGCCGAAAACCAAAAACATCTGCTAGAGATGACAGGAAACTGAAGCGTATAGTTAAGAAAAACCGTTTTAAAAGTGTGAGATTCTTGCACCGAAAATGGAAAGAAGAAGGAGTTGAAGTTTCTACATCGACAACATTAAGACGTCTCCATAAATTTAAATTTGAATCTCGTGTACCGAAAACAAAATCTCTCATGAATGCAAGACAAAAGCGTATAAGATTGAATTGGTGTAAATCAAGACGTTTATGGAGCAATGAAGATTGGAAAAAATATATTATTTAGTGATGAAAGTATGTTTTGTGTTTCATATGGTAATCAAGGTATTCGAGTTTGGAGAATGAAGCAATAAGCATTTGATAAAGAATGCCTTAAACGTTCCGTAAAATTTGCTGCTAGTGTCATGGTTTGGGGTTGTATGAGTGCAGAAGGACCTAGAAAGTTATGCATCGTCTACGAAAAGGTTAACTCTCTGATATATCAAGAAATTTTAGAATATTACATGATTCCATCATCAGAAGATTTATTTGAAGATGATTTCATCTTTCAACAAGATTTAGCGTCCCCGCATACCTCGGTGTCAACTAAGAATTGGTTCTGCCAACGCAACATTAAGGTACTTCCTTGGCCACCAAATTCACCAGATCTTAATCCCATCGAAAACTTATGGTGTATAATGAAGAAAAAACTTCAAGAAAATCCTCCTTCAAGTAAAACTGAGTTAGTGGCACGTATAAAGTCTATTTGGGCTAATATTGATAGAAATGTTTGTAAACACCTTGTATATAGTATGCAAGATCGATTGTACGCTGTTATGAAAGCTAAAGGGGATGCTACAAAATATTAACTACCATTTACTTCATATTCATAAGATAAAATTGTTGCGTAAAATAAAATATTCTAATATTTTGAACCAATCTAAATTTTATTCTAATATTCTGGTGTGTTTAAGGAAGCTGTATACCTAATTTATTGTGCTGTATTTTATATTTTATAAATCTTAAAATCTTATCTAAACATTCCAGATTTAATTTATAATAAATTTAATTGCATTTACTTAGTATAAAAAATAAATAAATGACAAATAATTTTTTCTTATTACTTTTTCTCAATTATTCTAATATTTTGAATATGAGCTGTATATATATTTTCCGACGGTATAGCTACAGACGATTTTGCACAAATAACGGTCCACTGTTCCCTTAAAAGCATTTTACAAAACTTTGATTATTAGGTCGTGTTAATTGAACTTCAAGCTTATGAATAGAAAATAACAAATTTAAAGCAACAAACAAAAAAAAATGCAGCATAATAAATAGAATTCTTTTTCAGAACAATATTGAATGTATTTGTGACATATTTTATTAAAATAAAATGTGCTGAGTATATTTATTATTTAACTTTTGTGCACATTAATATATTAATTACAAGTTAGAAAACTTTTTTTTGTGATTTTTAAAAAAATATTTTTCTGAATTACTTCTTATTTTTGTAAAGGAAATAACATTTAATAACGAATGAAAAATTCTTTTGTACACATAAAAAACTCTTCTTCAGAATTCTTTGCTTATTTCCATTTTAAAATACGGATTTAAAAGAAATCGACGAAAAGATATAAAAATCATCAAAATTTCCAGCTTGTTTAAGGTTATCGTCACGGAACTAAATAATGCTTGCAGGTTCAGCTTCTTTGAAATATAATTCGATTTCCCATGAATAGATAATATGGTATTAGTTTTGGCCTAAAGATGGCAGCACTAACTATAGCAGAATTTTATTTCACTTTCAAAATAAAATTTAAAATATAAATAACAATAATAATTTACATTTTTAAAAAAATTTTCTAGACGATTTATGAAAAGTACAAACAAACAATTGAAAATAAAAATTATTAGTTTAGGATCCACAAAACTATAGGAATTAGTTTTTTTTTTTAGTCAAAGATTCATTATTTGAATTAAAAGTATTAAACAAAACTTTGATTATTAGATCCGGTTGACTGAACTTTAAACTTATAAGTATAAAATAACAAATAAAAAAATGCAAGGATATTTTTTAGAATAAATGGAACTCTTTTTTAGATCGATATTGAAAGTATATGAGACACATTTATTAAAATAAAGCATGCGCCATAGATTAACGTTAATTTACTTATCTATGCATTTATATCCCGATAACTGTCAGGACAATTTATTATTTTTAATTGTTTTAAATATTTTTTTCTGAATTCTAGCAAGTTTTTGTAAAGAAAATAATATTTAATGGTAAAATCCTGTTACACAAATGTAATGTAAAATTCTTCTTACAAATTATTTATTTATTTATTATTATTATTTCTAACATGAATTAAAACAAAATCCACTTAAAGATATAAAAATCATGTAAATTTCAAGCTCGTTTAAGGTTACTGTCACGGAACCAGATAAGGCTAGTAGGTTCATCTACTTTGAAACAAAATTCAATTTCCCATGAACAGAAGACATGGTATTAGTTTCGGTCTAAAGATGGTAGCACTGAGTATTGCATAATTGTATTTCATTTTGGAAATAAAATTTAAAATATAAATAACAATAAATATTTACATAACTTTATACATATATATTTTTTAATTTTATAAGAAGATTGATAAAAAATACAAACAAACAATGCGAAATAAAAATTATTATTATTCTTTTAAGATCAAGAAAACTATCAGAATTGGTATTTTATTTAGAATTTTATATCAAATGGTTCGTAATTTGTATTAAAAGTCTTTTACAAAACTTTAATTATTAGATCGTGTTAACTGAACTTCAAAATTATGAATAGAAAATAACAAATTAAAAACAAAACAAAAAAATGCAAGATAATAAATAGAATTCTTTTTCAGATCAATATTGAATGTATTTGTGACACATTTACTAAGGTAAAACGTGCTCTGTAGATTAATATTATTTTACTTTTGTACGTATTAATAAATTAATTACAAGTTAGAAAACTTTTTTTTTTTTTAAGAATTTTTTGAATTGTATCCTATTTTTGTATAGAAAATAATATTTAATAACAAATGGTGAAATCCTCTTACACGAATGTTAAAGTCCTCTTACTTTTTTTTCTTTTCTTTTTCATTTTTAAGAATGAATCTAGACAAAAGTTACATAAAGATATAAAATCATGCAAATTTCTGGCTTTTTTTAAGGTAATTATTGGGGAGTTGCTTAAACCTAGGCGGTTCAGCTAATTTGAAACAAAATTCGATTTCCTATGAATAGAAAATATTCTATTAGCTGCGGCCTATAGATGGCAGCACTAAATCTAGCATAATTCTATTTCATTTTGAAAATAAAATTTAAAATATAAATAATAATAATAATTTACATTTCTTTATACATATTTTTTTTAATTAAAGGATTCATGAAAAATAGAAACAAACAATGCGAAATAAAAATTAATATTATTATTTTAAGAACCCAAAAACTGTCGGAATTAGTGTTTTATTTAGAATTTTTCATCAAAGGCTCTTAATTTATATTGAAAGCATTTTATAAAACTTTGATTATTAGATCATGTTAACAGAACGGCAAGCTTATGAATAGAATATAACAAATTTAAAACTGAACTAGTCGTTGGGCACCACCGTAATACTTACCCATCATGGATATGCATACTATAATATATGAAAATAAAATATGTGTAAACTATTTATAAAATGATTGCAATTCCAAAACAAAATTTAAGCGTATACTTAAATACTTTTAATATGCATAATAATGCTCTTTTAATGAATTGCTGATGAACCCATTTCGACAAATTATATAAAATGCCAAACTGCTCAAGTAGTACCGAAGTACTTAAAAGAAACATCCTTATAACTCCAAAAATAATAATAATATGAATTAACAGTTTACTGCGTCGGATTAAGCGTTCCATTTCCAATTAAAATATATCTTTGAATTGAAATTTGATTGAAATACAAGGACACGAAAAATCGAAGGATATGGAAAAAAGGATTACGAATATCTCGGCAACCAATAATCCGATCGACTTCGTTTTTTGTGCAAAATATGTGTTATTTTATTGTCTTTTACATCCACTGCTTAAAACAAAACAATTCGAAAATTTGTATGTACTTTTCACAAGAACGAATTTTTCGACAGTCCGAAAATAATAGTTTCGGATAATTGAGGTTGCTGGTATTAAATATGATTTGTCCCATTCTTACATAGTAAGTACATACAAAATTTCAAGTCTCTGTCTCAATTTGTTCGGGAGATAGAGCGTTTACAGATACACAGACAGACAGATAGACAGACGGACGGCAATTTTTTTTTCTAAAAATTGTTTTTCGGAATGTCTACTACTTAAAACGTGTAAATCCGTGGGAAAAACAATAAAAAAATGAAACGGTTGCAAGACTTACCCTATATTATTTATGATGGGTAAATAATAATGAAGGAGAATCAATAGAATTCTTTTTCAGAACAATATAATGTATTTGTGACACATTTACTAAAATAAAACGTTCTCTGTAGAGTAAAATCATTTTACTTTTGTACACATTAACCCTTTCCGGCACGGGAAAAATCTGTAATAAAGTGAAAAATTATCGACTGACGCCGGAATTCACAAACGAAGTTTTAGATATTTTGAAATCCTTAATTTAAGCTTTTATTGTAAAAGCAAAATTTTAGTAAAATATTACTGGTGCCGTTTGCAAGTTTGGAAATAAAATTAGGTACCCCAGACCGGGCACAGTGTGCCGGAAAGGGTTAATAAATTAATTACAAGTTAGATAACTTATTTTTGTAATAATAAAAAAAAAAACATTTTTCTGAATTATATTTAATTTTTCTAAAGAAGATAATATTTCGGAACGAATGGTGAGATCCTCTTTCACAAATGTAAAAGTCCTCTTATTTCTTTTTCTTTTTTATTTTTAAGAATAAATTTAGACAAAATTGCTTAAAAATACAAAATCATGCAAATTTCCAGCTTTTTTTAAGGTAATTATTGCGGAGTCAGTTAACCCTAGGCGGTTCAACCAGGGCTGTAGCTTGTAGTGAACAATAAGGAAATGGGTTCAAGAGAATGTAGGGAGGGGGGGGGGTCATATTCTTAGTTTCTCTCTCTCTGACGCAAAAGGATAAGTTAGTGCATATTCACATTGTAGATACCATGTTTCTTATTAAACTGCTGCATAACTTCATTTTATGCTAAGAAAAGAATAGGACGATGAAAAATTTCAGTGTATATTGGTCAAAAAATTAAATATCATGTTAACTTCATATGTGCAAATAGGATAAGCGAATTTTGAAATGCTTATTTTAGATACAATTTAGTACTCCTGAAAAAACTGTGAAAAGGCCTCAAAACTAAATTAGATTTTGGAACAGAATTTCCTTTGAATTTTCGGAACAAATATTCATTTAGCGACCTTGGAATCTCTTCAAGGGCGGGGGGGATCAAAATATTTTAGAGGGGCTGATCCGCCCATAGCACCCACTTTGCTACGGCCATGGGTTCAGCTAATTTGAAACAAAATCCAATTTCCTACAAATAGAATGTATAATATTAGAACAAGCGTAAAGATGGCAGCACTAAATATAGTATAATAAGTTTTCTTACTGAATATAAAATTTTAACCTCTTCAGACCTGGTGTATCCTATAGGATACACATCTTTATAATTTTGTTTTCACATATATAAATACTATTAAAAAAAGAGAAATTAGTGTGAATGGAGCCTAACAGATAGCAGAAATAAAGAAAATAGCAATTTGTCTCTCGTAGTGCTTTTTCAGTGAGTTACATGATATACAAAAATGGCTTGCAGCAAAAATGAACGAAATGTACAAAAAAAAAAAAAAACATAAAATTTTTTACTGTGTGTTAAGATACCATTTGTAGACTCCATTAGTAATACAAATTATTAAATATATATTTGTTTGATCTTTTTCTATGTTTTTACAATGCAGAAAAGTAAAATTTAGTTTAAAATAACCTAAGAAATTGTTAAAATGCGTGTTTTATAGATCCCCATATATCAAAAAAAATTATGTACAAAAAATAAATTTTAATTGTTTCATTGTTCAATCTTTCTTAGTTATCAATTAATTAATGTAAATCCATAGCTGAAATTAATAAAAGTAGATCAATAAACCGTCGGGTCTGAAGAGGTTAAATTAACACCTTCACTGGCACGGCAATTTTCAGAAATCTGGCCAAAATGACAATTTGATTCAATCACATTATATTATTAAAAATGTCCATCAGTATTTTTCTAATATAAATACTAAAGTTGATTTCTCTTGCATATGTTGTTAAAAAATGTGTCAAGCATTTATGTTTTTTCTTTTTCTTTTTTCTATCTTTCTTTCTTTCTTTCTTTCTTTCTCTTTTTTTTAATTATGCTATTTAGAAAATATAAAATTAACACACTGGTTGCCGATTACGAGATAACTTGTAGTTGGCTTCCTAGAAAAGAATGCATCCTTCGAGTTATCTCGTAGTCTGCAGTCAACGTGTTAAACAGCAATAATAATTAGCATGTATTATTTAGTCATAAACATGTGGTCATCATAAATATAATTTTTATGATGGCCAAAACGTAGTTTACGTCATATATTACGTACTCCAAGGATTAAACTTTAATATTCCTGAACCAATCATAAAAAAAAAAAAAAATTAAATGAAATTTCAGTTTTACAATTTTGGGTAATGAGAATTTTTAAACTTTTAAATATTGCACATTTTCAATCTTTACACCATCGTATAGAGGCGAAAAATGCCCTTTTAAATGCAATATGCTTCTAAGCTGTATCTCAATTTGTTTATGAGTTATTAATTATTTTGTAGTTTTTTATACTTTTTTGTCACCATGGCAACAAAGTATCACATTTCTGGACATTGAACATGGATCAGTCAGAAAATGAAGCGTAGATAATTGGCCGACATAAATACAAACAAACAAACAAACAAACAAACGAATAAAATCCGGGCATTAGAAGGTTTGAGATATGCTTCACATGTCTCTATTCTAGACTGCAGAAACAAACTTTGGCAAAGATGTCATATACCCACCTAATTTGAACGTGTTTATTTCCCCCGCCAGTTTGGCGGAAATTCTGTTTTTGAATTTAAGTTATAAATTGCATGCAATAACAATGCTCCATTTTTTATTATAATATAAAAATAAAATAAAAAGAAATAAAAAAGTGAAAAGAAAAAAAAATGAAAGAGATTTTAGCATTTAAAAAAAGGGGAAATAAAAATAAATAAATGATATTTTGATATAAATGGTATGGTATGTAATAAAAATAGTTTAAATAATTAAAATAAAAAATAACTGTAAATCAACATGAATTTAATAAAAAAGGAAACAATAAATAAACAGTTATAAATAATAAACTTGGTAAGTAACAAATCAATATATATAATTTTCACAATAAACCGTAAACATTAATAATTATTGGATACATGCAATTGTATCATTTAATCAGCACATTTCTCTGAAATCTTTATTTTTTTCCCATTTTATTTCCGTAAAAATTGTTATAAACTTATTAAACGGATCTTCTCTTTGGCACAGATGTACGCCAAACAGGTGTGTGTGTGGGGGGGGGGGGGGGGGTCGGGGGACACGTGCAAATATGGTGCGTATATGACATCTGTGCACAATCCTTTTCCAAATGGTTAATAAAATAAAAATTATATTCTGAAACTGCTCGGTCTATGGCGCATTGGTCTGAAACGTCATTATTCAGTTTTTCATGTGTCACATGTTATTTTAATTTATTCATTTAATTATTTTTCATGTTTATTTCTATTGTCGAAACCATACAGTATCAAATTGAGAGTGAGATCAAAGATTTGAAATGACAAGCTGAAAATTTAAGCACTGGATAATGAAGGATGTCGCTGATATTAAATCTAGTAGGAAAAAAAAAAAAAAAAAAAAAAAAAAAAAAAAAAAAAACGAGAGTCCCGGCAAGATTACACCAAGAAAAAAATATCCATATAAACTTCAACGAATGTAAAATAATTTTTATTCCAACCAATATTATGTATCCATTATAAGAGAAATAGTAGAGATTCTAACATGTAAAAATTACATATGTAACGATAAAAAATCATTCAACTTACAAAAACTGTTGCACAAGTTAGTCAATGGTTTCGAAAATAGAAATTAATATGTAAATAAGAAAAAGAAAAAAAAAAAGAAGAAGAAAATTTAATTTTATTTCCCGATTTCCCATAGGAGTCGACAACAGATTGAAAAACTAGGAAGATCTTTTGAATAACCCTGTCAAAACGTAAATGCTAAAAGCGTTGAAGTTGCAGATTATGATTAAGGGGCTTATTGTAAGAAATTTTGTTTATATTTATTTGAAATTTGTTTGAATTTATGTTTGTTTTGTTTTTGGGTATAGCATCTATACTTGTTGAAAAACTAAGGTTTTTATAAAAACAGTCCCAAATTTTGCCAAGTTTTTTGTTTATAATTTGCAGAGTTCTTAACATAAAAAAATGTCCTTTTAAAAAATCACGTCAAACAAATTTGTACATTTGTACAATTTGTACCCTTTAATAAGAATTTAAAAAAAATAGTAAAAATTGTATGAAAGATGATCAGGTTTACTAAATGTTTCACTGTGCATGCGAAAACGCAAAGAAAATATAATTTGCATGATGTGTTAGCTAAATGTATTCAGCAAATTTTAAGAAAAGTCTCAAAAACATATCTTAAAAATTCTGAAAATTATCATCGATAGAATAAGCTCAAAATCCATTCTTCCCAAAATGAAACAAAAAGGTGATCGGCTGTATCCATATATCCATTGATTAGTGGCAATATAGCAAACACAATATTGCATGTACTTCTATAAATGGATACAGCCTAAAACAAAGATAATTTAACACTGTTTTAAACAAAAAAATGGATAGATTCGACAGTTTTTCTCGTGACATCTTTAAGTCTGAAATATGATTTAATTGGGTTTATCCTGATTGTTTTATCTCGATAAATATGTGAAAGATGTGTAATCACTTTTAAATGATAAATAAATATATCACTCAATGAATTTAAATGTGGCATTGATATCGCGTTATAAAAAACATTTTGAATCTTCAAAGAAATCAAATTGAACAGTAAGTCAAACAAAAGTATAATTAAATGTTGCAACATCGGACTGAAACCATATCATTTGAAATAACATAAACCTTATTCGAAAATTTATTTGAAATAACACTGTCTGAAAGTGCAAATTCTGATAAAATACTAACAGAGATTGGAAAATTTTGGTTCTATAATTGTGTTGAAGAGTATTAAATTTGATGCTCGTTGAAGGAAAATTCTTAGAAAAATAGTAAAACTCATTGATAATAATAAGTAAGTAATCTCTCTCTCTCTCTCTCTCTTTATTTATATATATATATATATATATATATTACGCTAACGTATATGACACAAAAATCTAGATTATTTGTTAGTTGTTTAATGGCAACATCCAAATGAAACACATCTGATGAGTTACTATGCAAACGTCATTTGGTAAAATTTATGCTGTGTTAAAATTTGATTTATTTATGTTTGTTCCTTCGCTGCAATTATGGAGCTTCAAAATATGATTATTTTTATTTTTTTCTGTTGTTTCTACTGAAAAAAAATAGTCATGAATTTTAAACTTTTCCGTGTCAAATTAAAGTTATGTATTATAAAAGAAATGAGTGAAAGGATTATATTATTATATTTCATATAATTAATGAAATGTGAAAAATCCCACGAGTACAATAATTGGCGATTTATTATCTGCATCAGTCTAGTATAAAAATACTGAATTCTTGATTTATCAGCACAGATGTCATATATGCATCACATTGACGCCTTATTTTTCTGACGCCAATTTGGTGAAAATTTCGTTTTCAAATACCAGTTGCATACATAGTTTTAAACTAATTCCTAGTATTTAAAAAAGAAAATAATAATTTGAAAAATACTGTAGTTAATTACTATAGAACAAAACATCTTATATCATTAAAAAATAAAATAAAAGCAAACAAAGAGTTTATTAATAAATAGATAACAATAGCCGGGTTCCCATGTGAGGTGCATATAATTGCCATTTTGCTGCAACTGCACCAATGCGTAAGCATATGATATCTGTGTCTATTTCTCGACCAAAATCTTCTAATTTCCCCCCCCCCCCCCAAAAAAAGAGCAATTAAATTAAACTATGAATAAAAGCAATATGATTTAAAGCTTAGTATAAAGTGAAGGGAGACCAAACTGGTCGCCAGTGTTGATTTTTCTCCGGGAGGGACATCTGTGGCTACGGGGGGATACAAAAGAGTTCCGGGGGGGGGGAAATTATACTTTTTTACCTTCGAAAACACAAAATCTCAAATTTTCCGGGCGGGACATTTGACAGCTCCGTGGGGGAATGTCCCCCCAGACCATCCCCTGAATTCAATACTGCTGGCCGCCAAGGGCGGCTAGTAAATATATAAACGTCTTAGTAGAATAAAATACGATACAGAATATTTTTCCATGAAATAATACAACATTCATATAACATGACTTAATATAGTACATAATTTTTGTTTTATATCCCACATTATTTGTTCGATAAACTCTTTGCTGAAAATAACATTTGTTTCGGATTTTAAAAGCTTCTTCAAAGATTACTATCGCAATTTAATAAATCTCCAAATTCGTGCAAATATGCTTTAGTGTAATTCCTATGCTTTTGCACATAATTTAAAAAGACAAAATTTCATATAGATTTTCACAGCGATGATTCAGTATTCTTCAATTTTTATCCTAATAATCAAAGGAAACGTTTTCGTTCAAAATTTAAGTTTTATTGGTCATGATTTATTCATATTATAAATCAATAAAGAAATTTAGCTCTAAATAATTTGTAAACTGTGTGCAAAATAAAATTTATAGTAACAAAATTGTTCACGAAATCACTTTTACAGGATATTAAAGAATACAGGATATTATAATTTTCCACAATTTTATTTTTTCATTATTTTCAGATTTATTGTTTAAAGAACTATAATTTACAGTTCAAATGGTTAGAATTCCAAAAGTGAGTTACTTTGTGTTCAGTGATAATTGGTATCAAAGTTGTAGTCTAAAATATAAACCGGAAATATAGTTTCTGTAACCAGAAGTCACCGTTTAATAAGCCGCAGAAAGGTAAACAATATATATTAAAACAGAAACATATAATAAATACTTAAATATATAAAAACCTTCAAATATGATGGATTTATTATTTGTAAACGTTATAGTCCAAGAGCCGACAGTACAAAAAACTAAGGTATCCAGCATAAGGAAAAATCCTTTATTTTATGGAAGAGTAAAAATAGGGGAATCTAATGATATATGTCAGCTGGAAGTGAAGTCGTGCATAAGCCAAAAATTAATACAACCAGTGCTTCACTCGTAAGTTTATCAGTGCAATCCATAGGCGTAATTTGGGCTCTAAGACTAGGGGGGCAAAAGTCTCGAAGTATTTTTACCTATAAAACTATACCCCCCCCCCCTTTCCAGTCATCGCGCACACACACATACAGTTAAATGTTTAAAATTTTTAATAATTGAAAAAAAAATCAAACATATACGAAAAATAAAGAAAAATCCGAAATTACTCACTTCATGTTTTTAAAAATATTTTAAAATGTTGAATGCACAACTCTTATGTTTGATGCACTGTTCAACCGGAAAAAAGTTCAAGAAAAAAAAAATTAAAGCCTTAGATATCTGCACGGTCTGGAAATTCAGAATTCAGGACCTGGATGGCGCTAATGAAATTTATTTTGGCCCGACTCCGTGTAAAAATTCTCACTAAAGTTCGCACGTGCAATGAAATAAATGAAATAAATGCGAAATAAATGAAAACAGGCCAGGTCCGTCCCAATCTGGCCTGACTCAACTTCTACAAAAAAAAAATTTGATTTTACTTAACATAAAATAAAGATTATTTTAAAGAGTACTGCGCACACATATTTGTGGGATAAATCGACCGTATGTTTTGAAATTACTATGCGCAGGATAGACAGTACACAATAGTAACAATAACGATTATTGCAGCACATTCATTAACCGAGCTTCGATTAATCAAGGTTTCTGTTAACCGAGCCAATAACAGTCTGTTTTTGTGAATGAACCTTGAAAAATACCACACGTTTTTTAATCAATATTTGGGCCTGGCCCTGCAGAATAGGGACGATTTTTTAAACATACCAGGCTGGCAGAAAAAAATTGAACGGATTAACTGGCTCAATGTAAAATTTTAAACAAAGGCGATAAAATATGAGCCATTTTCAATGAATATAACTTTCCTGCGAATAATTATAAATGTGAGTCATGAATCGATGCTAATTTGACAACATCAATGCAGAAATGTAACCTGTTTAGTGTAGAGATTGACATCAGACAGTTACATTGGTGTTTTAGCCCCAGGCTTAGTTTTTTTTAGCAGACTCATGTGGGACTGAGATCAGCATTGTATTTTTTTTACATATGTAGAGCTGGGCTGGAACCGGACTTTCTCATCTACTATGATAATGGATATTCTGATGGAAAGTAGTCCATCAAAAATTCCTCGACTTGTCCCTGTTTTTTTCTTTGGTCTAATCTTCCAAACTTCCCTGATTCATAGAACCCTGGAAAGTATTGTCTTCCCGTGATAAATTGAAAAAAAAATCACAATTTTTTCAATGTATAATAGACGAAATTCGCAAGTATGATTTTCAGTATTAAAACAAAAAAGTCTGAAATTTAAAACAAATTTTCTGAAAGGTTACAGCAGAGAGGATAGAGAGAAAATTATTTTCCCGATGCTAATTATGCGTTCTTTCCGCGACTTTTTGACGAAATTGATCTTGTTTTCGCTACCATCCATAGAATTTGTATTTTTAAGCCATACTTTGACGAGATTCATTTTTTCCGCGATTCTTTGACGAAATTAGTGTTTTTTCATGATCTTTTAGCAGAATTTGTATTTTTTCACAGTGATCCTTTGACAGAAATTTGCGCTTTTGCGTGATCTTTTGTCAGAAATGTGCCTTTTTTCCGTGATTCTTTGACAAAGTGAGTATTTTTTCTGCGATTCTTAGACAAAATTTGCGTTTTTACCGCGATCCTTTGATAAAATTTGTGTTTTTCCTGCAATCATTTGACGTTGTTTCGCGATATTTAAGAAAAAATTGCATTTTTTTCGAGATCCTGTGACGAAATTTGCGTTTTTTTTGCGATTCTGTAATACAGTTTACATTTTTTGTTATTCTTTGACAAAATTTGCGTTTCTTTGATAAAATTCACGTTTTTCTGTGATTATTTTGACAAAATTTGAGTTTTTTTCTCGATTTTTTTTGACGAAATTAGTGAGGTTTTTTTTCGCAATCCTTTGACAAAAAAGATTTGCATTATCTAACAATATTCAACCTAATTTCCGTTATTTTACAATTATTTTATCAAATTCACATTTTTCCACGATCCTTTATCACAATTCGCGTTTTTCTACCTTAGTTTGACAAGATTCTAATTGTGTTGCAATATTCAACAAAATTTGCGGTTTTTTCACGATCTTTACACAAAATTTGCGGATTTTTTACGATCTTTTGACAAAATTTGCAGATTTCTGTTGATTTTTTTTCAAAATTCACTTTTTCGCAATTTTTTTTCACAAATTACGGTTTTTTTTCAACTTTTTGACGAAATTCGTTTTTGTTTTCTCGATCCTTTGACGTAATTAGCGTTTTTTCTAAGCTTCTTGGTTAAATTCACATTTTTGCCGGGATCCTTTCACAGAAATCTGCGCTTCTTCTGCAATGTGCTTTATCGAAATTCGCACTATTTCTGCGATTCTTCTATGAAATTCGCCTTTCCTTCCGCAATCATTTCACGAATTTACACTTTTTTTCGCAGCCTTATAAAAAAATTCACGTTTTTTCTTTTTTTTTCGCGATTTCTTCACAAATTTTTCGTTTTTTATGATTCTTCGATGAAAATCGCGTTTTTTTTTTTTCCCCGGATCCTTTGAAGAAATTTTCGTTGTTTTTCTATTCTTTAATGAAATACGAGCTTTTTCTGAGACTTTTTATTGAGATTTGCATTTTCCGCGATTTTTTTGCCGTTTTTCAGCTGTACTTTATCGAAACTATCGATTTTTTATGCGAACGATTAACAAAATTGATATTTTTTTGGCGACCATTTGTCGAAATTTAAGATTTTTACCATGAAGCTTTTTAATGTCTAAGTTTCGGTCTGATGGCCAATTTTTTTTTTCTTTTTTTTAATTTTCGCCACTGAGTGCTTTTAATTTTCGGAAAATTCGGAACAAATCACATGGAAATTTGTGATTTGTTGTTGTATCCGATTGATAAAGCTAGTTAATTTAAACTTAAAGGACTATTACATTTTTGGAAAATTTCAAGCACTTTTTATTCCTTGAGAATGAATATTTTTTATTCTAGCACTTTACCATTTTTTTCAGAGCGTACGAACAATGAAATCGGTTTTTGTGCATTCACAAGTGCTGCGAAGGCAAAAAATGAGATTTTGATGAAAGTTTTTTCTGATTTTTAATTAACAACTTCTCAACTACTTATCAGAAATATAAAATTCTGAGTCTTAGGTACATCAGGAGAGGCTTTGGACAATCTTCATTTAAATTTTCAAACTGGTACATGCGATAAATTTTTCTAGCCAGCCCGCCGCACATATAGCAGTAATTTATTTTATTATTATAGATATATTTTAGATTTATGATTTTTAAAATGACACAAATTGAAACGAACATTGAAAAACTGAATATGATAGCAGATTTTTCTATTTCCCTTTAAACTAACTATATGGCTACTTAATTCTAATTTTCCGCTCAAAACATTAAAAATTATTAAATGGGATTAGTTTTATGAACGGCACATGTTCTTTATATTTCTGTTTCTAATGACTATCCCCAGTGACGCTCAGCGTATTTCTATGGTCGCTGTGTATTACTAGTGTGTGACTGATACCTTGAAATAGAAGACTACATAGCCTGGTATATTCATATAATCATGAGATTAGAAAATGACAATAATGATAGCCTCGAGAAATAGACAAGAGATCCACTCCATACAAACAACTCTAAAATGAAAAAGGGGCTCATAGGTTTAGCATTTCTAGAGGGGAAAAAAGAGCAGAAGAAATATTTTTTATTGAACATAGAATGTGCCATTAAAAAGTTTGCTATGATACATGTCGGAAATTACTGATATGAACGTAAAGATGTTATTGCTGGGTTTTTTGGAATTATCTAGCATTTATTCTAGATTGCGTTCAATACATAGCATCACATATTTGGTTAAATAAAAAAGAAGAGAAAATCTATTCACTAAAAAATAAGAGAAATCAAAATATAAAATTGGTTCTTAACCACAGATTAATGCAAAAAAACTGGAGGGGCAAAACGTAAGTCTTGCCCCTGCTCTTGAAAAACTAGGGGGGCAAATGCCCCCCCTCGCCCCCGCCAGATTACGCCCATGGTGCAATCTATCAGTGTATTACTACACTGTAAAACAATGCGAACAAAAAAGTTAGTTTCAGTAACTATAAATCTAGTTTATAAAATAATTCGAGAAATCAAGTGATAGATTTTTGCAAATTAAATGATTCATAATATAATGTATTGTTTCATTTCCTACAAAATGATAGACTAGAAATTTTGGATATTTTCCTCTATTCAATTTGTTTACCTTAACCGCCAAACTTGGAAATCTATATTTCCAGTATAGTGAATTAGAAAACGACTACCTATTCGTTCAAGATAAAAGCGGTATATATATATTTTTTTTAAACTGTAAAAAATATCCGTTAATAAATAGAAATGTTTCCGTAAAACTTTAGGAATTGTTTCATTTTTCTAAGAAAACAGTACTTTTTCAGTAATAGAGGTTATGCGTTAATAAGTCCGTATAAATCCAATAAGTTTTCCGTAAATTTTACGGAATATTTTTATTATCACTTATACAACAGCGTTTTTCCGTAAATGATGTTCAGAAATAATTGCTAAGTTTAAAAAGCAAAATATTTAATTGTTGTCCATAGTGACATTATTTTACTCAAAACCACAATTTGGCTAAATAGGATATAATTAAAATATAACCATTTTTTTCCCAAATAGTAAGATAGTGTCTCTCTTTATTAGTTATCTAGTAATGTTTAGTAAAACTATGAACTATTAATGTTAAGGTGGCGCCATCTATGAATTACTACTTAAACAACATACTATAATATTGTATTTCTTGTACCGTAACTTCTTTTCTTTCTCTTTTTCTAATAAAAATAATATAATAAAAATAATAATAATTCTCTTTTTCATGCATGTTTATAAGAGGGTTTTAAATTTTAACGATTTAAAAAAAGTTAAATCTTATTCATTATTTTGTGTGTTTGAAACAATTGAAAAGAAGGTGTTACACTTCACATTTCATTGTAATTTAAAAAATATATTCGACTTGTTATTACTATTATTATTATTTTTAAAAACCTTTAAAAGGTATTTTAATATGAAAAAAATCTATACTGAATTTTTATATTTTTATTATTATTTTAATATTAGTCCATTTACTTTAACAGATTCGCACATAAAACTTAAAACAAGTCCGAAAATTAATATTAAAATTATTATAAAATTGCCGTTTATCAAACTTATAATCTTATAATAAGGAATAAAGGAATTTTCTTTAATGCCACGTAGTAATCCTTTATTTGAGTTAAGAGAAGACCATCTTACAAACAATTTGAAAAAGTATGTGTGGAGGGAGGCCGAGGAATGTTGGCATTCTTGGTAAAATAAATAATTATATAAAAAAATAAAAATAAAATTACAATGTAATTATAAAAAACTTATAAAAAAGCAATTATTGCTTATAATATATTTTTTCAAGCATGTAATATTTTCAAAGACTAATTTTTTTTTTCTTGTATAAAGTATGAAAATAAAAATCTAAATGTTACAAAAATATGAAAACTTCAGAATTGTATATTCAACTGAGAAATACTATTATATCTATGAAAATAGCTCCTTTTTCAACGTAGCCTTACTTATTAAAAAGCATCTGTAATAAGTAACAATATTTGATTAAGTTGCCCGTGTTTCCGTTGCTTAGAGGTAGAGCGATAGTCTCGAAGAGGAGAGTGCCCTGGTTTGAAGCCTGCATAAGGTAAATGTTGTTTCATTAGAGTCGTTTAAATTAAATTGAGCTATTGAAATTCATAAAGGTGCAAGTTTCTCGTTAGAACTTAATGTGGATTTTTACTTTTTTTCCCTCCACCAAAGAAAAATTTAAAATTTGATAGTAGGATAAAAATAAGGAAAGCTTTCATGAAAAAACGGAATATTGTCTGCAATTTACGAAAAAAAAAAAAAAAAAATTCCGCTAAAATATGGAAATAGCACTGACGTCTAGATTACCAGTACAATTTCCGTTTTTTTTAACGAAATTTTTTTTTCACAGTGTAGTGTAAAACTAGAAAATGCGAAATAGAATATTTATCCATCAAATAATACAGCATAACATCATTTAATACAGTATTTCATTTTTGCTTTTTATCCCATATTATTTATTCAATGAACTCTTTGCAGAAAATACCATTTGTTTAGGATTTTGAAAGCTCATTCAAAGATTAGTAACGCAATTTAATAAATCTCCGAATTCGTGGAAAAGTACTTAAATGTAATTCCTCTGCCTTGCACTTAATGTACAGGAAGGACAACATTTCATATATATTTTGAAAACGACGATTCGGTATTCTTCAATTTTCAACATAATCATTAAAGGAAGTGTTTTTGTTGAAATAGTAAGTATTATTCTCCTCGATTTATTTTATCGAAATAGCTTCATGTTTTTGAAATCACGGTATTATTTGTTCAGTCTATATAACGAAATTCCTTTTGCAAAGGGAAATAAATCAAAATTCCTCATTTAAAGTTTTATTACTTTATGATTTTTTACAAAAGATAATGGTTGTCGCAAGAAAAAAAAGGAAAAACAACTATTTGCTGAATTTTCTTTAGATAAATTTATTCTTTAAAATTCCATTGATTAGTGTCACATAGCAAACACAATATTGCACGTACTATAATACTATAAATGGATACAGATCAAATCAAAGGTGATATAACGCTATTTTGAACACAAAATATGGATAGACTTCGACAGTTTTTCTCGTGACATATTCAAATCTGACATTGATTTAATTAGGCTATCTCTTTTACAAGATATTAAAGAATACAGGATATTATCCTCATTTTTTTCATTATTTTCAGTTTTATTGTTTGAAGAACTGTAATTTAATGTTCAAATAGATAGAATTCCAAAAGTGAATTACTTTGAGTTCAGCGATAATTGGAATCAAAGTTGTAGTCCAAAATATAAACCGGAAATTAAGTTTCTGTAACCAGAAGGGACCATTTAATAAGCTGCAGAAAGGTGAACATTATATATTAAAACAAAAATATATAATGCATACTTAAAATATAAAAACCTACAAATTTGATGGATTTAGAAGTTGTAAGTATTATAGACCGACAGTCGACAGCACAAAAAACTAAGGTATCAAGCACAAGAAAAAACTCTTTATTTTATGGTAGAGTAAAAATAGGGGATACTAATGATGTATGTCAACCGGGAGTGAAGTGGTGCATAAGCCAAAAATTAATACTACTTTGTGTACTTACTGATACTTTGTGTTTCCAGTAAAATCAAATGCATGAAATGATTATACGCTAAACACAATGATAAACCTAAGAATGAACCACTAGTAGTATTAATTTTTGGCTTATGCACCACTTCACTTCCGGCAGTCATGAATCATGAGATTCCTCTATTACTACACTGTAAGACATTTGTGTAACGTTACTTCATAAATTCCTGGTAGCCTTGTTGCTTTCAATTTTATGGAGTACAGCCTTGCTGCCTAAAGTTTTATGGAGTATTTTAAGGGGATAGTGGACCTTTATTTGAACAAAATCGCCTATAGCAAAATTATCGCAAAAAACTCGCAAAATCATTGCAAAATATTTTTGTAGCATAATTGTACCAAAATAGTTTTTTCTTATTAAAATATCATTTATGAAGGTTTTAATAAGTATATAATAAGGGTAAGTGTATTTATATACTTTAAATCTGTTTTTTCTCAAAACTAATATTTCGGCATTTTTAGATTTTTGAAATGCTCCTTGCGACGTGTTTTTTTATCAATATTTATGAAATTGATAAGGAGGTATTCAGATATGGTTTTAAACAAAAATTGTGTCAGCTTTTTAAAATTCGTCTTCATTAAGATAGTCAAATTTTATTTTTTACTTATTAAAAGGCAAAATTGTGATGAAAATCGATATGGTATTTAGAAAAAAAATCTGTAAAATATTAACTATTCAAGATATTAAAAAAAAAAACTTACACATTTTTTATAATAGAGTTTTAAGAAATATAAATGCAAAAGGATGATAAAAATCTCAAAAATTAAAACACCAGGAGCATTTTAAAATTTCGTTTAAAATTTTTAAATTTTGTTCAAAATTTAAAAATGTTAATAAATTGGAAATTTTTTTGAAAGTGTTCTATATTCTTTTGATGAAATGTATATATGCACAAAATTTCATATTGCTATGATGAAAATTAAAAAAAAAAAAAAAATCCACCGTCACCTTAAATAATATAACCGGAGACTAATATCCAATCACTCAAGCACTCAACGCTTGGCAAAAGTCAAGGTGTTCCAAAAACTTTGACTAACATCTATGCATTTTTCTCGCGCATCAACGCTGCTTCAGAAGTTTTACTTACAATTTCTGTCGTATATGAGGCACTTGGAAGCTATTGTAATGTATCAGAGGCATAGATATTTACGAAATTTTGAATTGCGATAATATTTAACTTATATTACAACTTTCTAATGCTTTTTTATCTTATTACACATGATTATTTCAGGAAAGTAATTTTTATTTTAAAATCAAAGAGTAAAATATATGTTTATAGTAAAAGAATCACAAACAGCGGAAAGAGAATTAATCAAATAATAATAATTATTATTATTAGTAAGTGCCTAAACATAAATGGAATCATATAGTATTACACATATATTAGTATTATTGCATGTAAATAGGGGCAAAAGTATTTCTAAAAACAAAATAGTAGTCCATTAAAAAACATGTACTATTAATAGTACATCGTTCTAGAAAGGTTTAAAATTCTAGGGCATTTTACTGTCTAAGGGTTAATAATTAAAACTCTCTGGCAAAAGGAAATATAATTTGTAGGGATAAAACGGAACTATTTTCACAATAGCCACAGTTTGTTTTCTAGAAGCTAGTGACATATTTTTTTTCACTGTAATCCATTTTATTATACATTATCTATTTATTATAAATAATAATTTTGCATTTGTTCAAGTATTTTTGTTTGATTAATATAACCTTCTTTATTGTCTACATTGTAAAAAAATAGGACTTTTGAATGACTGTGAATAAACACAAAATTGTTAATATGAACTTTAAAATGTTCATTTTTACTTAAAAGGAGATTAAAATAAATAAAGCCTTAAATTCGATGAAACATTGCTTAAATTGTCAGGATTTATTTTCAGGATGTAACGACGCCCTATCGTACAATATACCAAATTTACGATTTATCATCCTCAAAATAAATCCTGACAATTTGAAAAAAGTAACTTATTAAAATTTATGGTACGGCAGTTAAATATGTTCTTTTTTATCGTTTTTTCATCTCAAACACTACTAATTCGATGTAAAAGCCACGAATTGAAAATGAAAGTGACGAATGAGCACAGTGTAGAGTTATATTTCACCATGGTCAAGCATATTTAAAAAACTTTTTAAAAAATGCGAAGACATAAATTTAGTTTTAGTAACTTTAATTCTAGTTTATGAAATAATTCGAGAAATCAAGTGATAGTTTCTTGAAAATTAAACACTTCATAATATAATGTATTGCTACAATTCCTACAAAATTATAGATTAGAAATTTTGGATCATTTCATATATTCAATTTATTTATTTACCTTATCTGCAAAACTTAGAAATCTATAATTCTAGTTTAGTGATTTAGAAAATGACTACGTATTCGTTCTAGATAAAGGCGGTGTATAATTTCCTTTTTGGGTAGCAATAGAAAATTCGAAGTAGAATGTTTATCCACCAAGTAATACAACATAACATCATTTAATATAGCACATCATTTTTGCTTTTTATCCCATATTATTTGTTCAATGATATCTTTGCAAAAAACAACATTTGTTTAGGATTTTGAAAGCTCATTCAAAGATTAGTAACATAATTTAATAAATCTCCGAATTCATGGAAAAGTACTCAAATGTAATTCCGCTGCCTTACACTTAATGTACAGGAAGGACAACTTTTCACGTATGTTTTGAAAATGACGATTCAGTATTCTTCAATTTTCAAAATAATATATTGAAAGTTTTATAGTAAGGTGGTCTGGTGTAATAACGCCAGGCGGGGTAATAACGCCAAATGCTAATATTTTGCATAATTATGAAATAATCTGGTAAATTACACCCATGTGCTCCGCGCAGAAGGGTTTTGAGTCATATAAATCGCAAAAAACAGCTTCAAGTTAATTTGTTTCATTTTTAGGTCTTATTGTTTTTACAAGCAACTAAAATTAACGCTTGATCTAAAATTTGCGAGATACGTTTTGTGACGTGAAGACTATTTTTTTATCCGGAAATACTTTATTAATTACATAAATTTGTAGTACCTTTCATGGACTTTCAAAATGTTGTTGAAGATTTTGGATATCTTCTCGAGATAATTTGTAATTAAAAATGTACTGCGCAATAACTATAACGGGGTAATAACGCCAATCCTTGGCATTAATACCCCGGTTGATTCCCTACAGTGGCCGAGCTACATCCTAAATACTGATTTAAATAAACACAGTTAAAACTGTGCAATGTTTCTAATAATTCTGTTTAAGTGGTCCTTTTTAAGCAAAAAGAAGCTCACGGTCTGATATTCTTTTGCTTCATCTCCCCCTCCCCCCCGCACACACCACACATTTATTTTTCTTACACTTTCACAAAAAATTGAACATTTTCAATAGCTTAGAATGCAATTTGTCAATTTCTAAGTTTGTAGAGTTTGTATTTTTAGAATTGGGCAATCTACATGCAATTATTCCATCTTATTTCATAGTTTTGTTCGCATGGCGTTATTACGCATATAGGTGGGTAATAACGCCAAATAGCATTGGCCAAGAAATCACGCCATTACATTTTATGAATACATATCTGTTAAATAATTTTTTTTATATAAATAGTCAATGAGTTGCTGTATCAAATCATATATTTGTTTGAAAAATACAAACTAAAACTGAGCCGTGAAAATTGGTAGAACCTTAACTTGGCGTTATTACCCCAGGGTACCTTAATATAATTTGCTCTCATTTCCTAAGAATAAGTCAACTGGAGTCGGTTCAGAATCTCCTCCCCCTGGATACTACTCCTCAGTGCTGACAAAAAAATGGCGGCTGCCAAAGGCAGATTTTTTTTTCAACGTGTGTACGGTTCCTTCAGTTTTGGTACCAATATATTTTTTAAGTTTTTTCGCTTTACTTTTCTGAGATTAAAAGAGTCTAAGAATTTTTTTATAAAATACTAGAGTCAAAACATAAGGAACTGTGTACACTTTTAAAAAATCTATCTTCGGCAGCCACCATTTTTGTGTCAGCGTTCAGGTTTAGTATTCGGCAGCACGACAGCTTAAAAGCATCTGATAGGTCGAAATAACATGATTTCTTGATAAGTGGAAGCGGATCTTCTCAAAACTAGCAAAAATTAGCGTTCCGATTGAAGAAAAAATAAATTGCGCTCGTACACGATTTTTTTTTCTTTTTTCAGTAACAAACCAAAAATTTCTAGGAACGGCGCTTCCACGCATTCCCGTCCAATTACAGCACAGAATTTTATCATGAATTTCATTGATATTCTTGTAAGTAACATAAGATCTATACCAATGGCTGAAATTAAAATGTTAACTTTATCCATTTTACATGTTTTGTATAAATCATATTATCTCAAAGTCCTAAGAAAACCTCGATAATGAAAAACTTTATTTATTTATTTTCATTGAAACATTTTTAAGAAATGCAAAGTAAATTTCGGTGTATTTCCTTGTCTAAACTGACAAAGGCACCACCAAACATGGTGCGCACAGATTTTGATGATTTCAAAGTATGTTGTAGGGGTCATAACACTAATTATTCAGCTGAAAGGGTTTCTTCAAATGGGCCTCAGTTTTTGAGAAATTGGGGGTCAAAGTTTAGCGCTTATTTCAAATAGCCGTTAGTATTACTACCAGTTTGTGGCTCCGTTGCGCCGCGGGTACTGGGTTTGAAACCAATCGCGACCGTCGGCCTAACCGTTCGGAGTTTTCCGCGGTTTTTTTCGTACGTTGCGTTATTACGGGTTAGGTTCCCTTAGAAAGACCCCCACGGAGGGCATCCCTTCCCATAGGACTTATATTCCATAGCTTAGATAATTGGCAGACATAAATACAAACAAACAAACAAGCTGTGGCGCCACGGTCACGTGCGAGATTCCAGACTCGGACTAGGCAGGTTCAACTCCAAGCTAGAATTTTTTTTTCTTTATATACTTTTTACACGTTACATATTTTAAGCAGAACTGGGAATTCTGCAGCTTTGAACTTATTAATATTTTCTTATGAGAATAGTTTACCTTTTCAATTTTTACTTTTTCGATTTTTTCGGAGTTAAATATAAAGTATAAATACATCCATATATATATATATATATATATATATATATATATATTGCTAAGTAAAAAAAAAAATCTCACCTTTGTAAATTTCTTTAATTCATGTTCTTAAATTGATTTTTAAAAAATGTCACCTACATTAGAAAGTCTAACTGCTATATATATCCCAGGCGTTTTTTAAGGAAAAGACAGAGCAAAAAATACTCCAGAAATCATTATTAAAATAAATACTTTAGAAAGAATCTTTTTTGAATTTCTAATTTTTTGTTTGTACATCGTTATACTTTTCAAAGTTTTTTGACAAACTTAAACTGCTGCCATTTTTCAAACAAGACGTCGGATGAAGATCGCCTGGGATTTCGGTCAAGAAATTGGTATTTACTATGTACACACGGAGTTATATACAAATCAGTTTAAAAATATGCGTGTTAGCACGTGACAAATTTCAGACCGTTTCAAAATGTCAACTACACTGGAAATTGAAAGTGCTGTAACTCAGCCATTTTTTAAGATATAGATTAAACAAAAAATGCTCTGGAATCTTTGTATCAAGGTCAAACAGACATAAGAAAAATATTTTTCAATTTCTTACTCTTTTGCATCTAATTTTAAAATTTAAATTTAAAAAAATTAAATTCCGCCATTTTGAAACAAGATGGCAGATGGAACTGGTCATCGATCTTGGTCCAGACATCGGTATGTACTATGTACGCACCAAGTTTCACCTAAATCGGTTTATAAATACACATGATATCACGTGACGAAAATCAAATCATTTCAAAATGTGAGCAACTCGAGAAATTAAAAGTGCTATAACTCTGCCCTTTTTTAAGATACAGACGAAACAAAAAATGGTCTGGAATCTTTGCATCAAAGTCAAATGCACAAAAGAAAAATCTTTTCCAATTTCTTACTTTTTTGTACCTAGTTTTAAATTTTAAATTAAAAAAAATTAAATGGCCGAAATTTTGAAACAAGTTAGCGGATGAAACTGGCTAACGAACTCGGTCCAGGCCTCATTATGTACTATGTACACACCAAGTTACATCCAAATAAATTGATAAATACTCGCGTTATCACGTGAAAAATCTCAGATCGTTTCAAAATGTCAGCCATAAGAAAAATACAAAGTGCTATAACTTATTCATTTTTTAAGATATAGATAAAATAAAAAGTGTTATTTAATCGTTGTTTTAAATTCTAACACATAAAAGAAAAATAGATTTCAAGTTTTATTTTTTTCGCATTTATTTTAAATTTTAAATTAAAAAAAATTAAATGGCCGCCACTTCGAAAAAAGATGGCGGATAATGCTGGCGAACGAACTCGGTCGAGACATTTGTATGTACTATGTACATACCAAGTGTCATTCAAATCGGTTCATAAATACGTTAGTTACAACATAACAAAAATCAGATATATATATATATATATGTATATATATATATATATGTCAACATTTGAACGGAGGGTGGTTTTGGGGTCTGGGGGTCATGATCGGTGAAAATATACCAAAATTTTCTGGAAGTGCTTTCATCCGGACGGCTGGAATAGGTAGCTTTTTACTTTTTGTAATGAAAGCTACATAATAAAAAAGAGTTCCAGGCACAAATTAGTTTTGTAAATAAAAATATTAGTTTAAAAATTGCAAAAGAAATAAATTTTCATGAAATAAATTCGAAAATATAAATTTAATTTATTAAGAAAATATCAAAAACTTCAAAGCGTGTAGAATTCCCAATTCTGCTTAAAATTTTTAACGTATGAAAAGTATATAAAGGAAAAAAAGGTGTTCTAACTTGGAGTTTTTTTGTATTTTTTTTAAATCAAGCATCTATATTAGGAAATAAGGATATATTTATCATTTTTCTTTTCAGTTCTTCTGCTTTGCCCTTACATTAATAAACATAAATCGACTTTTTAATTGGATATAATTGATAAAGGGATTTCTTTACTAAATTTTGAGTACGTTATTATTATTCATGTAACATTAAATAACAGTTAAATTATTATTTGAATTTTGCTATGGGAGTAAAAAACTGTGTATCGAAAGCAACACAGAGTTGAATCATGAAGGTATAACAAGAAAAAAATATATAGAGGTATATTTACTTTAGAGTACTTAAATGTAAAAGAGTAACAAATTAAGATATTTATATATTTATACTTAGTTACACTTATAATAGGCATAAATATATACATATTTATACTTATTACATTACACATACTTAAATCAGAACTGCCAAGTCTCCGAATTATCTTACACCAGTATTTTAATGTGAAAAATGTTATTTCACATAGGCGATTTTAAGAGGACAACATTTTTTCTTAGGTAATAGTGGGTACAAAATGGCAGAGGCTTGACAACTCTGCTTTTATATATATTTACCTATTAAAAATTTTATAACTAAAATGATAAATAGTAAATTTACTATTTTCTTATAATGTACTATATTTTTTCGTTAAACATGCACAAACTATCGAATTATTAATTTATTTTCAATTTTCTATCAAAGATATTTTATTTATATTAAAAGTGTTATATAAAACTTAGATTATTAGATCCTTTAAGTTTATGAATAAAAAAGAAAAAAAAAATAGAGGTATAATTGTAAGAAAAAACTGAATTCTTTTTTAGATATGCAATATGGGAAGTATATGTGACAGATTTATATATCAATTGCAGGTAGAAAATTTTACTTTTTCTGTTATTATTATTATTATTATTATTATTATTATTATTATTATTATTATTAATTTTTAATATGAATTCAGAAAAAAATAGACTTTAAAATATAAATAAAGAACTGGGCAACGCCAGGCAGTAATCCAACTAGATTGAAATAAAATTCTTTTTCTCACGAATAAACAATATGATATCAGAGTCGGCGAAAAGATGGCAGCACTGCATATAGCACAATAGTAGTTCCTACTACAGGTAAAATTTAAAACATAAATGACAATAATATGATTGCATCTATTTTTTAACATTTTTAGAATGTTAATGAAAAATACAAACAATCCGTTTGAAATAAAAATCATTATTATTTTTAAACATGCACAAACTATCGAATTAGTAATTTATTTTCGATTTTCTGCCAAATATATTTATATTAAAATTATTATGTAGTACTTAGATTATCAGATCCTTTAAGCTTATGAATAAAAAAGAGAAAAATAGAGGTATAATTGTAAGAAGAAACAGAATTATTTTTTTAGAAATTGCAATATGGTAAATATATTTGACAAATTTATATCTCAATGGCAGTTAGGAAATTTTACTTTCTGTGTTTTATTTTATTATTTTATAGCCTCCATGAACTTGTAAAAAATCGTGTGTTATGGTAACAAAAAAGCATTTTTGCTATTTAAAAAAAAAAAAAAAAAAAAAAAAAAAAAATGTGTTTGTTTTTGAAATAGAAAAAGCTTTTTATTTATATTTATTTTACAAATAAGTTAATATAGTAAAACGTTTTTATAAAAGGCTTTTTTGAATTTCAACAACGAACAAAATAAGCATTCTTTTTTAATAACAAAAAATATCGTCTGAAATTTTCGTTGACATAACGATAAACCGAATTTTTACAAGTTCATGGTGGCTACAATTTATAATAATTATTATTTAATATGAATTCAGAGAAAATAGACTTTAAAATATAAATAAAGCACCGGGAAAGCCAACTGACTGAAATAAAATTCCATATCTCATGAATAAAAAAGATGATATTAGAGTAGGCGAACAGATGGCAGCACTGAATATAGCACAGCAGTAGTTCCTAGTTCCTACCTCGGTTCCTACAGAAAATAACATTTTAAACATAAAGGACAATAATACAATTTGCATGCATTTTTTTAACATTTTTAGTTGATTCAAGAAAAATACACACAATCCGTTCGAAATAAAAATCATTAATATTCTTAAGTATGCATAGACTATCGAATCAGTAGTTTATTTTCGATTTTCTGTCAAAGATATTTTATTTATATTAAAATTATTTTGTAATACTTAGATTATTAGATACTTTAAGTTTATGAATAAAAAAGAGAAAAAAAATACAGGTATAGTTGTGAGAAGAAACCGAATTATTTTTTTAGAAATTGCAATATAGAAAATATATGTGACAGATTTATATCTCAATTGCATGTAGGAAATATTACTTTTTGTGTTTTTTTTTTTTTTTTTTTTTTTTTTTATTTATTTTATTATTATTGTTTAATATGAATTTAGAAAAACTAGACTTTAAAATATAAATAAAGAAACGGGAAACGCCAGGCAGTAATCCAACTTGATTGAAATGAAATTGAGTTTCTCTTTAATAAAAAATATAATATTAGAGTCGGCGAACAGATGGCAGCACTGAATACAGAACAATACTAGTTCCTACCAAGGAGGTTCCAACCTAGTTCCTACTGAAAATAAAATTTAAAGCATAAATGACAATAATTTAATTTGCATACAATGTTTAACATTTCTAGAAGATTCAAGAAAAATACAAACAATCAGTTGGAAATAAAAATCATTATTATTTTTTAAAATGTACAAACTATCGAATTAGTAATATATTTTCGATATTCTGACAAAGACATTTTATTTATTTAAAAAGTGTATAAAAATTTGATTACTAGATCCTTAAAGTTTATAAATAGGAAAATAATAACAATAATTTTGAGAAGAAATTCAAATTGTTTTTATTCTTTTTTTTTATTTTTTACATATTATAATTTTGAAAATATATGTGGCATATCTATAAAAAATAAAACGGCTTTGTAAATTAATATTAATTTACTGTTGTTTACATGATTAATTTACTGATAATTACACATGATGATTAAACATGATTTTCTAAAATTTATTGCATTTATGTAAATAATAATTCATAACGAATGGAAAATTCTGTTATACATGTAAAAAACAGCTCTTACCAATTCTTTGCTTATTTTCGTTTTAAAATACGAAAAAAAAAAAAAAAAATCGACGAAAAGATATAAAAATCATGTAAATTCCAAGCTCGTGTAAGGTTATCGTTACGGAACCAGTTAATGCTAGTATAATGTTGAATTCAGGCACTTTTCTCCGGGAGGGACTCCTCTGGCTCAGGGGGGGGGGGGGGACATTATGGTTCCGGGTGGAGGGGAAATTGCACGTTTTGACCTTTGAAAACGCAAAATTTCAAGCTTTCCGGGGGGAAATTTCGTTGCTACGGGAGACAATGTCCCCCCGGGACACCCACTGAATTCAACACCGTGCTAAAAGCTTCAGCTTTTTTGTGACAAAATTCAATTTCCCATGAATAGAAGATTTGCATTAGTTTTGGCCTAAAGATGGCAGCACTATCTAGAGCATAATTCTATCTCATTTTGAAAATAAAATTTAAAATATAAATAACAATAATATTTTACATATCTTTATACTTTTATTTTATTTTATTTTATTAGAGGATTCATGAAAAATAGAAACAAACAATGCGAAATAAAAATTGTTTTTATTTTAAGATCCAGAAAACTATCGGAATTAGCATTTTATTTAGAATTTTATATCAAAGAATCTTAATTTATATTAAGGGGACGGTGGACGTTATATATATATATATATTTTTTTTTCATTATAGCAATAATAAATTTTGTGCAGTTATACGTTTCACCAAAATAATGCAGAACACCTTCAAAAAATTTCCAATCTTATTAAAATTAATAATAACTAGATGGAACCCGTCAAAACTTGACGGCACCGAAGAAAGAAAAAGGTATTTTCCAGCTATTAAAGGATTTTTTAACGACTAATCTGCAGCAAAAATTTCAATAAATAAAAGAAAAACCTGCATTGTACATCCAGGCAAATGACCCGCAATTGGCCGAGTTACATTCAAACATGCTGTCATAGAATTAGAATCTCTCTCATTTGATAATTTTCCATTTACAAATACAACACCAATAAATTGTACATGACATGAATAAATCATAAATTACTGTCATTACTCATTTCATACAAAATATACATACTTCACTTACTTCGCAGCAAAATAAGACTGAATTTATAGTTTGCCATTTAGCAACAACTATAACAATGATCCTCTCAGTGGTTAATTTGTAGTTACATTACCCACCCCATTCAACAAATAAGCATTTGCATTTTCAACTACTTTTCTATTACCTTTTCATAAATCAAAAATACATGTAAATTTCACATATTAAAAAAAAATTAATGATAGTATTTATTCTAGCTAGGTGAAACCCGTCAAAACTTGACGGCAACAATATGAAAGAACCAAAGAAAAAATGTACAAAAAAACACTGTTAAAAAAATGCTAGAAATCATTTGCTATGTACCAAAGTTTGTCTAGGTACCATGAAAAATGCAAATTTTGGCAAATAATCACAAAAAAATAGCAAATTTTGTAAAAATAACCCTCCCCCCCCCCAAAAAAAAACATCACCCGGAAATTTTATAAATAGATATGGAAAAATAAAACAGCAAATTTCGTCAACAGATTGCAAAAAACAACAAATTTCTTCAAAAGATCTCTAAAAAATTTGTCAAAAAACTGCAAAAAAAAGAAAAAATAAATAAATAAATAAATAAATAAAAAATAAAAAAATAAATAAAATGTCTAGGTATCCCAAATAAAACAAATTTTGCAAAAGTATTGCAAAAAATCAAAATTTTGCCAAAACATCTAAAAAATGGCAATTTTCATAAAAAAATTTCGAAAAAAAAGTCAAATTTTGACAAAAAAATCCCTAAAAATGGCAAATTTTTAAACATATTATGAAAAAATTCAAAATATTGTGAGAAAACAACAATTTTCGACAAATGATTGTGAGTAAACAAAAAATTTCGACAAATGATTGTGAGTAAACAACAAATTTCGTCAAAGGATTGAAAAAAAAAGCAAATTTCATCAAATAATCACAGGAAAGATAAATTCCGCAAAAAAACAACAAATTTTGCAAAAAGATCTTGAATAAACGGCAAATTACATCGAAAAATCGTGAGAAAACGACAAATTTCATCAAAAAAAAATCGAGAAAAACGATAAACTTTACCAAAAGACCTCAAGATGACGAATTTTGTCCAGTTATCATAAAAGACGTGAATTTCACCCAAAGATCTCAAAAAGCACATAAAATTTATCCAGGTAATAGCAAAAAAGGGTAAATTTAGCTAAAATTAGTGAAAAAAAACCGACAAATTTCTAAAAAAATAACAAAAAACAACAATTTCGCAAACAAAAATCACAAAAAAGCATAAATTCGATAAAACGGCAAATTACATCGAAAGATAGCGAGAAAAAAAATGACAAATTTCACCGAAAATCCCTGAGGAAACAAATAATTTTGTCGTGGTACCATAAAAGATGTGAATTTCGTCAAAAGATCGTGAAAATACTTTAAATTTGTCTAGGTACTTCAAAAAACGCAAATATTGGTAAACAGATTGTGAGAAAACAACACATTTTGTCAAAAGATGAAAAAAAAGAGGCACATTTCATCAAAAGATCGCAAAACAGGTAATTTTTGCGAAGAAAAGAAAGCGAAAATATGACAAATTTCTGAAAATAACGAAAAAACGACAAATTTCACAAAAAAAAAATCACGAAAAAAGGATAAATTCGATAAAATGTCAAATTCCATGGAAAGATAGCGGGAAAAAAACGACAAATTTCACCCAAAATCCCTGAGAAAACAAATAATTTTGTCCTAGAATCATAAAAGATGTGAATTTCGTCAAAAGATCGTGAAAATACTTTAAATTTGTCTAGGTACTTCAAAAAACGCAAATATTGGTAAACAGATTGTGAGAAAACAACACATTTTGTCAAAAGATGAAAAAAAAGGCACATTTCATTAAAAGATCGCAAAACAGGTAATTTTTGCAAAGAAGAAAAAGCGAAAATATGACAAATTTCTGAAAATAACAAAAAACAACAACAACAAATTTCACAAAAAAAAAAAAAAAAAAAAAATCACGAAAAAAGGATAAATTCGATAAAACGGCAAATTACATCGATTACAATTATTTTTCTTTGTTGATAATAATGATCTTCATATTCTTGAAAAAAACATTGTTGAGAGACTGCATTTTTGCTATCACTGTTTAATGCAATGCTATGATAATTATATATTTTTTTCTTTACTTATCTTATAATGATCGAAATACATTGTTTTTTTCACTTTACGTAAGTTATTTTATTTCCATTAGTATTCTGCACAGCAAACAATAAACAGCAAGCGATGATATATAAAGACTGCTTTATCATGGTTGAAAGCTTTGCAAAAAGAGGGATCTCTTCTGATAATTTTATTTTTCTTTGTTGATTATAATGATCTTCATATTTTTGAAAAAACATTGTTGAGAGATCAAGATCAAGCGATTGAAAAAAGATAGCAAAATTCATCAAAATAGTCCCTCCTCCTCCCCCCCCCCTCCCAAAAAAAAAAAAAAAAAAAAAAAAAAAAAAAAAAAAAAAAACTCAGCAAATTTTGTCACGGGAACACTTTTTTAAAAAGTCAACACAAAGAAAGTGAAACATCAAATAAATATTAATGATTTACAAAGCTGTTTCTGTTTATAACTGGGCATATTTTCATTTCATATGCAATTCTCCATTCTTCGGTGAAAACAATGTAATGTGAATACTTCCTAAACGTTATGAATTTGCTCAAAAATGAAATTATAAGGGGGAAAAATCACCGTTTTTTGACATGAGATTAATATGAAACTGAAGCAAAAAATAAATAGTGATTTGCGAATCTGTTTACATCCATGAAGTCAAAATATCCGTCGAAAATCACACCATCAAAACACAAAACAAAAAACAATGTGATTTCCAGCCTTCTTTTATACATACTTAGTATAAATTTGAAAATTATAATATAGAAAATGATTTATCGTCCAAGAACGTAAATAAACACTTTAATCATTAACTATTGAATGTTTAATTAAACATTCAATAGTTTATTATTATTTAGAGATGTAGAGATGTTTATTATTTTTTCATAATAAACATCTCTACAATTAAGCCTAAGATTGCCGGCAATAACATTGCAAAGTTTGAAGGAGGGAATAGCGTTTAACATGAAAAAATAATACAGATGGAAATGAAATAACTTACGTAAAGTGAAAAAAACAATGTATTTCGATCATTATAAAATGAGTAAAGAAAAAAAAAATATAATTATTATAGCATTGCATTAAACAGTGTCAGCGAAATGCAGTCTTATTCTTATCCCATATTTACAAACGCGCTTTGCAAATGCTTTTACAGACTGTAACTACATTCTCCTCCGATTAACCAATCGGAGGAGACTCTCAGATTTCGGCACAAGTATCGATGCGTAGAGACCAATTTAAAGCATGCTAACTTTTTTGGCTATTCTTTTAATATATAATAATAATAATAATAGTAGGGAAAGAATGGGAGTTCAACCCCAGCGAGGTGGGTGAGGTGGGAGGAGGAGGAGGAAGAGGCCCACCACCACCTCCTATAAGAGGGAGAGAGGATCACCACCACCTGATTGAGAAGCTTATCTGATGGAGAGTGTATCATACTATAGTAGGATGATGGGGAGGGCTTAAAATTGAGGGGGCTTAAATTTTTTTAGGGTTTGAAACGTAGGAGATTATACTATAGTAGAGGGGTGGATGTTTGGAGTCTGTTAGAGTATGATGGGATTTTTAGAGAGAGAGAGAGGGGAGGGCTTATTTTTTAGGAGGGGCTTAAAATTGAGGGGGGCTTAAAAATTTTTTAGGAGTTTAAATTTAAGTAGAGATTGGAATCAACTTAGAGTAGGAAAGATATTTGAATACGAAATGAAAAAAATGCAGTGGCGCCCTCTATCGGTGGGAATTGGAACGAGGAGTTTTCTGAAATAATAAAAAAACATATATTTTTGCAAAGGCTATGGGTCCCCCAACATATATTAAAAAAATTAATATATGTTGTATTAGCTGTTCAGAGACAGGGGTATCATGAACACCACTTCACTCACTGTGGCCCACATTCTGCAAAAATATACTTTAGGATTAGCTTGATATTTAAAATCTTCATGCATGTAAAAGGAATTTCAAAAATATTGTTACGGTGTTCATGAGGTTAGGAAAAAAAATTTCTATACTTATTTTTAAGAATCTTCTAAACTGTTTGAAATGTCCTTATGACCATACGCTAGGCTTGTTATTCCATCATTCAATAAATAGCGTTTATCGTCAAACACCGATAAACATTTTTTGTTGAATTGTGTGGTGTATAACTGATGTAAACGTTGTCCAATTTTTCTCTGTACTTCATAAGTCGTGGTTTGATTAAATAAACAGTTGAGGTAATCTTCATGACGGAGTTTTTTTCTTACAATTCTTGTTAATATCCCTTTTGCTCGTTTTTTTTCTTCTAGAGAGGACTTTATGCTGTACATTTTCGACTTTAGTCCAACAAATTGATATGCAGCTGCCCCATTTAATTCATCTTTAAATTTTCCGATGACCTTCTTGTTCATATCTGAGTAGAGTGGATGATCACGAGGATAATCGGAGAAATCAAAAAGGCTTGCATGATGTTTTAAATCGTCAAAAATATCTTTGGTTCGAATGTGATATGTTAAGCTGTCCGTATCTGTGAAAAGCAAAATTGCACGATTTTCAGGATAAATTGTTTTCACAAAATTATAATGAAAATCATACATGAGTTCTTTTGATAACTCGAGTATCGCAAATCCGACATAAATTGGTCGGTTCATGAGGATACTGTTTTTTTTCCTTTCCACAGCTACAAGACCCTCATCGAATATCTTATGACCTTTGTAGTTTGGTGATGCCACCAACTTTTCACCTCTCCTCGTTTGATTGGTGACTTCAATGTTTCTTCTCTTCCTTAAATTTTCAATACATTTCCCATATATCGAATTGTTGAGGAGCTTGAAAAAATCACGTTCGAAACTGCTTGTGGCTTGCTTTCTTTTTTCTGTGTTAAAAGAAACGTATTTTTCGAGCCAAGGGGATTGATTGAATTGTAAAACTTTGTGAAATTTTTTAATCTTCAGTCCAAGTTGAACATATAGTTTTAAATTTCTATAATGACAAATATATTTGGTCTTGTCGTATAAATTCGGGATAAGTTTTGGTGTACCTTTATACCCCTTTTGTGTTAAACTTTTTGCATAAGGGGATAACATTTCTTCTGTCACTGAAAGTTTTTCAGGAGCCAAAGGAAATTCATTGTGGGATGGATGCAATTCTTCGGGATACTTCAAATCCACCTCAAATATATACCCAACTGGAGCATCGTTTCGCAATTCTAAAACTTTTTCGGTTGTGAATTCTTCTGGGTCCACCCACCGAAACCCTCCATGTGGTAGATATTGGGACATTGACCACCCATACAAGTTGTTCGCATCCCAGTACATGATGTGGGATTTATCTTCAGATGGGTCATATCCAGGACATAATTCATTATTTGCAGTTGCAAGCCTATGAGATATTTGCGACACACCTCCACGTACGCCTTGTTCAATAAAAACCAACATGTTTACATCTGTTAATAATTCTAATTGTATCCCAGTCATTTTTAAGCATGCTTGCCATGATAAGCTGGGTAAAGTTGTCAGATGTGCGGGATCAAGTTCATAGTATTGATTGCACAATCTTCGGAAATTTTCAAAAACATCAGCGAGCAACAACACATCTGTTTTTACATATAGATCGTGATACTCGCCGAGGGTTTTTATGTTAAAAGATTCCCATATGTTTTTTGCATGGGCATATTCCTCATCACTTATATGTTGGTCGGATAGTATGCTGAAGAAAGCAGATTTTTCGGGTAATTGGGTTTCATTGAATTTTTGGAAACTGGAGAGGTATTCATATGGATAAACGCCTTTTCTTTTCAACATTTCCAAATCTGTATTTTCAGAAAAGTTTTCTTTCAAAATTTGAAATTGGTTGCATTGTAGATTGGATGACAGTTTTTCGAGGGAAGCCGTGAGAAATTGATAAGAATCAATGAAAGAAAGTTGGATTGAGGAGGTTTCATGTTTTAATTTAAAACTAATATATTGTTCAAGAGTGGACGCAATTACTTCAATTTTATGATCTTTATAACGGCCTAATCTACTCATTAAAATGTGGCCATCATATCGTTTAAGGTTATGAAAAACCACAGGAATAATTTTTGATTGTTTGTATTGTAGGTTACAAAAGGGGTGTGTGGCTCCTCTGTACTTTGAGGTGATATGATCATGATCACGAGCTTTTTTCGCCCCCAAAGCTTTACCACAAATGTAGCATATTGTTGATGCATCATGTCTGCGTTGCTCCTCTTCACTTAATTGCATGGGTGCAACAGTCGAAAGTTTTTCAGCAAGTTCATTTTTTACATCTATTAAAGTTTGGATGAAATGATCCACAGCATCTTCTCCACGATATACTTTTACACCATCATCATTAGGATGAAGACAATATGTATGATGATCAGGCCCCACAATTGTAAACGCATATCCACAGGGTACATGATGTGCAATATCCATTTCATACGATTCGGTTTCGGAGGGTTCGGCGGTGTTGAGTGGAACAATGAGGGATTCAAAGTCCGCATATATTATGAATGGGACGGATGCTTGAAGATGAGTTCCTTTAAATTCGAGTATGCTATTTCCTTCTTCTGGCATCTTTACTACTTGGGGGGTCTGTTTGTTGCAATAAGGTGTATGCTTTTCTAACAAGTCTTGACGAATAAACCCGTGTAAGCATCTATAGCAATAGTAACATGCACTATGATGCTTGCTTCTGTGTCCCATGAATCGTGAGAAATCTCTAATTAAGCAGTAATGCATATTGTCACCGTTGCTGATCACTAATAAATTTATGACGTCTTGATTTGTTTTTTCTGAGACGTATAAAACATAAATTTCGCCTTCTTCATATCCATAAATATTGATTCGCAAATTGTTTTGAAATTCTATTTGCGGGGTTTTATGATATGGAACTGGATAGGTGATCCCTTGCATGTTTATTTCATTTTCAAAAGCAACATATTTGCTTACCCGCTGTGGATGTTCTTTGAAATTAAGTTTCATTTTGTGAGCTAGAAGACACCAAAGGTAGCATTTGTTATCCTCAAAATTTTGAATATTTAGAACTGCTTTTTTCCCTTCCAACTCCTTGGGTAGACGAATAAAACTACTACCCTTTAAAGGTGCATGCTTGGCAATTTGCAACTCGAAATGATTAATTTCGCGGAGCACCCATCCAGACCCCTTCTGCGTAAATTTTTCAAAACTGTTAATTATTTTCTTGTGGGCTAATGCCAGATTTTCATCGATGAAATCATTTGTGTATTCCGCATAAGTGTCGGACCAAAAATAGGTGGACAACACTTCTACGTCACCTTCCGGTGATGTTTTTTCCAAAAGAAGTTTTATTAATAATCGCCACTTGATGGCATCCTTTTCCTCAACGGCATTTCCCAAAATCTCCAAAAGTTCTGATCGCATTGAATCGAAAAAAACTGAAATGTCGAATTTGAAATCCTCTTCCGGTTCTAAGAAAATAGATTCGAAGACATCAAGGGCTTGAATTTTTTTTCTTGATTTTCTGTCTTCTGTTTTCTGTTTTTTGTTTTTCACGGATATGAGGTTTTCGGGCTGATTTTTATGAAGGGTGCGCATATGCTGATTAAGATTAAATTTAGAGGTGAACCTTTCTTCACAGAAACGACAACTATATTCATGGGTTTTGATTTGGCGAGCCTAAAAGAGAATTAAAACCGACTTTAATTTTTTTATCACTACTTAATCTATCAATCAAAAAAATGTAACATAATCTAAAAAAAATTGGGAGAGTCGAAAATTTTCTACCTAATTTCTTTTCTTTCTTTAAAAATTTAACATACACTAAAATTCGCGACAATCTGAAAAAATAAATATAATAAAATGTACATACCTGCTGATGGATCTTTTTGTGACGCTGTAAATTATCATTTCGGGAAAATTCCTTGTGGCATATGTTGCATGTCAGTCCCTAAAATTAAAACAATGAAAAAAAAAAAGTGTAACATAAACTTAAAATTTGGGAGAGTCGAAATTTTTCCGCTTAATTTTTTTTCTTTCAATAAAAATTTAACATACATTAAAATTCGCGACAATCTGAAAAAATAAAATATTCATACCTGATTTGAAGTTTCTCCCTGCTGATGGGTCCTTTCGTGACGCTGTAAATTATCATTTCTAGAAAATTCCTTCTGGCATACGTTGCATGTCAGTTCCTAAAATTAAAACAATGAAAAAAAAAAAGTGTAACATAAACTTAAAATTTGGGAGAGTCGAAATTTTTCCGCTTAATTTTTTTTCTTTCAATAAAAATTTAACATACATTAAAATTCGCGACAATCTGAAAAAATAAAATATTCATACCTGATTTGAAGTTTCTCCCTGCTGATGGGTCCTTTCGTGTCTTTTTAAGGCATCCTTTCTAGAAAATTCCTTCTGGCATACGTTGCATGTCAGTTCCTAAAATAATAAAAAAAAAAAAAATGTATACATTTTTTCTCCTACCCCTCTCAAAGCATAACCCAATCATTAAAAATTTTTACCTTCGTATTATTCATCGGGACATCATCATCATTTTCAGAAATATCCCATTCTGGATCCGAAATCTGCATTTCGTTGAGGAGATCCTGGTCAATCTAACAATAAAAGGAATTTTTATACTTTTCTAATTAAAAAACTTTTTGAAAAAATTCACGCAAAATTGATTATCACCTACCATCATGTCTGCAGATTGATGTTGTTTTGAAAGGTGCACATTCCGGATGTGTCTTCGCAAATTGTCTGTGCGAGAAAATACTTTCTCGCATTCCGCACAAGTCAATTGCTGAAACAGATAGTCTTAAATTTATTTTCTTAAAATGCTTTCATTAAAAAACTAGCTTAATTTATTTTTGATAAAATATTTCCTGTTATTTTAAAAATTCAAAAAGTAAATGAGAAATAGGTTTCTAAAATATTTCCTGTTCTTTTAATAATTCAAAAAGTAAATAAGACATAGGTTTATAAAATATTTCCGTTAGTTTTTCTATTTAAAAAGTTGATAATAATACAAAGGATTTAAAAATCCTCCAATAAAAATGAATAAGTTTACATAAAAAAGTTTGCGAAAGAAAGTTTGCGAAAAAAAAAAAAAAAAAAAAAAAATATTTCAAAAGTTTACATTTTAAAAAAATACATTTCATAAGTTTTTAGAAAAGAAAAAATCATAAGTTAATGAAAAGTTGTTTAATAAAATTATTATCGACAGAAATTTAAAATTTATTTTACAAAAGTTAAAATGAGTTTTCTGATTTTTATATTATTATTGTAATTCGCAGTTAAACATACTAGGTTATGTATAAAAGCAATAGATCTTCTATTTACAGTATGGAAAAATTCAAAAAGTAAATAAGACATAGGTTTATAAAATATTTCCGTTAGTTTTTCAATTTAAAATGTTGATAATAATACAAAGGATTTAAAAATCCTCCAATAAAAACGAATAAGTTTAAAATAAAAGAAAGTTTGCGAAAAAAAAAAAAAAAAAAATATTTCAAAAGTTTACATTTTAAAAAAATACATTTCATAAGTTTTTAAAAAAGAAAAATCATAAGTTAATGAAAAGTTGTTTAATAAAATTATTATCGACAGAAATTTAAAATTTATTTTACAAAAGTTAAAATGAGTTTTCTGATTTTTATATTATTATTGTAATTCGCAGTTAAACATACTAGGTTATGTATAAAAGCAATAGATCTTCTATTTACAGTATGGAAAAATTCAAAAAGTAAATAAGACATAGGTTTATAAAATATTTACGTTAGTTTTTCAATTTAAAAAGTTGATAATAATTCAAAGGATTTAAAAATAAGTTATTTTAAAAAATTCTAAAATAAAAATGAATAAGTTTACATAAAAAAGTTTGCGAAAGAAAGTTTGCGAAAAAAAAAAAAAAAAAAAAAAAAAAAATATTTCAAAAGTTTACATTTTAAAAAAATACATTTCATAAGTTTTTAGAAAAGAAAAAATCATAAGTTAATGAAAAGTTGTTTAATAAAATTATTATCGACAGAAATTTAAAATTTATTTTACAAAAGTTAAAATGAGTTTTCTGATTTTTATATTATTATTGTAATTCGCAGTTAAACATACTAGGTTATGTATAAAAGCAATAGATCTTCTATTTACAGTATGGAAAAATTCAAAAAGTAAATAAGACATAGGTTTATAAAATATTTCCGTTAGTTTTTCAATTTAAAATGTTGATAATAATACAAAGGATTTAAAAATCCTCCAATAAAAACGAATAAGTTTAAAATAAAAGAAAGTTTGCGAAAAAAAAAAAAAAAAATATTTCAAAAGTTTACATTTTAAAAAAATACATTTCATAAGTTTTTAAAAAAGAAAAATCATAAGTTAATGAAAAGTTGTTTAATAAAATTATTATCGACAGAAATTTAAAATTTATTTTACAAAAGTTAAAATGAGTTTTCTGATTTTTATATTATTATTGTAATTCGCAGTTAAACATACTAGGTTATGTATAAAAGCAATAGATCTTCTATTTACAGTATGGAAAAATTCAAAAAGTAAATAAGACATAGGTTTATAAAATATTTACGTTAGTTTTTCAATTTAAAAAGTTGATAATAATTCAAAGGATTTAAAAATAAGTTATTTTAAAAAATTCTAAAATAAAAATGAATAAGTTTACATAAAAAAGTTTGCGAAAGAAAGTTTGCGAAAAAAAAAAAAAAAAAAAAAAAAAATATATATATATCACAAGTTGGAACAAATTTCTAAAATAAAAATGAATAAGTTTCACTTACTAAATTTCTTTCCATGTTCGGAAGGCCTGTAATCCTTTTGTAATGAAGCACAAATACAAAACTTTGAAGGAATGATAGATGTGAGTCGACGCTTCTTTATTTATATCTTTCTTAATCTCGAAATATTTCATCATCCCTCATGACTCCCCCCTTCTAGAACAATCCAGTAAAATCTGGGATATTTCAGTTAGTCGGATGTTGTTTATTTAAAATAAGTTACTTTCTTAATCTGTATGATTATTTGATGTCTAAACAATACTCAGAATAACTGTTAGTTGTTTCTCAAACTCTGACGAAAAGAGGCATTATCTCAAAATGTTTAACAAAACATGATATCACAATCAGCATTTTCGTATCTTATACTCAGAAAAACTGTTAGTTGTTTCTCAAACTCTGACGAAAATAGGCATTTTCGTATCTTGTTTCTTAAAGATTGAATTAACAAACTTCCTTGTTTTTCGATGGGAGCAAAACAACAAGATAAAGATATCTTAAAATGACTTGTTATCTTAAAACAAATATATTGTTTGCTTGGGGTGATTTCACACGAAACTTTAAAAGTAATTTCCTTTTCAGATATTAAAATACTTAATGCTGAAATCAAATTGAATACATCATACTGATTTAAAAATAAATAATAAGAGTTTTTTAATTTATTTATTTATTTATTTTTTTTTTTTTTTTTTCAGTTTAGATACTTTTTATTTCAATTGTAGTTTTTAATAAGAGATTGCTTTTTCCCCAAAATAAAAAGAATTGTAATTAAATAGATTTAAAAATAATTAGACACAGTTTATGTAAAGAAAAAAAAAATATACATCAATTTAAAAAAAAATAAACAGTTTATTCAACATTAAAAATATGTACAACACAAGTTTTTCTTTAGATTTGATAAAAATATGTACAACACAAGTTTTTCTTCAGATTTGATATAAGGAATCACAAAATTCTTCAAAAAACTGAGAGTCCATTTTTTGAAAAAAGTCTTTCGTATAAAAGCATGTGCATGATTCACATACATTCTTTGCCAATTTAAAAGTGTTTAAGTGAAATAAGGCAGACTGTTTATATAACTCGAATTTTTCTTTCATTGGTACGTTTAAACATTCATGTCGAAAACTAGAATTTAATTCAAAGCGACATCCACTGCATGAATAAACTTTATTAACAGCAGAGGTTAATTCTTGTTCAAGACAACGCAAAAAATGATCTTTAGCAGAATCTTGATTAAAATGCGAAGTACATTTGGAGGGTCTGTTCATTATTACACTACCAATAACCTGTGTTAAAACCAAATCACTCAAAGACTCATTAATTCGAGGTATTAATTCAATTAATTTACAAATTTGATCTTTTGACAAACGAATACCAGAATTTTTTAAGTAAAATCCCGAATCCCCAAGATTAAATAACTGCTGCAAATAGCAATAGTCTGAATCCAAATAAGCAACTAGGAGTTGATTATTTGCGACGAATGTTTCATCGTTCGAATAAAAATGAAAATTATATAATTTTCCACTCAGTTTTTCCCATGATTCTAAATTAAAAATTACACCTTCTTTCGTGGGGTATTTTTGCTGTGTATTCGATTCTTTAAAATTTCTGATATGTAATCGCAAGTAAATCTGATTTTCTAATCTAACTTGAAAAAAAGTCTCCCAGTTTAAATTAAATTCCAATAACACTGGGTCAGGGGCATTTAAATTTCGAAAATGGGTTTCAAACCAATCATTTTCCGGTATTTCTGAATCACGTGGTTGCTTGGGGGTTGATTGTTCAGTGGAAATCACATCTAAATTCATTTTTTGTTTTTTCGAGGGGGAACTGTTTGTAATATGACGAAATGTTAAACTAATTCTCATGTTTTTTATGCTCGAGTCAGGTGGGATTCCATGCGTGAACAACTGATTTGTTGGGGCATGCATTAGGTAAAGGGAACCATGTTCCAAATTTATACACGTCATCGGTGATTTATTGCTTTTAAATTCGATTTTTCGCGTAGCTCCGAAACTTAAAACTGAAATTGGACAAGCACTATCTAATTCACGTTCATCGTCTTTATGATGTGAAATGTAACTGCTCCCATCGGGATATAAGTTCAAAAGTACATAGTTATACGTACAGCCAGACTGTTTTTCCACCAGATCTCGCAGCTGAAGGATAGGTGGTGTCCACGGGTTAGCACTAATGGTGGTTCCGCTGAAACTGTAACTCACATCTGGATCGCCATAGGCCAGGGCTTGTCTTTTAGGCATAATATTTCTTCCCCGAATTCGCAGCGTCGGTGTGAAAAAGGGTAAAATTTTAAGTTGTTCGAAGAACTCATCAGCCACATCTTTTTGAAGAAAGTCTGAAATATATTGCACGTTCAGTCCGTTTTCGGTGAAGTTAACAGCAGACATCGTTCAGGGTTAGTTAGTCGAAGCAAGATGGGTCAGCAAGTCACGAGAAGATGAGTCACAAAGATCAGCAAGGCACGTGAAGGTTACTCAGTCAAAACAAGATGAGTCAGCAAACGAATGTTCCAGATCAGGCTCCAAGGGACTGTCAGATAACAAGCATCAAGATGCAGCTAGGCAGCGAGCAAAATGTTAGCAATGAAGCAGATTTGTGGTTCTTATATAGTGAATGCTTATCACATATCAGATAAACGATATCACAATCTGATTACTGCTAGCGCCCTCTACGTTGAGCCGCCATTTTTTCTTCAGTTCTCGGTGTACTCTTGTTCGAAGCAGATGTGGGTAAGTAGTACTCTTTTATTTATATGTAAGTGTGAAGTATAGTTAAAAAAATAGACAAAAAATTTTTAAATATAATATTTTATTTATAAATTTTCCCATTGCATTACATAAGGATCCACTTTTATTTTTTTAGTGGGCATGAGTGATACATGTTTTTTGTTAGAAGATAAATGTCGATTTTTTATAAAACTTTCAGGTACATACATTTCACGAAGAGTTTTTAATAGTTCATTTTGAGCCTTTATTGGAGTTTTTTTATTCACAGAAAACAAAAGATGAAATAAATCAGCTATATTCGATTCTGGGATAGGTTTTCCTTCGAAACTAATTGTTAAATTTTTATCCCATTCGAATTTTCTTGGATGATTTTTTAAAAAGTCCAACAAGGATCGAGCTTGTCTTTTCATAGAAGGTGGTACCGAGGATAAAATCAGGGTCAGTTCATCAGGTTCACTTTTCGGTTCCTCTTCCGCTTCAGAAGTTTCTTTTTCCGTGGGTTTAGGTGGTTTAGACATCCAGGGCGTGTTAAATTCTTGCAAGTTCATTTTACGTTTCAGCAATTCAAAATACTGAATCACTTTTTCATGATCGGGAAGAGTGCTGTTTAATATTTTCGACATGGCAGTATCGAATTCGGACATTTGCTGTTTTGTTGGTACGTGCTTGGAAAGATTCTCTTCCGGCACCAACGCATATTTTTTAGCGAGCTCCATTAATGAGTCCGGTTAATACACTCAAGGCGGCTGGGATTAGAATATTTAAAAACCCACCTCGTTGAATAATAAGTTTTTTCTTGTGAAAAAGAGAACCCTTTTTCGTTCCGATTTTTCGTAAAGTAGTCTTATATTTACTTAAAGACTTTTTCTGTTTTGAAGATACAGGGATATTTCCTTTTAACAGATTCAAACTGCATTCACAGATGGCTTTTACAGAACGGGGTGGTAATTTTTTTAAAAGTTGATTACGTAATGCCGAAGGACACGTTTTAATCAATTCTAAATCACGAAGTTGTTTCTTCGTCAACGTCATAGCGACAACTGAATTAAAAACCAAATGTCTTTCTTTTTAAACCTTGTTTCGGGACATAAACGAACTGTGTTTGACCCGGTAAAATCTGTGTCCTTAAACGTAAACGTTCTTCAGTTTCGTTTCTTAAATCCACCAGTAAATAGGAGAAAGGTTTTTGGGTTGCATCTTCATACACTTCTTGAAAAAATTTACTTTTAGTCGGATACAATTGCCGCCCCAAATGAATAATTTGACTCATATCACGACGATTTTTAAACAAGATCAAATATTGACTGTTCAGGGAAACACCTCTCATTTCTTTGCCTTTATGAAATAGATTTTGCGTGATAAAAATCACACTTATGTTTAAATGGTGGCTACCTACTGTAAAAAGATAAGTCAAGCGATCATCACTTCCACATTGGATCATGAGATCGTCTAAAATAACGAGTGAATTCGTTCCTAAGTATTCAGTATAATTCGAAGGAAATCCCTCAACAAAGGTCACATCCGTCATTTCATCATACAGCTTTTGGTAGATACCATAAAACCAAACCACTTTGTCAGGGGGAGGATTAAACATTTGATTTCTGTCCTTCAGCAAATCTCGTAAAAACCAACTTTTACCCACTCTTGTGGGACCTGCGAGAAGCATTGTACAAGGATGTTGAAAGCGAGGAAACTCCATTTTGTAGGAGCAAACACAAGGAAAGTCACAATCGAAATAAACACAAACACCAAGAAATACAGTTTAAATATCGATTTATTGATAAAAATTCACAGACACACGAAATCGTTTAGCTACAAAATTATAGACTCGTTGGTCGTTACAAATATTTTCAGTTACAAAATGTGATAAAATATGTTTCAAAGTTTTGCCGCGGCATCGTGAATACAAGTAAAATATACAATATTGACCACATACGGCCGTCTTATTACTCTGTAAGGTGAGGGGGTTAAACACCACTCGAGAAAAATGAGATGAAAAGTTCGCAATAGATCCTTGAAAAAAGGCAGGCCCGTTTCCATATGAATCAAAGAATTCCACTTCATCAGGTGAGGGTAAAAAGAATGCCAGCCAGTGACTTCCGGGTTCCGTTGACTTGTCCACATTGCATACAAAACAGGCAGGATAGTGTAGGATTCTCCACGGAAGTTTGTCGCTAGGGAAAACATCTAAAAAATACTTTCGAGTTCTTGGATCTCCTGATAAAATCTTCTTGATTTGTAAAGAATCCATCTAGTTGGCAAAGTCACACAAAACGTGTCTTGATTTACTGATTTCCACAATATTTTCAAATTCCGCGTACACCAAAACTGAAATTGTGGTTTTTAAATCTTCAGCAAATTTAATCTCAATTCGTAAATTCCCCTGTTGTTGTAAATTTAGATGGGGACCGTCACACAAATCTGGACTCAGGTCGAAAGCGTATAAGGTGTGTCCCTCTGCATATTCCTCACGTGTCAAATAAATACCAGTGTCATGATTAAATCCCGAAAACAAACGATGATAAGCAGTTATGAAATTATTGTCTTCAAAATTCAATTCTAACCCTTTTGAAGGTATAGGTTGACCGTTCGCATAAACACTTAAAAAGTTGACTTTGTGATGATGAAAGTGAAAAGGGTTCAAATCATATTGTCCATTAATAGAAGCATTTTCTAACAATCCAATAATAATTCGTTTCGGTAAAGGTCCTAAAAATACATTGTCTTGCATAAAAGAACGACTTCCGGTAGATATCGAATAGGTCTTACACAATACACGATCGATGGGATATTTCGCAGAAGTTTTTTCTAAAGCCTTCGCATGACCAAGCAACACACCTGGGCTGACTTTCACTTTACGAACAAACAAGGAAGCGTGTTCTAAAATCACTTTAAAATCCGGATCAGGTTTTGTAGTATCTGAAGGTTTTGCTGCAATTAAGCAAAAGTTGGGTTTACTGCGAACCATTTTAATTTTCAAATCGACCATGTTTAACAACAGTCTATTTTGTTGAAAAATGTCACAATGTAAAGGACCTATCATGTCTAAGGTTTTACTATTTTTCGTCAGTTCATAACGTTTTTTCAATCCGGGGTTTTCATCAGATGTTGGGTCCGTGCATGTTAATTTCTTATCTTTATAGAAACATTCGCATTGCAGTAAACTCTTCTTGGCATCTTCTCCAAAATTCAAAAGTGTCTCGATGTAAGCTCGGTAGGGATAGGTGTTACTGGAAGAGGAAATGACTCTTTCATTCAGGCTCACATCAACTTGGGAAAACAAGGCTTGCAAAAATAAATTCACGGGTGCTACGTGATCATCATCCGTTAAAGCAGATCCATCCGATTTAGTGATTTTCACTTTCGTATACAAATACGACGAGGATAAATCAATATAGTCTTCACCATTACCCGAAATATTAAATTCCACAGGTACCCCATCATGAATATTAGCAAGGGGATGATATTCTACAAAATATCCTTTTTCGATGGCGGTTTGAGTTGGGGGAATTAAAAAGAGATCCAATTCCGTTTTTGCGCAAGCGGCAGAATCTTTATGAATTAGTCCGGACATCCTTAAGCGAAAATATCACTTGTTTTCACTTTCTTGACTTTACGACGACTGACGGTTTTTTTCGGAAGCTTTCTCTTTTTATGTCTGCGACCCGATCCAATCATGGACTTTACCTTGGTGGCTGCTTTATCCGTTAAAGTCTGACCGGCTTCTTTCAACCTCCGCTTGGCGGCTACTTTGACATTCTCACCACGTGACACGTCATTCAACAAATCGAGTCCAGAAGAAAACAGTTGCTTGCCTACGGTTTTGGCTCCCGATTTAAAAAGAGGTACTGCAGCACGAAACAAAGAGCGAAACACTCCACCAAACCCATATCCTTTTTGTAAAGTAGTACCATGATAATAGTTCAAACCACTACCTGACTGATGGGTATAATAATTCTCGAAGGATTTTGCACAACACTGGTAAGGCACAAACATTATGAGAGATACTTTTGACGAAAATGAAGTTTCACGATCAACTTCCCACGTTCGAATGACATTAATCGACCTGTGTGGGTTCTTATAACTGTTTCAATTGTCTGAAAATTCTTTCGAGTCACAGGAATATAGTGCGGTCTGTCAAACACTTCGTGAATCATCTCCCCATCTTGTCCTTTCACGGGGATCACTCTAAGCAACGGTGCAACAGTATCCCCTACGATCTGCGGTTCAACGAGGTCACTATAGATATACATCAATTTAAAATCAGCATGGGGGTCGGCTGCGAAGGGGCTATCAAAATACATTGAAGAACCTGCGAAGGGTTCACCTACATTACCAGGTGGAAACCCTAAACTTTCTGCTAATCCTGGATCAAACTTGATTCTCGCATTTTTTCTCAAAGTCACTCTCACTTTCTTTGAGTTTTTATTAAAGTTGAAAGAAATTTTATTATAAAATTTTTGATAGTTGAGTATTTTAATAATATCGTTGGGGGATTCATAAAATCCGGGAGGGATTCTTGCCTTTTTCACTTCAAATGCTCCTATTTCAAATTCGCTTTCATTTCTAGGTCTTCCGTTCGTCCATTCGATATTTTCTCCCAAAACATATTCAAATCCATTAGTAAATTCGGTTATATTATTCCATAAGTGTGGGTAAATCAGTTCTGTCAAACCCACTTCCCACTCTCCTTTCAAATCTAAGGCGGAAGGTAATCTTGTCACAAAATGAGAAATTTTATTCTCTGGAAAATAATTCAGCGAACTGTCTGAAGGTAACGTCACGTAGAAAGACATGTTTCACAATGAGAACGGAAGGTCAAAAACAGAGGGTTTTATAACGAAAATAAATTAGATGAAGGTATCCACTGATTAAATTTATCGGGGTAACCTTTAAATTTCACTTTATATTCTACACGACCTTTTCGTGTGCGTTTTTCTAAAATCTTTTCGATAGTGTAATCCTCTTTCGGTTGAACTCTTTGAAGTTCTTGCGGGTAAAAGGTTCCTTGAATGGGTTCGTCCATCAAATCTTTAATTCGATACACAGGGGGGTCTCTCGCGACACATTCCGTTATCACAAACAATTCTTCGGTCCAGTTCGTTTCATAACCTTTTTCAAAAGTTAATTTTTGTTTCGAAACACGTACGATTTCACCCACTTTAAATACACACGGTTTTCTTTCCACATCTTGCATTTTTCCATACAAAGTAAACCACACATCGCTTTCATTCTCAGGTGTTACTTCCACGGGGGCTCTCTTAATGCTGGAATGATACGTATGATTGTAACTCTGCAACAAGGAATCTAACACATCGATAAAATTATATGTGTGATTATGCGTGAAATATTTCCACATTTTAGTTTTCAAGGTACGATTAAAACGTTCTACCACAGAAGCTTTCGTGTTATTATACGTAGTAAAAAATCGCACACCTTGTTGTTTTAAAAACGTTTGGAAAACTCGGTTCTTGAATTCTTTACCAGCGTCAGACTGAAGAGACTTGGGCTTACGCGTTGCAAAAATGCTTTGAAAGGCTTTCATAATATCCTCACCACGTTTCGTTTTTAACGGAATCGCCCACGCATATTTAGAAAGAATGTCTATACAGGTGAGAATGTAGCGATATCCTCGATTGTGCTTTTGCAGACTGATCATATCCACTAAATCGGTTTGCCATTGTTGATCGATCGAATACACGATCACACGATTGGTCGGAAACTTTCTCCGCACAGGTTTGTGTAGTGTATACGAGTCGACTCCGCTTAACCATTTCTGAATCGTCTTCTTGGACACTTTTCCTTTCGCAGCAGAATATAAAACATTTATACCACCGAAACTTCCCGCGTGACTCGTATTCTGATAAATCTCCTTCATTACAGCAAGAAATTTTATTACGTGAAATATTAATATTCAGTCGCATCATATCGAAAAAGATAAATTTCCGGTTTCATTTAAATTCAGTATAAAATCAACCTTAAACTTTTCATTTCCGGTGAATACATATATCAACGAAAATATAATACACACCGTTATGTACAGACACACCACACTCAACACTTCATCTCTCGAAGTCATTCTTAAAAATGACACCTCTCACACATCACTACTCTCTTTAAACATTTAAAATCTTAACATACAGACATAGTTTCTTGGCTCGATTAGTTAAGTCCTCAACATATCATCGAGCCAAGAGACTATTTTACAAGTTCGAACCTCTTTCAAAACTTTAAAAAAAAAAAAATTACTATTTTCGTAAATATTATTCTAATGGTTCCAATTCCCACCGATACAGGGCGCCACTGCATTTTTTTCATTTCGTATTCAAATATCTTTCCTACTCTAAGTTGATTCCAATCTCTACTTAAATTTAAACTCCTAAAAAATTTTTAAGCCCCCCTCAATTTTAAGCCCCTCCTAAAAAATAAGCCCTCCCCTCTCTCTCTCTCTAAAAATCCCATCATACTCTAACAGACTCCAAACATCCACCCCTCTACTATAGTATAATCTCCTACGTTTCAAACCCTAAAAAAATTTAAGCCCCCTCAATTTTAAGCCCTCCCCATCATCCTACTATAGTATGATACACTCTCCATCAGATAAGCTTCTCAATCAGGTGGTGGTGATCCTCTCTCCCTCTTATAGGTGGTGGTGGGCCTCTTCCTCCTCCTCCTCCCACCTCACCCACCTCGCTGGGGTTGAACTCCCATTCTTTCCCTACTAATAATAATAATAATAATAATAATAATAATAATAATAATAATAATAATAATAATAATAATAATAATAATAATAATAATAATTAAAATGTTTCTCGTGCTTTAATTTTTGAGATATTTCCTAGCTTTTTATTTTTACCATTTAAAACACTATTATAAGCAAATTTGTGTAAGATTTTCTAAAATCCCTTGAATAGTTAATATTTTACAGATTTTTTTTTTCTAAATTCCATATCGATTTTCATCAAAATTTTGTCTTTTAATAAGTAAAAAATCAAATTCGACTATCTTAAAGAAAACTAATTAAAAAAATCTGACACATTTTTTGTCTAAACAATATAAGGATACTTCCTTATATACTTCCAATTTCATAAATATTGATAAAAATTTACATGGCAGGAAGCATTTCAAATATCTAAAAACGATGCAAAATTAGTTTTGAGAAAAACAGATTTAAAGTATATAAATGCACTTACCTTTATTATTTACTTCTTAAAACCTTCATAAATGATATTTTAGTAAGAAAAATCTGTTTATATATATATATATATACATATATACAGCTCATATTCAAAATATTAGAATAATTACATTTTTTTTAGAAATTGAAAATATCGTTTGGTAATTTAATGTCTTTTAATGAAAATATGCAAACGATATTCTTATTAAGAACTTATTTTTGATTAAACTTACTTGTTATCTTAAATTTAATATCATTTTTGAAAAGATTAATTGCAAAAAAAATTATTTTGAAAAGTCAAAATATTAGAATATTTATTCAAGTGGTTCAAAATATTAGAATATTTCACATTAATTCTCCTTTAATTATTACCAATTCTTAACTGGTGGCATCATTGATTAAATTCAGACTATTTTATTTAAAATCAGTATTCTTTTTTGCAGTTTGTTTCTTTTTCGTCTTAAAATGGGCCGTGTGAGTGATATTCCTGAATCTACTAAACTTCGTTTGGTTGATTTGTATCGGCACGGTAAAAAGCAATGTTTTATAGCGAATTATTTACATTGTTCGCAATCGAGCGTTAGTAAAATACTAACACAATATTCAAAAAATGGAAAATTTCAAAATAATCGCCGAAATGGTGGCCGAAAACCAAAAACATCTGCTAGAGATGACAGGAAACTGAAGCGTATAGTTAAGAAAAACCGTTTTAAAAGTGTGAGATTCTTGCACCGAAAATGGAAAGAAGAAGGAGTTGAAGTTTCTACATCGACAACATTAAGACGTCTCCATAAATTTAAATTTGAATCTCGTGTACCGAAAACAAAATCTCTCATGAATGCAAGACAAAAGCGTATAAGATTGAATTGGTGTAAATCAAGACGTTTATGGAGCAATGAAGATTGGAAAAAATATATTATTTAGTGATGAAAGTATGTTTTGTGTTTCATATGGTAATCAAGGTATTCGAGTTTGGAGAATGAAGCAATAAGCATTTGATAAAGAATGCCTTAAACGTTCCGTAAAATTTGCTGCTAGTGTCATGGTTTGGGGTTGTATGAGTGCAGAAGGACCTAGAAAGTTATGCATCGTCTACGAAAAGGTTAACTCTCTGATATATCAAGAAATTTTAGAATATTACATGATTCCATCATCAGAAGATTTATTTGAAGATGATTTCATCTTTCAACAAGATTTAGCGTCCCCGCATACCTCGGTGTCAACTAAGAATTGGTTCTGCCAACGCAACATTAAGGTACTTCCTTGGCCACCAAATTCACCAGATCTTAATCCCATCGAAAACTTATGGTGTATAATGAAGAAAAAACTTCAAGAAAATCCTCCTTCAAGTAAAACTGAGTTAGTGGCACGTATAAAGTCTATTTGGGCTAATATTGATAGAAATGTTTGTAAACACCTTGTATATAGTATGCAAGATCGATTGTACGCTGTTATGAAAGCTAAAGGGGATGCTACAAAATATTAACTACCATTTACTTCATATTCATAAGATAAAATTGTTGCGTAAAATAAAATATTCTAATATTTTGAACCAATCTAAATTTTATTCTAATATTCTGGTGTGTTTAAGGAAGCTGTATACCTAATTTATTGTGCTGTATTTTATATTTTATAAATCTTAAAATCTTATCTAAACATTCCAGATTTAATTTATAATAAATTTAATTGCATTTACTTAGTATAAAAAATAAATAAATGACAAATAATTTTTTCTTATTACTTTTTCTCAATTATTCTAATATTTTGAATATGAGCTGTATATATATTTTCCGACGGTATAGCTACAGACGATTTTGCACAAATAACGGTCCACTGTTCCCTTAAAAGCATTTTACAAAACTTTGATTATTAGGTCGTGTTAATTGAACTTCAAGCTTATGAATAGAAAATAACAAATTTAAAGCAACAAACAAAAAAAAATGCAGCATAATAAATAGAATTCTTTTTCAGAACAATATTGAATGTATTTGTGACATATTTTATTAAAATAAAATGTGCTGAGTATATTTATTATTTAACTTTTGTGCACATTAATATATTAATTACAAGTTAGAAAACTTTTTTTTGTGATTTTTAAAAAAATATTTTTCTGAATTACTTCTTATTTTTGTAAAGGAAATAACATTTAATAACGAATGAAAAATTCTTTTGTACACATAAAAAACTCTTCTTCAGAATTCTTTGCTTATTTCCATTTTAAAATACGGATTTAAAAGAAATCGACGAAAAGATATAAAAATCATCAAAATTTCCAGCTTGTTTAAGGTTATCGTCACGGAACTAAATAATGCTTGCAGGTTCAGCTTCTTTGAAATATAATTCGATTTCCCATGAATAGATAATATGGTATTAGTTTTGGCCTAAAGATGGCAGCACTAACTATAGCAGAATTTTATTTCACTTTCAAAATAAAATTTAAAATATAAATAACAATAATAATTTACATTTTTAAAAAAATTTTCTAGACGATTTATGAAAAGTACAAACAAACAATTGAAAATAAAAATTATTAGTTTAGGATCCACAAAACTATAGGAATTAGTTTTTTTTTTTAGTCAAAGATTCATTATTTGAATTAAAAGTATTAAACAAAACTTTGATTATTAGATCCGGTTGACTGAACTTTAAACTTATAAGTATAAAATAACAAATAAAAAAATGCAAGGATATTTTTTAGAATAAATGGAACTCTTTTTTAGATCGATATTGAAAGTATATGAGACACATTTATTAAAATAAAGCATGCGCCATAGATTAACGTTAATTTACTTATCTATGCATTTATATCCCGATAACTGTCAGGACAATTTATTATTTTTAATTGTTTTAAATATTTTTTTCTGAATTCTAGCAAGTTTTTGTAAAGAAAATAATATTTAATGGTAAAATCCTGTTACACAAATGTAATGTAAAATTCTTCTTACAAATTATTTATTTATTTATTATTATTATTTCTAACATGAATTAAAACAAAATCCACTTAAAGATATAAAAATCATGTAAATTTCAAGCTCGTTTAAGGTTACTGTCACGGAACCAGATAAGGCTAGTAGGTTCATCTACTTTGAAACAAAATTCAATTTCCCATGAACAGAAGACATGGTATTAGTTTCGGTCTAAAGATGGTAGCACTGAGTATTGCATAATTGTATTTCATTTTGGAAATAAAATTTAAAATATAAATAACAATAAATATTTACATAACTTTATACATATATATTTTTTAATTTTATAAGAAGATTGATAAAAAATACAAACAAACAATGCGAAATAAAAATTATTATTATTCTTTTAAGATCAAGAAAACTATCAGAATTGGTATTTTATTTAGAATTTTATATCAAATGGTTCGTAATTTGTATTAAAAGTCTTTTACAAAACTTTAATTATTAGATCGTGTTAACTGAACTTCAAAATTATGAATAGAAAATAACAAATTAAAAACAAAACAAAAAAATGCAAGATAATAAATAGAATTCTTTTTCAGATCAATATTGAATGTATTTGTGACACATTTACTAAGGTAAAACGTGCTCTGTAGATTAATATTATTTTACTTTTGTACGTATTAATAAATTAATTACAAGTTAGAAAACTTTTTTTTTTTTTAAGAATTTTTTGAATTGTATCCTATTTTTGTATAGAAAATAATATTTAATAACAAATGGTGAAATCCTCTTACACGAATGTTAAAGTCCTCTTACTTTTTTTTCTTTTCTTTTTCATTTTTAAGAATGAATCTAGACAAAAGTTACATAAAGATATAAAATCATGCAAATTTCTGGCTTTTTTTAAGGTAATTATTGGGGAGTTGCTTAAACCTAGGCGGTTCAGCTAATTTGAAACAAAATTCGATTTCCTATGAATAGAAAATATTCTATTAGCTGCGGCCTATAGATGGCAGCACTAAATCTAGCATAATTCTATTTCATTTTGAAAATAAAATTTAAAATATAAATAATAATAATAATTTACATTTCTTTATACATATTTTTTTTAATTAAAGGATTCATGAAAAATAGAAACAAACAATGCGAAATAAAAATTAATATTATTATTTTAAGAACCCAAAAACTGTCGGAATTAGTGTTTTATTTAGAATTTTTCATCAAAGGCTCTTAATTTATATTGAAAGCATTTTATAAAACTTTGATTATTAGATCATGTTAACAGAACGGCAAGCTTATGAATAGAATATAACAAATTTAAAACTGAACTAGTCGTTGGGCACCACCGTAATACTTACCCATCATGGATATGCATACTATAATATATGAAAATAAAATATGTGTAAACTATTTATAAAATGATTGCAATTCCAAAACAAAATTTAAGCGTATACTTAAATACTTTTAATATGCATAATAATGCTCTTTTAATGAATTGCTGATGAACCCATTTCGACAAATTATATAAAATGCCAAACTGCTCAAGTAGTACCGAAGTACTTAAAAGAAACATCCTTATAACTCCAAAAATAATAATAATATGAATTAACAGTTTACTGCGTCGGATTAAGCGTTCCATTTCCAATTAAAATATATCTTTGAATTGAAATTTGATTGAAATACAAGGACACGAAAAATCGAAGGATATGGAAAAAAGGATTACGAATATCTCGGCAACCAATAATCCGATCGACTTCGTTTTTTGTGCAAAATATGTGTTATTTTATTGTCTTTTACATCCACTGCTTAAAACAAAACAATTCGAAAATTTGTATGTACTTTTCACAAGAACGAATTTTTCGACAGTCCGAAAATAATAGTTTCGGATAATTGAGGTTGCTGGTATTAAATATGATTTGTCCCATTCTTACATAGTAAGTACATACAAAATTTCAAGTCTCTGTCTCAATTTGTTCGGGAGATAGAGCGTTTACAGATACACAGACAGACAGATAGACAGACGGACGGCAATTTTTTTTTCTAAAAATTGTTTTTCGGAATGTCTACTACTTAAAACGTGTAAATCCGTGGGAAAAACAATAAAAAAATGAAACGGTTGCAAGACTTACCCTATATTATTTATGATGGGTAAATAATAATGAAGGAGAATCAATAGAATTCTTTTTCAGAACAATATAATGTATTTGTGACACATTTACTAAAATAAAACGTTCTCTGTAGAGTAAAATCATTTTACTTTTGTACACATTAACCCTTTCCGGCACGGGAAAAATCTGTAATAAAGTGAAAAATTATCGACTGACGCCGGAATTCACAAACGAAGTTTTAGATATTTTGAAATCCTTAATTTAAGCTTTTATTGTAAAAGCAAAATTTTAGTAAAATATTACTGGTGCCGTTTGCAAGTTTGGAAATAAAATTAGGTACCCCAGACCGGGCACAGTGTGCCGGAAAGGGTTAATAAATTAATTACAAGTTAGATAACTTATTTTTGTAATAATAAAAAAAAAAACATTTTTCTGAATTATATTTAATTTTTCTAAAGAAGATAATATTTCGGAACGAATGGTGAGATCCTCTTTCACAAATGTAAAAGTCCTCTTATTTCTTTTTCTTTTTTATTTTTAAGAATAAATTTAGACAAAATTGCTTAAAAATACAAAATCATGCAAATTTCCAGCTTTTTTTAAGGTAATTATTGCGGAGTCAGTTAACCCTAGGCGGTTCAACCAGGGCTGTAGCTTGTAGTGAACAATAAGGAAATGGGTTCAAGAGAATGTAGGGAGGGGGGGGGGTCATATTCTTAGTTTCTCTCTCTCTGACGCAAAAGGATAAGTTAGTGCATATTCACATTGTAGATACCATGTTTCTTATTAAACTGCTGCATAACTTCATTTTATGCTAAGAAAAGAATAGGACGATGAAAAATTTCAGTGTATATTGGTCAAAAAATTAAATATCATGTTAACTTCATATGTGCAAATAGGATAAGCGAATTTTGAAATGCTTATTTTAGATACAATTTAGTACTCCTGAAAAAACTGTGAAAAGGCCTCAAAACTAAATTAGATTTTGGAACAGAATTTCCTTTGAATTTTCGGAACAAATATTCATTTAGCGACCTTGGAATCTCTTCAAGGGCGGGGGGGATCAAAATATTTTAGAGGGGCTGATCCGCCCATAGCACCCACTTTGCTACGGCCATGGGTTCAGCTAATTTGAAACAAAATCCAATTTCCTACAAATAGAATGTATAATATTAGAACAAGCGTAAAGATGGCAGCACTAAATATAGTATAATAAGTTTTCTTACTGAATATAAAATTTTAACCTCTTCAGACCTGGTGTATCCTATAGGATACACATCTTTATAATTTTGTTTTCACATATATAAATACTATTAAAAAAAGAGAAATTAGTGTGAATGGAGCCTAACAGATAGCAGAAATAAAGAAAATAGCAATTTGTCTCTCGTAGTGCTTTTTCAGTGAGTTACATGATATACAAAAATGGCTTGCAGCAAAAATGAACGAAATGTACAAAAAAAAAAAAAAACATAAAATTTTTTACTGTGTGTTAAGATACCATTTGTAGACTCCATTAGTAATACAAATTATTAAATATATATTTGTTTGATCTTTTTCTATGTTTTTACAATGCAGAAAAGTAAAATTTAGTTTAAAATAACCTAAGAAATTGTTAAAATGCGTGTTTTATAGATCCCCATATATCAAAAAAAATTATGTACAAAAAATAAATTTTAATTGTTTCATTGTTCAATCTTTCTTAGTTATCAATTAATTAATGTAAATCCATAGCTGAAATTAATAAAAGTAGATCAATAAACCGTCGGGTCTGAAGAGGTTAAATTAACACCTTCACTGGCACGGCAATTTTCAGAAATCTGGCCAAAATGACAATTTGATTCAATCACATTATATTATTAAAAATGTCCATCAGTATTTTTCTAATATAAATACTAAAGTTGATTTCTCTTGCATATGTTGTTAAAAAATGTGTCAAGCATTTATGTTTTTTCTTTTTCTTTTTTCTATCTTTCTTTCTTTCTTTCTTTCTTTCTCTTTTTTTTAATTATGCTATTTAGAAAATATAAAATTAACACACTGGTTGCCGATTACGAGATAACTTGTAGTTGGCTTCCTAGAAAAGAATGCATCCTTCGAGTTATCTCGTAGTCTGCAGTCAACGTGTTAAACAGCAATAATAATTAGCATGTATTATTTAGTCATAAACATGTGGTCATCATAAATATAATTTTTATGATGGCCAAAACGTAGTTTACGTCATATATTACGTACTCCAAGGATTAAACTTTAATATTCCTGAACCAATCATAAAAAAAAAAAAAAATTAAATGAAATTTCAGTTTTACAATTTTGGGTAATGAGAATTTTTAAACTTTTAAATATTGCACATTTTCAATCTTTACACCATCGTATAGAGGCGAAAAATGCCCTTTTAAATGCAATATGCTTCTAAGCTGTATCTCAATTTGTTTATGAGTTATTAATTATTTTGTAGTTTTTTATACTTTTTTGTCACCATGGCAACAAAGTATCACATTTCTGGACATTGAACATGGATCAGTCAGAAAATGAAGCGTAGATAATTGGCCGACATAAATACAAACAAACAAACAAACAAACAAACGAATAAAATCCGGGCATTAGAAGGTTTGAGATATGCTTCACATGTCTCTATTCTAGACTGCAGAAACAAACTTTGGCAAAGATGTCATATACCCACCTAATTTGAACGTGTTTATTTCCCCCGCCAGTTTGGCGGAAATTCTGTTTTTGAATTTAAGTTATAAATTGCATGCAATAACAATGCTCCATTTTTTATTATAATATAAAAATAAAATAAAAAGAAATAAAAAAGTGAAAAGAAAAAAAAATGAAAGAGATTTTAGCATTTAAAAAAAGGGGAAATAAAAATAAATAAATGATATTTTGATATAAATGGTATGGTATGTAATAAAAATAGTTTAAATAATTAAAATAAAAAATAACTGTAAATCAACATGAATTTAATAAAAAAGGAAACAATAAATAAACAGTTATAAATAATAAACTTGGTAAGTAACAAATCAATATATATAATTTTCACAATAAACCGTAAACATTAATAATTATTGGATACATGCAATTGTATCATTTAATCAGCACATTTCTCTGAAATCTTTATTTTTTTCCCATTTTATTTCCGTAAAAATTGTTATAAACTTATTAAACGGATCTTCTCTTTGGCACAGATGTACGCCAAACAGGTGTGTGTGGTGTGGGGGGGGGGGGGTCGGGGGACACGTGCAAATATGGTGCGTATATGACATCTGTGCACAATCCTTTTCCAAATGGTTAATAAAATAAAAATTATATTCTGAAACTGCTCGGTCTATGGCGCATTGGTCTGAAACGTCATTATTCAGTTTTTCATGTGTCACATGTTATTTTAATTTATTCATTTAATTATTTTTCATGTTTATTTCTATTGTCGAAACCATACAGTATCAAATTGAGAGTGAGATCAAAGATTTGAAATGACAAGCTGAAAATTTAAGCACTGGATAATGAAGGATGTCGCTGATATTAAATCTAGTAGGAAAAAAAAAAAAAAAAAAAAAAAAAAAAAAAAAAAAAACGAGAGTCCCGGCAAGATTACACCAAGAAAAAAATATCCATATAAACTTCAACGAATGTAAAATAATTTTTATTCCAACCAATATTATGTATCCATTATAAGAGAAATAGTAGAGATTCTAACATGTAAAAATTACATATGTAACGATAAAAAATCATTCAACTTACAAAAACTGTTGCACAAGTTAGTCAATGGTTTCGAAAATAGAAATTAATATGTAAATAAGAAAAAGAAAAAAAAAAAGAAGAAGAAAATTTAATTTTATTTCCCGATTTCCCATAGGAGTCGACAACAGATTGAAAAACTAGGAAGATCTTTTGAATAACCCTGTCAAAACGTAAATGCTAAAAGCGTTGAAGTTGCAGATTATGATTAAGGGGCTTATTGTAAGAAATTTTGTTTATATTTATTTGAAATTTGTTTGAATTTATGTTTGTTTTGTTTTTGGGTATAGCATCTATACTTGTTGAAAAACTAAGGTTTTTATAAAAACAGTCCCAAATTTTGCCAAGTTTTTTGTTTATAATTTGCAGAGTTCTTAACATAAAAAAATGTCCTTTTAAAAAATCACGTCAAACAAATTTGTACATTTGTACAATTTGTACCCTTTAATAAGAATTTAAAAAAAATAGTAAAAATTGTATGAAAGATGATCAGGTTTACTAAATGTTTCACTGTGCATGCGAAAACGCAAAGAAAATATAATTTGCATGATGTGTTAGCTAAATGTATTCAGCAAATTTTAAGAAAAGTCTCAAAAACATATCTTAAAAATTCTGAAAATTATCATCGATAGAATAAGCTCAAAATCCATTCTTCCCAAAATGAAACAAAAAGGTGATCGGCTGTATCCATATATCCATTGATTAGTGGCAATATAGCAAACACAATATTGCATGTACTTCTATAAATGGATACAGCCTAAAACAAAGATAATTTAACACTGTTTTAAACAAAAAAATGGATAGATTCGACAGTTTTTCTCGTGACATCTTTAAGTCTGAAATATGATTTAATTGGGTTTATCCTGATTGTTTTATCTCGATAAATATGTGAAAGATGTGTAATCACTTTTAAATGATAAATAAATATATCACTCAATGAATTTAAATGTGGCATTGATATCGCGTTATAAAAAACATTTTGAATCTTCAAAGAAATCAAATTGAACAGTAAGTCAAACAAAAGTATAATTAAATGTTGCAACATCGGACTGAAACCATATCATTTGAAATAACATAAACCTTATTCGAAAATTTATTTGAAATAACACTGTCTGAAAGTGCAAATTCTGATAAAATACTAACAGAGATTGGAAAATTTTGGTTCTATAATTGTGTTGAAGAGTATTAAATTTGATGCTCGTTGAAGGAAAATTCTTAGAAAAATAGTAAAACTCATTGATAATAATAAGTAAGTAATCTCTCTCTCTCTCTCTCTCTTTATTTATATATATATATATATATATATATTACGCTAACGTATATGACACAAAAATCTAGATTATTTGTTAGTTGTTTAATGGCAACATCCAAATGAAACACATCTGATGAGTTACTATGCAAACGTCATTTGGTAAAATTTATGCTGTGTTAAAATTTGATTTATTTATGTTTGTTCCTTCGCTGCAATTATGGAGCTTCAAAATATGATTATTTTTATTTTTTTCTGTTGTTTCTACTGAAAAAAAATAGTCATGAATTTTAAACTTTTCCGTGTCAAATTAAAGTTATGTATTATAAAAGAAATGAGTGAAAGGATTATATTATTATATTTCATATAATTAATGAAATGTGAAAAATCCCACGAGTACAATAATTGGCGATTTATTATCTGCATCAGTCTAGTATAAAAATACTGAATTCTTGATTTATCAGCACAGATGTCATATATGCATCACATTGACGCCTTATTTTTCTGACGCCAATTTGGTGAAAATTTCGTTTTCAAATACCAGTTGCATACATAGTTTTAAACTAATTCCTAGTATTTAAAAAAGAAAATAATAATTTGAAAAATACTGTAGTTAATTACTATAGAACAAAACATCTTATATCATTAAAAAATAAAATAAAAGCAAACAAAGAGTTTATTAATAAATAGATAACAATAGCCGGGTTCCCATGTGAGGTGCATATAATTGCCATTTTGCTGCAACTGCACCAATGCGTAAGCATATGATATCTGTGTCTATTTCTCGACCAAAATCTTCTAATTTCCCCCCCCCCCCCCAAAAAAAGAGCAATTAAATTAAACTATGAATAAAAGCAATATGATTTAAAGCTTAGTATAAAGTGAAGGGAGACCAAACTGGTCGCCAGTGTTGATTTTTCTCCGGGAGGGACATCTGTGGCTACGGGGGGATACAAAAGAGTTCCGGGGGGGGGGAAATTATACTTTTTTACCTTCGAAAACACAAAATCTCAAATTTTCCGGGCGGGACATTTGACAGCTCCGTGGGGGAATGTCCCCCCAGACCATCCCCTGAATTCAATACTGCTGGCCGCCAAGGGCGGCTAGTAAATATATAAACGTCTTAGTAGAATAAAATACGATACAGAATATTTTTCCATGAAATAATACAACATTCATATAACATGACTTAATATAGTACATAATTTTTGTTTTATATCCCACATTATTTGTTCGATAAACTCTTTGCTGAAAATAACATTTGTTTCGGATTTTAAAAGCTTCTTCAAAGATTACTATCGCAATTTAATAAATCTCCAAATTCGTGCAAATATGCTTTAGTGTAATTCCTATGCTTTTGCACATAATTTAAAAAGACAAAATTTCATATAGATTTTCACAGCGATGATTCAGTATTCTTCAATTTTTATCCTAATAATCAAAGGAAACGTTTTCGTTCAAAATTTAAGTTTTATTGGTCATGATTTATTCATATTATAAATCAATAAAGAAATTTAGCTCTAAATAATTTGTAAACTGTGTGCAAAATAAAATTTATAGTAACAAAATTGTTCACGAAATCACTTTTACAGGATATTAAAGAATACAGGATATTATAATTTTCCACAATTTTATTTTTTCATTATTTTCAGATTTATTGTTTAAAGAACTATAATTTACAGTTCAAATGGTTAGAATTCCAAAAGTGAGTTACTTTGTGTTCAGTGATAATTGGTATCAAAGTTGTAGTCTAAAATATAAACCGGAAATATAGTTTCTGTAACCAGAAGTCACCGTTTAATAAGCCGCAGAAAGGTAAACAATATATATTAAAACAGAAACATATAATAAATACTTAAATATATAAAAACCTTCAAATATGATGGATTTATTATTTGTAAACGTTATAGTCCAAGAGCCGACAGTACAAAAAACTAAGGTATCCAGCATAAGGAAAAATCCTTTATTTTATGGAAGAGTAAAAATAGGGGAATCTAATGATATATGTCAGCTGGAAGTGAAGTCGTGCATAAGCCAAAAATTAATACAACCAGTGCTTCACTCGTAAGTTTATCAGTGCAATCCATAGGCGTAATTTGGGCTCTAAGACTAGGGGGGCAAAAGTCTCGAAGTATTTTTACCTATAAAACTATACCCCCCCCCCCTTTCCAGTCATCGCGCACACACACATACAGTTAAATGTTTAAAATTTTTAATAATTGAAAAAAAAATCAAACATATACGAAAAATAAAGAAAAATCCGAAATTACTCACTTCATGTTTTTAAAAATATTTTAAAATGTTGAATGCACAACTCTTATGTTTGATGCACTGTTCAACCGGAAAAAAGTTCAAGAAAAAAAAAATTAAAGCCTTAGATATCTGCACGGTCTGGAAATTCAGAATTCAGGACCTGGATGGCGCTAATGAAATTTATTTTGGCCCGACTCCGTGTAAAAATTCTCACTAAAGTTCGCACGTGCAATGAAATAAATGAAATAAATGCGAAATAAATGAAAACAGGCCAGGTCCGTCCCAATCTGGCCTGACTCAACTTCTACAAAAAAAAAATTTGATTTTACTTAACATAAAATAAAGATTATTTTAAAGAGTACTGCGCACACATATTTGTGGGATAAATCGACCGTATGTTTTGAAATTACTATGCGCAGGATAGACAGTACACAATAGTAACAATAACGATTATTGCAGCACATTCATTAACCGAGCTTCGATTAATCAAGGTTTCTGTTAACCGAGCCAATAACAGTCTGTTTTTGTGAATGAACCTTGAAAAATACCACACGTTTTTTAATCAATATTTGGGCCTGGCCCTGCAGAATAGGGACGATTTTTTAAACATACCAGGCTGGCAGAAAAAAATTGAACGGATTAACTGGCTCAATGTAAAATTTTAAACAAAGGCGATAAAATATGAGCCATTTTCAATGAATATAACTTTCCTGCGAATAATTATAAATGTGAGTCATGAATCGATGCTAATTTGACAACATCAATGCAGAAATGTAACCTGTTTAGTGTAGAGATTGACATCAGACAGTTACATTGGTGTTTTAGCCCCAGGCTTAGTTTTTTTTAGCAGACTCATGTGGGACTGAGATCAGCATTGTATTTTTTTTACATATGTAGAGCTGGGCTGGAACCGGACTTTCTCATCTACTATGATAATGGATATTCTGATGGAAAGTAGTCCATCAAAAATTCCTCGACTTGTCCCTGTTTTTTTCTTTGGTCTAATCTTCCAAACTTCCCTGATTCATAGAACCCTGGAAAGTATTGTCTTCCCGTGATAAATTGAAAAAAAAATCACAATTTTTTCAATGTATAATAGACGAAATTCGCAAGTATGATTTTCAGTATTAAAACAAAAAAGTCTGAAATTTAAAACAAATTTTCTGAAAGGTTACAGCAGAGAGGATAGAGAGAAAATTATTTTCCCGATGCTAATTATGCGTTCTTTCCGCGACTTTTTGACGAAATTGATCTTGTTTTCGCTACCATCCATAGAATTTGTATTTTTAAGCCATACTTTGACGAGATTCATTTTTTCCGCGATTCTTTGACGAAATTAGTGTTTTTTCATGATCTTTTAGCAGAATTTGTATTTTTTCACAGTGATCCTTTGACAGAAATTTGCGCTTTTGCGTGATCTTTTGTCAGAAATGTGCCTTTTTTCCGTGATTCTTTGACAAAGTGAGTATTTTTTCTGCGATTCTTAGACAAAATTTGCGTTTTTACCGCGATCCTTTGATAAAATTTGTGTTTTTCCTGCAATCATTTGACGTTGTTTCGCGATATTTAAGAAAAAATTGCATTTTTTTCGAGATCCTGTGACGAAATTTGCGTTTTTTTTGCGATTCTGTAATACAGTTTACATTTTTTGTTATTCTTTGACAAAATTTGCGTTTCTTTGATAAAATTCACGTTTTTCTGTGATTATTTTGACAAAATTTGAGTTTTTTTCTCGATTTTTTTTGACGAAATTAGTGAGGTTTTTTTTCGCAATCCTTTGACAAAAAAGATTTGCATTATCTAACAATATTCAACCTAATTTCCGTTATTTTACAATTATTTTATCAAATTCACATTTTTCCACGATCCTTTATCACAATTCGCGTTTTTCTACCTTAGTTTGACAAGATTCTAATTGTGTTGCAATATTCAACAAAATTTGCGGTTTTTTCACGATCTTTACACAAAATTTGCGGATTTTTTACGATCTTTTGACAAAATTTGCAGATTTCTGTTGATTTTTTTTCAAAATTCACTTTTTCGCAATTTTTTTTCACAAATTACGGTTTTTTTTCAACTTTTTGACGAAATTCGTTTTTGTTTTCTCGATCCTTTGACGTAATTAGCGTTTTTTCTAAGCTTCTTGGTTAAATTCACATTTTTGCCGGGATCCTTTCACAGAAATCTGCGCTTCTTCTGCAATGTGCTTTATCGAAATTCGCACTATTTCTGCGATTCTTCTATGAAATTCGCCTTTCCTTCCGCAATCATTTCACGAATTTACACTTTTTTTCGCAGCCTTATAAAAAAATTCACGTTTTTTCTTTTTTTTTCGCGATTTCTTCACAAATTTTTCGTTTTTTATGATTCTTCGATGAAAATCGCGTTTTTTTTTTTTCCCCGGATCCTTTGAAGAAATTTTCGTTGTTTTTCTATTCTTTAATGAAATACGAGCTTTTTCTGAGACTTTTTATTGAGATTTGCATTTTCCGCGATTTTTTTGCCGTTTTTCAGCTGTACTTTATCGAAACTATCGATTTTTTATGCGAACGATTAACAAAATTGATATTTTTTTGGCGACCATTTGTCGAAATTTAAGATTTTTACCATGAAGCTTTTTAATGTCTAAGTTTCGGTCTGATGGCCAATTTTTTTTTTCTTTTTTTTAATTTTCGCCACTGAGTGCTTTTAATTTTCGGAAAATTCGGAACAAATCACATGGAAATTTGTGATTTGTTGTTGTATCCGATTGATAAAGCTAGTTAATTTAAACTTAAAGGACTATTACATTTTTGGAAAATTTCAAGCACTTTTTATTCCTTGAGAATGAATATTTTTTATTCTAGCACTTTACCATTTTTTTCAGAGCGTACGAACAATGAAATCGGTTTTTGTGCATTCACAAGTGCTGCGAAGGCAAAAAATGAGATTTTGATGAAAGTTTTTTCTGATTTTTAATTAACAACTTCTCAACTACTTATCAGAAATATAAAATTCTGAGTCTTAGGTACATCAGGAGAGGCTTTGGACAATCTTCATTTAAATTTTCAAACTGGTACATGCGATAAATTTTTCTAGCCAGCCCGCCGCACATATAGCAGTAATTTATTTTATTATTATAGATATATTTTAGATTTATGATTTTTAAAATGACACAAATTGAAACGAACATTGAAAAACTGAATATGATAGCAGATTTTTCTATTTCCCTTTAAACTAACTATATGGCTACTTAATTCTAATTTTCCGCTCAAAACATTAAAAATTATTAAATGGGATTAGTTTTATGAACGGCACATGTTCTTTATATTTCTGTTTCTAATGACTATCCCCAGTGACGCTCAGCGTATTTCTATGGTCGCTGTGTATTACTAGTGTGTGACTGATACCTTGAAATAGAAGACTACATAGCCTGGTATATTCATATAATCATGAGATTAGAAAATGACAATAATGATAGCCTCGAGAAATAGACAAGAGATCCACTCCATACAAACAACTCTAAAATGAAAAAGGGGCTCATAGGTTTAGCATTTCTAGAGGGGAAAAAAGAGCAGAAGAAATATTTTTTATTGAACATAGAATGTGCCATTAAAAAGTTTGCTATGATACATGTCGGAAATTACTGATATGAACGTAAAGATGTTATTGCTGGGTTTTTTGGAATTATCTAGCATTTATTCTAGATTGCGTTCAATACATAGCATCACATATTTGGTTAAATAAAAAAGAAGAGAAAATCTATTCACTAAAAAATAAGAGAAATCAAAATATAAAATTGGTTCTTAACCACAGATTAATGCAAAAAAACTGGAGGGGCAAAACGTAAGTCTTGCCCCTGCTCTTGAAAAACTAGGGGGGCAAATGCCCCCCCTCGCCCCCGCCAGATTACGCCCATGGTGCAATCTATCAGTGTATTACTACACTGTAAAACAATGCGAACAAAAAAGTTAGTTTCAGTAACTATAAATCTAGTTTATAAAATAATTCGAGAAATCAAGTGATAGATTTTTGCAAATTAAATGATTCATAATATAATGTATTGTTTCATTTCCTACAAAATGATAGACTAGAAATTTTGGATATTTTCCTCTATTCAATTTGTTTACCTTAACCGCCAAACTTGGAAATCTATATTTCCAGTATAGTGAATTAGAAAACGACTACCTATTCGTTCAAGATAAAAGCGGTATATATATATTTTTTTTAAACTGTAAAAAATATCCGTTAATAAATAGAAATGTTTCCGTAAAACTTTAGGAATTGTTTCATTTTTCTAAGAAAACAGTACTTTTTCAGTAATAGAGGTTATGCGTTAATAAGTCCGTATAAATCCAATAAGTTTTCCGTAAATTTTACGGAATATTTTTATTATCACTTATACAACAGCGTTTTTCCGTAAATGATGTTCAGAAATAATTGCTAAGTTTAAAAAGCAAAATATTTAATTGTTGTCCATAGTGACATTATTTTACTCAAAACCACAATTTGGCTAAATAGGATATAATTAAAATATAACCATTTTTTTCCCAAATAGTAAGATAGTGTCTCTCTTTATTAGTTATCTAGTAATGTTTAGTAAAACTATGAACTATTAATGTTAAGGTGGCGCCATCTATGAATTACTACTTAAACAACATACTATAATATTGTATTTCTTGTACCGTAACTTCTTTTCTTTCTCTTTTTCTAATAAAAATAATATAATAAAAATAATAATAATTCTCTTTTTCATGCATGTTTATAAGAGGGTTTTAAATTTTAACGATTTAAAAAAAGTTAAATCTTATTCATTATTTTGTGTGTTTGAAACAATTGAAAAGAAGGTGTTACACTTCACATTTCATTGTAATTTAAAAAATATATTCGACTTGTTATTACTATTATTATTATTTTTAAAAACCTTTAAAAGGTATTTTAATATGAAAAAAATCTATACTGAATTTTTATATTTTTATTATTATTTTAATATTAGTCCATTTACTTTAACAGATTCGCACATAAAACTTAAAACAAGTCCGAAAATTAATATTAAAATTATTATAAAATTGCCGTTTATCAAACTTATAATCTTATAATAAGGAATAAAGGAATTTTCTTTAATGCCACGTAGTAATCCTTTATTTGAGTTAAGAGAAGACCATCTTACAAACAATTTGAAAAAGTATGTGTGGAGGGAGGCCGAGGAATGTTGGCATTCTTGGTAAAATAAATAATTATATAAAAAAATAAAAATAAAATTACAATGTAATTATAAAAAACTTATAAAAAAGCAATTATTGCTTATAATATATTTTTTCAAGCATGTAATATTTTCAAAGACTAATTTTTTTTTTCTTGTATAAAGTATGAAAATAAAAATCTAAATGTTACAAAAATATGAAAACTTCAGAATTGTATATTCAACTGAGAAATACTATTATATCTATGAAAATAGCTCCTTTTTCAACGTAGCCTTACTTATTAAAAAGCATCTGTAATAAGTAACAATATTTGATTAAGTTGCCCGTGTTTCCGTTGCTTAGAGGTAGAGCGATAGTCTCGAAGAGGAGAGTGCCCTGGTTTGAAGCCTGCATAAGGTAAATGTTGTTTCATTAGAGTCGTTTAAATTAAATTGAGCTATTGAAATTCATAAAGGTGCAAGTTTCTCGTTAGAACTTAATGTGGATTTTTACTTTTTTTCCCTCCACCAAAGAAAAATTTAAAATTTGATAGTAGGATAAAAATAAGGAAAGCTTTCATGAAAAAACGGAATATTGTCTGCAATTTACGAAAAAAAAAAAAAAAAAAATTCCGCTAAAATATGGAAATAGCACTGACGTCTAGATTACCAGTACAATTTCCGTTTTTTTTAACGAAATTTTTTTTTCACAGTGTAGTGTAAAACTAGAAAATGCGAAATAGAATATTTATCCATCAAATAATACAGCATAACATCATTTAATACAGTATTTCATTTTTGCTTTTTATCCCATATTATTTATTCAATGAACTCTTTGCAGAAAATACCATTTGTTTAGGATTTTGAAAGCTCATTCAAAGATTAGTAACGCAATTTAATAAATCTCCGAATTCGTGGAAAAGTACTTAAATGTAATTCCTCTGCCTTGCACTTAATGTACAGGAAGGACAACATTTCATATATATTTTGAAAACGACGATTCGGTATTCTTCAATTTTCAACATAATCATTAAAGGAAGTGTTTTTGTTGAAATAGTAAGTATTATTCTCCTCGATTTATTTTATCGAAATAGCTTCATGTTTTTGAAATCACGGTATTATTTGTTCAGTCTATATAACGAAATTCCTTTTGCAAAGGGAAATAAATCAAAATTCCTCATTTAAAGTTTTATTACTTTATGATTTTTTACAAAAGATAATGGTTGTCGCAAGAAAAAAAAGGAAAAACAACTATTTGCTGAATTTTCTTTAGATAAATTTATTCTTTAAAATTCCATTGATTAGTGTCACATAGCAAACACAATATTGCACGTACTATAATACTATAAATGGATACAGATCAAATCAAAGGTGATATAACGCTATTTTGAACACAAAATATGGATAGACTTCGACAGTTTTTCTCGTGACATATTCAAATCTGACATTGATTTAATTAGGCTATCTCTTTTACAAGATATTAAAGAATACAGGATATTATCCTCATTTTTTTCATTATTTTCAGTTTTATTGTTTGAAGAACTGTAATTTAATGTTCAAATAGATAGAATTCCAAAAGTGAATTACTTTGAGTTCAGCGATAATTGGAATCAAAGTTGTAGTCCAAAATATAAACCGGAAATTAAGTTTCTGTAACCAGAAGGGACCATTTAATAAGCTGCAGAAAGGTGAACATTATATATTAAAACAAAAATATATAATGCATACTTAAAATATAAAAACCTACAAATTTGATGGATTTAGAAGTTGTAAGTATTATAGACCGACAGTCGACAGCACAAAAAACTAAGGTATCAAGCACAAGAAAAAACTCTTTATTTTATGGTAGAGTAAAAATAGGGGATACTAATGATGTATGTCAACCGGGAGTGAAGTGGTGCATAAGCCAAAAATTAATACTACTTTGTGTACTTACTGATACTTTGTGTTTCCAGTAAAATCAAATGCATGAAATGATTATACGCTAAACACAATGATAAACCTAAGAATGAACCACTAGTAGTATTAATTTTTGGCTTATGCACCACTTCACTTCCGGCAGTCATGAATCATGAGATTCCTCTATTACTACACTGTAAGACATTTGTGTAACGTTACTTCATAAATTCCTGGTAGCCTTGTTGCTTTCAATTTTATGGAGTACAGCCTTGCTGCCTAAAGTTTTATGGAGTATTTTAAGGGGATAGTGGACCTTTATTTGAACAAAATCGCCTATAGCAAAATTATCGCAAAAAACTCGCAAAATCATTGCAAAATATTTTTGTAGCATAATTGTACCAAAATAGTTTTTTCTTATTAAAATATCATTTATGAAGGTTTTAATAAGTATATAATAAGGGTAAGTGTATTTATATACTTTAAATCTGTTTTTTCTCAAAACTAATATTTCGGCATTTTTAGATTTTTGAAATGCTCCTTGCGACGTGTTTTTTTATCAATATTTATGAAATTGATAAGGAGGTATTCAGATATGGTTTTAAACAAAAATTGTGTCAGCTTTTTAAAATTCGTCTTCATTAAGATAGTCAAATTTTATTTTTTACTTATTAAAAGGCAAAATTGTGATGAAAATCGATATGGTATTTAGAAAAAAAATCTGTAAAATATTAACTATTCAAGATATTAAAAAAAAAAACTTACACATTTTTTATAATAGAGTTTTAAGAAATATAAATGCAAAAGGATGATAAAAATCTCAAAAATTAAAACACCAGGAGCATTTTAAAATTTCGTTTAAAATTTTTAAATTTTGTTCAAAATTTAAAAATGTTAATAAATTGGAAATTTTTTTGAAAGTGTTCTATATTCTTTTGATGAAATGTATATATGCACAAAATTTCATATTGCTATGATGAAAATTAAAAAAAAAAAAAAAATCCACCGTCACCTTAAATAATATAACCGGAGACTAATATCCAATCACTCAAGCACTCAACGCTTGGCAAAAGTCAAGGTGTTCCAAAAACTTTGACTAACATCTATGCATTTTTCTCGCGCATCAACGCTGCTTCAGAAGTTTTACTTACAATTTCTGTCGTATATGAGGCACTTGGAAGCTATTGTAATGTATCAGAGGCATAGATATTTACGAAATTTTGAATTGCGATAATATTTAACTTATATTACAACTTTCTAATGCTTTTTTATCTTATTACACATGATTATTTCAGGAAAGTAATTTTTATTTTAAAATCAAAGAGTAAAATATATGTTTATAGTAAAAGAATCACAAACAGCGGAAAGAGAATTAATCAAATAATAATAATTATTATTATTAGTAAGTGCCTAAACATAAATGGAATCATATAGTATTACACATATATTAGTATTATTGCATGTAAATAGGGGCAAAAGTATTTCTAAAAACAAAATAGTAGTCCATTAAAAAACATGTACTATTAATAGTACATCGTTCTAGAAAGGTTTAAAATTCTAGGGCATTTTACTGTCTAAGGGTTAATAATTAAAACTCTCTGGCAAAAGGAAATATAATTTGTAGGGATAAAACGGAACTATTTTCACAATAGCCACAGTTTGTTTTCTAGAAGCTAGTGACATATTTTTTTTCACTGTAATCCATTTTATTATACATTATCTATTTATTATAAATAATAATTTTGCATTTGTTCAAGTATTTTTGTTTGATTAAAATAACCTTCTTTATTGTCTACATTGTAAAAAAATAGGACTTTTGAATGACTGTGAATAAACACAAAATTGTTAATATGAACTTTAAAATGTTCATTTTTACTTAAAAGGAGATTAAAATAAATAAAGCCTTAAATTCGATGAAACATTGCTTAAATTGTCAGGATTTATTTTCAGGATGTAACGACGCCCTATCGTACAATATACCAAATTTACGATTTATCATCCTCAAAATAAATCCTGACAATTTGAAAAAAGTAACTTATTAAAATTTATGGTACGGCAGTTAAATATGTTCTTTTTTATCGTTTTTTCATCTCAAACACTACTAATTCGATGTAAAAGCCACGAATTGAAAATGAAAGTGACGAATGAGCACAGTGTAGAGTTATATTTCACCATGGTCAAGCATATTTAAAAAACTTTTTAAAAAATGCGAAGACATAAATTTAGTTTTAGTAACTTTAATTCTAGTTTATGAAATAATTCGAGAAATCAAGTGATAGTTTCTTGAAAATTAAACACTTCATAATATAATGTATTGCTACAATTCCTACAAAATTATAGATTAGAAATTTTGGATCATTTCATATATTCAATTTATTTATTTACCTTATCTGCAAAACTTAGAAATCTATAATTCTAGTTTAGTGATTTAGAAAATGACTACGTATTCGTTCTAGATAAAGGCGGTGTATAATTTCCTTTTTGGGTAGCAATAGAAAATTCGAAGTAGAATGTTTATCCACCAAGTAATACAACATAACATCATTTAATATAGCACATCATTTTTGCTTTTTATCCCATATTATTTGTTCAATGATATCTTTGCAAAAAACAACATTTGTTTAGGATTTTGAAAGCTCATTCAAAGATTAGTAACATAATTTAATAAATCTCCGAATTCATGGAAAAGTACTCAAATGTAATTCCGCTGCCTTACACTTAATGTACAGGAAGGACAACTTTTCACGTATGTTTTGAAAATGACGATTCAGTATTCTTCAATTTTCAAAATAATATATTGAAAGTTTTATAGTAAGGTGGTCTGGTGTAATAACGCCAGGCGGGGTAATAACGCCAAATGCTAATATTTTGCATAATTATGAAATAATCTGGTAAATTACACCCATGTGCTCCGCGCAGAAGGGTTTTGAGTCATATAAATCGCAAAAAACAGCTTCAAGTTAATTTGTTTCATTTTTAGGTCTTATTGTTTTTACAAGCAACTAAAATTAACGCTTGATCTAAAATTTGCGAGATACGTTTTGTGACGTGAAGACTATTTTTTTATCCGGAAATACTTTGTTAATTACATAAATTTGTAGTACCTTTCATGGACTTTCAAAATGTTGTTGAAGATTTTGGATATCTTCTCGAGATAATTTGTAATTAAAAATGTACTGCGCAATAACTATAACGGGGTAATAACGCCAATCCTTGGCATTAATACCCCGGTTGATTCCCTACAGTGGCCGAGCTACATCCTAAATACTGATTTAAATAAACACAGTTAAAACTGTGCAATGTTTCTAATAATTCTGTTTAAGTGGTCCTTTTTAAGCAAAAAGAAGCTCACGGTCTGATATTCTTTTGCTTCATCTCCCCCTCCCCCCCGCACACACCACACATTTATTTTTCTTACACTTTCACAAAAAATTGAACATTTTCAATAGCTTAGAATGCAATTTGTCAATTTCTAAGTTTGTAGAGTTTGTATTTTTAGAATTGGGCAATCTACATGCAATTATTCCATCTTATTTCATAGTTTTGTTCGCATGGCGTTATTACGCATATAGGTGGGTAATAACGCCAAATAGCATTGGCCAAGAAATCACGCCATTACATTTTATGAATACATATCTGTTAAATAATTTTTTTTATATAAATAGTCAATGAGTTGCTGTATCAAATCATATATTTGTTTGAAAAATACAAACTAAAACTGAGCCGTGAAAATTGGTAGAACCTTAACTTGGCGTTATTACCCCAGGGTACCTTAATATAATTTGCTCTCATTTCCTAAGAATAAGTCAACTGGAGTCGGTTCAGAATCTCCTCCCCCTGGATACTACTCCTCAGTGCTGACAAAAAAATGGCGGCTGCCAAAGGCAGATTTTTTTTTCAACGTGTGTACGGTTCCTTCAGTTTTGGTACCAATATATTTTTTAAGTTTTTTCGCTTTACTTTTCTGAGATTAAAAGAGTCTAAGAATTTTTTTATAAAATACTAGAGTCAAAACATAAGGAACTGTGTACACTTTTAAAAAATCTATCTTCGGCAGCCACCATTTTTGTGTCAGCGTTCAGGTTTAGTATTCGGCAGCACGACAGCTTAAAAGCATCTGATAGGTCGAAATAACATGATTTCTTGATAAGTGGAAGCGGATCTTCTCAAAACTAGCAAAAATTAGCGTTCCGATTGAAGAAAAAATAAATTGCGCTCGTACACGATTTTTTTTTCTTTTTTCAGTAACAAACCAAAAATTTCTAGGAACGGCGCTTCCACGCATTCCCGTCCAATTACAGCACAGAATTTTATCATGAATTTCATTGATATTCTTGTAAGTAACATAAGATCTATACCAATGGCTGAAATTAAAATGTTAACTTTATCCATTTTACATGTTTTGTATAAATCATATTATCTCAAAGTCCTAAGAAAACCTCGATAATGAAAAACTTTATTTATTTATTTTCATTGAAACATTTTTAAGAAATGCAAAGTAAATTTCGGTGTATTTCCTTGTCTAAACTGACAAAGGCACCACCAAACATGGTGCGCACAGATTTTGATGATTTCAAAGTATGTTGTAGGGGTCATAACACTAATTATTCAGCTGAAAGGGTTTCTTCAAATGGGCCTCAGTTTTTGAGAAATTGGGGGTCAAAGTTTAGCGCTTATTTCAAATAGCCGTTAGTATTACTACCAGTTTGTGGCTCCGTTGCGCCGCGGGTACTGGGTTTGAAACCAATCGCGACCGTCGGCCTAACCGTTCGGAGTTTTCCGCGGTTTTTTTCGTACGTTGCGTTATTACGGGTTAGGTTCCCTTAGAAAGACCCCCACGGAGGGCATCCCTTCCCATAGGACTTATATTCCATAGCTTAGATAATTGGCAGACATAAATACAAACAAACAAACAAGCTGTGGCGCCACGGTCACGTGCGAGATTCCAGACTCGGACTAGGCAGGTTCAACTCCAAGCTAGAATTTTTTTTTCTTTATATACTTTTTACACGTTACATATTTTAAGCAGAACTGGGAATTCTGCAGCTTTGAACTTATTAATATTTTCTTATGAGAATAGTTTACCTTTTCAATTTTTACTTTTTCGATTTTTTCGGAGTTAAATATAAAGTATAAATACATCCATATATATATATATATATATATATATATATATATATTGCTAAGTAAAAAAAAAAATCTCACCTTTGTAAATTTCTTTAATTCATGTTCTTAAATTGATTTTTAAAAAATGTCACCTACATTAGAAAGTCTAACTGCTATATATATCCCAGGCGTTTTTTAAGGAAAAGACAGAGCAAAAAATACTCCAGAAATCATTATTAAAATAAATACTTTAGAAAGAATCTTTTTTGAATTTCTAATTTTTTGTTTGTACATCGTTATACTTTTCAAAGTTTTTTGACAAACTTAAACTGCTGCCATTTTTCAAACAAGACGTCGGATGAAGATCGCCTGGGATTTCGGTCAAGAAATTGGTATTTACTATGTACACACGGAGTTATATACAAATCAGTTTAAAAATATGCGTGTTAGCACGTGACAAATTTCAGACCGTTTCAAAATGTCAACTACACTGGAAATTGAAAGTGCTGTAACTCAGCCATTTTTTAAGATATAGATTAAACAAAAAATGCTCTGGAATCTTTGTATCAAGGTCAAACAGACATAAGAAAAATATTTTTCAATTTCTTACTCTTTTGCATCTAATTTTAAAATTTAAATTTAAAAAAATTAAATTCCGCCATTTTGAAACAAGATGGCAGATGGAACTGGTCATCGATCTTGGTCCAGACATCGGTATGTACTATGTACGCACCAAGTTTCACCTAAATCGGTTTATAAATACACATGATATCACGTGACGAAAATCAAATCATTTCAAAATGTGAGCAACTCGAGAAATTAAAAGTGCTATAACTCTGCCCTTTTTTAAGATACAGACGAAACAAAAAATGGTCTGGAATCTTTGCATCAAAGTCAAATGCACAAAAGAAAAATCTTTTCCAATTTCTTACTTTTTTGTACCTAGTTTTAAATTTTAAATTAAAAAAAATTAAATGGCCGAAATTTTGAAACAAGTTAGCGGATGAAACTGGCTAACGAACTCGGTCCAGGCCTCATTATGTACTATGTACACACCAAGTTACATCCAAATAAATTGATAAATACTCGCGTTATCACGTGAAAAATCTCAGATCGTTTCAAAATGTCAGCCATAAGAAAAATACAAAGTGCTATAACTTATTCATTTTTTAAGATATAGATAAAATAAAAAGTGTTATTTAATCGTTGTTTTAAATTCTAACACATAAAAGAAAAATAGATTTCAAGTTTTATTTTTTTCGCATTTATTTTAAATTTTAAATTAAAAAAAATTAAATGGCCGCCACTTCGAAAAAAGATGGCGGATAATGCTGGCGAACGAACTCGGTCGAGACATTTGTATGTACTATGTACATACCAAGTGTCATTCAAATCGGTTCATAAATACGTTAGTTACAACATAACAAAAATCAGATATATATATATATATATGTATATATATATATATATGTCAACATTTGAACGGAGGGTGGTTTTGGGGTCTGGGGGTCATGATCGGTGAAAATATACCAAAATTTTCTGGAAGTGCTTTCATCCGGACGGCTGGAATAGGTAGCTTTTTACTTTTTGTAATGAAAGCTACATAATAAAAAAGAGTTCCAGGCACAAATTAGTTTTGTAAATAAAAATATTAGTTTAAAAATTGCAAAAGAAATAAATTTTCATGAAATAAATTCGAAAATATAAATTTAATTTATTAAGAAAATATCAAAAACTTCAAAGCGTGTAGAATTCCCAATTCTGCTTAAAATTTTTAACGTATGAAAAGTATATAAAGGAAAAAAAGGTGTTCTAACTTGGAGTTTTTTTGTATTTTTTTTAAATCAAGCATCTATATTAGGAAATAAGGATATATTTATCATTTTTCTTTTCAGTTCTTCTGCTTTGCCCTTACATTAATAAACATAAATCGACTTTTTAATTGGATATAATTGATAAAGGGATTTCTTTACTAAATTTTGAGTACGTTATTATTATTCATGTAACATTAAATAACAGTTAAATTATTATTTGAATTTTGCTATGGGAGTAAAAAACTGTGTATCGAAAGCAACACAGAGTTGAATCATGAAGGTATAACAAGAAAAAAATATATAGAGGTATATTTACTTTAGAGTACTTAAATGTAAAAGAGTAACAAATTAAGATATTTATATATTTATACTTAGTTACACTTATAATAGGCATAAATATATACATATTTATACTTATTACATTACACATACTTAAATCAGAACTGCCAAGTCTCCGAATTATCTTACACCAGTATTTTAATGTGAAAAATGTTATTTCACATAGGCGATTTTAAGAGGACAACATTTTTTCTTAGGTAATAGTGGGTACAAAATGGCAGAGGCTTGACAACTCTGCTTTTATATATATTTACCTATTAAAAATTTTATAACTAAAATGATAAATAGTAAATTTACTATTTTCTTATAATGTACTATATTTTTTCGTTAAACATGCACAAACTATCGAATTATTAATTTATTTTCAATTTTCTATCAAAGATATTTTATTTATATTAAAAGTGTTATATAAAACTTAGATTATTAGATCCTTTAAGTTTATGAATAAAAAAGAAAAAAAAAATAGAGGTATAATTGTAAGAAAAAACTGAATTCTTTTTTAGATATGCAATATGGGAAGTATATGTGACAGATTTATATATCAATTGCAGGTAGAAAATTTTACTTTTTCTGTTATTATTATTATTATTATTATTATTATTATTATTATTATTATTATTAATTTTTAATATGAATTCAGAAAAAAATAGACTTTAAAATATAAATAAAGAACTGGGCAACGCCAGGCAGTAATCCAACTAGATTGAAATAAAATTCTTTTTCTCACGAATAAACAATATGATATCAGAGTCGGCGAAAAGATGGCAGCACTGCATATAGCACAATAGTAGTTCCTACTACAGGTAAAATTTAAAACATAAATGACAATAATATGATTGCATCTATTTTTTAACATTTTTAGAATGTTAATGAAAAATACAAACAATCCGTTTGAAATAAAAATCATTATTATTTTTAAACATGCACAAACTATCGAATTAGTAATTTATTTTCGATTTTCTGCCAAATATATTTATATTAAAATTATTATGTAGTACTTAGATTATCAGATCCTTTAAGCTTATGAATAAAAAAGAGAAAAATAGAGGTATAATTGTAAGAAGAAACAGAATTATTTTTTTAGAAATTGCAATATGGTAAATATATTTGACAAATTTATATCTCAATGGCAGTTAGGAAATTTTACTTTCTGTGTTTTATTTTATTATTTTATAGCCTCCATGAACTTGTAAAAAATCGTGTGTTATGGTAACAAAAAAGCATTTTTGCTATTTAAAAAAAAAAAAAAAAAAAAAAAAAAAAAAAAAAAAAAAAAAAAATGTGTTTGTTTTTGAAATAGAAAAAGCTTTTTATTTATATTTATTTTACAAATAAGTTAATATAGTAAAACGTTTTTATAAAAGGCTTTTTTGAATTTCAACAACGAACAAAATAAGCATTCTTTTTTAATAACAAAAAATATCGTCTGAAATTTTCGTTGACATAACGATAAACCGAATTTTTACAAGTTCATGGTGGCTACAATTTATAATAATTATTATTTAATATGAATTCAGAGAAAATAGACTTTAAAATATAAATAAAGCACCGGGAAAGCCAACTGACTGAAATAAAATTCCATATCTCATGAATAAAAAAGATGATATTAGAGTAGGCGAACAGATGGCAGCACTGAATATAGCACAGCAGTAGTTCCTAGTTCCTACCTCGGTTCCTACAGAAAATAACATTTTAAACATAAAGGACAATAATACAATTTGCATGCATTTTTTTAACATTTTTAGTTGATTCAAGAAAAATACACACAATCCGTTCGAAATAAAAATCATTAATATTCTTAAGTATGCATAGACTATCGAATCAGTAGTTTATTTTCGATTTTCTGTCAAAGATATTTTATTTATATTAAAATTATTTTGTAATACTTAGATTATTAGATACTTTAAGTTTATGAATAAAAAAGAGAAAAAAAATACAGGTATAGTTGTGAGAAGAAACCGAATTATTTTTTTAGAAATTGCAATATAGAAAATATATGTGACAGATTTATATCTCAATTGCATGTAGGAAATATTACTTTTTGTGTTTTTTTTTTTTTTTTTTTTTTTTTTATTTATTTTATTATTATTGTTTAATATGAATTTAGAAAAACTAGACTTTAAAATATAAATAAAGAAACGGGAAACGCCAGGCAGTAATCCAACTTGATTGAAATGAAATTGAGTTTCTCTTTAATAAAAAATATAATATTAGAGTCGGCGAACAGATGGCAGCACTGAATACAGAACAATACTAGTTCCTACCAAGGAGGTTCCAACCTAGTTCCTACTGAAAATAAAATTTAAAGCATAAATGACAATAATTTAATTTGCATACAATGTTTAACATTTCTAGAAGATTCAAGAAAAATACAAACAATCAGTTGGAAATAAAAATCATTATTATTTTTTAAAATGTACAAACTATCGAATTAGTAATATATTTTCGATATTCTGACAAAGACATTTTATTTATTTAAAAAGTGTATAAAAATTTGATTACTAGATCCTTAAAGTTTATAAATAGGAAAATAATAACAATAATTTTGAGAAGAAATTCAAATTGTTTTTATTCTTTTTTTTTATTTTTTACATATTATAATTTTGAAAATATATGTGGCATATCTATAAAAAATAAAACGGCTTTGTAAATTAATATTAATTTACTGTTGTTTACATGATTAATTTACTGATAATTACACATGATGATTAAACATGATTTTCTAAAATTTATTGCATTTATGTAAATAATAATTCATAACGAATGGAAAATTCTGTTATACATGTAAAAAACAGCTCTTACCAATTCTTTGCTTATTTTCGTTTTAAAATACGAAAAAAAAAAAAAAAAAATCGACGAAAAGATATAAAAATCATGTAAATTCCAAGCTCGTGTAAGGTTATCGTTACGGAACCAGTTAATGCTAGTATAATGTTGAATTCAGGCACTTTTCTCCGGGAGGGACTCCTCTGGCTCAGGGGGGGGGGGGACATTATGGTTCCGGGTGGAGGGGAAATTGCACGTTTTGACCTTTGAAAACGCAAAATTTCAAGCTTTCCGGGGGGAAATTTCGTTGCTACGGGAGACAATGTCCCCCCGGGACACCCACTGAATTCAACACCGTGCTAAAAGCTTCAGCTTTTTTGTGACAAAATTCAATTTCCCATGAATAGAAGATTTGCATTAGTTTTGGCCTAAAGATGGCAGCACTATCTAGAGCATAATTCTATCTCATTTTGAAAATAAAATTTAAAATATAAATAACAATAATATTTTACATATCTTTATACTTTTATTTTATTTTATTTTATTAGAGGATTCATGAAAAATAGAAACAAACAATGCGAAATAAAAATTGTTTTTATTTTAAGATCCAGAAAACTATCGGAATTAGCATTTTATTTAGAATTTTATATCAAAGAATCTTAATTTATATTAAGGGGACGGTGGACGTTATATATATATATATATTTTTTTTTCATTATAGCAATAATAAATTTTGTGCAGTTATACGTTTCACCAAAATAATGCAGAACACCTTCAAAAAATTTCCAATCTTATTAAAATTAATAATAACTAGATGGAACCCGTCAAAACTTGACGGCACCGAAGAAAGAAAAAGGTATTTTCCAGCTATTAAAGGATTTTTTAACGACTAATCTGCAGCAAAAATTTCAATAAATAAAAGAAAAACCTGCATTGTACATCCAGGCAAATGACCCGCAATTGGCCGAGTTACATTTAAACATGCTGTCATAGAATTAGAATCTCTCTCATTTGATAATTTTCCATTTACAAATACAACACCAATAAATTGTACATGACATGAATAAATCATAAATTACTGTCATTACTCATTTCATACAAAATATACATACTTCACTTACTTCGCAGCAAAATAAGACTGAATTTATAGTTTGCCATTTAGCAACAACTATAACAATGATCCTCTCAGTGGTTAATTTGTAGTTACATTACCCACCCCATTCAACAAATAAGCATTTGCATTTTCAACTACTTTTCTATTACCTTTTCATAAATCAAAAATACATGTAAATTTCACATATTAAAAAAAAATTAATGATAGTATTTATTCTAGCTAGGTGAAACCCGTCAAAACTTGACGGCAACAATATGAAAGAACCAAAGAAAAAATGTACAAAAAAACACTGTTAAAAAAATGCTAGAAATCATTTGCTATGTACCAAAGTTTGTCTAGGTACCATGAAAAATGCAAATTTTGGCAAATAATCACAAAAAATAGCAAATTTTGTAAAAATAACCCTCCCCCCCCCCAAAAAAAAAACATCACCCGGAAATTTTATAAATAGATATGGAAAAATAAAACAGCAAATTTCGTCAACAGATTGCAAAAAACAACAAATTTCTTCAAAAGATCTCTAAAAAATTTGTCAAAAAACTGCAAAAAAAAGAAAAAATAAATAAATAAATAAATAAATAAAAAATAAAAAAATAAATAAAATGTCTAGGTATCCCAAATAAAACAAATTTTGCAAAAGTATTGCAAAAAATCAAAATTTTGCCAAAACATCTAAAAAATGGCAATTTTCATAAAAAAATTTCGAAAAAAAAGTCAAATTTTGACAAAAAAATCCCTAAAAATGGCAAATTTTTAAACATATTATGAAAAAATTCAAAATATTGTGAGAAAACAACAATTTTCGACAAATGATTGTGAGTAAACAAAAAATTTCGACAAATGATTGTGAGTAAACAACAAATTTCGTCAAAGGATTGAAAAAAAAAGCAAATTTCATCAAATAATCACAGGAAAGATAAATTCCGCAAAAAAACAACAAATTTTGCAAAAAGATCTTGAATAAACGGCAAATTACATCGAAAAATCGTGAGAAAACGACAAATTTCATCAAAAAAAAATCGAGAAAAACGATAAACTTTACCAAAAGACCTCAAGATGACGAATTTTGTCCAGTTATCATAAAAGACGTGAATTTCACCCAAAGATCTCAAAAAGCACATAAAATTTATCCAGGTAATAGCAAAAAAGGGTAAATTTAGCTAAAATTAGTGAAAAAAAACCGACAAATTTCTAAAAAAATAACAAAAAACAACAATTTCGCAAACAAAAATCACAAAAAAGCATAAATTCGATAAAACGGCAAATTACATCGAAAGATAGCGAGAAAAAAAATGACAAATTTCACCGAAAATCCCTGAGGAAACAAATAATTTTGTCGTGGTACCATAAAAGATGTGAATTTCGTCAAAAGATCGTGAAAATACTTTAAATTTGTCTAGGTACTTCAAAAAACGCAAATATTGGTAAACAGATTGTGAGAAAACAACACATTTTGTCAAAAGATGAAAAAAAAGAGGCACATTTCATCAAAAGATCGCAAAACAGGTAATTTTTGCGAAGAAAAGAAAGCGAAAATATGACAAATTTCTGAAAATAACGAAAAAACGACAAATTTCACAAAAAAAAATCACGAAAAAAGGATAAATTCGATAAAATGTCAAATTCCATGGAAAGATAGCGGGAAAAAAACGACAAATTTCACCCAAAATCCCTGAGAAAACAAATAATTTTGTCCTAGAATCATAAAAGATGTGAATTTCGTCAAAAGATCGTGAAAATACTTTAAATTTGTCTAGGTACTTCAAAAAACGCAAATATTGGTAAACAGATTGTGAGAAAACAACACATTTTGTCAAAAGATGAAAAAAAAGGCACATTTCATTAAAAGATCGCAAAACAGGTAATTTTTGCAAAGAAGAAAAAGCGAAAATATGACAAATTTCTGAAAATAACAAAAAACAACAACAACAAATTTCACAAAAAAAAAAAAAAAAAAAAAATCACGAAAAAAGGATAAATTCGATAAAACGGCAAATTACATCGATTACAATTATTTTTCTTTGTTGATAATAATGATCTTCATATTCTTGAAAAAAACATTGTTGAGAGACTGCATTTTTGCTATCACTGTTTAATGCAATGCTATGATAATTATATATTTTTTTCTTTACTTATCTTATAATGATCGAAATACATTGTTTTTTTCACTTTACGTAAGTTATTTTATTTCCATTAGTATTCTGCACAGCAAACAATAAACAGCAAGCGATGATATATAAAGACTGCTTTATCATGGTTGAAAGCTTTGCAAAAAGAGGGATCTCTTCTGATAATTTTATTTTTCTTTGTTGATTATAATGATCTTCATATTTTTGAAAAAACATTGTTGAGAGATCAAGATCAAGCGATTGAAAAAAGATAGCAAAATTCATCAAAATAGTCCCTCCTCCTCCCCCCCCCCTCCCAAAAAAAAAAAAAAAAAAAAAAAAAAAAAAAAAAAAAAAAAAAAACTCAGCAAATTTTGTCACGGGAACACTTTTTTAAAAAGTCAACACAAAGAAAGTGAAACATCAAATAAATATTAATGATTTACAAAGCTGTTTCTGTTTATAACTGGGCATATTTTCATTTCATATGCAATTCTCCATTCTTCGGTGAAAACAATGTAATGTGAATACTTCCTAAACGTTATGAATTTGCTCAAAAATGAAATTATAAGGGGGAAAAATCACCGTTTTTTGACATGAGATTAATATGAAACTGAAGCAAAAAATAAATAGTGATTTGCGAATCTGTTTACATCCATGAAGTCAAAATATCCGTCGAAAATCACACCATCAAAACACAAAACAAAAAACAATGTGATTTCCAGCCTTCTTTTATACATACTTAGTATAAATTTGAAAATTATAATATAGAAAATGATTTATCGTCCAAGAACGTAAATAAACACTTTAATCATTAACTATTGAATGTTTAATTAAACATTCAATAGTTTATTATTATTTAGAGATGTAGAGATGTTTATTATTTTTTCATAATAAACATCTCTACAATTAAGCCTAAGATTGCCGGCAATAACATTGCAAAGTTTGAAGGAGGGAATAGCGTTTAACATGAAAAAATAATACAGATGGAAATGAAATAACTTACGTAAAGTGAAAAAAACAATGTATTTCGATCATTATAAAATGAGTAAAGAAAAAAAAAATATAATTATTATAGCATTGCATTAAACAGTGTCAGCGAAATGCAGTCTTATTCTTATCCCATATTTACAAACGCGCTTTGCAAATGCTTTTACAGACTGTAACTACATTCTCCTCCGATTAACCAATCGGAGGAGACTCTCAGATTTCGGCACAAGTATCGATGCGTAGAGACCAATTTAAAGCATGCTAACTTTTTTGGCTATTCTTTTAATATATAGATAATAATAATAATAATAATAATAATAATAATAATAATAATAATAATAATAATAATAATAATAATAATAATAATAATAATAATAATAATAATAATTAAAATGTTTCTCGTGCTTTAATTTTTGAGATATTTCCTAGCTTTTTATTTTTACCATTTAAAACACTATTATAAGCAAATTTGTGTAAGATTTTCTAAAATCCCTTGAATAGTTAATATTTTACAGATTTTTTTTTTCTAAATTCCATATCGATTTTCATCAAAATTTTGTCTTTTAATAAGTAAAAAATCAAATTCGACTATCTTAAAGAAAACTAATTAAAAAAATCTGACACATTTTTTGTCTAAACAATATAAGGATACTTCCTTATATACTTCCAATTTCATAAATATTGATAAAAATTTACATGGCAGGAAGCATTTCAAATATCTAAAAACGATGCAAAATTAGTTTTGAGAAAAACAGATTTAAAGTATATAAATGCACTTACCTTTATTATTTACTTCTTAAAACCTTCATAAATGATATTTTAGTAAGAAAAATCTGTTTATATATATATATATATACATATATACAGCTCATATTCAAAATATTAGAATAATTACATTTTTTTTAGAAATTGAAAATATCGTTTGGTAATTTAATGTCTTTTAATGAAAATATGCAAACGATATTCTTATTAAGAACTTATTTTTGATTAAACTTACTTGTTATCTTAAATTTAATATCATTTTTGAAAAGATTAATTGCAAAAAAAATTATTTTGAAAAGTCAAAATATTAGAATATTTATTCAAGTGGTTCAAAATATTAGAATATTTCACATTAATTCTCCTTTAATTATTACCAATTCTTAACTGGTGGCATCATTGATTAAATTCAGACTATTTTATTTAAAATCAGTATTCTTTTTTGCAGTTTGTTTCTTTTTCGTCTTAAAATGGGCCGTGTGAGTGATATTCCTGAATCTACTAAACTTCGTTTGGTTGATTTGTATCGGCACGGTAAAAAGCAATGTTTTATAGCGAATTATTTACATTGTTCGCAATCGAGCGTTAGTAAAATACTAACACAATATTCAAAAAATGGAAAATTTCAAAATAATCGCCGAAATGGTGGCCGAAAACCAAAAACATCTGCTAGAGATGACAGGAAACTGAAGCGTATAGTTAAGAAAAACCGTTTTAAAAGTGTGAGATTCTTGCACCGAAAATGGAAAGAAGAAGGAGTTGAAGTTTCTACATCGACAACATTAAGACGTCTCCATAAATTTAAATTTGAATCTCGTGTACCGAAAACAAAATCTCTCATGAATGCAAGACAAAAGCGTATAAGATTGAATTGGTGTAAATCAAGACGTTTATGGAGCAATGAAGATTGGAAAAAATATATTATTTAGTGATGAAAGTATGTTTTGTGTTTCATATGGTAATCAAGGTATTCGAGTTTGGAGAATGAAGCAATAAGCATTTGATAAAGAATGCCTTAAACGTTCCGTAAAATTTGCTGCTAGTGTCATGGTTTGGGGTTGTATGAGTGCAGAAGGACCTAGAAAGTTATGCATCGTCTACGAAAAGGTTAACTCTCTGATATATCAAGAAATTTTAGAATATTACATGATTCCATCATCAGAAGATTTATTTGAAGATGATTTCATCTTTCAACAAGATTTAGCGTCCCCGCATACCTCGGTGTCAACTAAGAATTGGTTCTGCCAACGCAACATTAAGGTACTTCCTTGGCCACCAAATTCACCAGATCTTAATCCCATCGAAAACTTATGGTGTATAATGAAGAAAAAACTTCAAGAAAATCCTCCTTCAAGTAAAACTGAGTTAGTGGCACGTATAAAGTCTATTTGGGCTAATATTGATAGAAATGTTTGTAAACACCTTGTATATAGTATGCAAGATCGATTGTACGCTGTTATGAAAGCTAAAGGGGATGCTACAAAATATTAACTACCATTTACTTCATATTCATAAGATAAAATTGTTGCGTAAAATAAAATATTCTAATATTTTGAACCAATCTAAATTTTATTCTAATATTCTGGTGTGTTTAAGGAAGCTGTATACCTAATTTATTGTGCTGTATTTTATATTTTATAAATCTTAAAATCTTATCTAAACATTCCAGATTTAATTTATAATAAATTTAATTGCATTTACTTAGTATAAAAAATAAATAAATGACAAATAATTTTTTCTTATTACTTTTTCTCAATTATTCTAATATTTTGAATATGAGCTGTATATATATTTTCCGACGGTATAGCTACAGACGATTTTGCACAAATAACGGTCCACTGTTCCCTTAAAAGCATTTTACAAAACTTTGATTATTAGGTCGTGTTAATTGAACTTCAAGCTTATGAATAGAAAATAACAAATTTAAAGCAACAAACAAAAAAAAATGCAGCATAATAAATAGAATTCTTTTTCAGAACAATATTGAATGTATTTGTGACATATTTTATTAAAATAAAATGTGCTGAGTATATTTATTATTTAACTTTTGTGCACATTAATATATTAATTACAAGTTAGAAAACTTTTTTTTGTGATTTTTAAAAAAATATTTTTCTGAATTACTTCTTATTTTTGTAAAGGAAATAACATTTAATAACGAATGAAAAATTCTTTTGTACACATAAAAAACTCTTCTTCAGAATTCTTTGCTTATTTCCATTTTAAAATACGGATTTAAAAGAAATCGACGAAAAGATATAAAAATCATCAAAATTTCCAGCTTGTTTAAGGTTATCGTCACGGAACTAAATAATGCTTGCAGGTTCAGCTTCTTTGAAATATAATTCGATTTCCCATGAATAGATAATATGGTATTAGTTTTGGCCTAAAGATGGCAGCACTAACTATAGCAGAATTTTATTTCACTTTCAAAATAAAATTTAAAATATAAATAACAATAATAATTTACATTTTTAAAAAAATTTTCTAGACGATTTATGAAAAGTACAAACAAACAATTGAAAATAAAAATTATTAGTTTAGGATCCACAAAACTATAGGAATTAGTTTTTTTTTTTAGTCAAAGATTCATTATTTGAATTAAAAGTATTAAACAAAACTTTGATTATTAGATCCGGTTGACTGAACTTTAAACTTATAAGTATAAAATAACAAATAAAAAAATGCAAGGATATTTTTTAGAATAAATGGAACTCTTTTTTAGATCGATATTGAAAGTATATGAGACACATTTATTAAAATAAAGCATGCGCCATAGATTAACGTTAATTTACTTATCTATGCATTTATATCCCGATAACTGTCAGGACAATTTATTATTTTTAATTGTTTTAAATATTTTTTTCTGAATTCTAGCAAGTTTTTGTAAAGAAAATAATATTTAATGGTAAAATCCTGTTACACAAATGTAATGTAAAATTCTTCTTACAAATTATTTATTTATTTATTATTATTATTTCTAACATGAATTAAAACAAAATCCACTTAAAGATATAAAAATCATGTAAATTTCAAGCTCGTTTAAGGTTACTGTCACGGAACCAGATAAGGCTAGTAGGTTCATCTACTTTGAAACAAAATTCAATTTCCCATGAACAGAAGACATGGTATTAGTTTCGGTCTAAAGATGGTAGCACTGAGTATTGCATAATTGTATTTCATTTTGGAAATAAAATTTAAAATATAAATAACAATAAATATTTACATAACTTTATACATATATATTTTTTAATTTTATAAGAAGATTGATAAAAAATACAAACAAACAATGCGAAATAAAAATTATTATTATTCTTTTAAGATCAAGAAAACTATCAGAATTGGTATTTTATTTAGAATTTTATATCAAATGGTTCGTAATTTGTATTAAAAGTCTTTTACAAAACTTTAATTATTAGATCGTGTTAACTGAACTTCAAAATTATGAATAGAAAATAACAAATTAAAAACAAAACAAAAAAATGCAAGATAATAAATAGAATTCTTTTTCAGATCAATATTGAATGTATTTGTGACACATTTACTAAGGTAAAACGTGCTCTGTAGATTAATATTATTTTACTTTTGTACGTATTAATAAATTAATTACAAGTTAGAAAACTTTTTTTTTTTTTAAGAATTTTTTGAATTGTATCCTATTTTTGTATAGAAAATAATATTTAATAACAAATGGTGAAATCCTCTTACACGAATGTTAAAGTCCTCTTACTTTTTTTTCTTTTCTTTTTCATTTTTAAGAATGAATCTAGACAAAAGTTACATAAAGATATAAAATCATGCAAATTTCTGGCTTTTTTTAAGGTAATTATTGGGGAGTTGCTTAAACCTAGGCGGTTCAGCTAATTTGAAACAAAATTCGATTTCCTATGAATAGAAAATATTCTATTAGCTGCGGCCTATAGATGGCAGCACTAAATCTAGCATAATTCTATTTCATTTTGAAAATAAAATTTAAAATATAAATAATAATAATAATTTACATTTCTTTATACATATTTTTTTTAATTAAAGGATTCATGAAAAATAGAAACAAACAATGCGAAATAAAAATTAATATTATTATTTTAAGAACCCAAAAACTGTCGGAATTAGTGTTTTATTTAGAATTTTTCATCAAAGGCTCTTAATTTATATTGAAAGCATTTTATAAAACTTTGATTATTAGATCATGTTAACAGAACGGCAAGCTTATGAATAGAATATAACAAATTTAAAACTGAACTAGTCGTTGGGCACCACCGTAATACTTACCCATCATGGATATGCATACTATAATATATGAAAATAAAATATGTGTAAACTATTTATAAAATGATTGCAATTCCAAAACAAAATTTAAGCGTATACTTAAATACTTTTAATATGCATAATAATGCTCTTTTAATGAATTGCTGATGAACCCATTTCGACAAATTATATAAAATGCCAAACTGCTCAAGTAGTACCGAAGTACTTAAAAGAAACATCCTTATAACTCCAAAAATAATAATAATATGAATTAACAGTTTACTGCGTCGGATTAAGCGTTCCATTTCCAATTAAAATATATCTTTGAATTGAAATTTGATTGAAATACAAGGACACGAAAAATCGAAGGATATGGAAAAAAGGATTACGAATATCTCGGCAACCAATAATCCGATCGACTTCGTTTTTTGTGCAAAATATGTGTTATTTTATTGTCTTTTACATCCACTGCTTAAAACAAAACAATTCGAAAATTTGTATGTACTTTTCACAAGAACGAATTTTTCGACAGTCCGAAAATAATAGTTTCGGATAATTGAGGTTGCTGGTATTAAATATGATTTGTCCCATTCTTACATAGTAAGTACATACAAAATTTCAAGTCTCTGTCTCAATTTGTTCGGGAGATAGAGCGTTTACAGATACACAGACAGACAGATAGACAGACGGACGGCAATTTTTTTTTCTAAAAATTGTTTTTCGGAATGTCTACTACTTAAAACGTGTAAATCCGTGGGAAAAACAATAAAAAAATGAAACGGTTGCAAGACTTACCCTATATTATTTATGATGGGTAAATAATAATGAAGGAGAATCAATAGAATTCTTTTTCAGAACAATATAATGTATTTGTGACACATTTACTAAAATAAAACGTTCTCTGTAGAGTAAAATCATTTTACTTTTGTACACATTAACCCTTTCCGGCACGGGAAAAATCTGTAATAAAGTGAAAAATTATCGACTGACGCCGGAATTCACAAACGAAGTTTTAGATATTTTGAAATCCTTAATTTAAGCTTTTATTGTAAAAGCAAAATTTTAGTAAAATATTACTGGTGCCGTTTGCAAGTTTGGAAATAAAATTAGGTACCCCAGACCGGGCACAGTGTGCCGGAAAGGGTTAATAAATTAATTACAAGTTAGATAACTTATTTTTGTAATAATAAAAAAAAAAACATTTTTCTGAATTATATTTAATTTTTCTAAAGAAGATAATATTTCGGAACGAATGGTGAGATCCTCTTTCACAAATGTAAAAGTCCTCTTATTTCTTTTTCTTTTTTATTTTTAAGAATAAATTTAGACAAAATTGCTTAAAAATACAAAATCATGCAAATTTCCAGCTTTTTTTAAGGTAATTATTGCGGAGTCAGTTAACCCTAGGCGGTTCAACCAGGGCTGTAGCTTGTAGTGAACAATAAGGAAATGGGTTCAAGAGAATGTAGGGAGGGGGGGGGGTCATATTCTTAGTTTCTCTCTCTCTGACGCAAAAGGATAAGTTAGTGCATATTCACATTGTAGATACCATGTTTCTTATTAAACTGCTGCATAACTTCATTTTATGCTAAGAAAAGAATAGGACGATGAAAAATTTCAGTGTATATTGGTCAAAAAATTAAATATCATGTTAACTTCATATGTGCAAATAGGATAAGCGAATTTTGAAATGCTTATTTTAGATACAATTTAGTACTCCTGAAAAAACTGTGAAAAGGCCTCAAAACTAAATTAGATTTTGGAACAGAATTTCCTTTGAATTTTCGGAACAAATATTCATTTAGCGACCTTGGAATCTCTTCAAGGGCGGGGGGGATCAAAATATTTTAGAGGGGCTGATCCGCCCATAGCACCCACTTTGCTACGGCCATGGGTTCAGCTAATTTGAAACAAAATCCAATTTCCTACAAATAGAATGTATAATATTAGAACAAGCGTAAAGATGGCAGCACTAAATATAGTATAATAAGTTTTCTTACTGAATATAAAATTTTAACCTCTTCAGACCTGGTGTATCCTATAGGATACACATCTTTATAATTTTGTTTTCACATATATAAATACTATTAAAAAAAGAGAAATTAGTGTGAATGGAGCCTAACAGATAGCAGAAATAAAGAAAATAGCAATTTGTCTCTCGTAGTGCTTTTTCAGTGAGTTACATGATATACAAAAATGGCTTGCAGCAAAAATGAACGAAATGTACAAAAAAAAAAAAAAACATAAAATTTTTTACTGTGTGTTAAGATACCATTTGTAGACTCCATTAGTAATACAAATTATTAAATATATATTTGTTTGATCTTTTTCTATGTTTTTACAATGCAGAAAAGTAAAATTTAGTTTAAAATAACCTAAGAAATTGTTAAAATGCGTGTTTTATAGATCCCCATATATCAAAAAAAATTATGTACAAAAAATAAATTTTAATTGTTTCATTGTTCAATCTTTCTTAGTTATCAATTAATTAATGTAAATCCATAGCTGAAATTAATAAAAGTAGATCAATAAACCGTCGGGTCTGAAGAGGTTAAATTAACACCTTCACTGGCACGGCAATTTTCAGAAATCTGGCCAAAATGACAATTTGATTCAATCACATTATATTATTAAAAATGTCCATCAGTATTTTTCTAATATAAATACTAAAGTTGATTTCTCTTGCATATGTTGTTAAAAAATGTGTCAAGCATTTATGTTTTTTCTTTTTCTTTTTTCTATCTTTCTTTCTTTCTTTCTTTCTTTCTCTTTTTTTTAATTATGCTATTTAGAAAATATAAAATTAACACACTGGTTGCCGATTACGAGATAACTTGTAGTTGGCTTCCTAGAAAAGAATGCATCCTTCGAGTTATCTCGTAGTCTGCAGTCAACGTGTTAAACAGCAATAATAATTAGCATGTATTATTTAGTCATAAACATGTGGTCATCATAAATATAATTTTTATGATGGCCAAAACGTAGTTTACGTCATATATTACGTACTCCAAGGATTAAACTTTAATATTCCTGAACCAATCATAAAAAAAAAAAAAAATTAAATGAAATTTCAGTTTTACAATTTTGGGTAATGAGAATTTTTAAACTTTTAAATATTGCACATTTTCAATCTTTACACCATCGTATAGAGGCGAAAAATGCCCTTTTAAATGCAATATGCTTCTAAGCTGTATCTCAATTTGTTTATGAGTTATTAATTATTTTGTAGTTTTTTATACTTTTTTGTCACCATGGCAACAAAGTATCACATTTCTGGACATTGAACATGGATCAGTCAGAAAATGAAGCGTAGATAATTGGCCGACATAAATACAAACAAACAAACAAACAAACAAACGAATAAAATCCGGGCATTAGAAGGTTTGAGATATGCTTCACATGTCTCTATTCTAGACTGCAGAAACAAACTTTGGCAAAGATGTCATATACCCACCTAATTTGAACGTGTTTATTTCCCCCGCCAGTTTGGCGGAAATTCTGTTTTTGAATTTAAGTTATAAATTGCATGCAATAACAATGCTCCATTTTTTATTATAATATAAAAATAAAATAAAAAGAAATAAAAAAGTGAAAAGAAAAAAAAATGAAAGAGATTTTAGCATTTAAAAAAAGGGGAAATAAAAATAAATAAATGATATTTTGATATAAATGGTATGGTATGTAATAAAAATAGTTTAAATAATTAAAATAAAAAATAACTGTAAATCAACATGAATTTAATAAAAAAGGAAACAATAAATAAACAGTTATAAATAATAAACTTGGTAAGTAACAAATCAATATATATAATTTTCACAATAAACCGTAAACATTAATAATTATTGGATACATGCAATTGTATCATTTAATCAGCACATTTCTCTGAAATCTTTATTTTTTTCCCATTTTATTTCCGTAAAAATTGTTATAAACTTATTAAACGGATCTTCTCTTTGGCACAGATGTACGCCAAACAGGTGTGTGTGTGGGGGGGGGGGGGGTCGGGGGACACGTGCAAATATGGTGCGTATATGACATCTGTGCACAATCCTTTTCCAAATGGTTAATAAAATAAAAATTATATTCTGAAACTGCTCGGTCTATGGCGCATTGGTCTGAAACGTCATTATTCAGTTTTTCATGTGTCACATGTTATTTTAATTTATTCATTTAATTATTTTTCATGTTTATTTCTATTGTCGAAACCATACAGTATCAAATTGAGAGTGAGATCAAAGATTTGAAATGACAAGCTGAAAATTTAAGCACTGGATAATGAAGGATGTCGCTGATATTAAATCTAGTAGGAAAAAAAAAAAAAAAAAAAAAAAAAAAAAAAAAAAAAACGAGAGTCCCGGCAAGATTACACCAAGAAAAAAATATCCATATAAACTTCAACGAATGTAAAATAATTTTTATTCCAACCAATATTATGTATCCATTATAAGAGAAATAGTAGAGATTCTAACATGTAAAAATTACATATGTAACGATAAAAAATCATTCAACTTACAAAAACTGTTGCACAAGTTAGTCAATGGTTTCGAAAATAGAAATTAATATGTAAATAAGAAAAAGAAAAAAAAAAAGAAGAAGAAAATTTAATTTTATTTCCCGATTTCCCATAGGAGTCGACAACAGATTGAAAAACTAGGAAGATCTTTTGAATAACCCTGTCAAAACGTAAATGCTAAAAGCGTTGAAGTTGCAGATTATGATTAAGGGGCTTATTGTAAGAAATTTTGTTTATATTTATTTGAAATTTGTTTGAATTTATGTTTGTTTTGTTTTTGGGTATAGCATCTATACTTGTTGAAAAACTAAGGTTTTTATAAAAACAGTCCCAAATTTTGCCAAGTTTTTTGTTTATAATTTGCAGAGTTCTTAACATAAAAAAATGTCCTTTTAAAAAATCACGTCAAACAAATTTGTACATTTGTACAATTTGTACCCTTTAATAAGAATTTAAAAAAAATAGTAAAAATTGTATGAAAGATGATCAGGTTTACTAAATGTTTCACTGTGCATGCGAAAACGCAAAGAAAATATAATTTGCATGATGTGTTAGCTAAATGTATTCAGCAAATTTTAAGAAAAGTCTCAAAAACATATCTTAAAAATTCTGAAAATTATCATCGATAGAATAAGCTCAAAATCCATTCTTCCCAAAATGAAACAAAAAGGTGATCGGCTGTATCCATATATCCATTGATTAGTGGCAATATAGCAAACACAATATTGCATGTACTTCTATAAATGGATACAGCCTAAAACAAAGATAATTTAACACTGTTTTAAACAAAAAAATGGATAGATTCGACAGTTTTTCTCGTGACATCTTTAAGTCTGAAATATGATTTAATTGGGTTTATCCTGATTGTTTTATCTCGATAAATATGTGAAAGATGTGTAATCACTTTTAAATGATAAATAAATATATCACTCAATGAATTTAAATGTGGCATTGATATCGCGTTATAAAAAACATTTTGAATCTTCAAAGAAATCAAATTGAACAGTAAGTCAAACAAAAGTATAATTAAATGTTGCAACATCGGACTGAAACCATATCATTTGAAATAACATAAACCTTATTCGAAAATTTATTTGAAATAACACTGTCTGAAAGTGCAAATTCTGATAAAATACTAACAGAGATTGGAAAATTTTGGTTCTATAATTGTGTTGAAGAGTATTAAATTTGATGCTCGTTGAAGGAAAATTCTTAGAAAAATAGTAAAACTCATTGATAATAATAAGTAAGTAATCTCTCTCTCTCTCTCTCTCTTTATTTATATATATATATATATATATATATTACGCTAACGTATATGACACAAAAATCTAGATTATTTGTTAGTTGTTTAATGGCAACATCCAAATGAAACACATCTGATGAGTTACTATGCAAACGTCATTTGGTAAAATTTATGCTGTGTTAAAATTTGATTTATTTATGTTTGTTCCTTCGCTGCAATTATGGAGCTTCAAAATATGATTATTTTTATTTTTTTCTGTTGTTTCTACTGAAAAAAAATAGTCATGAATTTTAAACTTTTCCGTGTCAAATTAAAGTTATGTATTATAAAAGAAATGAGTGAAAGGATTATATTATTATATTTCATATAATTAATGAAATGTGAAAAATCCCACGAGTACAATAATTGGCGATTTATTATCTGCATCAGTCTAGTATAAAAATACTGAATTCTTGATTTATCAGCACAGATGTCATATATGCATCACATTGACGCCTTATTTTTCTGACGCCAATTTGGTGAAAATTTCGTTTTCAAATACCAGTTGCATACATAGTTTTAAACTAATTCCTAGTATTTAAAAAAGAAAATAATAATTTGAAAAATACTGTAGTTAATTACTATAGAACAAAACATCTTATATCATTAAAAAATAAAATAAAAGCAAACAAAGAGTTTATTAATAAATAGATAACAATAGCCGGGTTCCCATGTGAGGTGCATATAATTGCCATTTTGCTGCAACTGCACCAATGCGTAAGCATATGATATCTGTGTCTATTTCTCGACCAAAATCTTCTAATTTCCCCCCCCCCCCCAAAAAAAGAGCAATTAAATTAAACTATGAATAAAAGCAATATGATTTAAAGCTTAGTATAAAGTGAAGGGAGACCAAACTGGTCGCCAGTGTTGATTTTTCTCCGGGAGGGACATCTGTGGCTACGGGGGGATACAAAAGAGTTCCGGGGGGGGGGGAAATTATACTTTTTTACCTTCGAAAACACAAAATCTCAAATTTTCCGGGCGGGACATTTGACAGCTCCGTGGGGGAATGTCCCCCCAGACCATCCCCTGAATTCAATACTGCTGGCCGCCAAGGGCGGCTAGTAAATATATAAACGTCTTAGTAGAATAAAATACGATACAGAATATTTTTCCATGAAATAATACAACATTCATATAACATGACTTAATATAGTACATAATTTTTGTTTTATATCCCACATTATTTGTTCGATAAACTCTTTGCTGAAAATAACATTTGTTTCGGATTTTAAAAGCTTCTTCAAAGATTACTATCGCAATTTAATAAATCTCCAAATTCGTGCAAATATGCTTTAGTGTAATTCCTATGCTTTTGCACATAATTTAAAAAGACAAAATTTCATATAGATTTTCACAGCGATGATTCAGTATTCTTCAATTTTTATCCTAATAATCAAAGGAAACGTTTTCGTTCAAAATTTAAGTTTTATTGGTCATGATTTATTCATATTATAAATCAATAAAGAAATTTAGCTCTAAATAATTTGTAAACTGTGTGCAAAATAAAATTTATAGTAACAAAATTGTTCACGAAATCACTTTTACAGGATATTAAAGAATACAGGATATTATAATTTTCCACAATTTTATTTTTTCATTATTTTCAGATTTATTGTTTAAAGAACTATAATTTACAGTTCAAATGGTTAGAATTCCAAAAGTGAGTTACTTTGTGTTCAGTGATAATTGGTATCAAAGTTTTAGTCTAAAATATAAACCGGAAATATAGTTTCTGTAACCAGAAGTCACCGTTTAATAAGCCGCAGAAAGGTAAACAATATATATTAAAACAGAAACATATAATAAATACTTAAATATATAAAAACCTTCAAATATGATGGATTTATTATTTGTAAACGTTATAGTCCAAGAGCCGACAGTACAAAAAACTAAGGTATCCAGCATAAGGAAAAATCCTTTATTTTATGGAAGAGTAAAAATAGGGGAATCTAATGATATATGTCAGCTGGAAGTGAAGTCGTGCATAAGCCAAAAATTAATACAACCAGTGCTTCACTCGTAAGTTTATCAGTGCAATCCATAGGCGTAATTTGGGCTCTAAGACTAGGGGGGCAAAAGTCTCGAAGTATTTTTACCTATAAAACTATACCCCCCCCCCTTTCCAGTCATCGCGCACACACACATACAGTTAAATGTTTAAAATTTTTAATAATTGAAAAAAAAATCAAACATATACGAAAAATAAAGAAAAATCCGAAATTACTCACTTCATGTTTTTAAAAATATTTTAAAATGTTGAATGCACAACTCTTATGTTTGATGCACTGTTCAACCGGAAAAAAGTTCAAGAAAAAAAAAATTAAAGCCTTAGATATCTGCACGGTCTGGAAATTCAGAATTCAGGACCTGGATGGCGCTAATGAAATTTATTTTGGCCCGACTCCGTGTAAAAATTCTCACTAAAGTTCGCACGTGCAATGAAATAAATGAAATAAATGCGAAATAAATGAAAACAGGCCAGGTCCGTCCCAATCTGGCCTGACTCAACTTCTACAAAAAAAAAATTTGATTTTACTTAACATAAAATAAAGATTATTTTAAAGAGTACTGCGCACACATATTTGTGGGATAAATCGACCGTATGTTTTGAAATTACTATGCGCAGGATAGACAGTACACAATAGTAACAATAACGATTATTGCAGCACATTCATTAACCGAGCTTCGATTAATCAAGGTTTCTGTTAACCGAGCCAATAACAGTCTGTTTTTGTGAATGAACCTTGAAAAATACCACACGTTTTTTAATCAATATTTGGGCCTGGCCCTGCAGAATAGGGACGATTTTTTAAACATACCAGGCTGGCAGAAAAAAATTGAACGGATTAACTGGCTCAATGTAAAATTTTAAACAAAGGCGATAAAATATGAGCCATTTTCAATGAATATAACTTTCCTGCGAATAATTATAAATGTGAGTCATGAATCGATGCTAATTTGACAACATCAATGCAGAAATGTAACCTGTTTAGTGTAGAGATTGACATCAGACAGTTACATTGGTGTTTTAGCCCCAGGCTTAGTTTTTTTTAGCAGACTCATGTGGGACTGAGATCAGCATTGTATTTTTTTTACATATGTAGAGCTGGGCTGGAACCGGACTTTCTCATCTACTATGATAATGGATATTCTGATGGAAAGTAGTCCATCAAAAATTCCTCGACTTGTCCCTGTTTTTTTCTTTGGTCTAATCTTCCAAACTTCCCTGATTCATAGAACCCTGGAAAGTATTGTCTTCCCGTGATAAATTGAAAAAAAAATCACAATTTTTTCAATGTATAATAGACGAAATTCGCAAGTATGATTTTCAGTATTAAAACAAAAAAGTCTGAAATTTAAAACAAATTTTCTGAAAGGTTACAGCAGAGAGGATAGAGAGAAAATTATTTTCCCGATGCTAATTATGCGTTCTTTCCGCGACTTTTTGACGAAATTGATCTTGTTTTCGCTACCATCCATAGAATTTGTATTTTTAAGCCATACTTTGACGAGATTCATTTTTTCCGCGATTCTTTGACGAAATTAGTGTTTTTTCATGATCTTTTAGCAGAATTTGTATTTTTTCACAGTGATCCTTTGACAGAAATTTGCGCTTTTGCGTGATCTTTTGTCAGAAATGTGCCTTTTTTCCGTGATTCTTTGACAAAGTGAGTATTTTTTCTGCGATTCTTAGACAAAATTTGCGTTTTTACCGCGATCCTTTGATAAAATTTGTGTTTTTCCTGCAATCATTTGACGTTGTTTCGCGATATTTAAGAAAAAATTGCATTTTTTTCGAGATCCTGTGACGAAATTTGCGTTTTTTTTGCGATTCTGTAATACAGTTTACATTTTTTGTTATTCTTTGACAAAATTTGCGTTTCTTTGATAAAATTCACGTTTTTCTGTGATTATTTTGACAAAATTTGAGTTTTTTTCTCGATTTTTTTTGACGAAATTAGTGAGGTTTTTTTTCGCAATCCTTTGACAAAAAAGATTTGCATTATCTAACAATATTCAACCTAATTTCCGTTATTTTACAATTATTTTATCAAATTCACATTTTTCCACGATCCTTTATCACAATTCGCGTTTTTCTACCTTAGTTTGACAAGATTCTAATTGTGTTGCAATATTCAACAAAATTTGCGGTTTTTTCACGATCTTTACACAAAATTTGCGGATTTTTTACGATCTTTTGACAAAATTTGCAGATTTCTGTTGATTTTTTTTCAAAATTCACTTTTTCGCAATTTTTTTTCACAAATTACGGTTTTTTTTCAACTTTTTGACGAAATTCGTTTTTGTTTTCTCGATCCTTTGACGTAATTAGCGTTTTTTCTAAGCTTCTTGGTTAAATTCACATTTTTGCCGGGATCCTTTCACAGAAATCTGCGCTTCTTCTGCAATGTGCTTTATCGAAATTCGCACTATTTCTGCGATTCTTCTATGAAATTCGCCTTTCCTTCCGCAATCATTTCACGAATTTACACTTTTTTTCGCAGCCTTATAAAAAAATTCACGTTTTTTCTTTTTTTTTCGCGATTTCTTCACAAATTTTTCGTTTTTTATGATTCTTCGATGAAAATCGCGTTTTTTTTTTTCCCCGGATCCTTTGAAGAAATTTTCGTTGTTTTTCTATTCTTTAATGAAATACGAGCTTTTTCTGAGACTTTTTATTGAGATTTGCATTTTCCGCGATTTTTTTGCCGTTTTTCAGCTGTACTTTATCGAAACTATCGATTTTTTATGCGAACGATTAACAAAATTGATATTTTTTTGGCGACCATTTGTCGAAATTTAAGATTTTTACCATGAAGCTTTTTAATGTCTAAGTTTCGGTCTGATGGCCAATTTTTTTTTTCTTTTTTTTAATTTTCGCCACTGAGTGCTTTTAATTTTCGGAAAATTCGGAACAAATCACATGGAAATTTGTGATTTGTTGTTGTATCCGATTGATAAAGCTAGTTAATTTAAACTTAAAGGACTATTACATTTTTGGAAAATTTCAAGCACTTTTTATTCCTTGAGAATGAATATTTTTTATTCTAGCACTTTACCATTTTTTTCAGAGCGTACGAACAATGAAATCGGTTTTTGTGCATTCACAAGTGCTGCGAAGGCAAAAAATGAGATTTTGATGAAAGTTTTTTCTGATTTTTAATTAACAACTTCTCAACTACTTATCAGAAATATAAAATTCTGAGTCTTAGGTACATCAGGAGAGGCTTTGGACAATCTTCATTTAAATTTTCAAACTGGTACATGCGATAAATTTTTCTAGCCAGCCCGCCGCACATATAGCAGTAATTTATTTTATTATTATAGATATATTTTAGATTTATGATTTTTAAAATGACACAAATTGAAACGAACATTGAAAAACTGAATATGATAGCAGATTTTTCTATTTCCCTTTAAACTAACTATATGGCTACTTAATTCTAATTTTCCGCTCAAAACATTAAAAATTATTAAATGGGATTAGTTTTATGAACGGCACATGTTCTTTATATTTCTGTTTCTAATGACTATCCCCAGTGACGCTCAGCGTATTTCTATGGTCGCTGTGTATTACTAGTGTGTGACTGATACCTTGAAATAGAAGACTACATAGCCTGGTATATTCATATAATCATGAGATTAGAAAATGACAATAATGATAGCCTCGAGAAATAGACAAGAGATCCACTCCATACAAACAACTCTAAAATGAAAAAGGGGCTCATAGGTTTAGCATTTCTAGAGGGGAAAAAAGAGCTGAAGAAATATTTTTTATTGAACATAGAATGTGCCATTAAAAAGTTTGCTATGATACATGTCGGAAATTACTGATATGAACGTAAAGATGTTATTGCTGGGTTTTTTGGAATTATCTAGCATTTATTCTAGATTGCGTTCAATACATAGCATCACATATTTGGTTAAATAAAAAAGAAGAGAAAATCTATTCACTAAAAAATAAGAGAAATCAAAATATAAAATTGGTTCTTAACCACAGATTAATGCAAAAAAACTGGAGGGGCAAAACGTAAGTCTTGCCCCTGCTCTTGAAAAACTAGGGGGGCAAATGCCCCCCCTCGCCCCCGCCAGATTACGCCCATGGTGCAATCTATCAGTGTATTACTACACTGTAAAACAATGCGAACAAAAAAGTTAGTTTCAGTAACTATAAATCTAGTTTATAAAATAATTCGAGAAATCAAGTGATAGATTTTTGCAAATTAAATGATTCATAATATAATGTATTGTTTCATTTCCTACAAAATGATAGACTAGAAATTTTGGATATTTTCCTCTATTCAATTTGTTTACCTTAACCGCCAAACTTGGAAATCTATATTTCCAGTATAGTGAATTAGAAAACGACTACCTATTCGTTCAAGATAAAAGCGGTATATATATATTTTTTTTAAACTGTAAAAAATATCCGTTAATAAATAGAAATGTTTCCGTAAAACTTTAGGAATTGTTTCATTTTTCTAAGAAAACAGTACTTTTTCAGTAATAGAGGTTATGCGTTAATAAGTCCGTATAAATCCAATAAGTTTTCCGTAAATTTTACGGAATATTTTTATTATCACTTATACAACAGCGTTTTTCCGTAAATGATGTTCAGAAATAATTGCTAAGTTTAAAAAGCAAAATATTTAATTGTTGTCCATAGTGACATTATTTTACTCAAAACCACAATTTGGCTAAATAGGATATAATTAAAATATAACCATTTTTTTCCCAAATAGTAAGATAGTGTCTCTCTTTATTAGTTATCTAGTAATGTTTAGTAAAACTATGAACTATTAATGTTAAGGTGGCGCCATCTATGAATTACTACTTAAACAACATACTATAATATTGTATTTCTTGTACCGTAACTTCTTTTCTTTCTCTTTTTCTAATAAAAATAATATAATAAAAATAATAATAATTCTCTTTTTCATGCATGTTTATAAGAGGGTTTTAAATTTTAACGATTTAAAAAAAGTTAAATCTTATTCATTATTTTGTGTGTTTGAAACAATTGAAAAGAAGGTGTTACACTTCACATTTCATTGTAATTTAAAAAATATATTCGACTTGTTATTACTATTATTATTATTTTTAAAAACCTTTAAAAGGTATTTTAATATGAAAAAAATCTATACTGAATTTTTATATTTTTATTATTATTTTAATATTAGTCCATTTACTTTAACAGATTCGCACATAAAACTTAAAACAAGTCCGAAAATTAATATTAAAATTATTATAAAATTGCCGTTTATCAAACTTATAATCTTATAATAAGGAATAAAGGAATTTTCTTTAATGCCACGTAGTAATCCTTTATTTGAGTTAAGAGAAGACCATCTTACAAACAATTTGAAAAAGTATGTGTGGAGGGAGGCCGAGGAATGTTGGCATTCTTGGTAAAATAAATAATTATATAAAAAAATAAAAATAAAATTACAATGTAATTATAAAAAACTTATAAAAAAGCAATTATTGCTTATAATATATTTTTTCAAGCATGTAATATTTTCAAAGACTAATTTTTTTTTTCTTGTATAAAGTATGAAAATAAAAATCTAAATGTTACAAAAATATGAAAACTTCAGAATTGTATATTCAACTGAGAAATACTATTATATCTATGAAAATAGCTCCTTTTTCAACGTAGCCTTACTTATTAAAAAGCATCTGTAATAAGTAACAATATTTGATTAAGTTGCCCGTGTTTCCGTTGCTTAGAGGTAGAGCGATAGTCTCGAAGAGGAGAGTGCCCTGGTTTGAAGCCTGCATAAGGTAAATGTTGTTTCATTAGAGTCGTTTAAATTAAATTGAGCTATTGAAATTCATAAAGGTGCAAGTTTCTCGTTAGAACTTAATGTGGATTTTTACTTTTTTTCCCTCCACCAAAGAAAAATTTAAAATTTGATAGTAGGATAAAAATAAGGAAAGCTTTCATGAAAAAACGGAATATTGTCTGCAATTTACGAAAAAAAAAAAAAAAAAAATTCCGCTAAAATATGGAAATAGCACTGACGTCTAGATTACCAGTACAATTTCCGTTTTTTTTAACGAAATTTTTTTTTCACAGTGTAGTGTAAAACTAGAAAATGCGAAATAGAATATTTATCCATCAAATAATACAGCATAACATCATTTAATACAGTATTTCATTTTTGCTTTTTATCCCATATTATTTATTCAATGAACTCTTTGCAGAAAATACCATTTGTTTAGGATTTTGAAAGCTCATTCAAAGATTAGTAACGCAATTTAATAAATCTCCGAATTCGTGGAAAAGTACTTAAATGTAATTCCTCTGCCTTGCACTTAATGTACAGGAAGGACAACATTTCATATATATTTTGAAAACGACGATTCGGTATTCTTCAATTTTCAACATAATCATTAAAGGAAGTGTTTTTGTTGAAATAGTAAGTATTATTCTCCTCGATTTATTTTATCGAAATAGCTTCATGTTTTTGAAATCACGGTATTATTTGTTCAGTCTATATAACGAAATTCCTTTTGCAAAGGGAAATAAATCAAAATTCCTCATTTAAAGTTTTATTACTTTATGATTTTTTACAAAAGATAATGGTTGTCGCAAGAAAAAAAAGGAAAAACAACTATTTGCTGAATTTTCTTTAGATAAATTTATTCTTTAAAATTCCATTGATTAGTGTCACATAGCAAACACAATATTGCACGTACTATAATACTATAAATGGATACAGATCAAATCAAAGGTGATATAACGCTATTTTGAACACAAAATATGGATAGACTTCGACAGTTTTTCTCGTGACATATTCAAATCTGACATTGATTTAATTAGGCTATCTCTTTTACAAGATATTAAAGAATACAGGATATTATCCTCATTTTTTTCATTATTTTCAGTTTTATTGTTTGAAGAACTGTAATTTAATGTTCAAATAGATAGAATTCCAAAAGTGAATTACTTTGAGTTCAGCGATAATTGGAATCAAAGTTGTAGTCCAAAATATAAACCGGAAATTAAGTTTCTGTAACCAGAAGGGACCATTTAATAAGCTGCAGAAAGGTGAACATTATATATTAAAACAAAAATATATAATGCATACTTAAAATATAAAAACCTACAAATTTGATGGATTTAGAAGTTGTAAGTATTATAGACCGACAGTCGACAGCACAAAAAACTAAGGTATCAAGCACAAGAAAAAACTCTTTATTTTATGGTAGAGTAAAAATAGGGGATACTAATGATGTATGTCAACCGGGAGTGAAGTGGTGCATAAGCCAAAAATTAATACTACTTTGTGTACTTACTGATACTTTGTGTTTCCAGTAAAATCAAATGCATGAAATGATTATACGCTAAACACAATGATAAACCTAAGAATGAACCACTAGTAGTATTAATTTTTGGCTTATGCACCACTTCACTTCCGGCAGTCATGAATCATGAGATTCCTCTATTACTACACTGTAAGACATTTGTGTAACGTTACTTCATAAATTCCTGGTAGCCTTGTTGCTTTCAATTTTATGGAGTACAGCCTTGCTGCCTAAAGTTTTATGGAGTATTTTAAGGGGATAGTGGACCTTTATTTGAACAAAATCGCCTATAGCAAAATTATCGCAAAAAACTCGCAAAATCATTGCAAAATATTTTTGTAGCATAATTGTACCAAAATAGTTTTTTCTTATTAAAATATCATTTATGAAGGTTTTAATAAGTATATAATAAGGGTAAGTGTATTTATATACTTTAAATCTGTTTTTTCTCAAAACTAATATTTCGGCATTTTTAGATTTTTGAAATGCTCCTTGCGACGTGTTTTTTTATCAATATTTATGAAATTGATAAGGAGGTATTCAGATATGGTTTTAAACAAAAATTGTGTCAGCTTTTTAAAATTCGTCTTCATTAAGATAGTCAAATTTTATTTTTTACTTATTAAAAGGCAAAATTGTGATGAAAATCGATATGGTATTTAGAAAAAAAATCTGTAAAATATTAACTATTCAAGATATTAAAAAAAAAAACTTACACATTTTTTATAATAGAGTTTTAAGAAATATAAATGCAAAAGGATGATAAAAATCTCAAAAATTAAAACACCAGGAGCATTTTAAAATTTCGTTTAAAATTTTTAAATTTTGTTCAAAATTTAAAAATGTTAATAAATTGGAAATTTTTTTGAAAGTGTTCTATATTCTTTTGATGAAATGTATATATGCACAAAATTTCATATTGCTATGATGAAAATTAAAAAAAAAAAAAAAATCCACCGTCACCTTAAATAATATAACCGGAGACTAATATCCAATCACTCAAGCACTCAACGCTTGGCAAAAGTCAAGGTGTTCCAAAAACTTTGACTAACATCTATGCATTTTTCTCGCGCATCAACGCTGCTTCAGAAGTTTTACTTACAATTTCTGTCGTATATGAGGCACTTGGAAGCTATTGTAATGTATCAGAGGCATAGATATTTACGAAATTTTGAATTGCGATAATATTTAACTTATATTACAACTTTCTAATGCTTTTTTATCTTATTACACATGATTATTTCAGGAAAGTAATTTTTATTTTAAAATCAAAGAGTAAAATATATGTTTATAGTAAAAGAATCACAAACAGCGGAAAGAGAATTAATCAAATAATAATAATTATTATTATTAGTAAGTGCCTAAACATAAATGGAATCATATAGTATTACACATATATTAGTATTATTGCATGTAAATAGGGGCAAAAGTATTTCTAAAAACAAAATAGTAGTCCATTAAAAAACATGTACTATTAATAGTACATCGTTCTAGAAAGGTTTAAAATTCTAGGGCATTTTACTGTCTAAGGGTTAATAATTAAAACTCTCTGGCAAAAGGAAATATAATTTGTAGGGATAAAACGGAACTATTTTCACAATAGCCACAGTTTGTTTTCTAGAAGCTAGTGACATATTTTTTTTCACTGTAATCCATTTTATTATACATTATCTATTTATTATAAATAATAATTTTGCATTTGTTCAAGTATTTTTGTTTGATTAAAATAACCTTCTTTATTGTCTACATTGTAAAAAAATAGGACTTTTGAATGACTGTGAATAAACACAAAATTGTTAATATGAACTTTAAAATGTTCATTTTTACTTAAAAGGAGATTAAAATAAATAAAGCCTTAAATTCGATGAAACATTGCTTAAATTGTCAGGATTTATTTTCAGGATGTAACGACGCCCTATCGTACAATATACCAAATTTACGATTTATCATCCTCAAAATAAATCCTGACAATTTGAAAAAAGTAACTTATTAAAATTTATGGTACGGCAGTTAAATATTTTCTTTTTTATCGTTTTTTCATCTCAAACACTACTAATTCGATGTAAAAGCCACGAATTGAAAATGAAAGTGACGAATGAGCACAGTGTAGAGTTATATTTCACCATGGTCAAGCATATTTAAAAAACTTTTTAAAAAATGCGAAGACATAAATTTAGTTTTAGTAACTTTAATTCTAGTTTATGAAATAATTCGAGAAATCAAGTGATAGTTTCTTGAAAATTAAACACTTCATAATATAATGTATTGCTACAATTCCTACAAAATTATAGATTAGAAATTTTGGATCATTTCATATATTCAATTTATTTATTTACCTTATCTGCAAAACTTAGAAATCTATAATTCTAGTTTAGTGATTTAGAAAATGACTACGTATTCGTTCTAGATAAAGGCGGTGTATAATTTCCTTTTTGGGTAGCAATAGAAAATTCGAAGTAGAATGTTTATCCACCAAGTAATACAACATAACATCATTTAATATAGCACATCATTTTTGCTTTTTATCCCATATTATTTGTTCAATGATATCTTTGCAAAAAACAACATTTGTTTAGGATTTTGAAAGCTCATTCAAAGATTAGTAACATAATTTAATAAATCTCCGAATTCATGGAAAAGTACTCAAATGTAATTCCGCTGCCTTACACTTAATGTACAGGAAGGACAACTTTTCACGTATGTTTTGAAAATGACGATTCAGTATTCTTCAATTTTCAAAATAATCATGAAAGGAAATGTTTTTATAGAAATTGTCAGTATTATTTTCTGTGATTTATTTTTAGAAATAGCTTCTTTTTTTTGAAATTGCGCAATTATTTATTCAGTCTATATAATGAAATCATTTTTGAAAAGGGAAATAAATCAAAACTCTCATTTAAAGTTTTTATCATTTTATGATTTATAGAAAATGTAATGATTGTCGTACAAAAAAATACTCTTTGCAGAATTTTCTTTAGATAAATTTTATTGAAAATCTTTCCTTTTAAAATATGTCTTTCTAGTAATTAGTCATATTGAATATTTATTTACAAGTATTAAAAAATGCTCTGGTGAGAAACAAAAAACGTTAATATGTTTTTAAGTATGAAAAAGTGTTTGACAAGTGCTTCTAATTGAGAATGAGAAAGGACAAGTGGTCCCCTCTTGGCTGCAGTTCACTGTCAACGCCAAATATTAAAAAAAATCATTATTTGCGCTTTTCCCATATAAAAGAAACCAGTCACAATTACGATAAAAATGTGTAGTGAAAAGACGTAGCCAGAAAAAACGCAGCGTAATTAAACATGAATGTAAGGCGAAATAATACCAGAAACCGTAATTCCTGCAGCGTATCATACTCATTGCAGTGTCACCAAGCACGCCCGCAGCGTAGAATTGCACAGAAAACTGATTTGTAGTGCTGTTGAACAGTGCAGTTCACATGTAAAGAAGGATTGAAATTTTTACTAAAAAGAAAGACGGGAAGTTTAACGCAAATTTCTTTTATATGGGAAAAGCACAAATATGATTTTTTTCAAATTTGGCATTGACTGTGAGCTGCAGCCAAGAAAGGACTCCTTGTCCTTTCTCATGCTCAATTAGAAGCACTTGTCATAGTTAAAGACATATTAACCTATTTTGTTGCTCGCCAGAGCATTTTTTTTCTACTTGCCATTTAAATTTTTTTGATAAAAACTGAAGATTTTTTTTACATCATGAAAAGCAAAATATTTGTTGCTGTCAAAATTTTATTATTGTAATAGAATAATTAAGAAAGTTATTGCATTGCCATATAAAATGCATTATGTCTGAAAAATAAACCAAGCAGTTGAACGAAAAAAATTACAGTACTCTCACAACTTTTTTTAAAGAACTGAAACTAAATGTTTTGGAATAAAAATAAATAACTGTGTTTATCATGTGATTTATTTAATTTGAATAAATTATGTTACATACATATAAAACTATATTATTTTTAACTTGGTGGCAATGAATAAAAAACTACCACAGCTAACAACAAGGAACAATATTCAACATGAGCTTTAAGACACAAACTCGTTTTTCTCAGCGATCGTCAAACATACAAAGATGAAAAAAAAATCTATTGTTAGTTTTACCAACAGGATTAAAAAAACCAAAAATGGAGTTAATTCATCCACAAAATCGTTAGCTATCGCTTATTTAATTTTACGCCTTCATTTATTCGTTAAAAGTTAAATAAAAACCTATAGTGAACTACGATAATTTTTCTAATGCTATCGTTTTATTCATCTCGTTAAGTTCTATTTAAAAAAAAAATAATAAATAAAAAAAAAATAAAAAAAAAAAAATAAATCACTGTCGTACGTCAGTTGGTTCGCCAAAAATTTCAAAAAGACTTTTGCATTTTCCATTTTTTAGGCATATTATTTATTTTCGGAAAACACCATTTGTTTAGGATTTTGAAAGCTCATTCAAAGATTAGTAATGCAGTTTAATAAATCTCCGAATTCGTGGAAAAGTACTTAAATGTAATCTCACTGCTTTGCACTTAATTTACAGGAAAGACAACATTACATATATATTTTGAAAACAATTACTCGATATTCTTAAATTTTCTAGGATGTGATTTTTTTTTGAAATAGTATTATTTTTAGAAAATGGCTTCATGTTTTTGAAATTCCGGAATCATTAGATCAGTCTATAAAATGAAATCTTTTTTATAAAAGGAAACAAATCAAAATTCTCATTTCAAATTTATTATATCTTATGATTTATGGAAATTATAATGATTGTTGCAGAAAAAACAACTATTTGTCGAGAATTCTTTAGATAAAATTTATTGTTTTTTTTTTCTTTAAAATTACGTCATTCTAATGTATAACATTTTGTATATTGAAATTCACATACATATTTTTCTATTTAAAAAAAATAAATGCGAACAGAAAAAAAGATTGTTTTAGTAATTATAATTCTAGTTTATTAATTAATTCTCCAAATCAAGTTATAATTTCTAGACATTCAAACGATCCATAATAAAATGCATCGCATCATTTTCTAGTAAACTATAAACTAGGAATTTTGAAAAAAATCATCTATTCAGTTTATTTATTTACCTTATTTGAAAAACTTGCTAATCTATATTCGTTGTTTGAGGATTTAGAAAATCACTACACATTCGTTCTAGATGAAAAGTATTATTTTTTTCTCTTTCAGTATTATAAGAGAATATGCGAAACAGAATATTTATCCATCAAATAATACAACATATCATTCAATTACATCATTTTTTTTCTTTTTATCCAATATTATTTGTTCAATGAAATTTTTGCAGCAAACAACATTTGTTTAGGATTTTGAAAGCTCATTCAAAATTTAGTGAAGCAATTTAATAAATCTCGGAATTCATTGAAATGTACTGAAATGTAAATGTAGGAAACCGCTGCCTTACACTTAATTTACAGGAAGGGCAACGTATATATGTATTATGAAAAGGACGGTTCGGTATTATTCAATTTTCCTTAAAATAATTAAAATAGTAGTTTTTTTTCTAAGCAGTCAGTATTTTTTTTTCATGATTTATTTTTATGAAACGGCTTCATGTTTTTGAAAGTGGGGAATTATTTCTTCAGTCTATGTAATGAAATCCTATTTGCAAAGGGAATTTTCAAAATATATCAAAATTCTCATTTAACGTTTTTAGTATTTTATGATTTATGAAAAATACGATGATTGTATCATAAGAAAAACATCTGTTACCCGAATTTTCTTTAGATAAATTTTATTTCTTTACATTTCTTTAAAATTATGTCATTCTAGTAGTTAACTTTATTTATATTGAAATTTGCATGATATTTATTTTTTATGTAAAATTAATAATGACTCAGAAATTTAATGAAAAATGAATGTAAATTAGCAAGTGAAATCTATTTTTATTGCAAATTCGCACCGAACTAAACGTGAAATGTCGTCATATTTTGAAGATATACTTTAAGAAATATGGATTTTATTATTATTATTATTATTATTATTTCTTTAATGAAATCTTTGCAGAAAACAACATTTTTTGGGGATTTTGAAAGCTCATTCAAAGACTAATAAGGCATTTTAATAAATCTAAAAAATCATGAAAAAGTACTTAATCGTAATTCCCCTGTCTTACACAATAAATTAAAATTCTCATTTCAAGTTTTTATTATTTTATGATTTATTAAAAAATATAATGTTTGTCGCACAAAAAACGACTGTTTGCCGATATTTCTTTGGATAAAATTTATTGTTATTTTTTTTTCTTTACCATTACGTCATTCTAGTAAATACTTATCTTGAATATTTATTTATTTTCAGAAAACAAAATGTGTTTAGGATTTTTGAAAGCTCATTCAACGATTAGCAACGTAATTTAATAAATCTCCGAATTCGTGGAAAAGTACAAAAATGTAATTCTTCTACTTTGCACTTAATTTACAGTAAAGACAACATTTCATATCTATGTTGAAAACGACGATTCGGTATTCTTCGATTTTAAACATAATCATTAAAGGAAGTGTTTTTGTTGAAATAGTCAGTATCATTCTCTCTGATTTATTTTTAGAAAACGGCTTCATGTTTTTGAAATTGCGCAATTATTTGTTCAATCTATATAATGAATTCCTTTTTACAAAAGGAAATAAACCGAAGTTTAAATTTAAAGTTTTTATTATTATATGATTTAAGAAAAAGATAATGATTGTCGTTCCAAAAAAAGTATTTGCCGATTTTTTTTTTATTTTTTTTCTATACATTTGTTTAAAATAAAGTAATTCTAGCAATTAACATTAATTATATTAAAATTCACTTGATATATTTTGCGTAAAATAAATAAATGCGAACAAAGCGAAGTAAGCTTTAGTAACTATAATTCTTGTTTATGAATTAATTCTATAAATCAAGGGATAATTTCCTGTAACTCAAACGATTCATAATATAATGTATCGCTTCATTTTTCAGAAAACTATGGATAAGAAATTTTGGATCATTTTATCTATTCAATTTAATTGGTTAACGTATCAGCAAATCTTGAAATTTTATATTCTTAGTTTAGGAATTTAGAAAATGCCTAATTATTCGTTCTAGATGAAGGAGGTATATTTCTTTCTTTCAGTGAAGTAATAGAAAATGTAAAATAGAATTATTATTCACCAAATAATACAACATAATAACATTTATTAAAGAGCATTATTTTTACTTTTCATTCAATAATATTAGTTGGATGAACATTTGTTTAGGATTTATGGAAGCTCATTGTAAGATTAGTAACGCAATTTAATAAATCTGTGAATTCATGGAAAAGTACTTAAATGTCATTCCCGCGTTACGCTTAATTTATAGGAAGAACAACGTTTCATATGTAGTTTTAAAAAGACGATTAGGTATTCTGCAATTTACAACATAATCATTAAAGTAAGTGTTTTCGTTCAAATAGTGTTATTCTCTTTGATTTTGTATTTAGGAAATTGCTTCCGTTTTTGAAAATGCAGAATTATTTGTTCTGTTTATATAATGAAATCCTTTTTTACAAAGAGAAATAAATCAAAATTCTTATTTATGTATTTATTATTTTATAATTTATGAAAAAGATAAAGACTGTCGCATAAAAAACAAATATCTGACGAATTTGCAATAGATAAAATTTAATGTGATTTTTTTTTCATTAACATTGTGTCATTCTCGTAATTACCTAATTTCGGGTGTATAGGCCGCGGATCAAACAATTCTTTTTGGACCCAGAAATCTTATTTAGTGATTGAAGGCAAATATTTACGGTGATCTAACTAGTTATATATCTTTCTTAAAAAATTCTGGGTCGAAAAAGAATTGTTTGGTCTGCGGCTTATACACCCGAAATTACGGTAATATTATTTATATTGAAATTCACATGGTATCTTTTATATAAAATATTAATGTGCATCTCAGGAACTTTTCATAGATAACACAAACTGAAAGGACAAAATATACCAAATTACAAACAGTGATTTAAAAGTCCTTTTATTAAATTTTATTGTTGTTAACTAGAGCTATTTCTATTAAACAAAAATACATAGAGCAAATGCAAAACATATCACTATTAATAATTTGATAATAAATAATAAAATTGCTTACAACAATAAATATAAATAGAATCTACTGCTCGCATCTTGAAAAACAAATATGGCTTTAGAAAAAATAGTTACATCTCATTGTACAAATAAAAGGTTTTTTTGCTAGATAGTTCTACTTATCCCTATTAAAATTCTTTAGCGTTTTCTTATTTCATTACGGTCAAACATATTTAAAAATCTCTGCAAACAAATGCGAATACAAAATGTGAGTTTTAGTAGTTACAATTCTAGTTTTTAAATTAATTCTAGAAATCAATTTCTTGCACTTCAAACGATTCACAATGTAATGTATCGTTCATTTCCTAAAAGAATCTATAGATCAGAAATTGTGAGCCATTTCATTTATTCAATATATTTATTTACGTTCTTTGAAAAATTTGGAAATCTATATTCCTAGTTTAGGAATTCAGAAAACGACTATCTACTTGTTCTTGATAAAGGAGGTTTTTTTTTTCATGTATTTCAGAGTAGTAATGGAAAATGCGAAATAGAATATTTATCCATCAAACAATACAACATAACATCATTTAATATAATACATGATTTTTTGCCTTTTATCCCATATTATTTGTTTAATGAACTCTTTGCAGAAAACAACATTTGTTTAGGATTTTTGAAAGCTCATTCAATGATTACTAGCGCAATTTAATAAACCTTCGAGATCATAGAAAAATACTGATATGTAATTACGCTGCCTTAAACTTAATGTACAGGAAGGACAGAGATCATTTCATATATATTTTGAAAATGACGATTTGGTAATCTTCAATTTTCACCATAATCATTAAAGGAAATGTTTTTATTGTAACTGTCATTATTATACTCTGTGATTTATTTTAAAGAAATGGCTTCATATTTTTGAAACTGCGGAATAATTTGTTCAGTCTATATGATGAAATCCTTTTTGGAAAAGGAAATAAATCACAATTCTCATTTAAAGTCTTTATAATTTTATGATGTATAGAAAGGATAATGATGGACGCACAAAAAAACAACTATTTTCAGAATTTTATTTAGATAAATTTTATTGTTATTTTTTCCTTTTAAATTATGTAATTCTAGTAATTAATTATATTAATATTAATTTATTTTTAGAAACCAAAATTTGTTAATTATTTTTGAAATATCATTGAAACATTAGCAACGCAATTTAAAATATCTCGAAATTCATGGGAAAAAATTAAATGTAATTACGCTGCATTGCACTTAATCTACAGGAAAGGCAACACTTCATATATATATATATATATATATATAATGAAAAAGACTAACCGATACTCTTAAATTTTCAACGTAATCATTAAAGGAAGTGTTTTTGTTGAAATAATCAGTATTATTCTCTCTGATTTATTTTTAGGGAATGGCTTCATGTTTTTGAAATTGCGTAATTGTTTGTTTAGTCTATATAACGAAATCATTTTTGGCAAAGGGAAATAATTCAAAATCCTCAATTAATTTTTTTTTTATTATTTTTGATTTATGGAAAAAATAATGATTGTCGCGAAAGACACAACCATTTTGAGAATTGTCTTTAGAAAAATTTTATTGTTATTATTTTCTGTTAAATTTTGCAATTCTTGTAATTGAATTATATTGAATATTTATTTATTTTCAGAATACAAGATTTGTTTATAATTTTTCAAAGCTCATTCAAAGATTAGCAACGTAATTTAACAAATCTCCGAGTTCATGGAAAAGTACTTAAACGTAATTCCGCTGCTTTGCGGAAAGGGAAGGTACAGGAAAGAGAACATATCATATATATTTTGAAAACTACTATTTGCCAATATTTCTTTTGATAAAATGTATTGTTATATTTTTTTCTCTAAAATTACGTCATTCTAATGTATAACATTTTGTATACAGTGCGTGTCAAAAATTTAAGCTCAATAGCAATTTTAAAATAAAACTTTAAATATTCACTTTATTTCAATATCTGTCTTGTATATGTTAATAATATCTATTTTAACACTATATTATTTGAAATTAACTTTTTAATTTTATTTTAAACCATGGAGTTTAAGACTGATATGAAAATAACCACTGTGCCAAAAGTTTACGCCCAAAATCCTTTTTATGGAAATTTTACGATCTGACTTAAGCGGTTGCGCACGCAAACAATTTCTGGGTGTATAAGAAACAGCCAGTTTTTGTTTTTGAGTTAATACAAAATGCTTGAGTCGAAGGAATTTTCAGAGAATAAGATGATAAAAATATGGAGTATGAGAGAAAAATGTAAGTCTGTTTCTGAAATTGCAAGTGCATTAAAAAGATCAAAACGAGGTATTAATCAAATTTTGATTCCTGGTAATGATTTCAAATAAAAATTTCGCTCAGGAAGGCCGCAAGTGATTAGTTTGCGCGAAGATAGCCGCATCAGAAGTTTGGATTCAACTGTTAATTACTTCCTTTCACAAATAAAGCATGCTGTTGGAGGACATATATTGAAAAAATAAACGGTTCGTAGACGTGTTTTGGAATTCAAATACATCAAATGCCGTATAATGGCTCGATTACCGTGTCTCAAAGTATACCATAAAGAAGTTTTATTACAATGGGCTAAAGAGCGTATGTCATTTGGTGAAAAATGGCTGAATGTCATTTACAGTGATGAAAAAAAGGCAATCTCGATGGCCCTGATGGGTTTAAGTATTGTTGGCATGATCTCCGCAAAGAACCTAAGAGTGTATTTAGACGATATCATAATGGTGATTTTATAATGGTATGGGGGGCTATTTCTTTGAATGGTCAGACGTGTCTAGCGTACATCAGTGGTCGAGAGAACTCTGAAGTCTAATAAGAGACACTTGACAATCATTTGCTTCCACTTGCTGAGTTTTTTTTTTTTTTTTTTGGGGGGGGGGGGGGTATTGTTATTACAACATGATAATGCTTCGATCCATACCTCAAAGTCAACGTCATCGTGGCTTAAGTCGAAAAAAATGTCTGTTTTGAAATGACCAGCAATTAGTCCTGATTTAAACCTTATAGAAAATATATGGGGTTTATCATGCAGTTTATCCAAATGGAAAGCATTATTCTTCAGTTAAAGATTTGAAAGATGCCATTGCGAATGCTTGGTTTAAAATTGAACTAGAAACAATACAGAATCTCTTTTTATCGATGGAAGACCGCATATTTGAAGTAATTTAGCAGAAAGGAGCAATAATAAAGTGTTATTTTTTTTTTTTTATTATTGTTCTGTAAACTACTAAAAAACTGTGTGCTTAAACTTTTGATGCACTCATTTTTGTTGTTTTGATAAATGTTACTATTTAAGACAAATTTTATAGCATAAATCTGTTAACTATCTTTTTAAAACAACAATTTGTAGGTTATCGGAAAATGAAAGTAACTTTCACTGATTAATAAATTTTATTTTTAAATTTTCTGTTATGCTTAAACTTTTGACATGCACTGTATTGAAATTCACATTATACTTATTTTTCAATGCAAAATAAATAAATTCGAACCCAAAAAGTGTGTTTTAAAAATTATAATTCTGACTTATTAATTAATTCTACAAATCAAATTATAATTTCTTGCCATACAAACGATTAATAATATGGTGCATTGTTTCATTTTCTAGTAAACTATAAACGAGAAATTTTGGATAATTTCTTCTATTCAGTTGATTTATTTTCCTTATTCGAAAAACTTGGAAATCTATATTCGTAGTTTAGGGATTTAGAAAATCACTACATATTTGTTATAGATGAAAAAGTATTATTTTTTTCTCTTTCAGTTTTATATGAGAAAATGCGAAACCGAATATTTATCCATCAAATAATGCAAAATATCATCATTTTTAATATAGTACATCGTTTTCGCTTTCTATCCAATATTATTTGTTCAACGAACACTTTACAGACAACAACATTTATTTAGGGTTTTTAAAGCTCTTTCAAAGATTAGTAACGCAATTTAATAAATCTACGAATTCATGGAAAAGTACTTAAATGTAATTCCGCTGCCTTACACTTAATGTACAGGAAGGACAACATTTCACGTATATTTTGAAAATGACGATTCGGTATTCTTCAATTTTCAAAATAATCATGAAAGGAAATGTTTTTATTGAAATTAACAGTATTATTCTCTATGATTTATTTTTAGAAATGGCTTTATCTTTTTGAAATTGTGGAATTCTTTTATCAGTTTATATAATGAAATCCTTTTTTGCGATGGAAAATAAATTGAAATCCCATTTAAAGTTTTTTTTCCGTGATTTATGAAAAAGATAATGATTTTTGTACAAATAAAACAACTATTTGTCAATTTTTTTTTGGATAAAGTGTATTGTTATTTTCTTTCTTTAAAATTATGTCATTGTAGTATTTAATATTTTTTACATTGAAATTTACATCATATTTATTTTTTATTCAAAATAAATAATGGTTCATAATTTATTAAAAATAAATGTAAATTTCAAACGATTCATATTGTAATGTATCGCTTCATTTTGTAAACTGTAGACTAGAAATTTTGGAACATTTCGTCTATTCAATTTATTTATTTATCTTATTTGCAAAACTTTATATTTCTAGTTTAGGGCTTCAGGAAAAGTTTATTAACCTATTCGTTTCACATGAAAGAAGTATATTTTTTCTTCCAGTTCAGTAAGAAAAAAATGCGAAACAGAATATTTATCCATCAAATAATACAAAATAACATCATTTAATATAGTACATTCATTTTTGCTTTTTATCCCACATTATTTGTTCAATCAACTCTTTTCAGAAAACAACATTGGTTTAGGATTTTTGAAAGCCCATTCAAAGATTAGCAACGCAATTTAATAAATCTCCGAATTCGTGAAAATGTACTTAAATGTAATTCCGCTGGCTTACACTTATTTTACAGGAAGGATAACAATTCATATATTTTTTGAAAACGACGATTTAGTATTCTTCCATTTTCAACATAATAATTAAAGGAAGTGGGTTTGTTGAAATAGTCAGTATTATTCTCTCTGATTTATTTTTAGGTAGTGACTTCATATTTTTGAAGTCATGGAAATATTTGTTCAATCTATTTAATGAAATCCTTTTTGTAAAGGGGAATAAATCAAAATTCTCATTTAAAGTTTTTATTATTTTATGATTTATGTAAAATTTAATAATTATCGAACGAAAATAGCTATTTGCCGAATTTTCATTGGATAACTGTTATTGTTATTTTTTTTCTTTAAAATTACGTCATTCGAGTAATTAACATTATTTATAGTAAAATTCACATGATATTTATTTCTTTATGAAAAATATATAATGTTTAATGTTTCATTTAAATATATAAATGTACATTACGCAGAATCTATTATTTTGTAAATTAGCACCGAAGAAAATTTCAAATGTCATCGGTTTTTGAAGACATACCTAATTTAATATTCACTTTCCTTTTTCAAGATGAACTGTTATATAAAAATAAATAAATTTTTTTGTTCAAAAGATTTTGCAAAAGATTAATCCACATGTTTTATGAAAACTATAATAATGATTGTTGCACAAAAGTGATGAGTAGTCAAACTTGCTTTAAATAAATTGTATTTTTTATTTTTTCCTTAACATTCTGCCATTACAATAATTGATGTCCTACTTACTGAAATTCACCTGATATCTATTATTTTTTAAAATAAATAATGATTCATATTTTTATTAGAACCATAAATGTCACTTAACTCTTGGAATCAAGAACAATTTTGCATCGAAGTAAATTTAAATGTCATCGTTTTTTGGAGACATTATTTAATTAATGTGCATTTTCCTTTTTTAAGATAAGTTATTGTATAAAAATAAATATTCCTGTTTGATTATTCATAAAGATTTGTAAAGGAATCATACGTATATTTTATGAAAACCATAATAATGATTGTCGGACTAACGTGATGGTTTGCAGAATTCTTTAAAAATAAATTTCATTATTTAATTTTTCCTTAACGTTCTGCCATTACAATAATTAAAATTTTTATGCTGAAATTCACATTATCAATTTAATAAATAATGGTTCGTACTTTTATTGGAATTATAAATTTCATTTAATTAATGGAATCTACTCTAGAACAAATTTATAGGGAACTTAATTTCAAATGTCTCAAGAAAATTGTTTTTGGAAGACATACTTTCATTATTTTTTATTTTCTCTAATAAAAATGAGTTTTTTGATAAAAATAAATGTTCGGCGTTTGATAACTTATTAAATTTCATAAAATAATGTTTTATATTTCTTTATTAGTATGTTACTTATAAAGTTTTCTTGAAGTTAATTTATCGAATCCAAGGATCAGTCCCCAAAAATGAAAGAATGATGAAGAAAATGACATGGTTCATAAATAAACCATTGTTTATATTTTTAATTCTATTAGAGGCTTTTATACTGTTTTTAATGTTCATCTGTAACAAACATAACTATTGTTTGGTGTTAAACACTTAATTAATTAAATTATCTTAACCCTTTCAAGCCGGAATTTTTTTTTTCCATTTTGAGAGAAAAATTACTTTTACATTAATAATTTTAATTATAGCTATCCAAATAGATTTACCAACGTTTTGTAAATATGTCATTGATTAAAATTTAGTGAATGTAGTTATTTTGCGTCCTAGTATACGCATTTTCATATGAAAATAAACTAAGGAAGAGCTTTAAGCAGACGTAGGGATCTATCGAAGTACAGCATAGTTTAACAGATATTCGAACTTTTTAATATTTTGTAATTTTGTCATACGTTTTTTCTTATGAAAAAAATTACATTTTTAAATTTAAAGAGTGAAATGTATATTTGATGTATTATTATTATTATTATTATTATTATTATTATTATTATTATTATTATTATTATTATTATTATTATTATTATTATTATTATTATTATTATTATTATCATTATTATTATTAAATGTAAAATATAAATGAAATCCTAATAAGAAATGCATATACAAATATTGTCATTGTCATTACTATATATAACTAGTAACAAAAGCAAATGTTAAGGCAGAATAATACCTTGTTAAAAAGCATTTACTACTAATATTACACCAGACCCAAACGCGTTAAGGACAGTTGGAAGTCTAGTTCATGAACAAATCGTTATTCATTATTTTTTAATATTTTCTATCCTTTATTTTTCCCTTTTTGAATGGTACATTACTTTTTTTCTACGACAGTAATTCATTTTGTTTGCATCATACATAAACGTTACATACATGGAGCCTTTCCTGCTAAAAGGGCTTATTTTTAAGGGGATTAAAATTCTATTTTTTATATAGAGATTTTGTCATGGAATTTTTCTTGCTTATGTTTTAATATAATATGAAAATTACATGTAAAAAACTCTGAAAAAGTTTAAATATTTTTAAACAGGTTAAATGTAAAACTTTTAAACACCAGTGTTAAACAGCAGTGTTTAATTCAGACATTTGTTTTTTTTTCGGGAGTGATTTATGTGGGAGTTCAGCGAGAAAAAATGCACTTTTAGAATATTAGATTCATATTACCTCAAATCTTCCGGTGAGAGATATTTCAAATGCTTCGTGGAGAGGCACTCCCGGGAAACTCCCTGAATTCAACACTGCTTAACCTCCTGACTGCCGCCGGCTGATTTTTTCACACACTGAGCTGCAGAGGTTTCACTGCAACATAAGCAATATTTAAATTAGTATAATTCCACAAATAAAACCCAGTTCTGAAAAATTAAGTTAGGATTGATGCTATTAAAGATTATACACCGTTACTAATAACGTATTTTGCATCAGGTTGGAAAAAACATCTTTTTTTAATATTTTTAATAAATTACAGAGAAAACAACATTACAATATTACTGTGGTGGTTACTCGATAACCCCCCATATTTTTTTGTTTTAATTCAATTTTATTAACTATTTTATTTCCTATCATCTCCTTTTTATTAATGTTCTCAATTTAAATATTATTTCGATTTCGTTTCTTTTGATATCGTCGCCTGTAAATTTTTCTTCCTTACGTAGCTTATCGAATGTTCTAATCCGGTAAAATCTTGTTTGAATTCATTCCTTCCGGTTTAGAAAGCTTCTAGAATTATCTCGATCGTTCTATGAGTGGTATTTCCGGTTAATCTGGCCCTCCCCTTGGCCTATCAAATTAAATTCCGCAGGTGACGTGGTTTAGGCAGTTATGTGCCTGGCCACCTGCTTTGGCTTTCCTTCTTTAAGAGTTTATCATGTTTTCCTTATTAAATTCATATTTCACCATTCTTTGAAACGTAGCTTGGCCTCTGTTTCCTCGCTTTCCCCATTCGAACGTTGCCAACTTGGCGTATTCCGGGTTTACAGTAACCCTTGTTCGCTCCTCTCCTCTCTCTCTGCGTCGCCAGTTCAGTGGAGCGGAACCGATGGAGTTGAACAGGTGCCGGGGAGGTTGAGCGGATGATCCACCGTAAGATGGAACGAAAACCGCCGAATTGTCGTAATGCTGCGAGGAGCAAGGCTTCTCTTCCCCGCAACAGAGTCTGTTTTTCTTTGGCCGTTGTTCTATGCCGGCCACTCAATATGTTCTCACGGATTGTTTTTGAGAATCAGTTAAATATATCTTCATAAGGCTCTCGTCAAATTCATTATCAAGTTCACCAAGTTTGTTCCATATCATCTTTATCAATTGAATCATTTTTCCTCCGAAGATTATGTGCAAAGTATTCTTTGTGAGTAAAACATCACAGCCTCTTCTTTCTCAATTTCATAAAATCGCTCATACGTGTAAAATGATTATTTATTGCATAAAACGGGATCCCACAGGAAAGTATTAAAATTCTCTTTGTGATTTCAAATGTATTCTCTATTGAGTTGATATAGTTTCATATTGCTTGAAAAATATTTGTTATTCGCATCTTTAAAAAAAATGATTGATCAAGAATAGTTGTCAAAGAGAATATGTACGTATAAAGATAAATTATGTGAAATGAATATGTTTATTCCTGTGTGTCATCCATGTGAAGTATTTTCTTTATGAAGCGAATAATAATATACTTATATAAAGGTGCATGAAAGAAATATATATATATATTGAAATATAAAAGTCACGACATATTGCACAAGTAATGAATAAATAAAAATGTTCTTTTCTTCAAATTTTCTCTTCATTTTTAATGTGTCAAAAGTCAATTTATTCATCGTCTGGAATATATCGTCATAAGCCAAGAATTCCAGGTAACTTTCTTCTTATTATTTTTATATTTTTATAATTTCACTTTGAGTTATCATTATCATAGTTAAGGATTCACTATTAAGAACTATAATGGTTGCCTTTTGGGTCTTTTGCTGGCATCCATCCAATGCAATGTCCTTTACCCATTATTACGATCACATAGCCTATATTTTAGATGAAACAAAAAATAAGTGTTCTCATCTCTCTTCTCCCAAACATTACAGCTTCAATCTCCTTTAGAAAACACCACAGATTCAATCTTCTTTGGTGCCGTGTTTCCTTCTGAACCAATATTTTCTTCTGGCACCATGTACCTCTTTGAATCCATTAATATTCTTCAAGACATGACAATTATTAGATGATATTGTGTTTTCTTTATTTATACATATATTCAACAAAAAAAATAAATTATATCTTCATTAACGGGTCTTTATGCAGTGATCAATATTTTTATGTTTGTATTTTATTGAGTGTGGTGTAATAAATGAATGCATAATATATTTTAATTTTATGCTGAAATAATATATTTTTTTTTGGAGCAGTAGATTATATATAACATAATCTATTCATATATTTTTCTTGCCATGATATAGTTTACTAATATCATATATTATTTAACGAGGGTGCTGGTAAATATAATTGATTATTTTAATATAAATTATTCTCTTGTCATATATATAAGAACATATGTTTTGAGCGATATGATATATATTATACATAAAAATTTTTGGGCCATGTTCTTTTGATCTGATGCTCAGAAAGATATGTTGGTATTTTTCTTCTCTTCGTCATATATTTATTCTTCTTCTTAATATATAAAAATGATGTATAACGTAAATGAAATTCGTCAATATTTTAAATAATGGGTCAATTTGTATATTATTTTGTATGTGACCAGTCTATAAAAAAATTTAACCTGTCATTTAGTGAGCTCTTATTTTAATTATCTCATCATGCCTCCCAAATCAAAATTAAATATTGCAATACAGCCGTTCGACGGCAACCCACAGACTGTGGAATTCTTCTTTGATCAATTATCTGATATACAAGAGTTAAATAATTTTTCTGATAAGGAACTTTTTGTTCTCTTCAAATCGAAACTTGAGGGTAGCGCCTTACTCTTCTTTCTTGAAACACAGTCTCAGTTCAAGAACTATAATTTCCATGACATTCGGAAAGCTCTTATAGACTATTTCTTATCCTCAAAAAAACCTGTTTCTCTCAAATCCTTGCAAAATTTAAAGTTAGATTCAAACGAATCAGTCAAAAATTTTGCATTTCGTTTGGATAAACAACTTCGACTTGCCTACCCTAAATTGGATCCTCCTGCTCTCAATTCATTAAAATTCACTCATTTTCTTGAGGCTTTGCCTAAACAAATTAAGCAAAAGATTTTAGAAGAAAATATTTCATCTTTTGATTTAGATCTTGAACGAGCAAATTTTCTTCAAGATATATACGACTCTCCCCCTAAAAAATCTTACGAGAATTATAATCAAGCCTATTGTTTGGATACTGAAAAAGTCCATGATAATTCTAGTGTTTTTAATAATGTGCTCCATAAGACTCCTATAAAACATACGAAGGATAAAATTTATGTCAATTCTCATACTACCTTCTCACTTTCGCAAACTCAAAAAGACAATTCTCATGCTTCTCGTAACTTTAAAAGAAAAGCAGAACATATTCTCCTTCTCCAAATAGACAGGAGGCTACAGATAAACATAAAAATAATTTTCGTCAACATACATTTTATTGGAAACGTCCTTATCATCAACCCACCTTCGACAAATTTTCTCACAAAAAAATTCTGCATCCTTTTATCATAAACGAGATGTTGTGCAATGTGCGTTTTGTGGAAAATTCAATCATCGTATGGACACATGCTACAAATTTAAGAATATTATCAAGGCTTCTAATCAAAACTCTTCATCTCAATTTTCGTCTAATCCTCACAGAAGGAAAAACTACACCTCTTCTTCTGAAAATAAAAACAATGTCTATCATTTAAACAAATAGGGGAGACTGGTTCTACTGACCGCCTACTCTCCCATAATTTTCATTCAGGGTCAGTACACTTTAATGACAAAAACAAACATCACTTTGACAAAAGCTCTTCAATTACTTTAGTATCATCCACAGCTGTCCAAACTTCCCCTGTAACACCTAAATTTAACAAATCTTCATGTTCTTATAATTCGTTGACACCCAAACAAACTTTAGAAATTGATGATGATGTACAAGAAAGACATGTCATATGCAGTTCCTTTAATAACTCGTATGTTCTTCCATGCATACTGATAAACATACAACATAATGAAATCTCAACGTCAATTGATACTGGATAAAGTTTGTCCCTTTTGGATCAAGAATGCTTTAATAGCATTAAATCCAGGCTTCACTACAAATTCTTATCCAGAAATGTGTCTGTGTCTACTATAAATTCTAAAGTTTTTTTCAAAGGATGCATCGAAATAGCATTTAAAATCGACAAATTCTTTTTTCATCATGTCTTTTATCTTACAAAGATACAAAATGTCCATTTTCAAGCCATTCTTGGATTTGAGTTCATTAATAAACATTCTGTAACCATATCACCAACGTTTAAGTCTATCTTGATTAAGGATAAACATATTCCTTTTCACAGTTATAACGAATCTCCTACTTGCTATTTCATGAATTCTGAATATACTTATGATAATTCAAATGTGCCATATTCTTTAGATGTACACAAAATGCCTTGTTATGAAGATTCTATATCAAATAATCTAAGTAATGGTACTTATACTGATGATTTATATGCCAATTATGGTGACACAAATTTACAATTAGTCAACAATTTTACAACCTATCCTTATAATTATAATTTTCAAAATAGTGGTTTATTTACAAATAATGTTGCTAACACTGCTATGAATTTTCATAATCCTTATATTGATGGTAATTTTACTTATTTGTCTAACTATTTTCCAACTGATTATGGTAATGTTGTGAACTATTTATCTACTAATAATAATATGCCTGACAAAAATCTTACATCTGAAAATACTAATGATCTTAGTTATGTTGGTGAAATGCAAACTTATTTAAATATTGGTAATAAAATTTTGGTGAATTCCAATATGGTGCAATTACTCAATAGAGAATTAATCCCTCCTAATTCCTTTGTGTATTTACACGTTAAGTACTTGAATCCTCCATCTGAATATTTTATTTTCAATTCTTCTTTAAGAAATAAAGGTCTTGTTTTACATGAATCACTGCATTCCAAATCTTCAATTCAAAATAATTTATTTTTGGTTGTATGTCAGAATATATCAAAGTTGGACATTCATTTAAATAAAAATTCAATTATTGGTGAATGTATCAATGTAGATGAGAAAGATATTGAGGAATATTCTTTTGATTTAGATTTTGAAAACGAATATTGCAATTTAATTTTACCATCTGAAGAAGTTAAGAGAAAACGTATTCAAGAACTGTCTCTAAATGACTTTGATTTAAAACACTTACCTCCTCATGAAAAAGAATCTTTAACAAAATTATTGTGCAGTAAAGCTTTAGCTTTTTCCAAATCTCTTGACACTTTAGGTCATACCGACCTGGTTAATCCTCAATTTACTATGCTAAATTCTCATCCAGTCAAAACCCTACCTTTTCCTGTGCCACAGGCACTCGAGCAAGAAGCTCTTGACCAAATTAATCAAATGTTAAATGCTGGCATTATTGAGAGATCAAATTCATCTTGGGCGTGTCCCATGCTTCTTCTTAAAAAAAAAGAGAACTGATATGTCCAAGCCTCAAAAGTATCGTTTGGCTCTAGATTTAAGATTGCTAAATTCTATCATAATACCATCTTCATATCCTCTTCCTAGAATTCAAAATCTATTGGTGCAATTATCAAAATTAAGGTATTATACTACTCTTGACTTGCCCTCTGCATACTGGCAGATCGCTGTACCTAAAGATATGCAAGATAAGCTCAGTTTTACTACTCCATGGGGAATTTTTACCTACCTACGTCTCGTGTTTGGCTTGAAGACAGCTGCAAGCACTTTTCAACAATTAATTGTTTCAGTTATTCAATTATCTCAAATTGATTCGTGTTATGCATACCAAGACGATATTGTAGTTGGCGCTAATTCATTTGAAGAAATGACCATGAAACTCACAAAACTCTTAGACACTCTTATTGCTAACAACATTACTCTGTCTCCTGAAAAATGTTCCTTTATGCAAACTAGTATTAACTTTTTAGGATTCCAACTCACAGATCATAAAATTCTTCCTATTATAAGCAACATATTAAAAATTACTTCATTTCCAACCCCTAAAACCAAGAGGCAAACGAAAAGTTTTATAGGTTTATGTTAATTTTATAGGTCAATTATTCCTAATTTTGCTAAATTGATTACTCCTCTCATTGAAGTCACCAAACCTAAAAATAAATTTTCTTGGAAATCTGAACAAGAAAATGCATTTAAAAAATTACAAGACATATTCTTTCAGAAACCTATGCTCAATCTTCCTAAGTGGAATGAAACCTTCTATGTTAATACAGATGCATCAAAGACAGCAATATCAGCTGTTCTTATGCAAAAATTTGATGGTGAACTTAGACCAATCTCCTATTATTCCAAAACTCTATCTCAGTCGGAAAGACAGTACCCTGCCATCAAATTGGAACTTTATGCCATTTACAAAGGCATAACGGCTTTTAAATACTATATTTTTGGTCGACCCTTTATTCTATTATCCGACGCCAAACCTCTTAATAATTATAAAAAAGCTACATCACCAGCCGATATTACTACTCGGTGGATGTTAGAACTGTCAGAATACTCGTACACATTCCAACATGTACCAGGCAAAGAAAATGTGTTAGCAGATTTTCTGAGTAGAACACCTCACATTCCTACTGAAGATCTCCATAATAATCCAGATCTTATTTCTACACAAGAACCACTACCGATTGTTGATAATCAGAAAGATTTACATAATGAATTTCCTCACTTTCCATGTGGTTTAGTTGACAAAATGCACCACACATGTCATCTTCAAAGTGACTCTTCACCTCCAAATAATGATAATAATCAAGATCCATTATTAGAAATTCTTGATCACACCATCTTCTCTAAACAACAAAAAGACCCAAAAATCAAAAAAATTTATGAAGATCTTAAAAATAACAAAAAATCTAAAAGTTTAAATGGTTACTATATTAACCCAAATAATGATTTACTTTGCTACAATGGACATTTTTCTTCAGAAGATATTGAGCTACATAAAGCTGTTTTACCTTTGTCACTTAGAGCAAAAGCCTTAAGAATTGCTCATGTTACTCACACTGGAATTCATAAAACTATTGTTAATTTAAAGAAAAGATTTACCTGGAAAACCCTTGTTTCTGATGCCATTAATTATGTCAACTCTTGTGAAATTTGTTTAGTAAACAAAAATCATAAAAAAATACTGCTCCATACTTACCAGCACCACTTCCAACAGCTCCCAATCAAAAAGTTTCTATGGATTTACTCGGCCCATTGAGAAATCGCCAATATGTCATGACCGTTATTGATCACTTTTCTCGTCATTTAGAGTTATATGCCTTGAATAATATCAGCGCTGAGTCTGTTACAAAAGCTTTATTACATTACATTTCCACTCATGGAAACCCCGAATTAACTCTCACTGATCATGGCTCTCAGTTCACTAGTGATATGTTTTCTTATTTTAATAAAAAGCTTGGCATTAAATTGGAACACAGTTCTGTAGCCCATCCCCAGGCTAACGGATTAAGTGAACGATGTAATTCTCAAATAAAATCGTCTGTGAATACAATGGCTTCCCAAGGATGTGATGTACCAACTGCTCTAAAAATTCACCAGTCCATATATAATGCTACACCTCATCCAGCCACAAAATTCACTCCAAATTTTCTTCATTTTGGAAGAGAGATAAATGACATTTATGCTAATTACAAATCTCAAGCTTCCTGGAAAATTCTCAATACTGCCTATGAAATTGATAAATTAATGGATGTTATTGAGAAAATATACTATCAAGCTTACAAGAATAACGAATCTTCTAGACAAAAAGTGTACCAAAAATCGAGGGAAAAATTAAAATTTGCCAACATCAATGTTAATGACATTGTTTACGTAAAATTTCCCACTGTGTTTAACAAAAAAGTACAAGGCCCATACGTGGTGAAGAAAATAATTTCTCCTGTACTTATTCAAATTCAAGATTCCAATAAAAGTCACGCTTCACCCATCTTGATTCACACTAACAGAATCTTGAAGCTTCAAAAGAGAAATGAAGCATTACAATATCCTTCAGTTTCTTCTAGAAATGCATCACATGATCAAACATCTGTCGATAATGCATCTTCTACTCCTGTGAGACAACACTCTCCTACTCAAGTGTCTAATCATGATGCTGCTTGTAACACATCTCCTCAAATTCTTTCTTCTTCTAAGTGCTAACAAACATCTTCATATTCAAGTAAATCGGTACAGTCACAAGTTCCTCTTGATGGCACTCCCACTGATGTTAGAAACAAGTCTACTCAATATAAAAATTATGATCTTCGCCCTCGCACTCATAAAATGTATAAAAAATGAACTAATCTTCTTTTCTTTTTTTCAGGATGACTCTTGATTTGTAACATATTCAGTCAATACCAGTTCGACTGATATTCGAGTATGAAGAATGACTGTATAAGTTTTGTTTTCTTCCTCCAAGCTGCAGGCAGCTGTTATTTTTTTTTCTCTTCTTTATTTTAGTCTTCTTCTCCTTGAAGCAATACAATGGTCATCCTCCAACTGTATGTATGGTTTTAATATTTTTACTATTCACTGTATTCATTTCTAAACCATAATTATTGTAATAAGTATATATACTCTCAAATATGCCATGTACTACTACTTCTAAACTTACAAAGTCTTTAATTGCAATAGTTGGTGCTAAAGTTGAGAAAGAATTTGTCTTTTTATATAGTTGTTGAAATATTGTGTCATTATTTAAAGTTATTCTTGACAAATGTTTATTCTACTAAGAAAAGTGGATTGTAATTGATGTAAGGTAAACGTAAATATAAGTACTCATGTAATCATTTTCCCTATTGTGACTTATATAATAATTTCTCTTTACAATGCATGCATGCTCTAACATTTAACCTCTTTTAACATTTAAAAAAAATGAAAATGCATGATAAACTTATGCATACTAATATTTCTACTTTTATTGTTGTCCTAAAAAAAAAAAAAAAAAAAAAATGACTCACAGTAAGTGTTATTTTTTTTTGTATGCTTCTGAGTATTTGAAAGTTATTAAAGATAAAAAAAAAAAAAAGAGGATTTTTTTTGTTTTACTATAATTATGCTTTGGATCCAAAAATGTTGCTTGAGTCATTATATATTTATATAAAGCAAATACTTGATACATGACAAATACAAAAATGATCACTTGTTATTTAAAAATGTTTGAAAAATTGCAATTAAACATTCAAAATATCTTATATAAATTTTTGACATAATTGATTTTTGTTTGTAAGATGACATTATCAAAGTCATATACAAGATTGATATATTTATATAAGTTCCTTTTATCAGAATATAAATATCATCTGTTTTATTTTTATTTTGAATATAGTATTAAAAAGTATTTATGAAATTATTTTGAATGTATGCTGAAATTCTTCAAGAATATTCTTTTATGAGAGTGTAAACATTCTCTCTTTGAAAATTATTATATTCATTTTAAAAATGTTTTTGTTGGAAAATAACATTGTATTTTTCTACCAATTTACATAGGCCTTTGGAATTTCTTATATTTTTCTTTGAAAATGTTGTTATTGAATGATGCTAAGATTAATCAGTTAAGATTAGTTAAAAGCTTAAAAAGCTGTTATATATTGATATATGTACATTTTTTTATGAGAGCCTAAATTCTCTCTCTGCACCATTTGTATTTTTCTTTTTCAAATTTTCAACTTACAAATTCATTCAATTTATCATGTGTCAGTTGAAACCATCCATTTTCATATACAGTTATTGTATGATTCATTTGATTGTCAACTGGAAAATATACATCTACATGTTCTTGTTGTGTACTCAAATATTTTTACATATGCTAAAGCATTTAATTATCATATTGCATTTTGCACAGCTTAACAAGAGACTGTTGATAGTTAAAGACTGTTGTTTCTGCAAATATATATAGACTTTAATAATTTTTGATACATGATAAGATACTTCTGGAAGAAACTTACCTTTTGTATACCTTCCATTATAATATTTGCTATCTTTGGTGCATTAACATAAGGACTACTACCATAATAGTAATTATTTTTATTATTTAATATCATGTAAAACAATTATTTTTATTCATATAACTATTTCTGGTACATTTATTTTGTGTAATTATTTTATATTTTTGTATATGTTTTAGAAAATATTGTCTCGATGAAAAAATTATTGAATTTTTGTCATCTCTCCAATATTTTCTTTTGGGGAGGCCCGGGTAGATATGTGGTGGTTACTCGATAACCCCCCATATTTTTTGTTTTAATTCAATTTTATTAACTATTTTATTTCCTATTATCTCCTTTTTATTAATGTTCTCAATTTAAATATTATTTCGATTTCGTTTCTTTTGATATCGTCGCCTGTAAATTTTTCTTCCTTACGTAGCTTATCGAATGTTCTAATCCGGTAAAATCTTGTTTGAATCCATTCCTTCCGGTTTAGAAAGCTTCTAGAATTATCTCGATCGTTCTATGGGTGTTATTTCCGGTTAATCTGGCCCTCCCCTTGGCCTATCAAATTAAATTCCGCAGGTGACGTGGTTTAGGCAGTTATGTGCCTGGCCACCTGCTTTGGCTTTCTTTCTTTAAGAGTTTATCATGTTTTCCTTATTAAATTCATATTTCACCATTCTTTGAAACGTAGCTTGGCCTCTGTTTCCTCGCTTTCCCCATTCGAACGTTGCCAACTTGGCGTATTCCGGGTTTACAGTAACCCTTGTTCGCTCCTCTCCTCTCTCTCTGTGTCGCCAGTTCAATGGAGCGGAACCGATGGAGTTGAGCAGGTGCCGGGGAGGTTGAGCGGATGATCCACCGTAAGATGGAACGAAAACCGCCGAATTGTCGTAATGCTGCGAGGAGCAAGGCTTCTCTTCCCCGCAACAGAGTCTGTTTTTCTTTGGCCGTTGTTCTATGCCGGCCACTCAATATGCTCTCACGGATTGTTTTTGAGAATCAGTTAAATATATCTTCATAAGGCTCTCGTCAAATTCGTTATCAAGTTCACCAAGTTTGTTCCATATCATCTTTATCAATTGAATCATTTTTCCTCCGAAGATTATGTGCAAAGTATTCTTTGTGAGTAAAACATCACAGCCTCTTCTTTCTCAATTTCATAAAATCGCTCATACGTGTAAAATGATTATTTATTGCATAAAACGGGATCCCACAGGAAAGTATTAAAATTCTCTTTGTGATTTCAAATGTATTCTCTATTGAGTTGATATAGTTTCATATTGCTTAAAAAATATTTGTTCTTCGCATCTTTAAAAAAAATGATTGATCAAGAATAGTTGTCAAAGAGAATATGTACGTATAAGATAAATTATGTGAAATGAATATGTTTATTCCTGTGTGTCATCCATGTGAAGTATTTTCTTTATGAAGCGAATAATAATATACTTATATAAAGGTGCATGAAAGAAATATATATATATATTGAAATATAAAAGTCACGACATATTGCACAAGTAATGAATAAATAAAAATGTTCTTTTCTTCAAATTTTCTCTTCATTTTTAATGTGTCAAAAGTCAATTTATTCATCGTCTGGAATATATCGTCATAAGCCAAGAATTCCAGGTAACTTTCTTCTTATTATTTTTATATTTTTATAATTTCACTTTGAGTTATCATTATCATAGTTAAGGATTCACTATAAAGAACTATAATGGTTGCCTTTTGGGTCTTTTGCTGGCATCCATCCAATGCAATGTCCTTTACCCATTATTACGATCACATAGCCTATATTTTAGATGAAACAAAAAATAAGTGTTCTCATCTCTCTTCTCCCAAACATTACAGCTTCAATCTCCTTTAGAAAACACCACAATTACCCTTTGGCTGGGCAGTCAGGGGGTTAAAAGGGAAGATATTCTAAATAAGAGAAAAAAAGAAGTACAAAACTATGTCTTAGGAAAATTGGCTTTTTAAAGTTTTAGTAACAGTGTTCTTTTAAGCTAGTTGTGGAATTTATGTCGTGAATATATGATCTTTCAAAATATGCTTTACTGTTTTATCTATACTAAATGATTCGGCTGAATGATTTTAAAAAATGTAATAATAAAGACATTAAAATCATTTCTTTTAGTTTTTCCTTTCCTTTCTACTGTGTGAATCGGGTTCTGAGTATACCACAGAGATTTTGCTCGCTAAAATAGAAGAGTTTTTGATGAGAGTTCTTTGTGATATTTTTTAAATTAATAACTTGTACTATTTTAAAACAATTAAAATTATTAGGTGCATCAAAACATGCATTTGGGTACTCTAGTCTAAATTTTGAAATCTGTATATGTGGAATATTTCGCAATGCATTGGAGGCATACATTGGTAGATAAAAATAAAATTTCTTTTCTAAAATTAGATATTTTTAATTTTAATTTATTAAAATTTAATGAGGAAACTTTAAAAACCTAAATAAAGCACAGGAATTCATCATTAAAAGTTACTGACTGCATTTTGTTTTAATGTATAGTAATGAATTTAATTTATTTACAAATAATTCTTAAGGTAAATTTATTTACTTCATATATTGCAATTAAAAAAATCATTAGTTCTTATGCTAGGTATTAAAACAGTGCATTTCTTTAAGACTTATATAAAAAGAATCGTATAATATCAGTTAGAAGAAAAAAATAATTAAAATCCTTCAACTTAAATGTTCAATGAAAGAAAATCGTAAAGTTAATTCTGCTATATTGCGTAAAAAAATTATACTCTTTTTTGGATTTTATAATGATTTCTAAGAAGTTGAATTAAGGGAATTCTACATTCTGAATTCTTTTATTTATTGAAAAAACTGTATCATTATATTGAACTATATATTAATAAAAAGTGGAAACTTTTTTTTCAAGTAAGTAATTAATTTCTCTGATAGATGTATTAAACTATAAGTTGATAAATTATTAATCAATATATTTCATTATCGTGACACGCATTTAAAATTTTTCATTGAATATTCATAAAATATCTTACGCGGTTCTTAAATTGCATTTTTTTCTTTATAAAAAGTGTATAGCTATTTTAAATTAACAATTCCCTATTTATTGATCTTTCACTACTTATGTTGTTAAGGATATATATGCTGTCCCTTTTTTGACTTAGAAAAATTTTTCATTAGTTGATTCAATTAAAACAAGGAAGTAATGTTTTCAAATGTGTTTGTTATTTAAAATTTAAACCTTTAAAATCAAATACAATTGCAAGTTTTTTTAAGGTAACTGTTACTTTACAAATAACTATAGTGATACTTCAAAAACTCGGCAATCAGAAATCCGGAAACTCCATAAATCAAGCATCAAAATCACTTTATCCCTCCTTTATTTCTACACTTCTAGCGCACGGGAGACAGAAAAATAGTAGGATGAACACATGTATTTTTTCTTCTCTGAATTTTTGGAAGTATTTATTTATTTATTTAATTATTTAGAAATAGTACGACTTTTTTTTTTATATATATATATATATAGGAAATGTTGCTTCTATAAAAGCGTTTTAAATTTGTCTGTCGCAGAAAATGTGGATTTGATAAATAAGTTAAAAAAAACCTTTGCAAAAATATTGTGTTGAGAGTATGGAATAGAATCGCCGAGAGTTTGTGGCATTAAAAACAGAAGCTAATTTCAACTTCAATTTTATACAAAAAGTGACATTCGTAAGAATTAAAAAGGAATAGCACACATTTTAGTAAATTTTCACTGTTCATTCGAAATTTCTTTTGTAGCATAACAATTTTTAACATTTAGTTGTCTTTTTTATCGTATAATTATCATTTGGTTATACAGGGTGTTCCAAAAATAATGATCCATTTCTGTGCAAAAAACTTACCTATTGATTTATTTCACTGGTGTTTGAAGAAATGCTCGTCTTAGAAAAAAAATTAAATCATCGTTTCCTGGATATATGTTGATAAAACATACGAAGACGTGTGTCATTTGCGCCATTGAAAAAACGGCCTCCAACAAAAGAGAATATCAGGCTACTTATGAATGTGGACTCCTTTCAAATGTCTCACGAATGATTTTGACGATATCGTCAGATATTGATGGTCGTCCAGGGTGCTTTTAATCCACCATGCTATTGGTTTGTTTGAATTTATTCACATTTAGCCTGATATTGGCTCTTGTTAGTGGCTGATTTCTATGTTTTCAATAAACTGTAAAAAATCTGAAAAGTTACTAAAAGTTTTCTAGGAAACTGGGATTCCTAGAACTTTTAACGGAACGGCTACAGCATAAATTCAGGTAACAGATACAGGTTTAAAATGTAAAAAAAAAAAAAAAACAAAAAAAAAAAAATCTGTAAGGTTAATAAGAATATTTTAGAAAACTGGGATTCCAAGAATTTTTCATGTGACTGCCACCATGGTTGCAGATAAAATATTAGCAAGATAACTCTAATTTTAGTAGGCTTGTTTGTAAAGTTACAGATTTCTGTAAATTTTAAAAAAATTGGTTTTGTAGATTTACATTTTTTCTTGCACGCTTTAAAGATAAAGTGTTAGTAATCATACAGATTTCGGCAACTTTATATCTGTAGAATTACATACATTTCTTTTTTATCTAATAATAACACATTCATTGCTCAGTGGTGCACAAAACAGGAATTTTAATATACATTTGTACAATTAAAATAAAATAAAACTTTCAACGTTTCGCGCCGTCTTCTGCGGGCGTCTTCAGGAAAATATGATAATGGAAGGACTACGTTTGCATCTTGATCGAGAGATAATATTTCTATTAAATGAAAATCTAAATGAATTAAAATTAATTTTTTTTTTTAATTTTAATTCATTTAGATTTTAATTTTGTGCACCACTGAGCAATGAATGTGTTATTACTAGTTAAATTTTATGGTGCAACTGTCCTATATATATATATATATATATATATATATATTATTATTATTTTTTGTTATTTTTTTATTGTGTTATACAGTAGACGCATGTTTACCTAGTTTTCAGAAAACGATGGATATTCTTTCTTTTTAAGAGATCGTTCATTAAACACGTGTAAAAAGGAACAATAGATTCGTGTTTTCATTGAAATGGATCATTATATTTGGAACACACTTAAACCACCTGACCGCCGAGCAAAAAGGCAAAATTGTAATTTTTTTTTCTCTGCAATTTATTTTAAATGCTAATAAAAGAGGGATTTTCTATCATGGTGTAATTGTTTTGTTACGTATATGCTAAAAGGCCTTGAAAGTATCAATCAGAAGTTAATTTCTTAAAACTGGATTATATTTATATAATTATATTAATTTAAATAAAGCTTCAGCTGCAGTGAAACTAGCAGCCTAGTGAACGGATGTATACGGTCGCGGTAGTGGGATAGTTAAATTTTGATTAAAAGCACTATAAGGAATATTGCAAGTATACCTGATAATATTTCAGAAATCCGAAATTTTCAAAAATCCGGCTTAGTCTCGGTCCCGGTGATGCCGGATTTTTGAGGTTTTACTGTATTCCCCTTTTTTCAGATTTTTCAATTTACTGGTATACAAAACTTTCTCCAGCAACTACAAATAGACAACACTGTATTTTTCAAAATAGGAAAAAAAGCTAGTTAAACGAAAATTCTTTCTATCCAGAAATTTCTGTGAATCAAAGAAGTAAATTTTGCAACTGAGGCTTTGAAATATTTCAATTGTAACGCCAAATAATTAATTGGGATTAATTTAAGCCCATTTGATTACAAAATATTACAGTATAATATTTAAAAACCTTAATTGTGTATACAGGGTACACGCTATAAAATATCAATATTTAATTTTTTCTTATTAGACCGATATTTAGATTTCAAACTTTTTTTTTTTTTTTTTCATAAAAATAGGAAAAGTCCTGCGTGAAGGTTCATTTTACTTTCAAAGTATTCTCTTACGTTTAGCAGGAAAAAAATATATGAAAACAGCTGATTTTAGGTTTTTAAAATTTCTTGAAACAGCACGTGGGAGGTGTGTGCTTCTTACAATCATAAATTACGTTATTGCAATGAGAAGGATTTCAGTAGTACATGACGTCTCTTTCAGTAAATTACATCAGAATGGCACGGTCCATTTAAAGCACTGGTCAAAATATGTCTATTCTCCCCTGCATTCTCATATAATACATTTTTTATATATAATATAATACATTTGATTCGTATAATACACGTATATATACTAGTAAGGAGTAAATATTGTTGAAAGAAAAAAAAATCCTATATGTCGGAATATGTCGATGTTCGCACGATAGTTAAAATATTGTGAAATTATAAATCTATCTGAAACTAGAAGACAGGCCGTCAAAATGACGTGTTTGCATTTTTAAAAGGATGATAAAAAATTACAACTGTTGTCAATCAGCCACTTTAGGCTTAAATATTTTTTTTAAAATGTAGAGATTAAACATGGGGAAAAAATCTATAAAAAAGAAAATTTTAATAGAAATTTGCATTTAAAACTATAACAAAACTATCTGGTGGATGGGGAGATTGTAATGAACAAATCGTAAATACATAAATTTTAAAAGAATAAAGTAAGGCAAAAAATCAATTATAAAAGATTATATTGTGAAACTACAGCCAAAAAATATATAAAAATACTGAAAGAAAATAATAAAAATATCTAAAATGCATAAAAATTTTTCCTATTTTGGCCCATTTTTTAGCTAATACTTAAATAGAAACACTTTATAAGATCGAAAACAAATGTCAACAATAAAGAGAAAACAATGGGCGTTTTAGGAAGATACAGTCGCTGCGAGCATGAGCTCAGGAGTTTTTGCTTGGAATACGCTTAGACGCAAAGGATTCGATTCCACAATCTCTAGTTTTGAGTTCAACGCTCTATACATTCGGCCATGAATCTCACTGTTGTTTGTAACGATTACCTTTATGATTAGCACCGTCATTAATGGAATCCATGGTCTGTTCTTAATCTGTTAATGTCCTTAATGCTAATGTTCTTAATCTGTTAATAACAGTACCGAGTACTATATCCGCTGTAAAATCCACTCGATGTACCTGTCTCCTGAGTGCGCGTAGCTCCCGAACGCGCCCAATCATTCGCAAGTCGTGATGATACAATGGAGATATTCTAAAGATTCATTCACGGAATTTGTCATTCTTGAATGGCAACATTGTTTGTTTTTCTCATAATTTAGCGTTTGTTTTTTCCTTAATTGTTGGTTGTTTTATTTAGAATTTAAACATTATAATTAAATAGATTTTGTAGATTAAAAAAAATGAGTAATGAATAAATCTTTTACATGTATATTTCCATAAGTTGAACAGTTAGAATATTTGTGAATTGCTCGGAATACTTAAGCCTAACGTGAACGCAGTTGCAATAATTTTATTTTTCTCGTGGATGGGTTGACCCCGGAATCGTTATACACGGAGGGGTTTTATATATATAATACATCTTTAAAATTTAATCGGGCATTAGGTATAGTATTACATTTAAAAATGGATAAATATGGGAAATGATGAAAAGCTTATTTAACATTGCCATTTGACAATGGCAAATGAGATAAATTTTTAATGTAATAAGTTTATATTTAAAAATATATAAAAAAACGAAATTTTACAATAAATAAAATAAAAATCTTTGATTGATAGAAAATCGAGTAATAAGGTTCAATAAAATCATGGTACATTATATATATATAAATATATATATATATATATTGATATTTTTAATTAGTATCTTGGAAAAGTTTTTATGTAAAAAGCGAATTTAATTTATGTAAAATTGAAACAAAAAACATGTTTTAATTAGTTTTAATCAAAGATGTTCTCGTGACAGATTTTTTTTTCTCCAGAACACTGTCTTAAAATAAGCTGTTTTAATTAAACAAAATTTTAAATGTAGCTTTTTTCTCGCAGAAGCAGAAATATCAATTAAATTATTCAAATCACTACAAATGTCAGACTTTATGGACATTTCAACATAAAAGCCAAAAATTAATTATTTTAGCATAAGCTACGTAAAGTATGAAAAACGATTGAACATATTTCATTACATAATTAAAATGTTCTATAGATGAATGTTAATAAAACGCACTTAATTACGTTTTGAGAATCAATATATTTTTATTTCTATTATTAATTTTAAACTTATTTTTACTTTTAAACTTATTTTAACAGTGTTTTTATTAATGTCAGAGTTATGGTGTTTAAAAATTTAATGTTGAGTACAAAATGATTTTCCAATCATATTATGAAGCAGAAGTTCTGAAACTTCGGCTCGAGTGTTTTCAAAAACTCCCCGTTGGAATTTTTTTCAGATTGCATCATTCGATAGGAAATATTTTGCGGAGGTTTGTGATTCAAATATACAGAGATAACTCTGATTTTTGGCAATAAATTTAGCATTTTTCTGTTATTTTTGACGCGAGGGTTGCCAGTAGTTATTGTTTGGCGAAAATTATATTTCAATAAAGAAATGAAATGGCTTTCTCTTATGGAAAATAACATAAACTTCTCGAAAAAAAAAATCTGTTAATTCATAGATTTAAAATAAATAATGATAAAAGAAAAAAAAATCAGTTTAGTGTAAAATAAAATTATGAAAGAAAAATATTTATCTTTAAGAAGAAAAAAAAAATCATAATATTTAAAAAGTAATTCAATGTGAAAGAAAGTTTTGAAGTGACACAACATTTGGCTATTTATTTATTTCGAGGCAGATTAAAAGAAAACAACATCTCAAAAACTTCATTAGGTAAAACATAAGTAATTTTTTTTCTTTCTTTTTTTAAAAATATTTTTTGATCTAATTTTTCCGTTATGTGTATTACAGAAGGAACTCACAGAATTAACTTTAAAAATGGCTCTAATAGTTAGTTGTACGTTATTTGTTCAATTGGGTGTTTCAATCTACTTTTGTCGCCAAACAATGCGATTCTAAATCAAAAAAGCACAAGACGGAGTTCGCAAGAACTATATTCTCTCTTTCTCTTTTTTTAATGTATGAGAGAATTTTTAGGATTTTTTTTTTACATTTAAATTAAATACATATATAGCAGTTAATACCATAAAAATGAATAGCATTTAAATTTTAGGGTAAATGTCTTTCCACGTACATAGATATTTTAAAATAATTTAAATGCAACTTTTAAATTTATTGGCATATATGTCACATACGTCCCACATTGGCGCGATTTGTTTCTGGAGCCAATGTCATACGTAATCTGAGTATTTAACTGACGCCAAAGTGTCATTATTTTGCTTAATATGGTAACCCGGATGCTGTTGTCTATTTATTAATAAATTGTTTATATACTTTTTACTTTTTTTCTTTTACTTTATTTTTTTAATTATGTAAACTATTTTGATCTAGGCACATTTGTTATATATGCACCACATTTGCGCAACTGCAATAAAATGGTGATTTTATGCCTCACTTGGTAACCCGGCTGTTTATGTATTAATAAACAGTTTATTTTCTTTTATTTTCTTTTTCCAAAGGATATAAATAGTTTTGTTTTATAATTATTAACTAAACTTTTTATTTATTTATTTATTGTTGTTTTCTTTTTAAAATAATAAAAAATAATTGAAAACTATGTATGTAACTGGTATTTGAAAACAAAGTTTTCGCCGATTCGGCATCAGAAAAAAGAAACGCGCCAATGTGGTGCATATACGATAACTGTACTTTTTTTTCACTAAACTACAGTATTTAAACATGCTGTATAAATAACGATTATTGTTTTCCTAAACATGGAAGTTTTGGCACAGATGTTATATACGCACCAAGAAATCAGACTGGCGCCAAAACGGCGTTATTTTGCCTTATATGGTATCCCAGCTGTAGTTGTTTCTGTATTAAAAAATGTTTATTTACTTTCAATTTCTTTTTAGAAATTCCATAAATTGTTTTGTTCTATAGTTATTTTTTTATTTATTGATATTTTGTTTTTAAAATAATGGAAAATAATTTTAAATAAATGTACATTCCTCCGCTATTCTAAAACAAGGATTTTGCCCCATTGCTGTTGGAAGGAATATCGTGCCAAACCCAGGAGGTATATAGTGTTTGTGCCGAAGTTTTTTGTGAAATATGATACTTCCAAATGTAAATTGAGTGCTACTTGATTAACACGTCAGCCAGTTTCTCCAAACATTACAAATAGCCAAACTATTCGCCAAATTATAGAAATTTACATAAATTCATTTTAAATAACGAAAGAACAATAAAACACAAGAAAAAAGTACAAATTAAAAATCACTTATGACGTAAAAAATACGCGTATCACGTGTAATATCAATGGCAGGTGATACTTACAATCATCGATTATTGGCATTCATTCCTATAATCTGGTTATTTTTTCTCGAGAGAATAATCAAGTAGTACCGTAAATTGTATAAACACCGGTTAATAGTATAAAAATAGAGTTAAATAACAAAATTTCGTTTCAAATGCACACACCCATGTTGTAAGAAAAATGCACAAATGTCATACATGCACCATGTTGGCACCATATGCTCCATGATATATTTCTGGCGTCACTTTAACGAAAACTTCGTTTTCAAATGACAGTTACATTTCTATTTTTTAATTATTTTCTATAACAGGAAATAATAATCCTTCTATAGTAAAAAAAAACTAGCCTTAAAAAGGAATGACTCCTGGAATGATGCTGATGTGGAAGATTTCCGGAACTAACGAATCCGGGTTCTCCACTCCTTCCATGAGTCGAATAGACCAATCAGGAAAGGGCTCCGTCTATGCATCGCCATATGGGTTACCATAAAGAGAGGAAAGGTTACCATCGCCAACAATCGCCAACTTTGTCGCCAACTTGGCGACATATCGCCAAATTTGGCGACCAAAATTAGTTGTCAAAAGTGACGCCAACTTGGCGATAACTGTAATATTTCGCCAAATTTTTAATTTCTTTACAACACCAGTCGTTTGATACATCATTTGAGAGGTTTGCAACTGCTTATTCATATAATGGATGTCTTGTGTGTTATCCCCCATTCTGCTCCCCAGGGGGGACACATTTTTATTTTCTTTACAACACCAGTCGTGTTACACAAGATTTGAAAGGCCTGCAACTGCTTATTCATATTATGGATGTCTTGTGTGTCACCCCCACACTCTGCTCTCCCCAGGGGGGGGGGGGGGCGGTCACATTATTAATTTCTTTACAACACCAGTTGAGTGACACATCATTTGAAAGGTCTGCAACTGCTTATTCATATTATGGATGTGTTGTGTGTCATCCCCCACTGTGCCCCCCAGGGGGGGACATTTTTAATTTCTTTACAACACCAATTGTGTGACACATCATTTGAGAGGTCTGCAACTGCTTATTCATATTATGGATACCTTGTGTGTAACCCCCCCCCTCTGCCCTCAGAGGGGGCGAATTTTGTAATTTCTTTACAACACCAATTGTGTGACACATCATTTGAAAGGTCTGCAACTGCTTATTCATATCATGGATTATTGGCGAGCGCAGCAAGCAGGGGTAGACAATAATTTGGAATGTGAAACGATTACGCGAGGGGTTGGCGAGCATAGCGAGCAGGGGGGCGGGGCCCCCCTAGTAATAAATAAAAAAAATTAATTAATAAGTATAGAGCATAGCAATTTGTATCATTTTAAAATGCAAATGAAAGTAAATAAATAGTTTATTAATATATTAAAAACAAAGCTTAGTTATCATATGAGGCATAAAATGATCATTTTGTTTCAATTGCGCCAACCTGATGCGTATATGACATCTATCCCAAAAAATTAATTTCACACAAACAAAAAACATTCACCTTAATTCTCTAAGGAAATCTTTATTTATTTAACTTTATTTATTCTGCAGGATTCCAAAGACGGAAAATTGTAAAAGATTTGCCAAGAGCAGGTGTACATTTCGAAATATAATATAATATTGAGTGAGGATGTATCAAGGTTTCCACAGATACCCATATCGCCAAGTTGAGAGGTTTAGAGTTCAAAAACTATCAAATGAAAACGAATCACTTGAAAAATGTTTAAACTCAATGGCCAATCTCTGTGATCATAATGCTTGCTAATTTAAAATTTTGGTGAATAGACAATATTTAAATTGCTGTTTTCATAATTGCCTCATTTATCTATCAAACTCTACAATAAATGATCAACTGAAAGATTTGTTTCTTAAAAGCCCGAATTTTGCTGAATGGATAAGCTGATACAACAACACAATATTTTATTATTATTTTAATGTATTTGGCATCAACGGGCCTTGATTCTATTGTTGTTGTTTTTATTTTTGGCTCAGTTTTTTTTCTACCTCGCTGAATTTTGCACGGATTAAGAATCTCGATAGTAGATTCGAAACAGCTGTTTGCTACCTTTTCATGCATTATTTGTGTATTTAATAATCGTATCTTTAAATACAATGGCGTTTGTGTCATTTTCAGAAATGTTAAAGACCGTTCGAGGGGTAGATGCTTTAAAAAACACAATCAAATTCAACATTTTGTTTGATTCATGTTTTGTTTTGAAAAATAGACCAGCGCAGCGCATTTAGCCTGCTAGTAAATGTATAAAATGAAAAAAAAAAAAAAAAAAAAAAAAAAAAAAACTGTTTCATTTGTATTCAACACTTAAAAGATATCAGTATGAAATATCATGGAAAATTTAAACATTTTTTGGAGGTGAGTTCGTAATTATATAAATATAGTATCTATATTCATCGTGTCTTTGTCTAGTCTATTCGCCTTTTCACTTATAACAGCGGAAAATTCACTCAACCGAATTGTTTGAAATTTAATATACGTAATCATTGCATAATATTGTCCAGTAATTTCATATTTTATGTAGGTCGAATCAAAACTGAATCAGATATAAAAATAGTTTTCTTCTTTCTGTTAAATCCTATCCTACTAAATTAATTCAATGATATTCCAAGATTGGTAATGATTAATGTTTTACATGGTGATTATGTAATAATTAACTCTTCACTGTACGAACTTTTTCTATTATAATGCAAAAATATTCTGTATATCGGTGTAATAATGAAAAAAAAAAGAATTTTAAATTTTTAGCTAAAATTTGATATTTTATGACTATATAATTCTATAAAGGATAAATAGTGCATATAGCGAATTTTAAACGCTTTGTAATGTTTTTAAATTTTGAAACAGATACACTGGTTTCCAAAAATTAAGGAAAAATAACAAAAATAGCGATAATTCAAAATATTACATGTAGATTTTAATGAAACTCAGCCACAATATACAACGAATAGTAAGGTTTTAAATAACATGAAAAGAAATTTCCAGACAAATATGGTGTTTCAAAAAATAGCATAATTCTAAAATTAACAAAACCAGTTTGCCAGTTTGGTATAGGAAAAGTACCTTTAATATGCCATATGATCATCCCTAATAGCAATACAGAACATACAGCGATGTGTCATACTGTCAATTATGCGGTCGATGAGTTCGCTGGGAAGTACGAGCCATTGCTCTTCCAAAGCAGTTATAAGCGTGGCAAGGGTCAGAGAAAGGGGATTGAGAGCAGCGATACGTCTCCCTAAAGCATCCCAAACATGCTCGAAGGGATTCAAGTCCGGTGATCGAGCTGGCCATTCCATGCGCTGAATTGTCTGGTGCTGAAAATAATCTTCCACAATGCGAGCTCTGTGCGGTCTAGCGTTGTCGTCCTGTAACAGGAAATCATTACCTATTGCACCGGCATAAGGTAGCACTCGAGCATCAAGGATGTAATCTCTATATACGTGAGCATTCACTGTTCCATATGGAAAGACATGGAGGTCTGTGCGTCTACCCAAAGAGATACCACCCCAAACGCAGACACTGCCTCCTCCGTAAGAATCTCTTTCACGAATGTTTGATGGATGATAGCGTGTTCCCCGTTCTCTCCAAATCAAACAACGCCTACTATCGCTTTGGAGGCTGAACCAGGACTAATCCGTGAAGAGAACACGCCTTCATTGATCTACCGTCCACTGGACATGTGGACGTGTCCACATCAAACATTCCCTCGGTTGACATGAGGTGAGCGGCACACAATTTGTTGGTCGCGTCGCGTAAAGTCCACCTTCGTGAAGCCTTCTACGCACAGTAGACATTGACACCAACCTTCCAGAGGCTGCAGCAAGGAAAGATCTAAGGTGAGATGGGGGCAAATGATGCCTCAAGGTCATTGTAATAAATTGGCTATCCTAGATTTATAATATCACTATTACAGCGACAACTGAAGTCTTACTCTCTAACGTGCATTTTTATGTGCCTCACGGATGACACAATGCGATTGCAGCGCCACTAATTTGCATTTGATATTTTTATTCAGCATCTTTCATTTAACAATATATGCAAATTTCATACGGATTGCTTTCTTTTAAAACGAGTTATCGCTATTTTTGTGATTTTTCTTTAATTTTTGGAAACCAGTGTATATACATTCATGTGTGAAAATAAAGAAATTTTTAAAACTTATTAAAAGGACAAGATTGAACCTGAAATTTTGGTTATATACGTCAATTTTCTTACACTGACTTATGATAAAACTGATTTACATTGTTATTATTAATTATCATTTGGCATTTTTAGATCTGCATATTCGGTGATTACGGTGAACAAAAAATCACATAATTCAAGACCCCGTTCTTCTTTGCTTACAAAATATAAATATAAAATTTTAATAATTAAAAATACGGGATTAATTAATATCAAAATTACAATTTATTTTTATGGCTTTTATAATTTGGAATTATACATATTTTGACATTCATTTATAAATAAATCCAACATTCTTTCTTGAGATCTGATGCGTATAAATGTTATATTTATTAAGCTAAAATTTTAAGAATAGTGTGTTAAATCTATTTAAAATTAAAATTGAGAAATATACAGATTTTCTTATTTATTTATTTATTTTTTAATATTCAAAAGCTTCGCGTTCCTACTTGCGCTGTTTTTCAAAAATTTCGACAATTTAATGGTTTATATAAGAGCTAATAGCCACATTAAGTGTCTATATCTGAATCTACCAGCATATATTTAAAACTGACCGTCTGATTATATTTCACAACTCCTCTTCCTAGATCATACACTGTAAAAAAATAAAAGAGGTTACTAAAATTTTTTTAGTAAATTTGTATTCCACAGAATTTTTTACTAACCATTACAAACTTTTTTTTTGCAAGTGAAACAAACATTTCTTTTGTAAACTGAACAAAAGAATTTTTTGTATAACTATCTTAAAACTTTTTAGTATGAGCCACCAAGCAAATTTTAGTAATAGCTCCAAAATTATTTTTAGTAACCATTACGTGTGCCCGAAGGACAGGATCTTCCTTCGAGCTGCATCCAGTGGGTAAAAAGACAGACTTCTGAAACGGAAAATTTCCGGTAAAGGCGCAATAGATGGCAGCACCAAACACTGCTACCTGCTCTATTTTGACATGTTTCTAAAGGGGAGAGAAAGTTCAGGGATTTTACCCATGGTAACTGCTACGACAGGAATTTCATAATCCCTTTATTTAACAAGTACTTACATTGCATACATTCGGCGCATATTTGGTGGTGCAGCATCGAACCCAGGTCCTTTTAGCCAGGAGTTCGGTACTATGACCACAAGGCTATCACGGCCACACCAAGTGAGTTTTAGTAATAGTTATTAAAAATGTAAAACTATTAACTCGATTCGTTGCTAGTTTTTTTCTAGTAATTCTTACAGATTCCTTGTAACCGAGTAAGATTACTAAAAAATTTTTAGTAATTACAAGAATCACTAAAATTTTTTTTAGTAGATCGAACCTTTTTTTTACAGTGTAGGAAACAACAATGTAAAATTAACAGAAATTACCTGCATTCATCCTAGAATTTTATACATGCTGCTAATTATGTATTCATATAAGCATTCATTCATATTTTTAATTTTTTAATTTTTATTTTTTTCCGTTACATTGCATTTTTTGTAATTTTTAATTAATTTTTTTTCTAAAGATGAAATAAATTACTTTGTTTATGTAAAAAATGGAAAGAAAAATGCAAATGAAATATCGTCTTCTATCTGAAAGTCTCTCTTTTTGTTTTGTATGATGAATTTGATTTAATAGCTTACAATTTAAAATTTTATTCTATTTAAAAATCATTGAATGTAAAAAAATATTCAAATGATGTACATTTATTTTTCATAAAATTATGATAAAAAACCTAAAAGTTTTTATTCTTAAGTACATGTACAAACACAAGTAACGATTGAATTTAAATCATAAATGCATATACAAATGCAGTAAAATAGCCATAGCGGACACCTCTATTTAGTGGACGTTTTTCTAATCTCAACAGCTAGGTGTTTGTACATTTTTATCTGTTAAAAGCAAATACATTTTAATAGCGGACAAATTAACCGCTCCTGAAGTGTCCACTATTCATATGTTTTAATGTATTATACGGACATAGATACAATAAACCCACTAAACCTAACTGAGTGAAAAAATAGGCAAGAGCCAGGTATCGAACCTGGACTAGAGTATAACAGTTGCTCTATCCACTAAACTGTTTCGGACACTACCTCTGTCTGTTTATAGTGAATTAATGAGAAATTGAATCCCAAGGAATCGGCCGATGTACCTTAGTGAATAGAGTAACAGCCTCGTATCCTCTGGTCCCCTGTTCGATTACTAGCTCTGGCTAATTTCTTTTCAGTTGGGTTTATTGTATCTATTATATGTGTGTCTGTATAATCCTCGTATACATCTTTAAATGCTATTTAACAGTATGAAATATTTTCAGAATATGTTTAAAAAATAAAATACATAGGTACCTAAAAATAGAGTATGAACACATATACAGGGTGTATGTTTAAACTAAAATTTTTTAGGAATCACAGCTTTCCGAGTCTCTACTGAAAGTGCTTTAGATCAGTGGAATTTTATTTCCCCTATGTTCCCTATTTCTTATAAAGGAACTCTAATTTGTGAATAAAATAATGCAAAATGCCCAATCATTTGGACGTATTTTATAAACAAGTCGGAATTTGCACATCAGACGTAGAAATTGAGTTGCTTTCGTACTATAATGAAGTTTTTAAAACATACAGTACTTCAGATACAATATAGAATTCAAAATCTTTTTTGTGTCTCTGTAAATACTAAATGGTTTCTATAATACAGGAATTAACTTTCTGTAAACCGCAGCAACTTATATCAATTTCATAAAATGTGAAATAGTTTAATATAATTAAAATGTAAACCAAATAATATTTCCCCTAAACCATTATGTCATACAATAGCTTTGTGTGGCCCTGTATATCGATAAAAATATTCTTTGCATCACAGATTGCACAGAATATTTATTGTAGTATATATTTCGTAGATCCATGTGAATTTTATTATGTTCGAAATAATTTAACATCATTAAATTGCATTTGAAACTACTTTTTTCGCATTGACCGTAATTTGGCAGAATACATTTGATTGAGCTTGCAATTGAGCTATACATCCGATTATCCTAAAATTTGACACTACTCGACAAAATTGAGCAATTAATATATATTTTAAATTTCAAACGATTTTGTACTGTAGTTTTTGCCTTGTGATATGCGGACGGACGGACGCGGACGGGCGGATTGAACGACGGTTACAGGTGCCATTTATTTACACAATTACTATAGCATCTAAAACTGTCACATAAAAGTTATTAATCCCTATCCTGACCATAATTTGGTTCATAATATAGTTTTTAACGTAGATTTCATAACATGGTTAAGTAACCATTATTTCTAATATTTTTCAAAAGACTCTACAGTTCGTTGCAGATATTTAACCACGCAACAAACTTCAAACCTTCCATATCAAAATCTTTTAACTTGTATGCAAACTTATTAATGAAATTATATAAAAGTAAATAAAAAAAAGAAAGATAAAAGAAAAAATAATCCACACTACTTAGAAAATATAATGGTATATTTTAAAGAAAACAACCAAAAAAGTTAAGTAATAATGTTACTTTGAAGAGAATTTCAAAATCTTGTAATTGTTTTGAACACATTTTTTTGCGAAATATGATTATTTTTGATTTTCTGAATATTTAACTAAGAAAAAAAATGCTGCGAAATAAGATTATCTTATTTTTCAAATATTAAAATTCTAGAAAGTATACTGCAATGTTTGGCACTACATGGAATCTTTCTATATATATCTATCGCAGCACAAGGATAATTTGATTAGTTATCTTGTCAAGCACCGCAATAGAATTTTCTTTAGCTGTAAATTTTTTTATACCATTTAAGTGTCCAGGGCATATTTTATTTTTTTTTTATTATTGAATTTAAATTTTAACTATACTTAACTATATTACACTAACTTAATAACATGATACTTAACTATATTACTAACTAACAAAATCAAATAATAAAACATTTCATTAAAAAAAAGTTTAAAATGGAAAAATTTTAAATCGTTTTAAGTGAAAATATCATTTGAAGTATTTTATTTTTTTATTCAAATAAACAGAGATATATATACCTTAATTTTGATTATGCATTTTTAAATTAATTATTTGAATAAAAAAAATATATTGAATTTTTTTTTTTTTAATAAATGAAGTAACTTATTTAAAACAAACATACCTTCAAAAGTATATATATATATTTAAATTCCTAAATGAAATTTACAGATAAACAACTGAAATATAAATACTTTTCAAGTTGAATAAGTTATCTTTAACGATTCTTTAGTTATAACAGTTTAAGTACGAGATATGATGATAAAACTCATCATGAAGAAAAACGCACTTTCACAGAAGGTCATTTCCATGTTAATCATTGCTTGAAAGCAAGATTTTTTAGGCCAAAACTAAAAAAGAAATAATAATATTTCCTGTCTTAGTTGAAATAGAGACATGATTTAAACATCATTTTAAGTAGAAAAAAAATCAAATACAATGATATTTTTTTTTTTGAAAATTTCAAAATTTTTGTGCTCCGGATACCCTTAAAGAGACTTCCAGCAATATGCTTAAATAAACAGTAACGCATCCCAATTATTTTGTGTTATACTGGAAAAACAAATATAATCAGCAATTTGTTCAAGGGAAATAGTCTTTATGTAAAATTTCAACAGATTCATAATACCTGACATTCAAATTGGAATAAATAAAAAAATCATTTAAAATAATATAGATACATTTAATATTGTTCTTCGGATCCCCTGAAAGAGGCTTTCAGCAAAATGCATAAATGAATAGTAACGTTAACAGATAGAAAACCAACGGTTATAAATGCACAAATAATGTATGAAATGATAGTAAACAACTGTTTTGTATCTACTATCGAGATTTTTGATCAGTGCAAAACTCAGCGAGTTAGAAAATGCAAAATTGAGCGATTTTTCTTGCTCGCTGAGTTTTGCGCTAATGAAGAATCTCGATAGGACATTCGAAACAGCTGTTTGGTACCTTTTTATACATTATTTGTTCACTTATATCGTTATTTTTCTATATTTTAACATTTTTGCACAAAGGCTTTATTTGTAATTTTAATAAATAGTAACGTATCGCAATCATTTTGCGTGGTACTAGAAAAACAAATATAATAAGCAACTTGTTGAAGGGAAATTTTCTTTACGTAAAATACACCAACCGATTCATAATACATAACATCCAAATTGAAATAAATTTCAAAAATTAATAACTTGAAATGAGTCGCATTTAAAAAAGAGTGGATAAAAAGTCATCCATTTTGTGATTAGATATAAATAGATTAAATAGCATAGATTCAATTTATAGAAAAATGGCAAAATCCACCCAATCTGAAGGAAATTTTTTTTTCGAGCTCCAATATTTTGTTTGTTTTGTTATTTTCCCCCAAAATCTGTCAAGTTGCTAAAATTTTAAAAAGGTTCGATTTCAGTGTTATTTTTTGTCCCGTTAATAAAATTGCTTTTTCAAATCTTAAGCACCCCATTGATGGCTTAGATAACTGGGGTATTTACAAAATTGCTTCCCATTGTGGTTTTTCTTATATTGTTTAGACTAAACATGCTCCCAGATTTCGTTTAAAGAAGCATAAAAGGTATGTCAAAAATGAAGAGCTTAAACGCTCTTATATTGCTCTACATTGTTGGTCTTCTCAACATAAGTTCAACTTTTCTCCAGCCACCATTATAAATAAGTGTCCTTCTATTCTTGATCGTAATTTTTGGGAAGCTTACGACATCATTAAAAATTCGCACTTCTTAGTTAATAACTTATCAAATTCTCCTTATTTTCCAAGCATTTAAAACTTAATTTAAAGCTTTTTTTTTCTCGCTTTTTAGTTTTTTTTATTGTTCCACAGCAGATGTCCTTATTCACTCGTTATTCAGGCTATTTTCTTCAGATTGGTTGCTTTTCTTTAGGCGGGACCGTTCCGGTAGCGGGTATATAAGCCTGCGTTTCTTTATCTCTTTGCTCCCAGTTTTGCTTTTTCTAGCTCGCTGAGATAGTCACTGATGAAGAATCTCGATAGTAGATTTGAAACAGGTGTTTGTTACCTTTTTATACATAATTTCTGCATTTATAATCGTTGGTTTTCTATCTTAAACATCCATTTGGTGTCTGAATCGTTCTCTCATACAATCTTTACTTTAGATTTAGCGTATCACAGCTCTGTTTTATCCTATATCTATTTGAACGAGATATATTAGTTTTATAAAAAATGACATTTTATTTAAAGAGAGTACAATTGTATTTTTCCTTTATAAAAATCTCAGAAAATAGTAATAAAAGAATGTTTAAATCAAAAAGTATCAGAACAGAAATAAACCATGAAATTGTTATAAAAAATTCCATTGTAGAAATATAAAAATGTACATAAAAGAGCTATTTCTATGTGCAAAATTACTAAAAGTGACAAAAGGACAATTGAATTCTCTGCCAGTCTATTTTTTAAGAATGACATTTTTATTTCTTTCCCGATTTATATTATTCTAAAATATGATGTCTGAAGATTTCTTTTGTCTTCGGATTTTCAACTTTGTTTTTTCTCTTAAAAACAATGAGAATATGTTAGATAATAGAGGATGATAAATGACGCATGCGTTTATATTAAATTTATTTTCACTCATTAAAACTAAAATTAAAAAAAAATCACTGAAAAAACAAGGACGATTTTACGGAAGTATTACTGGCAATCCGGACTCCAGTACAATTTACTGTTTTTTAACGTAAGAATTTCTGTAAATTTTGGAAAATATTTCGTTTTCGACGAGTTTTTTAGGAATTTACGGAATTTTTTTCCGTTAAAAAATAGTAAACTGTACTGGCGTCCAAATTACTAGTAATACTTCCGTAAAATCGTCCTTTTATTTACAGTGTACATTTTTCGATGCCGTTACAATATTTATTTTCTAATTAACAAGTGCTTAATAATAATAATAATTATTATTATTGAAAAATTTATAAACCTGAGGAGGAATTTTTGTCGTCGATCACGGGTAGAAAAGTGCAGGTGCCACGTACCTATCCTCGGGTTCGTGGAAACTTTCCGTAGTTCTCGGAAAAAGTTGCGTGTATCGTGAATCTCGGGAAAAAAAAAAAAAAAAAAAAAAAAAAAAAAACGGTCGAAAAACCGGAGAAAAACGGGTAATCACGGATTTAAATAGCTTAGAACTGGATAAGTAATTAAATTATTATAAAATGAAAAACTAAATTCGATTCGAAAGCGCTTCCATAGTCAGGTATTCCAATTTTATATATTTCCGTTAAAAAGTGAATTTGTAAATGTATATAAAAGTTTTGCGCTTGTTGAGCGGAGCAGTTGAGAACACCATTAAATAACAGCAATTATTTGGCATATTTACAATAGACTCATTATCATTCATGAAAATATGCATGACTCTGTAAATTTGTTTTCAATGAGAATGATTTAATTTCGTTTTCAAAATCAGTATATCACTCAATCGTCAGTGAGCCTAACAATTTGAATTTTTCCAGTAAATTCGAAGTGCGCTATCATTACTTTTTTACACAATTTGATCTCAGCCAGCCGGGGGTTTGAACATTCAACCTCTTGACAGTTGAAGAACACTCTACTGATTGAGCTATTGGAACGGTTATTAATTTTTTCGGAATGTGTCTTTTATGATTCAGTCATAAAAATCTCCACATATACCAAGATGATGATTTTTCCCTTTTTAAAATATTCTAAATTGAAAGACAATTTTTCATTTAATGTTTCTAATAAAATTAAAAAATATTTTTATAAGTGTATATTTTGAATTATAGGTTTTAACAAAGATAGAAAATATTTTGTAATAAAGACGAAATCCCTACAAGGAATTAGGTACAAAAAAGGCAAAACTTGGTAAAATTATGACCGAGAAACTAGGTAGAAAGCATTTAATTGAGAATTAGCAGAGTAAATTTACAGATAGTCTTGTTTTTTTCTGTGTTTTTACAGAAATTTTTAATCGTGTATAAATCCGATTATAAAGTGTAATAAATGAAACATTCTAATTATCTTATTTCTAGATATCACTATTTCTCGTTATAGAGACATTGATTTAAGTATCGCTTCATAATCAAGAAAATTAGCTGTATTTAAAATAAACAAGTTGGAAATTGCACGTGAAGCGTAGCAAATTAGGTGCGTTCGTACGATAACGATTTTTTAAAAATATTACTTTCATATATCAATCTCATAAAATTGTAAATAGTGAATTACAATTAAAACGCTCATCAAACAATGTGCTCCCTATACCATTATGTAATGGAATACTTTTGCGTGGCCTTGTAAATCAATAACAAATGCTTTTTGCACCACAAATTAGGTAAGATGTATATTATAATATGTACTTTATAGTTGCATATAAATTTTATTAAATTCGCATGAGTGTAACACGCTGAAAATGCATTTGAAACATTTTTTCCGATTGACCGTAATGTAACGGAATACTTTTGATTGTCCCTGTAATTGATCTATACATCCGATTTTCATAAAATTTGAAATAACTCGACAAAATTATGTAATAATTATGTATTTTAAATTTCAAACGTATAGAATATATTTGAAAACTTTTCCCCATTGACCATAATGTAATTGAATACTTTGATTGCCCCTGTAATTTATCTATGCACACGATTATCAAAAAATTTGAAATAACTCGACAGAATTATGTAATAATTGCGTATTTTAAATTTCAAACGATTAAAATGCATTTGAAACTTTTTCCCCATTGACCGTTATGTAATGGAATACTTTTGATTGCCCCTGTAATTGATCTATGCATCCGAGTTTCATAAAATTTGAAATGACTCGACAAAATTATGTAATAATTATGTATTTTAAATTTCAAACGATTCGGTTGGGTAGTTTTTGCATTGTTATATGCGGACAGACAGACGGACAGACAGACGAACAAACAGACGGACTGAACGACCACTATAGGTGCTACGTATTGTATAATTACGAACGCACCTAAAAAGTGGTAACATGATTATCTTCAAGTTAGATGGACAAATAATAAATTTGATATAAAATCTGTATTTTATAATTTTCCTTCGATAAATTTACCACACTTTAAACATCTTTCAAACATAAAGCTCAGTAATTCAAAAGTCATTATATGCTGCAAATCTCTTTATATTAGAATACTCAAAATTATGTTCTATAAAAATTCTAAAATATTAAAAAATAAAAGCATTCTGTTTCTTTTGATAGTATTTTAATCAACAAATCGGACAAGCCGGAAATTTTATGTCATATATGGCAAATGAGATGTGTCAACATTATGATTAGTTTCATAAATATTCAGATCTTAGGGAAATAGCTTTTGAACTGTTTTATACAAAAATGCATGAATGTAAAATTTATTTCATTTATTTATATGACATATACATAGATAGGTGTTACATACAGGGTGATTATAAAAAAACTATCCCGACATTTGGGCCCCTAACTATTATACCATTCACAGAAACTGTCTGAAATTTTGGAAAAAGTTTTTTTTAGGTATGCGCTCAAGACTGATATGCAAAACATCAGTGTCACACAAACAGTTACGGTTACAGTAAAAAAAATTCAAAAAAATCAAATGGCAATACCGAGTTTTTTGTATTAGAATGTGATCTCCATTCTGAAAAACCCTAAATAGCGTTGGAATGGCGACTGTAGCATGAAAATCACCGGAACTAGGCAAGGGAAAAGTAAAAAGGACTTTGCCGTGCACCAGAACATTAATGTTCGTTTCATTTACGTCACACGTCACACCGTTTTTTCGGCTGATATCCCAGCCTGATTTGTTTTTCACAAAACCAGAAGAAGAAACTAAGAAACGCAAATTTCGAGTTTACGTAAGACACAGTCATGATTGACGTTGTTACTCTAGGTATAAGAAAAGGCGCTGCGAAATGTGAGCCGTGTATGTTGCCTTCTACCATTCCAAACAAGATGCCGCTTTCAGGGAAAGAACGTAGGGAAATCGTACAGATTTATTACCTGAATGGACAAAATGCCGCAGAGACATTGCGTGTTTACCGCCGCAATCATGCATTACTGCGGGGCCCGTGCACTGTCAAAGCTGTCTGGAACTTGTTTCATAAATTTGAAGAAACTGGTTGTACATGGACGACCTTCCGTTCCTGTGGAAGCTGTTGCAGAAGTTCATCAAACGATAAGCACAGTTCGTCTCGCAACTGCACGCGGTGTTTCGCGTGTTCTGAATATGTCGAAATCAACTGTACGCAAAATTCTGCGCTCCGTTCTAAACATGTTTCTGTATCGATTTCAGCGTGTCCAGACGTTGGAAGCAGAAGACTATCAATTACGGCTAGATTTTGCAAATCAATTTCTTATCCGGTACGATGAAGATAGCAGTTGGCCTTTACGCATTCTATGGGCAGATGAGGCGTATTTTTCGTTAACTGGTAACGTGAAAAAAATTGCGTACACTGGGCGGAGAATAATCCACTTGATGTGCTTGACCGTCCATTGCACGAGAAAAAAGTGACCGTGTGGTGTGGTATAGCGAGTAGGTTCATCCTCAGCGCTTACTTTTTTGAAGATGTTATTAGCGGTAATCTGCAAACGTGTACAGTAACGAGTGTTCCCTATATGGACATGTTAACTCCTTACGCTATACCTGCATTGCAAAGGAAAACTGCTAGATCTAAAGTTGCGTGGATGCAAGATGGTGCTCTTCCACATGCCGATTCATCTGTCAAATGCGTCTTAAGTCAACAGTTTGGTGACAGAATTATTTCCCGTCATTTCCCGTTTCCGTGGCCACCAAGCTCTCTTGATCTCTAACAGCAATGGATTTCTCGCTGTGGGGATATCTGAAATCCAAAGTGTATTACTTTCGTCCTCAAACTGTATCTGATTTGAAAAATGCCATGAGAATGGCAATTCAAGAGATATCTATAGCCATGGTACGCACTGTAGGGCTGTCCACGATCTGTCGCATGCAGTCTCATCATGTGTGAAATAGGTCATGTGGAAAATTTGTGAAACACAATAAAATGCTTTATTTTATTCTTCTTCTCTGTCTTTATCGGTTGTCCTCACTTTTAGCCTATCTACCACCGCTGATTTTCATTATGCAGATGATATTTCATTATGATCTATCATTTGATCCATCATCTTTCATTATGATCTATGATTTATCATTTTCATTATGATATTTCATTATTGCCTTTCCAACGCAATAATGGGGTTTTCACAATGGAGATCACATTCCAATACAAAAAACTGGGTGTTACCATTTGATTTTTTTTCAAAATTTTCTCACTGTAACCGTAACTGCTTGAGTGAAAATGTTGTTTTCCATATCATTCTTGAGCGCATACATCAAAATATCTTTTCCCAAAATTTCACTCAATTTCTGCGAATGGTATGAGAGTTAGGAGCCCAAATGTCGAGATAGTTTTTTTTTTATAATCACTCTGTATATTTATGTATATTAAATTCTGTAATACGGAAATAATATAACTCAATCTAAAACATAACATAATCACCAGAGTCACTTAGAATCATTATCTATCATGATTTATTTTACTTACGTATGAAAAGAATTAATAAAGGGAAGAAAACTTTTATATATATCTTGTTTTTAAGTTTTGGCTCTATTTTCATAAAATTGTAAATGAATCGACAACATTCTGCAATGTTTATATATGTTGAATTTCACATCATTCAATTGAGTAGTTTTTGCGCTGTTTTACATATGAGTCACCATATACATTAAGTGTAATGAGTATCTTTAGTTCCGAAATATTAATATTTCTAACTTCCATATTAATTGTTTGTAACCATTTCTTACGCATAAATATAAAACTAAAACCAATAGAAACAAAAGAAGATTCAGATTAATATTCAAATCACAAGAGAAATAAAAACGTACACTAGCGTGACTGACATGGCATATGGTGAGATGTGTACAGACAAGTGGAGGTATTAGATGACGACTATAGATGTTTTTATAAAATTACGAACGCACTAATATTGTGTGTTTCATAAAAGTATTATACTATTTTCATCCATAAAAGAATATTCGTGATTTTTGTAAAACACAAAAAATAATTTTTTAAATGTTTGAGAAAATTTGATTCAAAGTAGATAAAATATGTTAGACTAAGAAATTCAATAAAAAAATCTAAAATATTTCACCCATCTCAACTTACAAAAGATATTTCATATCTTTCTATTCAAGTATCTACTTGTAGTAGTTTTATACATCCTTGCCAAAGGATTTTTTTCAATATTTTCCCAATAACATTTTGAAAGGAAAATCTATTATGTTTCTATCTGGGTAACATATGTAAAATATGTGCAAAGAACGATAAAATATTTTAAACTAAAATATTTTTCTTCTGAAAATAATACATATATGAATCACATAAATTTTTATGGAAAAATATTTTACGAATTTCTTATTACAATCTGTTTTTTATTTCTAAGAAATTCTATTCGTACAAATAAATACATCTATACAAATAGTTTTTTTTTTTTTTTTTTTTTTTTTTTTTTTTTGTCAAATAAACAGCTTCAAATCCAAGACACCAAAAAATATTATTATATATGTTACAGGCCCGATTTTAGGCCAAACTAGTCTATCCTAACGCCCATCGGATAAACTAGTTTTCCCTAGGCCAAACCGGTCTATCCTAACGCCCATCAGATAGACTAGTTTTTCCTAGGCCAAACTAGTCTATTCTAGGGCCAATAGGACAAACTAGTTTTCCTAGGCCAAACTAGTTTGGCCTAACTCTTATAGGATAAACTAGTTTAGCCTGCTGTTTATTGGTCTGATTTAGTTTATCCTAGGCCAATTCAATTTGGCGCGATTTTATTGAATTCAATGACCGCCTCAGCGCCAACATTCTAGTTTCTCCTAGGCTGATCTAGTTTATCCTAGGCCAATGTAATTTTACGTGTTTTTAGCTCAGGGGCATCAAAGCCAGAGAAATAAAGGGCTCACAGGTTCTGTATGTATGTACGTACGCATATGTACGCATGTATGCACGTATGTACGTACGAATGTACGTAACGCTATAACTTTTGTTGAAATATCCGATTAGCTTCAAAATTTGGATGTAGGTTCCTTCTGATAAGATATTTTTCTGATTAGTTTTGGAAATTCTCTGGATAAAAATAAAGGGGGCCAACGGGAGGTTAATCCCCCACCGTTAATTTAGAGAAATGCATTTATCATGCAGAATTATCAGTTTTCATTTAAAATTTTAGATATAGGTTTGTTCTGACAAGGCGCCTCTGGGATAAGTTGTGGATGTTTATTGTTTAAGTATAAAAGAAAGGGCAATGTAGGTACCCCCCCCCCATAATTTAGATAAATAGTTTTTAACGGAGAATTTACGGATTTGCTTCAAATTTTTGTTATAGGTTGTTTCTGATAAGGCAATTCCCTGAATAGTTTTGGAGGGTTTAATGGTAAAGTATGAAGGGAAAATGAAGGATTACCCTCTTACCTAGTAAAAACTAGTTTTTCCTACGGGCATTTAGATAAACAAGTTTGGCGTAGGAAAAACTAGTTTATATAATTGGCGTTAGGATAAAATATTTTGGCCTAGGCTAATCTAATTTGGCTCGAAATCGGGTTTGGCCGGTAAGGCCGGTAAAGAACATGTCTTTCACTAGAATAAGTATAAATGTGTCAAGAGTAATTGCTTAGAACATCAATACAGGAATTTCACATATTTACTGAAAATACATAATGCATTTTACATAGTATTTTTTTAACATAATTTGGAATCGAACAGCGTTTTCCATTTTTTAGAAATTAATTACTTGTCGACATAGAAGCTATTCTTGTCACGGCGGGAGTCAAGTTTTTCTTTTCTGTGAAGTCGTAACCAAAAATTCGATTTAAAACGTTAGCTTTAATAGTATTTTCTCAAAGGTACATCGCTTTTATGAAAAAAATGGTTAACGCTATTCGATTACATATTTTCTGAGTGAGAATGCCTATTAATCTTATGCCTTTCCGAAAATGAATTAGTTCTTAAATGTGTTAGGATGTAGCTTTTTTGGATTTGAGAAAAGTCTTAAGGAATGACAGTGAAACATATTCACAAATTTACTTTTTACTGAACAGATTAGTTATGATGTTTATAACACTCCTTTTTTTCTTTTGTTCTAAACTACATTATTTAATGAGTCCCTATTATTGAAATGTCACAGAAATTGAAATTTGGAAGGTCACAGAATATAAATAATCAATAATACATTGTGTATTTTCCATTCTGTGAACACTTCGTAATTTAAAAATACACTGTAAATTTATCCAATATATGTGTATGCAGTATTTTTTAAAGGAATCCTAATTGTATGCTAAGAAAATCTGAATTTTTTGCAGAAATTGAGTAGGGCAGATTGAGCGGGACTGAGTCTTTTTTCACATATTTTTGTACTGGCAGGTCTCGGGCTGAACTTTTAATTTTTACACCGGGTCACAGCAAAATAACTTTCCTTCGAGAAAGGCGGGGACCGGAACTCGAAATTCTGGCCCGTGTAAACCTCTAACAGTATTCTACAACCCTTCGAATAAAATACATTACATAGGGGTGATGACAAAACCACTTTGCACAAGGTTAGCAATGGAGCAGTAGTCGGGATCAATATTAAAAAGAATATTGCCCAGTTAAACTGATGGCTTTGCATTCACAGGCTGTTTACAGTCATTGTGTATATTACAGCCTTATTTTTTTTTAAACAATAACACCCTTGAAAAATAAAGTAAGTTGGATTACTTTTTCCCATTTCCCCCACTTATATTTAACCATTGAACCCCTAAAACTAATCACAGATACGTTTTATAAAATTAAACAATTATCCAAAATTTGAAGCAAATCAGATAATTCTGCTCAAAAAAACATTCATCTGATTTAGAGAGAGTAATCTCACATTCCTCCCTTTATACTTAATCTTTAAACTCTCAAAACAATTCAGGGATTCGCCTTTTAAAGAAAAACTATAAACTATATTCAAAATTTACGGCAAATCGGATAAAACTGCATAAAAACCCATTTATTTAATTTAAGGAAGGCGATAAATCGTACACTAACGCACTATACATAACCATAAGAAAAGACCCAAATTAATTAAAGAAGCACCTGATCAAATGAATTCATGTCCAAAATTTTAAGAAAATTGGATAATTCTGTAGTATAACAAATTTATATATTTTAAGGAAGGAAATAAATTATACGTTTCCTCTTTATACGTAACCAAAGAACCAACAAATTAATCAGTGAAACACTTTATCAGAATGAACAAATCCAAGTTTTGCAGCAAATCGGTTAATTCTGCATGAAAAACCCATTTAACAAAATTAGGCGGGATTCCACCGTTCTTGCCTTTGTTCTTATTCAATTAATCCCCAAAACTAATTAGGGAAACGCTTTATCAGAATGAATCTATTTCTAAAATTTGAAGCAAATCAGTAAATTCTGCTTGAAAAAAGCATTTTCATAAATTATGGGGTGTTACCCCTATTCTCCCCTCCCTTTATACGCCCGCAACTAATGGAGGCGCCTCAACAGAATACTCTTATATCTAAAACTTGAAAAAAATATGCTAATAACCCATGGAAACCCATTTATTTGAATTAAGGGAAGGGGCGAATCAGCCTCTCGCCCCTCCCCCCTTATTCTTTTCCAATGACCTCCCAAAATTAATCAGAAGAGCTCCTCATAAGAATAAACCTATATTGAAAGTTTGATGCAAATCGAGTATTTCTATCAAGAATTATTGCGTTACGTACTTATGTACATTCATAGATACAGAACCCACGGGCACATTAGTTCTCAGTCTTTGATAGCCGATGAGATAAAAACATGTCAAATTACATTATTTTTATCAAGAGTTATCGCGTTACGTACATACGTACATACATGCATACATACATACATACAGAACCTGAGAGCCCATTATTTCTTTGGCTTTGATGCCCATGAGCTAAAAACGTGTAAAATTACATTTGCCTAGGACAAACTAGATTAGCCTAGGATAAACTAGAATGTTGGCGCTGAGGCGGTCATTGAATTCAATAAAATCACGCCAAATTGAATAGGCCTAGGATAAATTAGATCGGCCTAGGATAAACTAGTTCAGACCAAGAAACAGCAGGCTAAACTAGTTTATCCTATAAGAGTTAGGCCAAACTAGTTTGGCCTAGGAAGAACTAAAATGTCCTATGGGCCTTAGGATAAACTAGTTTGGCCTAGAAAAACTAGTTTATCCGATGGGCGTTAGGATAAACCGGTTTGGCCTAGGAAAAACTAGTTTATCCGATGGGCGTTAGGATAGACTAGTTTGGCCTAGGCCAATCTAGTTTGGCCTAAAATCGGGTTTGGCCTGTAACATATATAAATTAAAGTGACGCTGGATGCACATAAGAAATGACAGAACAAACACTTAAGTTAAATCTTAATTTTGTTCTCGAATTGTGGAAAATAATCGAAAAAAAAATGTTCGATAAAAATACATGTTTAAAATCGCGCGTCAAACGTAGCAAATAATGTGCATTTGTACTATAAAGGCCCCACCAGTGGCTGAGAGGTGCTGCTCTCGAAACTGGTAGACAGCAGGTGCTACGTTCGAACCCGACTATGGCCATCAGCATAACTGGTCGGAGTTTTCCGTCTTTTAGTATTCAGATTGAGCTTGGTGCTATGCAATGAAATACAAAACTAGCAACGTTAAAAAGCACCAAATATTGTGTATAAATAGAAGACCGGTTTCGGTAGCATTTAGAGTACCGTCATCAGTGCTATCGGAGGTAGAAATCTGCTCATATATATAGTAGAGACGGAGGATTGTCGGCAACCAAGAGGATGGCAGAGGGCTGCAAGTAAGGGCCAATCGCCGAGCGCACGTGTAAAATGACCGGAGGGGAGAGAACGAGGTCAAAAAGAGCGGGAATAATATTAATAAATCATTACGAAATAGAGATTTTAATGTAATATTTCCAGCAATTCAAGAGGGGGGATAGCGAATTCACAATTCACAATTTTGTCAAAATTTTTATAAATGTGAAACACTTCAAAGAAGTCAAGTTCATGAATGGAAGTAGGTTTTGTAGGTTTTCTATTTCGTTTCAGCTAAAATAGCTTCAAAACCTACTTCCATTCATGAACTTGACTTCCTTGAAGCGTTTCACATTTATAAAAATTTTGACAAAATTGTCAATTGTGAATTTGCTATCCCCCCGCTTTCGAATTCCTGGATATATTACATTAAAACCTCTATTTCGTAATGATTATTATAAATATTATTCCCGCTCCTTTTTGGCCTTGTTCTCTCCCCTACGGTCACTTTTCACGTGCGCTCTGCGATTGGCCCTGTAATTGCAGTCCTCTGCTATCCTATTGGTTGCCTACAATCCTCCGTCTGTACTATATATATGAGCAGATTTCTACCTCCGATAGCACTGATGACGGTACGCTAAATGCTACAGAAACCGGTCTGCTATTTATGTACAATATTTGGTGCTTTTTAACGTTGCTAGTTTTGTATTCCATTTTCCGTCTTTTTCTTCGAACCTTGAATTTCCATTAATTAATACAGGTTAGATTTTCTTAGAAAGATCCACATGACAGGCACCCCTTGAGGGCCTATATCCCTCGTGCTGATCATTGGCCGTCTCACATACAACCAACCAATTAATCGTACTTTAATGTAGACTTAAATATATTCAGATTTTTGTGTAATAGTATACAGTACATTATCCGCAATCGTTTGTGTGTCCCTGTAAATACTATCTGCTTTCTAATAAAAAGAAAATAATTTGAAGTAAACCGAAGCAACGTATATCAATTTCATTAAACATGCTGAATGTATCAAAATTAATGCTGTTATTTGATAGTGCATTCCGATCGTTTAAAAGTTACAGATATTTTTTCGACTATATAAATGTACCATTTCTTGTTATAGTTATCAATGATATCCACGAAGAAAATTTTAGACAGCAATGAATTCCGTTTATCATCATCATTGCTCCCAAAATGGATAAAGGCTATAAGCCTGTTCCGGTCTCAATCCATCTCTTTTGTAGCCTTTCTCTGTATGATGACGGTACGCTAAATGCTACCAAAACCAGTCTGCTATTTATACACAATATTCGGTGCATTCAAAGCAGCATTCTTTTTCGTTGGCAGTTGAATGCTGCTTTCGGTATTGTACCAGAAGTTATCCTTTTTAAATAGCCCTTCCATTTCTTTCTGCATTTTCTATTTTAAACAACATTGGCATAACCCCAAGTTCTTTTCTGACTTAGTCATTCTTTATTTTATTCATCATTGAACATCCTTTCATACTTCTAAAAAATTTCATCTCCGAGGATTGTATTTGCATTTCGTCATTTTTTGTAAATGTCCATATTTCACTTTCGTATAGTAAAATAGATAATGGCATTGATTAACAATTTTTTCTTGCATTCTGAATAATCCTTGTTAAAATACACTAGGTTTCGAAATGATTGTACACCAAATTTTTCAAGTATAAGAAAGATGAAAATGTTACAAAACAAACAGAAGTCTAATGAATGTTAGAAATAGAATAAAATGTTTTATTTTTTAACAAAGTATAACTAAAACAGATCTTTTAATTTCTGTAAAAACGCGATCAGGCATAGAGTGGAACAAGATTTTTAATATATTTTGTGAATTCCAATATTCCAATAGAATATGATAGCAGCTTTTAATTCCGAAATTGTATCACACATATTTTTCCATTTGCGTAAACAGCTCTAACCAGTTGGCTTTATGCATTTTCAGTTGCATTTAAATGAGGAGAGATAGATGCCGATGGAATATATGTGCACCTTTATTTAAGAAACCGTTCCCAAGCATTCTTGGCCATGTGGATGGATGCATTATCTTTTTCAAATATCCAAAATGTCCACCAATTTCTTCCGAAAACAGCAGCAAGTTTTCTTCAAATAGATATTGGTATGTTAATGCCCTCATTATGCCAAGTAACAGGAACGTTGTTCTTACTAATAAATTCAGACTCTGCCAAAACCTTGAGTAAACCTTTACCCTACTGCCGTTTTGAAAACATTTCTGATTTCTTGCGCAGGTTTGTGCCAATAACAAGAAACACCGTTCGAACTATTCCATATTGATTTTTTTCATAGGAAAATATTGCTATTTCATATTCTAACTGCCAGGACATCTGATCCAGACGATTCTGCTGATATTTTTCAGTCATATATGGTTGGGACTTTCTTTTCATGTACTTCATTATCTTAGAGCTCTTGAATACTCTAGACAAGGTACTTTTTGAATCTGCTAAATCAGTGGATCTCTTGAAGGTTCATCGAAAGTTGTTTTACCACTGCTCATCTTTTTTTATAATTGCTCTTTTTTTACCTTTTTGGATAGCTTTGGCGGGCGTTACGGGCAATTCATTTTTCCATAATCCTCTTTTAATCGAAGAAAATTTAATATTACACCTGGAGATCTTTACAATTTTTCGTAAGAGCTCTGGCGGAAAATCCTTGATCCTTAAAAGCCACAATTTCCCCTTTCGCAAAACCAATTAAAGTGCTTTTACGGACCATATTTCCAGAACTCACTTTTCAAAAAGGTTTGAAAATTTCCGAGTGTGCGAAGTATGTTTAAGTACTAAATTAATTTGCATATTTTGGATTCTTTTTCTTTGAGAGGCATTCAATATTCCTGTACAATTTTCTTGCTCGTTTAGTGATAATTTTAACCAGTGTTTATAACATTTTGCAACCCCATTTTTTAGATAGTTCATATTTTTAATGAATTTAAAGTTTGGTATTTGTTTTATAGCTATGCATTGTGTAAAATTAGTTTATTTGTCTCGAGAATGGGATTTTCTGATATTTAATTATAAATTATTGCCATGATATCTCAAAATTATTAGGTATTCATATCATTATGAAACCCAGTGTGTCACAGATATAATTATATTTATGGAGCATATTTGTGTATCGTTTTCATAGCTATAAGCATTGGCAGCTCGTCCATTGGCGCACTGAGCACGTGACCCCCCAAAGGAAATTTAACAAATAATTTAATAAACGAAATAAAACAATTATATAAAAAATATATTTATTTGTCAATCTCCAATACTAGTACCATTTACTCATCCATTACAAACCCTTACAGAAGAAAATTCGAAAGATTTCAATGTCTAGCATGTTCAGTCTTTTCTTGATAGCACGTGCTAGTGAAGTATTATTCTTAAAAAATATGGAAACAAGACAGACGAAGGCCACGGGCAGCTTTTGTTTAGTGTTTTCTGTTTGCACAACCTCCAATGTGTGAAAGTTTACATTTTTAGCGATAATTTTTTTCTTGTACATTCTGACTTCTTTTGTGATATGAATATTAAGTTGGATATTTATTTTAATAACTCTTAATCTGCTTGTTCTTTGTTATATTATAATTTATTTTTAGTTACATTATTATGTTATATTAGTATTTGTTCATCGTTGTACTATTATTTTACATTATTATTAGTTCTTTGTTATATTATTGTTTGTTTTTAGTTACATTACTATGTTATATTAGTGTTTGTTCTTAGTTATACTATTTTACATTATTATTTGTTCTTTCTTATATTATTGCTTGTTCTTAGTTATATTACCATGTTATATTATTATTTGTTCTTACCCAACAAACACAGAGCTATCGATAAACAATCGCCCCACAGCCACTTTGTCGTCACCGATGATATCGGCACGATACCGTCACACCGTATCGGTTCCGTACATTTTTCGAAACGCCGGGCGACTGCCGCCAAACAGTTTGGCACACATTCGGTCCGCTATCGCAACCCCAGCATAAATTGAAAAAAAAACAGCCTTGCTGGTGCCATCTATGATACAACTTTTAACTATATTTGTTATAAATCCCCAAAAATGTACTTCAACGTAGGGTGACGTTGGGGTCGATCTCAACTTCCCAAGGACAGAATGTGAGTGCTTAACCCATATGACAACTAAGACTCGTTGTGGCTGAATATATGGGGTAATTAAAAGGAAAGCATTTCGTTAAGGGATGCATTTGTCGTAGAAGGAAAAAGTTGCAATTTTGATGTGTTTTTATATTATTTTTATTTGTGTATTATTAATAATGTAGCATTATTTATTTATTTATTATTAATTTATTTATTTTGTAATTGTCTTATGCTGAAATAAACTAAACTTATTATTAACTTAAATAAAAATGAATGAAATATTTATCATAGCGAATTAATAAAATGAATTACTTTTAGAGGTTTTGTATTAGTTAATATTTTTTTATTATGATTCATATTGTAATTACATGCATTGCATTAATATATAAATATTATATTTTTAATATGGAAAAACTTAGTTTCATAAATAGTAAGTTGGTAATTTTTAAATTTATTTAGATTAAGATATCATTTTAAGTTATTTGTTATTTATCAACATTTTAAATTTAAAAATAAAACAAAAATATTAATTTATATCAATATTTTTTTCTTTATGTACATAATTTTTATAATGGAGGATATTTCTGAATATTTTTGTAAATTTAAGAATACTTTAGTATTTAATAAAATCGGTGAATTTAGAAATTTTTTCGTTGATACAATTTTCGCTTTAGGAATTATAATGTAATTAAACGTGTTAGATTAAAGAATATAAATATGTAGTAAAAAAGGTTGTAATTAATCACTTCTTATTGTAAAAAATTATTTTATGTCAATTGATGATTTACTGTAGAACATATTTTTAGTGAATGTATATAAATATTATTTATATTCATTTGGTAATTTTTTTAAAGTAGGGGGTAAAGGTTCAGAATCTTCCATTTACATTTTAAGGCTAAAAAGCTGGATAGAATTCTTATATTTTTACAGTTTGTAAAATAATTTTAAATTTTTTTTAATAATTTGTTTTTTAAACAAAATAAAAAAACTAGTTCTTTTAAAGTGAATATATAATTAGAAAATAAGTTGAATTAACATATGAAGTATTTTTTAAAATTATTATTATTTTTTTGCGATAAAGGTTATAATGAATCTTAATTTTGAGGAGCGATTAAAATATGTTTTTTGCTAGTTCAAATAATTGTAAGTCCTTTTTTAAATGAACTGAAATAAGTATATAAATGAATATTGGCTATTTTTGAAAATTATTCTGCTATTGCCTGTTAGAATTTTATATGAAATACATGAAATTTAGATATCTTGTCAAAATAATTCAAGCAAAGTTTAGGAAAAGAAAAAATAAATGTCGGCTAAGAGTAAAAATTCTTATTTCGGTTCAATGTTGGCAAATCTAATCGGGTCACCAACAGAAATCAAATTTTTTGAAATTCTTAATACATAATCAATATATATATAAAACAGATGTGGTGAGGAACTAAATCCTTATCGTACACCTTGATTTATGATTATTTTTTCTGAAATCTTAAAACCTTGATATAAAAAAGGAAGTTTTTTTATATAAGCTCTTTAAAACGATGCAGATGGGGAGGGCGTTCTATGTAACCCATAAACCCTCATAATTTTTCTCAATCTATTCGGTCAAAAGCTTTTTCGAGGACTATAAAAGTAAAAAGCGTTTTTAAATTTAATTTTGGACGTTTTTTAAAAAGTTGTTTCGGGGTAAATATACTGTCTATACAAAATTATCCTCTCCGAAAAATATTTTACTCCTCTAGTAATAGAGATTATTAAATATTTCTCAACTTATTACTTACAAATGTTGAATAGATTCTATATCCAGAGTTCAATAAGTTAATTATGTAATTATGTCATATATTATAATTTCTTTTTTTAAATAAAACATAACTTTAGCGATTTTTTTTGTCATCAGTAATTACACTTTGTCTGCAGCAGAAATTAATGAGGTTTAGCAATCTGGTCTTTGTAATAGAGTCTGCATATTTAAATAATTCATAATTTATTCGATCGGTTCCAGTTAGTCTTTTGATTTTTTATGACTTCTAAAGTTTCATCAAGCTCTTTTTCTCTATCGGGTCTATTTCATTAGAATTCACGATAAAGAACTCATCAAAAATCTTCTGTCTTATTTGTTGTTATTTCTTTACTGACATATAGTTTATTATAACATTTTATTGAATTATTGTATATATTTATATTTTCAAATTTTCTATATAATGTCTTGGCAACTAGTTAAATATTTCCGGCGGTGTAAAAAAGTTTCAAATTTTTGAAAATGTTAATTTAGGGGAAAACAGATGACGATTTGTCTTTTATGATATTAAGAAACCTATGATATTAATTTTTTAAGACTAAACATTAATGCAACAGTACTTCTCGCAGTAAACCTTTTACATCTTTTGAACAATTATGTAATATGTAATATGTATTTTTCTTTTTTTAGTCATGTAACATCAATGCATCTGAAACAGTGATTATTTTAAAATTTACTTTTCTATAACTATTTGGTAGTAGTTATTATATAAGACTTATTTCGTTATGTTAATTTTTGAAAAAAGTTTATTAAAAATCTCCCTATTCATCAGTTAATTTAATTAACATACAAAATATTGCATTAATACCCTTATTGAAAGCATGATTTTATTCAATAGATTAACATAACTACAGAATTCGAAAAAGCCCAATGCATTTTTTTAACAAATACAAATAGGCGCTGTTTTTTTTTTATAGAATAACGAAAAAAGCATAAAATAAAGATTTATCTGTTGTATTAACTAGATTATTAAGTTAAGTTAGAATTTTTATTAAGGCTGGTCTACTTAACTTATATGTTTGTAAAATGCTGCTAAAACGTTTATATTGGATTATGTAATCTTTTTAGCGAAAATAATTAAATGAGAAAGCTAAGATCATTCACTTTACTAAAGTCATTTTAACATCTACATTAAATAAAATCCTTCAATGGTGAAATGCAGCTTTCTTTTTTTTTTGAGTTAAATTGCTGAAAAGAAAATGTATTTGTAACATTTTTTATTTTAAACATATTTGTATGATTCATGTTAAAAATATTTGATTAGGGATAACATAATGAAAAATAAGTACAAGTTTATATAAAACTCCGAATAAATTTAAGCAATTTGCCATTTCCTGATTTTAAATGTAGATATTTTTTAAACAACATTTCTGAGAGTAAATAGTATTCGTGTAACATGTTTAATTATATAGATGAATAATAGTTTAATGAGAAATAAATTATATTAATTATATAGATGAGTAATGTTAAAATATACATTCTAGTATTGAACAATTAAATATTTGCAATTAAGTTTTTTTTTCTAATTTATGAAAATCTCGATTAATTAGGCAACACGGTCGCAAAACATTTTTTGCTAATTTATATTTGAGAAAAATATTACATAAGAAATAGTCAGGGATTAAAACATTTAAAACTAAATAAATAAATATTTTACTATGACTAATTAGATGTAATCTGCAAGTTGCGTGCGCTTTTTTTAAATATACGTATTTTAAAAGTTTTTTATTGATAAGTATGGTAATAAAACATGACTTTTATTTCTTTATACGATAAAAAAAAATAATAAAAAAGTACATATATCCACGAAAAACAATGAACGCTAAAACAGAAAAAAATAAGCCAGAAAAGATCTTTAAAATGGCAGAAATTCAAAATATTAATGCTTTATAAAATAATATACAGCAGACATTAATTGTCGAGCAGAAAAGAATTTTTGAACAAATTTGCTTCATCATATTACTCAAAAATTTTCTCGATTTAAATTATATATTTTAAAATTCTAAAAATTTAGATTTAACTTTTTTGAGATTACTTAAGAAAAAAGCTAAGATTAATTGTTTGTGTCACCCACTGAAATAAGTCTGTGTTGCAAATAATCGAATATTATAATTTATAGAAAACATGTTTTTTTTTTTTTTTTTTTTTTTTTTTTTTACTAAACAATAAAAAGTGTATTAGGAGGAAAAATAAGGCTAGTTATAAAACTATAAGAAGAAAACTACCCAGGGCTGTTCAAATGAAATATTACAAATCGCATTACAACCAAACTGGTTGAAAGTTGAACATTCCGCTTTGTGATATTTTATTAAGATACCACGTCATACTATTTGAGAATCGGGCGTGGTCGTGCGCATGAGTTGTTCCCCACGCATAAAGTATTAGATAAGCAGGCAATTATGTGTTCCGTCTAGTTGACGTGGCAATGTGTATAGGGACATCACGACTTTCCCATTGCAAAATTTGACCATTTTGAAGCAGTGAGTTGTTGTCAAATTTCTTTACGGATCCTGCAATCGTGTCTCTGGATGTCTCATTACCTTATCCCGAAGTATGATGTTATGCTATTATTGGAAAGGAAAAACCACTGTAAAGTGAAAAAATAATAATAATAAAATACGTCCAATGCACATTTGTAACATTTATTCTGAAAATCTAGAAAAACATTTAGTTATAAAAAGTATATGTATTGCTTAATTAATAAGAGTTATTGTGAAATGTTTATTATATTTAGAAATATCTTATTTTCACAAAAAATTACTGAAAGTTTCTAAGAATAATTTCCTGCGGAAGTTTTACATTTCTTTTTATATTTCAATTCGTAATTTTCTACACTTTAGCATATTTAAACTAAAAGTGAAAATTTTTGCATTTATGTTCCTGATATATATTTTCAATTTTTCTGCGTTAGAGGGAAGAAAATTCGGAAATTGAAAATATTTCTGAAATATAAAAACTGACAATATTTTCGTTTAAAATTGCATTTTTAGATTCTAAAGTGAAATAGAAAATTATTTATTTATTATTTTAAAAGTTTTTGGAAATATTCCTGAGAATATTCCACAAATTTTCCGTGCTATGGGAAAAGAACAAGAAAAACAAAATTCATTACTTTATCTATATATCTATCTATCTATATCTACATATAAATTTCTCTCTCTCTCTCTCTATCACTATATATATGCATATATATATACAGTACAAAGGTTAAACACTTTTAAGATAATAGAGTACATCTAGACGACGATAAATCACATAGTGATCCATGGTGGGAAATACTTTTTTGGTGCATCAGTGATGACACAAAACAGAAGAAAGTAATTATTCAAACATAATTTAGGAGGAATTTTTGTTATTCTTAATATTTAGGACACTGTAAAAAAAATCTGTAAAGGTACTACACTTTATCTAGGAAGCTGGGATTCCAAAAAATTTTCCTGTAACGGTAACAAAAAAAACTCAAGTTTTAGAATCAGTTACATGGATTTTTCCTGTTATCGTTACATGAAAAGTTCTTGGAATCCCAGTTTCCTTGAAAATGTTTAGTACCTTTACAGATTTTTTTTTACAGTGTAGAGCAAAAGACTAAAAAATAAGATAAAAAAAGACAACGGTGATCATCAGAGAAGGTGTGTATGCTCATGACCCCTAACCGCAAAGCAAACATCACATTTCTTCTGCCTTTGAAACTGGTAGGTGCTAGATGCTGGGTTCAAAGCCATTCGCGACCGGCCTAATCGTTAGGAGTTTTCCGTGGTCCTCTTTGAATCATGGGTTTCCTCGAGTAAATACTGGCTAGATCCATTAGAAATATCCCCATGGAGTGCACCCCTCCCCTTTAGAGCCCATATCCCACCTGTTGATAATTGGCCTTCATAAAAACAACCAACTAAACAACCACATTTCGATATAATGGAAAATTTAACATTTTTGAAAATCCCAGGCATGTCTCGGACTTTTTTAGCAAGCGCCATATTGCGTGCAACAAGTTTCTGAACAGTACTAACGGATGATTTGTACAACCGTGTACACGCCAAAGCCATTTCAGTAATTTTTAGGTACTGAGAATAATAATCATGTTTTCCAAACCTGTTGGTATCCTTTCTTTTTTTTTTGTTTGTGACCGCAGTACCTTTCCAAGAAAGAGTTTCTGATCATTCCTTGCTATACAAATTTTATTAGTATAGGTATACCTTGTTTCTCCTACATATTTACAACCACCGCTGCATCGAACCACTCTTTTTATATAAATAAATAAATATATAATATTAAATCACAATTTAAAAAGACTATTACTTAGATTATTTTTAACTATAGATAAAACGTCAAAACTTTTATTTATCATTTTATATAATCTAAGTCTATATTCGATAAATTTTGCCAATTAGGGTTGCCAATCGCTGAAGAAAAAGAAAAGAATAAAGAAGAAATTACTAGCCTATTTAATTTTTAATACATTGTAAAAAAAAAAAAAAAAAAAAAAAAAAAAATCTGTAAAGGTACTAAACTTTTTCTAGGAAACTAGGATTCCTAGAACTTTTCCTGTAACGGTAACAGCAAAAATTCAAGTTTCAGAATCAGTTACATGGATTTTTCCTGTTATCGTTACATGAAAAGTTCTTGGAATCCCAGTTTCCTAGAAAATGTTTAGTACCATTACAGAATTTTTTTTACAGTGAAGCAAGCAATTAACCGTATTTTAAGTGCTTCATTTTTTTCTATTTAAACATAAATTATAATTAATATGCGTTTGATATTAAATTTTTTTACTAAAGTATTAAGTTGTAGTTGGTTCTTTTTTTGTTTATAGGATTTTTTTGTGTTTTTAATTAACAAAATATTTTAACAAACACTAATCTTGATAAGTTTTCTTTATTGACTTTTTCACATTATTTTTTATTTCTAAAAAGGAATTTAAAAATAATTTAGCATAATCACAAAGATTTTTTGAAAAAACTTTAACTTTTTCTTTTATCGGAATACAGATTAATTCATCATATCAACAAAATTCATAACAATTTATAAAATATTGTTAGCAGAAAACTCAGGAATATAAATATTTTAGTTTGAAATACGAAGAACTATTTATCTATACCTGGATTACAGCGGTTCCTAACGTACGAGTAGCGATCCATTATATTTCATGTAAGAAAAATTGGTTTTTCAAAGACAAGCGTCCTCTTTTCATTGTCCCTTCATAGGTCACTCCTCGTTCTTTATTTTAGGATAGTAAAGAAAAAGAAGAGAATAAAGAAGAAATTACTATCTTATTTAATTTTAAAGAAGGTAAAATGAAGTATGACGTTTATTATTGAAAAGGCGGTGTTTCTTACAGGGAGTATAGTGGCTTGCGAAACAAACAAGCTTTCTCACAAAAATACATCTTTTACTTCTTCCGTTTAAAAAAGAAATAACAATTTCCATCAGTGAATAATATTTTGAGCAGTATATCTAGAAATATGTAAATTAGCTTTGAATACATTGATGGGGTTCACCAATACGTACTTGTGTTAACATGTTTTTTCTCCATATTGTTATTTTTTAAAAACAAGTACAAAAACAAAATAAGGAAAGTATATGACTTAAGATTAAAATCAACAAGTTGCAATCCTGATCGAGTTCCAGCTACCTCTATGATTATAATGTTTTATTTTGATTATATTTAAGCGTTTTTTTTAGTTTGCATGTAGTTTTAATTATTATTAAACTTATATACATTGTAATTACCAATTTACGTTGTTGTAGTTGATAATCATTCCGTTGTATGAAAAATTTCCATTTTCCTGGGAGAGGATAGTCGAATTTTTAAAGAGCCCATATAACAGTTACCATACTGATATACATGCCTATGTTAAGTGAGTCGCGGAATTTTATTTTATCAAAAGTTGGGTCGAGCACCAATAAAGGTTGGGAACCGCTGCTCCATTAGAAAGAGGAAGAGTTTTTTCTTTGAAGGTAATCTTTGGAACTACCAAACCTATATGAAAAATTATAGCAGCAAAATGATGGTGCACGGCCTTGTTCAAACATAGATTATATCTGATGTCGATGAAAATAACCCAAAAGATGTTCTGGAGAAAAAATGATTACCTTTTATTACATTTTTACAATGAACTCCTTAGTCCAACCATTTTTCGTTAAAAATTTCTAATATTAATTTTTATTGAAGAGAAATAGCTTTAATTTCTTTACATTAGAACATTTTATAGTATTTTTGAAAAGAAAAGACGTACGAACTTGCTTAACAAGTAGTACTAGTAGAACTATTTAAAGAAAAGGACGCCAGCCTGAAAAATCTCAAATTTATATCAATTCTCCAGAGAAAAATACATTTTTTTTTATAAAATTATCCTTTATTTTCTGTTTGTAAACCGATTTATAAAAAGAAAACATGGTAATTTTTCATCTTTCTCAAGAAAGAAGATAATGCTGGGTTGAAGTACCAGATATAACAAAGTTAACACAGCCAATTATCAGACAAGGAGCAGCCATTCATTTCATTTTTATTGCTTTAATATGGCTTACATAATAAAGTGTGGGTGATTTGAATTTTTATAAATAATATAAAATGGTTTGCTAATTTTTTTCTATGAAAAATATGCATTGGTATTATTTTGTCTCCATTTTTCCCAGACGTATCAAAGTGTATCAATCTGACCCGGGATTGGGGCACATTGATACAAATTACATTTTTTGATTTTTTAAAATTACATTCAAAAATAATATGTAAAACAGCAATTGTACGCTGACATAACATAGAAAAATAACTTGAAATTTCAGCCTTTTAGACACCAAAAAATTTTTTAGAAAAAAAACTGTATCAATGTGCCCCAGTTTTTGTTTGTTGTTTGGAATTAACTCAAAGGGGATGTAGGAACAAAAAACGTTCGAAAAAACTCAATTTTGTGTTATGGTGAGCCTATATCATGAAATTTAGCTTGATAGATATGCATAAGATAAATATCTTTCCCCAAAAACAGTTAAAAAAATACATAAAATGAATAAAATGTGTTCAAAAATGTTTTAAACTGTGATTTCTATATAGTCTTTGGCAATATCAAACTATTTCAAAAGCATTGGATGCAATTTGATGCTAACAATCCTTATTACAATATAGGCTATACTTTATGTTGTTGTTGCAATCACCTTTGAGGAGGCTGTAAAGGAGTTGCCAGGAAGAAAAAATAAATAAAAATTGCATTTTTTGTATAAGTCACAGATCTATCATTTTCAAAATTTAGCATGGAAATTACACAAAAGATGCAAATACGTTCTAAGAAAGTTGAAAGAAAGATCCAAACTTAAATGGCTGATGTGATCAAAAAACATTCTAAACACGTTCTAAATATTAACTTTTATGTAATTTTAAGAAATACCATACCCATTTAAAAAATAATTATTGTAAATTAGTTGTGATAAAACCCTTTCAAATATGAGCTGTATTTTATGCTGGTGCCACTACCACCTGATGGCTGAAGGACCAAAAAATCATTTTTAATTGAGATTTCGGTGATACTAAAGAGGCTAGAAATTATGACATGGTATAGTGAATATGGCATGGTAGGTATTTGTAAAAAATAACTATCCTCGCAAAAACAGTCGAAAGTGAATATGAAATTTTAAAGTTATTAAGCGGATGAGAGGAGCAAAAGCGTTCTAAAAAAGTCCTTCAGGCAGTGCCGGGAGGAAGAGGTAGTTTTCATATACTTATTTATTTATTTATTTTAAATTAAGTTACAGCTCATATTCAAAATATTAGAATAATTGAGAAAAAGTAATAAGAAAAAATTATTTGTCATTCATTTATTTTTTATACTAAGTAAATGCAATTAAATTTCTTATAAATTAAATCTGGAATTTTTAGATAAGATTTTAACATTTATAAAATATAAAATACAGAACAATAAATTAGGTATACAGCTTCCTTAAACACACCAGAATATTAGAATAAAATTTAGATTGGTTCAAAATATTAGAATATTTTATTTTACGCAACAATATTACCTTATGAATATGAAGTAAATGGTAGTTAATATTTTGTAGCATCCCCTTTAGCTTTTATAACAGCGTACAATCGATCTTGCATACTATATACAAGGTGTTTACAAACATTTCTATCAATATTAGCCCAAATAGACTTTATACGTGCCACTAACTCAGTTTTACTTGAAGGAGGATTTTCTTGAAGTTTTTTCTTCATTATACACCATAAGTTTTCGATGGGATTAAGATCTGGTGAATTTGGTGGCCAAGGAAGTACCTTAATGTTGCGTTGGCGGAACCAATTCTTAGTTGACACCGAGGTATGCGGGGACGCTAAATCTTGTTGAAAGATGAAATCATCTTCAAATAAATCTTCTGATGATGGAATCATGTAATATTCTAAAATTTCTTGATATATCAGAGAGTTAACCTTTTCGTAGACGATGCATAACTTTCCAGGTCCTTCTGCACTCATACAACCCCAAACCATGACACTAGCAGGAAATTTTACGGAACGTTTAAGGCATTCTTTATCAAATGCTTCTTGCTTCATTCTCCAAACTTGAATACCTTGATTACCATATGAAACTCAAAACATACTTTCATCACTAAATAATATATTTTTCCAATCTTCATTGCTCCATAAACGTCTTGATTTACACCAATTCAATCTTATACGCTTTTGTCTTGCAGTCATGAGAGGTTTTGTTTTCGGTACACGAGATTCAAATTTAAATTTATGGAGACGTCTTAATGTTGTCGATGTAGAAACTTCAACTCCTTCTTCTTTCCATTTTCGGTGCAAGAATCTCACACTTTTAAAACGGTTTTTCTTAACTATACGCTTCAGTTTCCTGTCATCTCTAGCAGATGTTTTTGGTTTTCGGCCACCATTTCGGCGATTATTTTGAAATTTTCCAATTTTTGAATATTGTGTTAGTATTTTACTAACGCTCGATTGCGAACAATGTAAATAATTCGCTATAAAACATTGATTTTTACCGTGCCGATACAAATCAACCATACGAAGTTTAGTAGATTCAGGAATATCACTCACACGGCCCATTTTAAGACGAAAAAGAAACAAACTGCAAAAAAGAATATTGATTTTAAATAAAATAGTCTGAATTTAATCAATGATGCCACCAGTTAAGAATTGGTAATAATTAAAGGAGAATTAATGTGAAATATTCTAATATTTTGAACCACTTGAATAAATATTCTAATATTTTGACTTTTCAAAATAATTTTTTTTGCAATTAATCTTTTCAAAAATGATATTAAATTTAAGATAACAAGTAAGTTTAATCAACAATAAGTTCTTAATAAAAATATCGTTTGCATATTTTCATTAAAAGACATTAAATTACCAAACGATATTTTCAATTTCTAAAAAAAGGTAACTATTCTAATATTTTGAATATGAGCTGTATATTATTGAAACATACGAAGCTCAAATTAGTAGAACCCGATTTTATAAGATTGAATGCTAGTTTTTTGTAAATACTGAATATTAATAGGATGTTTTAGAAATTAGTCATATTTTATTCAACCAGGCTTTATTTTAAGCGATTTAGAGACTCCCCAAATTCCACGATATCATGAAGGGTATGTCATTTTAAAGCAACATGATGGATAAAATAAAGCAATGAGCTTGGTCGAAATCTTAATTCATGTGCACATGCACACTCATGTTGAAATCGATTAATATATACGAGTGCTGTCGCGGGCAAATTGATTTATTTAAAAAGAAATGTCACTCACAATAGAAATTCAAACTGCTATATATCTCAGGCGTTTTTTAAGGTAAAGACAAAGCAAAAATTACCCTGGAATTCATTATTAAGATAAATACTTTAAAAAAAAACTTTTTTCAATTTCTAATTTTTTGTATGTACGTCATTATATATTTAAAAGATTTTTGAAAACTTAAATGGCCGTCATTTTGAAACAAGAGGGCGGTTGAAGTTGGCAGGTGAACTCGGTCAAGACATTGTAATGTACTATGTACACACGGAATTATATCCAAATCAGTTTATAAATACGTATTATCGCGTGACAAATTTCAGACTGTTTCAAAATGTCAACTACACTGGAAATTGAAAGTGCTATAAGTCAGCCATTTTTCAAGACATAGATAAAACAAAATAAATGCTCTGGAATCTTTGTATCAAGATCAAACACACAAAAGAAAAATCCTTTTTAATTTCTTATCTTTTTGCACCTAATTTTAAAATTTAAATTAAAAAAATAATATTCCGCCATTTTGGAACAAGATGGCGGATGGAGCTGGTCAACGCACTGGGTCTAGACAGCGGTATGTACTACGTACGCACCAAGTTTCATCCAAATCGGTTTATAAATACGCTTGTTATCACGTGACGAAAATCAGGTCATTTCAAAATGTGAGCAACACTAGAAATTAAAAGTACTATAACTCAGCATTTTTTAAGATACAGACAAAACAAAAATGCTCTGGTATCTTTGTATCAAGTTCAAATACATAAGAGAAAAATCTGTTTCAATTTCTCACTTTCTTGTGCCTAATTTTAAATTTTAAGTTAAATCCAAAATACATTTAAATCGATTCATAAATACGCGTGTTATCACGTAACAAAAATCAGATCGTTTTTAATGTAAGCCATAAGAAAAATTCAAAATGCTATAACACAATCAATTTTTAAGATATAGACAAAATACAAAGTGTTCTGGAATCGTTGCTTTAAGTTCAAACACATAAAAGAAAAATATTTTTCAACTTTTATTTTTTTCGCATTTAATTTTAGATTTAAAATTTAAAAAATTAAATGCCATTAAATGCCATTTTGAAACAAAATGGCATGGACAAATGCATGGATAATGCTGGACAAAGAACTCGGTCGAGACATTTGTATGTACTGTGTACATACCAAGTTTCATTCAAACCAGTTCATAAATACGTTAGTTACAGCATGACAAAAATCAGATATATATATATATATATGTATATATATATATATATGTCAACATTTGAATGGAGGGTGGTTTTGGGGTCTGGGGTCATCATCGGTGAAAATATACCAAACTTTTCTGGAAGTGCTTTCCTCCGGACGGCTGCAATAGGTAGCTTTTTACTTTTTGTAATGAAAGCTACCTAATATTCCTCCTGATCTTGATGCAATTTCAGGGGAAAAAAGATTATAAAAGTAATGGATGCGAATCAAGGGTCTCTCTGAAAATCTCCGACCCTCGACAGTCTATATTTTTTACTAGTGCCAAAACCACCTGGGGTTTGTGGAACAACAATTTTTCTACGAAAGTTGCGGCAGCCCCGGCAAGACCACAACGTTCAGATGAAGTCATAACCCAAATTTATCACTAAAAACACTTTTATTTTAACTTAATTGTACTTGGGAAATGGAGATAGATTCACAATTTAAGAATTACTTCACAGAATGATTTTACACACAACCTTCTTCAAATCCTTCTACGGCACTTTCCTTGGCCTTCTTCAAAACGTGAGGGACTCTTTTAGCTATCTTTAGTCAGCCCATGGTTGTTCAGGATCTCTTTATTTAACAGAAAAAACAAAAAAAACAAAAAATTCTAAAATGTATTACCACGGCTCCCTTTACTCTTCCTCAGAACACCACATTCACGTCAACAAGAAATGGAATCCTCAAGTACCGCCAAAGTGACTCCAAAACTTCAGCATTAAGCATAAACTGGTCTAAATCACAGAAGGGCTGAGAGCGACTACTATATCTCCCTCCAAAATGCACTCACAGCTTTTATAATTTGCAGACTGAAGAGACTGAACTAGATATTTGCGTAAAACTCGCGAACCAGAACCAACTGTAGAATCGGAGCGCCATATATGCTTCGGAAATTTAAAGTTGCATAAAGTACATCTATCGCTTTTGTGCTAAAAATGCTATATTAATGACATCCCGAACTCACTCATAACACAAGAGTGCCTTTATTACAAAGTGACACTCACTTTCAAAGCCTTTAAAAGCTTTCTAAATTACATTTTACATGGATTACTGTATATAATAAACCAGTTTTTAAATTAATGTTGTGATAGCCTCTGTTTCAATATAATCATTTTATTACTACACCTAGGAAGATGGTAGAACGTTTAACAAGAAGCTTGAAATTTGACATGATTCTTAATTTTGAGACATAAATGCTTACTTAGAAGATGCTTTCTAAAGAATTAAAAACTTCGGATGAATACGGAAATGAGAATATGAATTGAGCATAAAGGATTCAAATGCTATCTTCTAAACTATCATTTATATTAGATTACTTTAATTCTCATTCATTTAGGTCTCATTTTTTTCTTAATGCCGTATAATAATGAAATTTAGTCAAATTAGTGCTTAATTGGTAAGTTATAAATTATTCTTAAAAGTATGATTCCATCTATAAATGTTAGACATACAAATATCAATTGACATGTTTCAACTATTTCGCGAGCAAAGCCGCCGGTTTTGCTAGTGCCTTTATACTTTAATACATCAATTTCGACATTACAAATATTGATGTTAGTCTTGGCGTCTACGCAACTGAATAAATATATGCAGCTAGATTAACAGATTGATAATTGATGGATAAATAAATATTGGTTTTGTTCAGTTATTTTAGCAATACGTGTTATTTTCTATTAAAGTTTTCACAAATAACAGAAAACGCCTTTTTAAATTAAAATTATAGTCTAATATTTATTCGATTTATGTTTGATTAAAAATATCTAACATGATATAATGTATCGCACATACAAAAAGTATTAATTTAAAGTATAACATAATTTTAAATGTATGATGCAAAAACTAATGTTCACTTTATAATAAAAAATAAATATAAATTAAAAATGTTAAAATACATGAAAAATACCTTATATATGTATTTTAGAAGTGATAAAATTATGTAACTTTATATATAAAAAAAATTTAAAAGTAAACTAAAAATAAAAGCTATAAATAAAAAAAATCTTCAGTGACACACATCAAAGTATGTTTCTAATCTCTTATTTCGTTATTTTTTGAATTCACTATTCACTTTTACACTATTTTTTTTCTTTCTAATATGCATGTCACAGCGCTGTTTTATTTTCTCTCCATTTGAACCGATTATATTAGTTTTATAAAGATTGACACATGAGTTGAAAAAATACAATTCCGTTTTTCAGTTATATAGGCCGTAAAAAAGAAAAAAGAAGAACTTATTCGAAGAGAAAAATGTAGCGAAAAAAAAAAAATTGAACTTTGTTCCAAAGTGTTCGCATAAAAAGACTTAAAATATATAAATCTCTTTCTTTCTTTTCACTAAAATACAGATTCTCACAAAAAGGGAAATTGAACATATTTTTTCTTCTTCAGAATTTCCCTTTAAGGAGCACCATTTTTTAAATTAATCTTTTTAAAAAAGGGATGTTTAAATATTTCTTTATTAAGAAAATTAAAAAAAAATCTGATGTAAAAATATATTTCGACATTCCAAAACTTTAATTGACATTATAAGATTTTTTTTGTTACTAACTTGAAAAAAATATCACTTTAAATTTAAACTGTACTCCAATCTTTAATAAATTTATATTTGATTAAAAGTATTTAATATAATGTAACGTATGAAACATAAAAAGGTATTAATTTAATAAATCAAACATAATTATGAGTGTGTGACACAAAACGTATTGTACATGTTATAAAAATAAATAAAATGTTGAAATAATTTATAAAAAGGAATCTAAATGGTTTATTTGAAAATGATAGAAATTATATATATATTTTTAAAAAAATCAAAAGTCAAAATAAAAAATGTATAAATAAAAAAATCTTCACTTACACATTCAAACTATGTTTCCGATATCTTATTTCGATCTTTTTGAACTAGACTATTCACTCTTACACTATTTTTTTTTCTTTCTAATATGCTTGTCACAGCACTGTTTTATTTCCTGTCCATTTGAACCGATTTGAACCATTTTGAATTATAAAGATTGACACATGAGTTGAAAGAAATACAATTCCGTTTTTCAGTTATATAGGCCGTAAAAAAGAAAATAGAAGAACTTTTTTGAAGAGAAAAGTGTGGGAGAAAAAAAGAAAATTTGAATTTTTTTTCAAAGTGCTCGAATAAAAAAGATTTAAAATATATAAATCTCTTTTTTTCTATTCGCTAAAAAAAGGATTCTCCCAAAACCAGAAATTGAATATATTTTTTTCCCTTTAAGAACTTCCCATTTAGAAAGTTATATTTTAAAAAAATCTTTTTTTAAAAAGGAATGTTTAAAGATTTTTCTATTAAGAAAATAAAAATAAAAATGATATGAATACATATTTTACCATTTTAAACCTGTAATTGACATTAGAAGAATTTGTTTGAAACTAACTTGAAAAAATGTCACTTTAAATTAAAACTATACTCTAATCTTTAATCAATTTATGCTTGATTAAAAGTATTTAATATAACGTAATGTATGAAACAAAAAAAAAGTATTAATTAAAATATCGAACATAATTTTACGTGTATGACACAAAACAGCACACGTTATAAAAAATAAATACAACATTAAAATATCTAAAAAAGGATCCTAAATAGATTTTTTTGAAAGTGATTTAAATTATATATTTTTAAAAAATTATAAAACTCAGAGTAAAAATAAAGAAAAAGATATAAATAAAAAAATCTTCAGTTACACACATCAAAGTATGTTTACGATATCTTATTTCGTTATTTTTTGAGTAGACTTTTCAATCTTACTGTATTTTTTTTAAATCTAATATGCGTGTCGCAGCACTGCTTTATTACTTGTCCATGTGAACCGATTATATTAGTTTTATGAAGATTGACATGTGAGTTAAAAAAATACAATTCGTTTTTTCAGTTCTATAGGCCGTAAAAAAGAGAATAGAAGAACTTATTTGAAAAGAAAAGGGTAGCCAGAAAGTGTAAATTTGAAATTTGTTCCAAAGTATTCGCATAAAAAAGACTTAAAATATATAAATCTCTTTCTTTCTTTTCGCTAAAATACAAATTCTCACAAAAAGGAAAATTGGGCATATTTTTTTTCTTCTTCAGAATTCCCCTTTAAAAAGCACCATTTTTTAGTCTTTTTAAAACAGGGATGCTTAAATATTTCTTTATTAAGAAAATAAAAAATGAATAAATGTGATATGAAAATATATATCGATTTTCCAAATCTGTAATTAACATTATAAGAAATTTTTTTTATTAACTTGAAACAATGTCACTTTAAATTAAAAATATGCTTTAATCTATAATACATTTGTGTTTTATTAAAAGTATTTAATATAATGTAACGTATGAAGCATAAAAAAGATTTAATTTTATAAATCAAATATAATTTTGAGTGTGTGACACAAAACGCATTGTACATGTGGTAAAAAATAAATAAAACATTAAAATAACTAAAAAAAGATCCTAAATAGTTTATTTCAAACTTATAGAAATTATATATATTTAAAAAATAACAAAACTCAAAATAAAAATGAAAAAAGATATAAATAAAAAAAATCTTCACTTAAACACATTAAAGTATGTTTACGATATCTTATTTCGTTAATTTTTTAGTAGACTTTTCACTCTTACACTATTTTTTTAATCTAATATGCGTGTCGCAGCACTGTTTTATTTCCTGTCCATTTGAACCGATTATATTGGTTTTTATAAAGATTGACATGTGAGTTGAAAAAGTACAATTACGTTTTTCAGTTATATAGGCCGAAAAAGGAAAATAGAAGAACTTATTCGAAGAGAAAAGTACAGCGAAAAAATGTGAATTCGAAATTTGTTCCAAAGTGTTCACATAAAAAAAAGACTTAAAATATATAAATCTCTTTCTTTCTATTAGCTAAAAAACGGATTCCTACAAAAAGGGAAATTGATTTTTTTTTCTTTTTAAGAATTCTTCTTTAAAAAAGTTATATATTTAAATTAATCTTTTTTAAAAGGTATGTTTAAAGGTTGCTTTACTAAAAAGTAAAGTGATGTGAATGTATATTTCGACATTTTAAACTTGTAATTGACATTCTAAGGGTTTTTGTTTCAAGCTTATTCTGTAATAAGTAAGGAGTTCAGACACTTACATTTGAGACGAATTCATATTTTCCCCTTCTGGTAAATGTTGCTGCTTATTACCTAAAATGCAAGAGACTGTTTTTTACCTTTATAAAAAAGACATATTAAGTCTTATTGTGCGACATACACAACGCCCACACACGCCGATTCAAAATTAGAAAACATGAGTATTATACAACATTTTTTAATTTCCCCTCTATCTCCATCCACTTTACAATTTTTCTGTACATATAGAAATGAATGTATCTATCTATAAATATATTTAAACATTCTTGAAATACACATTCCAAAAAAAAATTTGTGGCACAATCCATAAAATTGATAACAGCTTTGCTACTTCTGTTTCATTTAGTGATTTAACGAGATAACTGGTGTACATAAAAAAAAGTTCAAATTTTAGATATTATAGATTCATAGTCAGCGCTAATACCAAAATATTGTTCAATTTCTACTTCAAAAATTCTGCTTTTGAAGAGTTCTTGAGTATGGTTCAACCTTTTACTCTCCTACAGTAAAACATAATAGCCAATCACTGATCGTCTGCCTTTGAATTCACCATGCATGTGCAGGATAATAGCGATCACAAGAGCTTTTTTATCGTTAAAAATTCTAACGATATTTAAGCATATATTGACCAGTTAGAAAATGGTTGCTGTTCTCAGTCGAGAAATGATATATCTGAATCCTTGGGATGTCCTCATTTTTGGAATACTATTTTTTTTCATGATGACAAAAAAATATTAAAAGCTACAAAAACAAATTTGTAACTCAAACACAAATTAAATTGAGAGACAACTTCAAACAAAATGTATTAAAAAATATATTTTTCAACTACATAAGGGTATAAAAATTGAAAATGTGCGTTGCTTAGAAGTTTAAAAACTTGCAGTATCAAAATTTATAAAACTGATATTTTAGTTAAAATTTGAACGTGATGCTATTCGCAGAAGCACGCATGCTTTATGCACAAATTTGTTTTTTTTTTTTTTTTTGTTTTATGTTAGCTTTGGGAATATTAATGTTTAATCCATGGTGTAAGTAAAGTATGACTATTTTATTACATAAGATACGTTTTGATTTTTATTAGCTCAATGAGAAACATTCAAACATTTCGCTTTGAGTAATAAAAGTCCGCATTTTATTTTTTTACGAAATTCTTTACATTTAGAAATTTTTTTATTTGAATAGGAAATCGAAATGTCGTTGCTAATAAGAAAGAAAGTTCAAAACTTACAGAATGGGTAAACGCAATTTATCAGATATTGAGAAAACACATTCCAAAGAAATACATCGTCGTATGAAAGATCGGCTTAAAATAAAAGTCTAATTATGAAGCCTACAGATTACGATGCGACGAACACGAAAGAGGAATCAATATAATTTTGAACCAATTAATTGTAAAAAAAAAATAATAAAAAAAAAAAAACAAAAAACAACTCAGCTTTTTGTTTGTTAATATTGTTATTGTGTAAACCAATGTTTATTTTTTCCTTTCACTTGCCAAATAACTATTAGGATTAGAGCTGGTTGGTTATTTTTTTTATAAACGCTCGATGGCCAGGATCTCATATCTCAACCAACAACTTACTACCGCGGTGTTGACGCCCACTCACATATGCAAAAATTTCCATGCACACGCGTATTTCCACATGAACGCATATTCATATCTATATCCATACAAATTATTGATATATGTTAACATGTGTGGATATTGGATGAAATATTTCGATGCATTTTCCCGTCCAATGCAACGATCTACACTATTAAAATTTTTTAAAGTAGAAAGAATCTACTGTATTTCATTAATTTAAACCAATCTGTAAATAAAATTACATATAGAAAACCGAGATTCTGTTAAATAAGAGAGAAGTTTTACGATAAATTTAGAATAGATTCTTTAAATTAACATCCTTAAAAATAAACAGGCCTCTGTAAATTTACTTTTAATAACTTTGTTTTTAAAATTAAGATATCAGTCAGTCTTCATTCAGCTCAAAAGAATATGAATTTTACGAGTAAATTCGAACTGCTGTGTCATTAAACTTAAAACAAATTTGTTTCCACACGTCCTTTGGATCGAACCCGATACTTCTTGACAGTGGAAGAAAAGATTATTACCTGAGGTGTAAGCGCTATTGCTATTGTGTATAAAGTATGTCGTTTATTATTCAGCGGGGTATAATCCCCACTAAATCTGATGAGATGATTTTCCCCTTTTTAAATTAAATTTACTATTCTCAGCTCAAAAAACAGAATCTTTAAGCTAAATTTTCTTCTTTAATATTTCTAATGAAACTGCAAAAGATCTTTAAAATTCTTTATTTTGAATTAAAAATTTTAACAAAGATAAAAATATCTTTAAATGGAGACATAAAAATTTCTACATGAAATTAGATATATTATAAGACAAATACGATAATGTGAATATATGGTAAAATGAAGACCAGGAAATTCAGTCGATTGTATTTAATCGAGAACTAGCGTAAATTTACTGATAGTTTTGACTCTTTTTTTCTGTGCTTTTACAGACATTTTTAACAACGTAGAACATTTTTATATATGCAATGTTTTCTCTATTTTTAGATTAAGACAAAACTGATTATTTTAACTAATACTTCCCTAATTTAAAACAGTGTTGATGAACAAATCAGCAATTGGAAATATACGGACTTAGAAGAACAAAGAAACTATCTATATAGCATAAAACTAACTTCATGATATGCAAAAGTTTGCTGCGTACGGCAATAATACAAGAAAAAAAAACGATTGAAATATTTCAAAATTTTATAATTATAAATTTTGATATGAATGAATGTTTTAACAGAATAAAATGGAAAAATATAAAATGCGTATTGAAACTTAAATTAAGTCGATTTATTCATGCAATTTTATGACATAAAAAGAGGAAAAGATCTTGAAAATTATATTATACACATACATTCATATAGGAATTTATACATATACGCGTAATTTTTTTAAAATTTGGGATTTAATTTGTAAACATATGTAAATACATAAATGCCTGATGTTTACGAATAATTAATATGAATATAGAAATAAATGAATAGAAGACATAGGTATTTTCGAATACACGTTCGAATATAAAAAAAATCTCAACTTTATTATCAAATTATGACAAAGAGTGAGAAATGCCTCATTCGATTGAGAATAATACTTATTTTTACATTTACAATGGATGAAATATGTGTGATTTACTTGATGCAAACTGTTGCACAAGAGATTTTTTTGAAGGAAAATTTTAACTCTGACACATTATTAAGTTTCTTTCACATCTAGGAGAAAAATATAGTTTATATAGTTTTCTAAAGATTTTGTACAGTTATAGTTATATTTTAAAGATTTATAGATAAATTTCATAAAATAAAATTACAATCTTAGATTTATGTATTTTTTAAAAACTAATATTATACAATCACTACTAATATTATACAGTAATAAAAAAATAATTATCTTGTATTTTATGCAAACAAATTATTGAATATCATAAGAATGTGTTAAACTCTAATGAAATTATGTAATACTTTTTGTGTGTTACATAAACCAAGAATCACTTTAAATGAAAAATAAAATTGCTCTATTATATAAAAGAAAACGGATAAATTCTAAAAATATTTAACTAAACTATGTGATATTTCGTTTTTTATATAATCAAGCACAACGACAGTAAATTAAAAGCTTTTTGTCAGCTTCCTAACACTCAAACTTAAAACTATTTCTCGTGCCACCATTTTTACATACACAATCCTTTAACGTTTCATATATGAGTGATTCTCAAAATAGGGGACAATTTATGTCTTTCGGCATACAAAAAAAATTGAGAGGTTTTCTGTTATTTTTTTATATTTAGATATGTTTGTCTTAATCACATTCATTATTTGCACCCAAGAATTACTCACTTTTTAGTTAAAAACACCCTAAAATAACAGAATAAATGTTTAAAATGTCATTAGCATGGATGTCCACAGCAGCTGTGCCTTGTATATACTAGCTTTTTTAAGAGTTAATATCATGTTTATAAAATAAAACAAATGTTATTCTTTCTTTAAATTAATCAAGGAGAGGATTTATCCAATAAATTTCTTTTTAAAAATAAAATTATAGTGTATAAAAAAAGAATTAAAGTTTGTCCTCTATATTTTATTTTCAAAACAAGGTCATACTGTAACAGCTGGTTATTAATCAAAATTTCATTTTCACATATGACAATAGTGTGAAAATATAAAGTTTCTCCATGGCAACAAGTAGCCATATTATCCCAGCCTGAAAATAGAAGCATGTATTTTATTTTAACAATAGAAGTTGAATATTAGGGGCGTACATCAATTGTATGTCATTAGAATGGATAACAATTTTCATGTTTATTTTATAATTAAAATTTTTATTTTACTTATTTGCATAGGACTTTTGTGTTTTAAAATGCCCCAGAAAGGACTATTGCATTGTGATTATATTATGGCTCATAATCTTATTTAAATTAAAATTTGTCATTAGCATGGACAAATATCAGTGTCATTAGCATGGTTTTTCTGTCCATGCTAAAGACTCCTATGTGCATAAATGCAACCATTGCTTATATTGTACTTTTTATAAAGTTTAATTTTACATATAAATTTAGGTGTTACATTTATTATCCCTAAAATATGCATTAAATCTGTCAGAAAATCACTAAGACAGCTTCTTACATTGTTAGTGTCAGAATGTTGCTCATGTAAACAAAGTTTGCTCTTTGGTAATGTTTTTATTCTCCTTATATGTATATATGTACAAATGGAAACCATTTGCTGAAAAGGAAGGGCAATAAATATAGAAAAAAATACTTAAACAGGAAGAAAATAAAAATTTCTTAATACATTTATTCCATGCAATTCGTTTTGTCATTAGCATGGCTCAAAAAATACTAATTATTTTTTTTAAGTTAATTTTTAAATATTTAGCTCTTCTGACTATATGTAAAGTATACCTAATACTATATTAACAACACCTATTTTTTTCAGAAATTTTGCTAACAGTAATTTTTTTAAGATTTTACTTTTGAAATTGTCCCCTATTATGAGAATCACCCATATATAGTAATATACAATTCTTGATGTATATTACATTAATCATTTCAGCTAAAACACTGCTGGTATATTTAAATCTTATGTACTATTTTATTGCAGAGATAAATATTTCACTTATTAGTATATGCTTTAAGGAAAAATGAAATTTATATAAATTTTAAATTAGATTATTTTTTAAATATATAAAATGTAGAATAGCACCTAAGTAAAATTTTCTGAAGAAATCTCTTATTTAATAAAATTATAAGCAACAAAGTGGTTATTCTATTCTTGTTTAATTCTTGTATGAATTCCATAAATCTTTTTATGTAAAAATTCCATTTATTCTTGAATGAAAGATAATTTCCCCCTAAGAAACGTTTTCAAGGCAAAAAGTGGAGAAGATGTGATGAATTTGCTAAATGGATTATTATTCTTGGACATTTCGAATGTTCAGCAGATTGTATTTCTATATAAATCGTCTAATTTTAGAGACAAAAATTGTTTAATCGTAAATTTTTCACTTTATCCGCAGATTTTTTTTCTATTTCGAGAGCAAGAGATATTTTTTCATATACAGACATATACACGTTAACATATACAGGGTGCCCCCACTTCATGGGACCAAACGTGAACGTAAAAGAAGGTAAAGTACAAAGAAATAAATACTTTTTGTACAAAAATAGAGTTTTGGAAACGTAAAAGTTTTGGCTTAAAAAAAGAAATATGGTGGAAATGAAAAAAAGGGTTTTATTGACATTAAAATTACAGTAAGCACTCAAGTATGCCAGTGGCTGTGTCCAGCAAGTGGTTGATGTAATTTTTGGAAAACTCCAGGTTGTTTATTTATTTATTTTATTTTATTTTTTTATAACAGCAACAATTATTAAAAGATATGCAGTGACGTCCACATCAAAGTCCACTGGTGTTTTATTGATGAAACACCTTCAAAAATGTACGCCAGTAATTTGCTAGACTCTGCCAGGTATGTACCGATGATAGTGGCGGCACATTTGGAAAAACACTGCAATTGTTATATCAATAAAACACTTGTTTTTATTCCCTCCGCATTTCTTGATACTCGCCAAAGCTTTTTACGTCTAACGACATATTGCTGTTCAAAAGAAAAAAAAATGTTTATATTTTGAATTGTACTTCAATTGTTTTCTAACAGTTCAATTGTTTTTTTTTTCTTTTTTTTTTTTTTTTTTACAGTTTGGCTCATGAATTTTGAAATATACTGTATATATAAAGACATATTTAAAATAAAGACACGTATATAAAGACATATATTTATAAAGACATCTATTTATAAAGACATATATATATAGAGACATACTTTATATTCATTTTCAATTCAAAATGGACTAATATCTTTGTAATTTAAAAGCTAAGGAAAAAGATTATTGAAATAAAATTTACTGAATATATTTTGCAAAAAAATATAGTAAATTTCTGTGAAAAAATTATGTTATTTGAATTTGTAAATAGCATCTATATAATACTTTACTATAAAAAATTGAAAATCTCAAATATTACTTCGTAAAATATTTAAATTACTAAATATGTTTTTTTTCTTTATATAAATACAAATATAAATTATATAGACTTCCTAAATACATTATATTTTAATAAGAGTCTTTATAAAAGTTTCAAATTAGATTAAACGATATATTTTTTACAAAAATATTATGTATAGGTTTCATCGAAAAATAAAATAAACTAAACATTTTAGATTCTTGATTTCCCGAAGTGAAATAAAATGATCCTATTGATAGATAATTATATTTTTTAAAAACAACAGTTGTATTTATTTTTTTCTTTATTTATTAACCATTTGGAAAAATTTTGTTATTTTCTTTCGAAAATAGACCTTGTGCTGTTCGCATTTTATTTTAGTATATTTTTATGATTGGTCCAGGAATATTAATGTATAATCAATGGCATACGCAATATATGAGTCTGTTATTACATAAGCATCGTTTTTATTATCATTTTTTTTACTTATTTTTATTCACTCAATGATAAATATGAAAATAATTTGTTTTGGGTAATGCATGTCCGAATTTTATTTTTTTTTTACGAAATCTTTTACATTTTGAAATTTTTTTATTTAAATAGGAAGCTGAAATGCCATTGTTAGTAAAGAAGACAGTAAAAAAGTTACAGAATAGTAGACCCAGATTATCAGATAATGAAAAAACCGAATCCATAGAAAAATGTATAAAAAGTCGTCAAAAAAAAAAAAAAGACGTTTGATTATCGATCTTATCAATTACGAAATGCTTGACGATCACGAACAAGGAAACAATCTAATGTTTAACCGATTGATTGTAAAATGCCATGTTTTATATCGAATAAATTTATGTCTTAAATTTTAGTCTTTGAAAAATCATTCTCCAAATGGTTGTTTTAGTTTGTTAAATTATATTTTTTATGACTGCGTCAGGAATATTAGTGTTTTCTTTTCTTTTTTTATATAATTATATAAAGCAAGTGAGAGAAAAAAACAGACAAAATTATGGAACCATATTCACACTGTTATAGTGTTATGACTGCTGTGTGAAATTACTGTGAAAATTGTATACTGAATTATAATGTAGAAAAGGGGTTATATCATACTGCATCGTAAAGCATATTATAATACAATGGAAATATGTTCCATAAAATCATAATTATATAAATATTATAGTTTCCTAAATATCACTTTTATTCTGAAAAGCTTTCACTTTTTTGTTTCTACAGATTTTAATTCTGCACTTACTTTTTTAATACTTATACATTATGTATTTTATTTTTTATCCTGGATTTTTCATCCACGATTGGGCATCGTTTTAATATTTTTAACACCTTGATTATGTTTTGAGATATGTGCATCTAAGCTTACTGTTTTTCATTCTATTCGTTCGATTTTTTCACAACGAATTTCTGTCATATGCTTATACGAAGTAGAAATAGAACGGCAAAGCAATAAAAAATGAAGTTTTAATACAATTACATACAAAACTATTCTTTTTTTATTTGTTTATTTTATTTATTTATTTATTTATTTGTGAAAGTAAATCATAGGGAACTTCTTTAAAAAAATTCTAGAAAAATTAAAATATAAAAAGAAATTTTTACAACATATTTCGTATATGGTTATATATATATATATATATATATATATATATATATATATATCGAACATAATAGTATTGATTAAAAAAGTTATTAAAGCGAATAAAAATCGAATATAAAGACTTATCCTACTATATATTTTTTTAAAAATTTCAATATCAAATATAGGAATTTTATCTTTTTTTTTTTAATTTAAAACTAGTTTTTTAAAAGTTAGTATTTTACTCAATATTAAAAAGAATGCTGCCCGGCTAAACTGATGGTATTAGGCTCACAGGGTGTTCTTTCCAATTGTAAATTATAGTTTTATTTTTTCAATGATTTGTGTCCATAAAAAAATAATTAATACAATAGATTTTTTCTTCCATTTTTCCTTTATGCATAACAAATCAACCTACAAATCTAATGACTGAATCTCATATTATGAATAAAACGGCAAACCAATTCAAAGGTTTGGTTTAGTTTGGTTTGGTTTACTTTTGTCGTTTGATTATCTACACTAGGGATATAGGACCAAGGGGAGGAGTGCCCTTCGTAGGGGTCTTTCTAAGGGAACCTAACCCGTATTTACGCACCAATTCGAAGATATATTTTTATATACCGGATATATTTTTATGAAAAGCTCATTTATATTAATTAAGGGGTGATTACCCTCCCTGTTTTTCTCTTCTATAGTTAACCAATGAACTGAAAAGATAATCAGGAAAGCACCGTATAAGATAGAATATATATAAAAAATATGAAGCAAATATAATATTTGAGTAGTAACAAAAATATTTCTCAAATTAAGAGCAATTTTTCTCCCATTTCCCCCCTTGTACTTAATCAATGCTTCCCCAAATTTAATCAGAGAATCACTTGATCTAATGAACTTATATACATAAAAAAACAGCAGAAAAAATGATATTTCTGCATGAAACCCATTTATTTAAATAATGGAACTTTAGCTTTTATTACCCTCATTTTGCACTTAAACAATGAGTCCCTAGAACTAGTTAAGGAAGTGCCATATTAAAATATTCCATATACAAAACTTAAGAAAATCAGGCTTTTCTTCAGGAAAATCTCATTTATGAAAATAAAGGGGAGGAATTAACTCCCTACTTTTTTTCTGTATACTTAACCAACGTATTTCCAAAATTAAATTTGGAAGAGCCTTATCACAATAAACCTACATCCAAAATTTAAAGTAGACAAGATATTTCTATCAAGAGTTATTGTGTTTTTTATTTACGTACATACATGATTACAAGCATACAGAACATGCGGGCATATTAGCTTTCATGCTTTTATACTATTTAAATATACATTAATTTCATTTCATTAGGTCTGAAATTTTACAATAATTTAAAATTTTTTGATGCATAAGACTGATTTCTTGTTACGCTTTATTAAGTTCAATTTTCGAAATTTCTGAAAAAAGTCATTATAGTAAAAACATGCATAATAATAAATTTAAAAATAAGTTATATTTTTTATTTAAAAAAAACTACATATAATAATATACATATAAATATTTATTTTTGCATAATTAAAGAAGATTAAATTTTATTTTGAAAGAAGTGAATTTCTTTAGTAATTGAAATACAAAAGTATTTTTTCCTTTGTGTTTCATAAATGATTAAAATCATTTTTTGCCTTTAAAATGTATCATTTGAAATATTGTCATTAATTAATATAGAAAAGAAAAATCGAACATAAAAGAAACTTTTCATTGTGATTTTTTTCAATCAAATTAATTAGCTATTATAAATATTTTATTTTTCATATGAAAAACATAATCTCAAGAGAAAAAAAATCTTTTTAAACAAGTATTTAAAACAATGAAATATATAAAAAAGCTTTGTGCAGAGTTTTTCATTTAAAATCATTTAAACATAAATCGTTAAAGAAAAAAAGTTTCAATACTTTTTACTTACCCATCATACGTAGTATAGGGTAAGTCTTGCAATCGTTTTGAAAATCGAAATTTTTTTTGACGGATTTACACGTTTTAGATAGTGGAGATTCCGAAAAACTTATTTTTAGAAAAAAAATTTTGCCGTCCGTCTGTCTGTCTGTCTGTAAACGCTCTATCTCCCGAACAAATTGAGATAGAGACTTGAAATTTTGTATGTAGTTAGTATGTAAGAATGGGACGAACCCTATTTAATAACCACAACCTCGATTATCCGGAACTATTTTTTTCGGACTCTCGAAAAATTCGTTCTGATGAAAGGTATATAAAAATTTTCGAATTTTTTTGTTATAAGGAATGGACGTAAAAGGCAATAAAATAACACACATTTTGGATATAGAACGAAGTCGATCGGATTATTAGTTGCCGAGATATTTGTAATCTTGTTTTCCACATTCTTCGATTTTTCATGACCCTGTATTTCATTCAAATTTCAATTCAGAAGTATATTTTAATTGGAAATGAGACGCTTAATTTGACGCAGTTAATTGTTAGTTAATAGAATCATTATTTTTGGAGTTATAAGGATGTTTCTTTTACGGAGTTCGGCACTACTTGAGTAATTTGGCGTTTTATATAATTTGTCGAAATTGGTACATCAGCAGTTCTTTAATATAGCATTACTATGTATACTAACAATATTTAAATTTTGTTTATGAATTGCAAAGCATTGTATAAATAGTTTAACATGTTTTATTTTCATATACATATCCATGATGGGTAAGTATTACGGTGGCCCCCAACGACTAGTTTTATGAATGCAACACATTTTATAGTATTTAAACAAACGTATTTCAGTGAATCACAATACGCATTTAAAATAAATAAATAAATAAATAAATAAATAAATTTTATTTAGTTTGCAACAAAGATAAACAATAATAATATATGTCTTGAATAAAATCAAAATAAATTTATTAAAGAAAGCGAATTTTAAATGCACTCGACAAAACTAACCAATTGCAACCTGTTTTTGCTTCATTAATTTCTAAGCTGCAAAGTATTTTTCTAAATCTTCTAATGAACAGATTAAGAAATATTATATCACTAGAAAATGAATAAAAGAATAAAATTTTCATTTTTTTGACAGTGTATATTAATAATATTTATAAAATATATATTATATTTTACATCATCATATTTTTTTAAATAAAATTTTAATGTATATTAATTACAATTCTAATACAAAATTTGCCTTGAGACATATAGTGAAATTATTATAAATCACAAATAAATATAGTAAAACTACTCTCACATAAATTTATTTAAAAAAGCATTAAGACATCTTAAATTATCTATAAATATGACCAGGTGTGATAATTATGATCAGGGTGTATTTGTGACCACCTCTTTATTTTAGAAAATATTGTCCAGTAAAATTCGTATCATGCTTAGATATGGACCTCATAATACATTTTTCATGTTAGATAATATTTATCACAAGTCTTTGATATCCTAATAGCCATTTAAAACAAAGTATACCATTTTTTTTATGAATGGATTTGTCGGTTTGGATTTCTAATGATCACAATTACCACAAACAAATGTATATAAGGAAGTGTGAAGAGTAAATATAATGGCTACTAGTGCTCTTAATTACCCTAAGATTTTCTGATTGTGAGATTTTGATTGGGTAACTATAACCACTCTTTTAATAATAAAAAAAAAACTATCAGAAATAAAATTTGTATGATGCGTTCTTAAAACATCAAAGTTATTTCCTATGTACTAAAAACATCACTTTTTCCAAATACAAAAAGTAAAATAAATAAATTAATAATTAACAATGTTGAAAATATAGAAAGTGGTCATAATTACTTCTTCTTACCCTAAGCGAACTAAAAATAATAACGGAATTTGAATACCTACTACACTGAAAAAAAGCTGCAGCTGATATTTACAGAGATTCCAAACAATGTCCGTAAAAAGAAACGGACTTTATACCAAAATCAACGGACTTCAAAATTACATTAACGGTTTTTGACCGCAAAACACAAAAAAATACAGACGTTGACCGTTTATATTAAAAAAGTGACATATTCCGTAAATTTACTGGATAATTCACGGTAAAATACTGTACATTTACAATATTATAATGTATTTTAAATAAATTTATATTGAGAGTTTTCTCCTGAAAGTAAGTTTAGTATGGTTATCTGTGCTTTATATGGTTTATTGATACACAATTTTAAATTAGATTTAAATTTACGTGGTGGTATCACAAAGTTTCAATTACAGGTAAATAATTTTATATTCTGTTATCTCCACTGTTTTTAACCCTTTCGATTCTTGTGTACTATTTATAGTACATGTATTTACATGGTGTATTAATTTATCTTAACAATTACTTAGTTAACTTAGACATATATAAATGATAGTATATGGCGATGCCTTTCTTGTTATGATTTCAATTATATTTTGAAATTTGGTAATAAAAGTTTACTTAATTCTGTTTGCGATTCATTTATTTTATTCATATATTTCACTCTTTAGATTTAGAATATAAGTTAATTATCTAAACCGATCATGTGTGATTAAAAAAAAATAGAAAGTTGTAATACGCTCTGAAATGCTGTTATACTTCATTTTCCGAGCATCTTCATAAACTCTTTCTAACCCTATTATGGTATAATTATGAATTAAATAGTACATAAAATAAGTACATTCATTAGATTTCAGATAATGGGATAATCTTTAAACTTCAGTCATCTTTTTAAACATCATCAACTTTTTGGATATCTACTTTTAACGCTATTAAAACTAATATTTTAAAAATGTCTTTTTTTTTCCTCAAGATGGAAAAAAAATCGGACCCAATAGAGTTAAGCAATAAGTAGTATATTTCTTAGTATATTTCTCTTGCAAATGTTCTCAAAGCGTATGTAAAGGAATCGTGTTTGAAAAAGTGCTGAGAGGCATCAATAAAAAATATTCGCCTGTAATTAAATCTTTGCACTACCCTATCATTCCATCATATATATAGAGTGGTTGTTGATGAAATTTAAACTTCTCTGCAATAATCTATAATAAGTGGTACGCCACAAAAGAATGAAAATAATCAAAGCAAAAATAAATAATCGACTTAAATTTCTAAATATTGTGGAAAAAAGCAAATATGACGACTTTGGAGACAAAAGGACGACATCAAGTTTTTGTTATTGAGAAACCTAAAATATATTTGCAGTGAAAATTTGAATTTATCGTATCTAAAAGTTTGCAGGAATTACATGATAAAATATGTTACAAAATCATAAAAAAGTCAGTACAAGAGAAGTTGGGGTCGTCACTATACAGGGTGTATCTAAACTACTGGGCAAAACTTTAAGGGGTGATAGTACACATCAAGACAAATAATATTAAATGGGAAACTAAGAGTCCAAAACGTCTTAAGTAAAAGATAGACGCCATCAAAGTTTAGGGTACAAAATTTGAAAAGATTATAAAAAACGGAAAAATTGGTCGATTCGTTTGCGGTTTTCACGAACACTATTCTTTATGTCAGTATTGTCTTGAAAATAAATTATAAAGACAAATTTCAAAAAATGTCGATAGAGGGCGCTTTAGACTTTGAAGTAACGAACAACTATTTTTTACCGTTATTTTTTGCATCTCATTAAATTTTTTTAGAAGTTTAGACATAAACTTAAATTTTGAGCTCAAAATCTGTGGTTAAGTACCGCAAACTGAACTGTGTTCAATGGGCGTTGGTACGTTCAAATATTAAATGATTAAAAGAAAACAGAAAAATTGGTCAATTCATTTGCAATTTTCACTAAAATTATTATTTATGTCAGTATTTTCTTGAAGACAAATTTTACAGATAAATTTCAAAAAATGTCGTTAGAGGGCGCTTTAGATTTTGGAGTTATGAATAACTATTTTTTACCGTTATTTTTTGCATCTCATTAAATTTTTTTAGTAGCTTAGACATGAACTTAAATTTTGTGCTGAAAATCTAAATCGTTGAGAGTGGTTAAGTAGCGCTAACTGAACTGTGTTCAATGGGTGTGGGGAGGTTCAAATTTCAAATGATTATAAAAAACGGAAAAGTTGGTCGATTCGTTTGCGGTTTTCTCTAAAACTATTCTTTATGTCAGTATTTCCTTGAAAAAAAAATTAAAGATAAGTTTCAAAAAATTCCGTTAGAGGGCGCCATAAACTTTAGAGTAACCAACAACTATTTTTAACCGTTTTTTTTTTAAATCTAAATAAATGTTTTAAAAGCTTAGACTTAAATTTTCAGTTCAAAATCTGAATCGTTGTGAGTAATTTAAGTAGCGAAAAATTGAACTGTGTCCGTACGGTGGGCAGGATAACATTTCAACTGCTGAACACAATTCAGTTTCCGCTTCTTAACCTCTCCCAATGCCAACGATTCAGAATTTCGTCTCAAAATTTAAATCTAAGCTTTTGCAAGCATTTCATTAGATATAAAAAATAAAAGTTAAAAATTGTTGTTGGTTACTCTAAAATTTAAGGCGCCCTCTAGCGGAATTTTTTGAAATTTATCTTTAAAATTTATTTTTAAGGAAATACTGACATAAAGAATGGTTTTAGCGAAAACGCAAACGAATCGACCAATTTTTACCTTTTTTTTATAATCATTTGAAATTTGAACCTTCCCACCCCCATTGAACACAGTTCAGTTAGCGCTACTTAATCACTCGCAACGATTCAGATTTTCAGCAGAAAATTTAAGTTTATGTCTAAGCTTAAAAAAATTAATAAGATGCAAAAAATAACGGTAAAAAATTAGTTGTACCTTACTCCAAAGTTTAAAGCGCCCTCTATAAACATTTTTTGAAATTTATCTGTAAAATTTATTTTCAAGAAAATATTGACATAAATAATAATTTTAGTGAAAATTGCAAATCAATTGACCAATTTTTCTGTTTTTTATAATCATTTGAAATTTGAACGTACCAACTCCCATTGAATACAGTTCAGTTAGCGGTACTTAACCACAGATTTTGAGCTCAAAATTTAAGTTTATGTCTAAACTTCTAAAAAAATTTAATGAGATGCAAAAAATAACGGTAAAAAATAGTTGTTCGTTACTTCAAAGTCTGAAGCGCCCTCTATCGGCATGTTTTGAAATTTATCTTTAAAATTTATTTTCAAGGAAATGCTGACATAAAGAATAATTTTCGCTAAAACCGCAAACGAATCTACCAATTTTTCCATTTTTTATAATCATTTGAAATTTTGCACCCTAAACTTTGATGGCACCTATCTCCTACGGAAGACGTTTGGGACCCTTAGTTTCCCATTTAATATTATTTGTCTTGATGTGTACTATCACCCCTTAAAGTTTTGCCCAGTAGTTTAGATACACCCTGTATAAGCATACATAATTTTAGGAAAAAATTTAAAGAATGGTCTAACAGATTATTAGTAGGGACTATAAAATGACGGCTACAATAGAATATTATAAAGAAATTCATACCTGTACATTTTTCCGTATCATATTACAGAAAATTTCTCATCGTATATAATTTGTTTTAGCATATTCGCTTTTTTACCCCACTGAAATATTTAAAAGTCTCCCTATGTAAATTTAAACACATGTTCCCATTTCTCAATTGGAAGTAATAATACACGGTATTCCATGTGAACGGAATGACGCAATATGTATTAGAGACACCAGCTGTACCTTGCTGATAAGATTAAACAAAGACGATAATGACTTTAATTCAAGAAACGTAACTGCAAAATTATAGGCCAAAACATAAAAATTGATAATTATTCATATTTTAAGATAACCAAGCTCAAAAGAATGTTTTAAATCCTAAAATGTGAGATACAAAAATACAATTTAAATCCTATGATGTGCTTTGCAAAATGAAACATTACTTTTGAATGTTTTTATTTATATTTAAATGTTTTTATGCATATTTTTAATTGAATTACTTTTTTAAATACATTCAAGTTTGTCTAGAGTTTAATTATTAGTTTAAAACTTCGGATCACAAACATTAAAACAATCTACATATTTCTATGTTTTAGGTTAACAAGTAAAGATAATAAAAGTAAAGTAAAGTAAAGTTAAGTAAAGATATTACATGATTTTTTTCTGCAACAATTAATATTTTAGAAATTGTGCTACAGAGTGTAAAGACATCCTCACAGTTTTCTGATTTCTAACTGACAGGTCAAAAGGATACGCTTTTTGTTATTACTTTGCTTTGAGCTTATTAAAAAAGTCTGTGACATACTCAAAAAAGATACATTACTTGTCAGTCCAAATAAATGTCATAAATACCAATGCCAAAGTATTTAGTGAGTTTCTTAGTCAACAGAATAAATTATTTTATCAAGCAAAGTTTTTATATGCTCCAATTACTCAACTCAGAATCTTCGCATAAAATAAAAAAAAAAAAAAAAAAAAAAAAAAAAAAAAAAAAAAAAAAAAAACATGATATTTTCAAAGAACAAAACTGTGTAATATTTTGAAAATTTATTTACAGATTTGTAAATATGGCTTTCAATTGTGAAACATTAAATACAATATTTTTGGCTTTTTGAGTTTGTTTTAAAAATTATATGAAAGGGTGACATGTATGGGTGATTGCTGAAAAATTTAAAATATGTATAAATTTTCGAAGTAAAAGCAAATAAGAACAAAAAAAAAATAAATCTCAAATTGAATTGATTAAAATAAGCTCTCAAAATTTATGAAAGAAGTACTTAAATTTATATTATTAATAAAATTGAGATGCGACGCGTTTTGTTACATTACAGTAATCTTTTTAAAAAGACTTGCTTCAATACCTAGTACTTACATCTGTCTCAAAAATATCAAACGAAATATTTCCGAATTATTAAAAAAGCAAATAAATAAATAAATGAAGTGCTCATCAACATTGACGAAATAGAAATTTTTAAGTCGAAAAAAAAGAAAATTGTTCATTACTATGTCAAACCTGGTCTATTATGATAGAGAAAGAATTATTTAAATAAACAAAATCCTGAATTTTAATATTAACAGAACATTTATTTAAACTGCGCATTCACATAATGAAAGAACAAAATGGTATTTTTTAAAATTTAAATAATTGCCGAAACGTCAGTGAAGGCTTACTGTGGAGACACGAAATTTTTTGGTTTCTGTCTGTCTGTCTGTCAGTTTGTCAGTCTGTCTGTTCCGCGATAACTACCGCAAAAAACATCCGAAAGACTTGAAATTAAGTGTGTATATTGGTAAGGCACTCGGATTTAGCTGTATAGTTTTTTGTTATATTTTATTAATTCGTTCGTAAAATATAGAATACTTTATTTTGCGCAATAATGTTTTTCTATGGCAAATCCAACGATTTTCAAATTTTTATTTGTTGAGAGAAAATGACTCATTTGATTAATGGAATTCAACGATAAATGGATACTGAAATTTGCCAGTACGGGGCTTAAATTATTCATATTGTTTTGAAATTTTATGTATGCATATGTCAGATTTTTTAAATTATTGCTGTAAATCTTGGCCATTTTTTATAAATGTGTTCCAATAATATAAGCTAATTTGTTTTAGAGATTTACTTATTTCAAATGTATTTATTTCGTTTTCTTCATTTCTTTTAATAGTCGCTAAGCAACCATTTATCCTAATTCTTATTCTTATAATATTATAAATTTTAAAATGTGTACGGAAGTTTGAATAACATAACTTCAATGCTTCAATAGCATAACTTCAACTTTGTATCTTTGCGTATAGATAATTATAGCCAGAAAAGAACAAAGGCTATGTATTATTTATTTTATTCGAATATTTTCGTTAATAATTCTGAATTTCGTTAATTTTCATGCATAACCAATCGGCATTTTTTAGATAAAATTTAATCAATTTTCTTTCCGTTGCCAAGAAAATCAAAATTTCGAATATTAATTTTTCAGCGACGATAAATTTTCAATTGAGCAATTTCCATGCGAAAACTGAAACTAAGGAAAATTTAAAAGAAAAAAAATAAATATGACGTCGTATTTGCAATAAAAATAAATATACTATTTTTTGTTAAATATTAAACACTGATATTTGTTTCGTTAACATGCATTTTTTTGTCAATATGGCGACATAATTAAAAATAAAAGGAATAAAAATACTTTAAATAAAATATTTATTTGGTAAACTATGACGTCATAATTGAAATAAAAGAGGTATTTTATAGTAGTCGTTAAAAATAAACGGGACATGGATAGCAGTAATTCATGGAGTTAGAAAAATAATGTCGTCATATTTAAAATGGATAAGAAATATTTTTTACGAATACTAAATTATAAGTTACATACAGATAAAAAACTTCATTAAAAACTAAAAATTAGCACTGGAAGGCTTTTTTTTTGTCGGAAAAAAGGGGAAAATAAAACTGATTAATGTATTTTTGAAGCTATTTTTTTCTTTAAAGTTAAAAAGAATTAAGTTTCAATTTGTGCAGATGGTATAAAAATTAAAATAAATTTTCTAAAACTAAAAATATATTTTCAAACATTGACGTTTCATTAATGAACTTTTTCAACAGAAGCGAAAATCATCTGTCAGCAAATTAAAATTTACAACCAAGAATCTACACTATTAAAATCCGACCGTATGTATGTATGTATGTAACGCTATCTCCTCCGATCCCGGATACTTAGAAAAGTCGCTTTTGTTTTGAATTGAAGGGAAAAGAATCCCGGGTTCCCGAGTTGCGCATTCGTCTCTCTGTCCGTCCGTCCCTCTGTTCTCATGTAGCAACTCAAAAACTACCCAACCGAATAGTTTGAAACATAAAATATATATAATTATTAGATGTCGAGTCATTTCAAATTTTATGAAAATCGTATGCACCTATGAATGGTAATTTATAACAATGTGATTTCAGTTGTTTTAAGAATGTTTTATTTTGAAATTAATTTTAGCTTCTTACTAACGTGTAATAAAGGTACAAGGTAAACTACAGGGCTGAAAAAAAGTTTTCAAGTATGTTTTCCATTTATTAGTGCAAATTGCTCAAAAAGAATTTTAAGCTTTTTTCTAGCTAAACTAAATTTTCCCATTATATAATATGTATATCAACTGACAGATCAAATACAGGGTTGTTCAAAAACATTGGAATACATATTTGGCTATATACCCCTTATTTCCCTAATTAAAGAAGTTTTGTTAAAGATTTCATGAAGTGTTGGAAAGTGCTTCATAATCTATGATTAACGCATGATTTTTCTTACTTGTTTAATATAAAGGGAAATTTCTTTCGAAATAGAAAGTACGTAATTTTTATATTTTTGATAGCTCAATTCTTTTTTTAAACAATTTGTATTGCACTAGCAGATGCATTTAATGTATTATGATTACAATTCTCTGCTAAAAAATTTAAACAAGTAAGTCACAAAGTCTCTAAACGAGCACACATTTTGTCAAAGCGGGCAAAAAACATAATACATAAGTGGGCAGAATTCACAACAAGTAAGAAAAATCATGCGTTAAGCATAGATTACTAAGCACTTTAAACACTTCATGAAATCTTTTACAAAAGTTTGTTATTTTGGGAAATAATAGTGTATAGCCAAATATACCCAAATATGTATTCTAGTTGGATAAATTCGAAAAAAAAGTAAAAAGAAAATTTCAAAACGTGAGGCAATACAAAATATTCAATTTCCCCCATCTAATTTAAAAACTTAAATATTCGGCGGAAATTTTATTAACTAATTGCCGAAACGTCAGTGAAGGCTTACTTTGGAGACACGAAATTTTTTGGATTCTGTTTGTCTGTCTGGATGTCTGTCAGTTTGTCAGTCTGTCTGTTCCGCGATAACTAATGCAAAAAACACCCGATTGGCTTGAAATTAAGTGGGTATGTTAGTGAGGCACTGGGATTAAGCTGTATAGTTTTTTGTAAGATTTGATTCATTCGTTCGAAAAATATAGAATATTTTATTTTGCGCAATAATGCTTTTCTATGGCAAATCCAATGATTTTTAATTTCTTTTTTCTTGAGAGAAAATGCCACATTTCATTAATGGAATTCAATGATAAATGGATACTGAAATTTGCCGGTTAATTTATTCGTATTGTTTTGAAATTTTGTCTACAAATTTGTCAGATTTTTTGAATTTTTACTGTAAATTTTGGAAATTTTTTATATATGTGTTCCAATAATATAAACTAATTTGTTTTAGAGATTTACTTATTTCAAATGTATTTATTTCATTTTCTTTATTTTCTCTTAATGGTTGCTAAGCAACCATTCATCATAATCCTTAATTTTATAATGTTATAAATTTGAATGAAGTCAACGTCAAAACTGATGAATTAATGTGTTTGTATCTTTGTGTATAACTATAACATAGACCAGAAAAGAACATAGGCTTTTATTTATTAATTTTATTAACATATTTTCCTTAATAATTCAAAATTTCTTCTTTTTCATGCAGAATCAATAGCGATTTTTTAGATAAAGTTTAACCAATTTCCTTTATCGTTGCCAAAAAAAAAAAAAAATCAAAATATGAATTAATTTTTTAACGGCAATAAGTTTCAATTGAGCAATTTCCATTCGAAAAATTAAACTAAGAAAAAATAAATATGACGTCAGAATAAAAATAAAAATAAATGTAGAATTTTGTTAAATATTAAACACGGAAATTTGTTTCGTTAATAAGAATTTTTCTGACAAAAATGGGGGCATTATTAGAAGTAAAAAAAAAAATAATAATTATATTTTTAACAATTATTTCACCTGATAAAATTTGACGTCATAATTGAAATAAAACAGGTATTTTATAGTAGTCGTAAAAAATATTAGAAACACGGATATCAATAACTCATGAATAATGACGTCATTGCCAAAACTTCAGTGAAGGTTTACTTTGGCGACACAAAATTTATTGTTTTCCGCCTGTCAGTCTGTCTGACCGCGATAACTGCCACAAAATGCAATCAAAACATATTTTTTTCCGGAAACAAAATTGTAAAACCCTAGATTACTGAGTTTACACTTTCAAAAGTTCCTGATACATCAGATTAAGTGTTTGTGGTGGGCAGGTATGTAGAAGTATGAGTATAATGAAAAATGCTTATTAAAACTGTTACTTATCCTTATAAATAAAAATGTATAAAGAAATACAAGATATACGATAACCATTAGCAAATTGATAGAAAGTTACAAATTTAAGTTTAATGAGATTACGGGGGGTTTTTCTTCTTCAGGGGTTTTTTCTTCTTCTTTTTCTTTCTTCCTTTCTTTTTCTTCAGGGTGGCTCCGCCCCCCTGAAGAAATCTACAATGTTATAATAAAAAACAAAAATAATAGATCATGAAAATCTCAGAATATCCTAACATAACTAAATCTTTAATTTAACGCTTTTGATGGCTGAAAACTTCTTATTCTTATTTTATTCTTATAAATAATTACGTAATTTGAAAATTTTAAATTAGAGTTTGCAGGAAGTTGAATATTACCCAAAGTGTGTTTAAAATAAATGATGTGCAAAGCTGACGTTGAGGCTCCTGATCTGCAGATTTACTAGTTATTATCTTGCTAGAAGTTGCCCCCGCTATATTAACATCAAATGTTGAGCGTATTTTTAAGATATGCTGTTGAAAAATTGCTATTATAAAGTATAACTGAAAGTAATTTATAGGGAGAGAGAAAAACAGTGAAATCAGACAATAAGGGAACCAATATTATGGAATACCCTGTCTCTTATTTTATGATCATGTATACGTCTTTTTCTCTATGTAATCTATACAGTAATGATATATCCATGTATTATTATTCTTATGCTTATATTTTAGAGAGTTATAAGGCTTTATATAAACAACAGTTTGTTCTATGTCATAAAAATGTTTTTTCTTTCTTCACATAAATCTAATATATTTGAACCGATGTTGTATGAAATCGGTTTGTATCTATCTTCTTATTACTACAAAGTGAATGGCAATATATATTTGATAAATGATTTGAAATATTGATATCTATTCCAACAATTCTTTAGTATGAAATAATTTTTAAGATAAAGATTTAAACGATTAAAATAAATTATTTTATCACTTGAGTAAACATTTCGTGATTCTAAATAGATGTCTTGTATTTCTAATATTTTCCTTTTTATATTTATTTTAAGTTAAAGCTAATGCATTATATAGAACTATATAAAAAAATAGAAAAAAGTATAATAGTTTTTCGGGGGGGGGGGGGGGGAGGATCGGATTACAGACACTAAAAAATCTCGTAATGTATAAATGAATAACATGAAATGTATTTTTGCTTTTTGGTTTGTTAATCTGAGGTGTTATCGAAACGTAATTTAATTGCCACTTTTGTATTTTTAAATTGTCACTCAGAGATTACACAGTATGATTGTGTTTAAATAACACATGGTGATAAAAACTATTGCTAGAAAAGTTTCCCAATTGTCTCTTACACAATAGAATTTTTCAACAAAATGCATAAAGCTTATATATTAAACACTAAAATTATTTTAAAAAATTCTTAGAATACTAATTCAGGGAGAATAATAAACCTATTTATTTTTAAATTAAATGTAAATTCATTTTTAAGAAAAATTGTCACATAATAATTAATTTCATTGTTATATTTGAATTGTAATAGAAAATATGCGTAGGTATGAATGTGGGCGTAGTAATAATGAAATATGTGGGATGCAGCTTCAAATAGGTTATAATAAATTCACATGCTATTAAAGCAATACAACTTTTTATATAAATAACCTTTAGAAATTATATTTTACATTGCGATATTTAAAAGTATGGCTTGTTATGTATGATTTGGCGTAACAATTGCAATCCAACTTAAAACGTAAACTATTAAAATCAATTTAAGTATTATTACTATAAAAATACTAAAAAAATATTTTTTCTACAATTTGCGCTGTATCATATAGTTAGATGAGGTATTTTGATGTTCTTTCTAACGTTTTTATTCATTAATGTAAAGAACCCATGAATAAGAAAACTAACAAACTATAGTAACAATAAACAAATGGGCGACCGAAAATCAAACTAATGGTTTAATGTAATATTTCTTCTGAAAATTATTACAATTTATCCTTTAATTAATAAATTCAAATTGGTAATTTATAATTATTAAATTCTGACATAGAGGATAGCACCAATAAATTTAATTTAAAAAATATAAAAGGAAGTTAATTATTTTAGTCCATTTAAAAGGTTTATATCAAACCATTTAAATCAAGTCAAAAATTCTTTTTTTTTTTAAATAAAATTTAAAATAAATTTAAGATAAAATTTAAAATTTCTAAAAGCGAAAAAAAAGTTTATAAATTTAAAATGCTAATTTATTAACAAATCATTTTTTTACTAGAAAGAATATTGAATTAAAAAAATATATATGACGGTCAAATGAACGAAACCAAACAATATACAAACTTAAAATGGCCAAAGATACGATGTTTTTTCTTATTAAATCCATCTTATAATGAAAATTTCAAATTTCTTCATCAGGTATTGAACTAAGAGCCTTCTGTTTCCTAGCGAGATGCTTTTCTCACAAGCCATGGTGTCACATCACATTCACATTAAGTTTATCTTTTTAAATCGTAAAAATGATTGAACGATTTGAAAAAATAGTTTAATTAAAAGTTTTTATTAAAATAATAGATTTTTTTTCAAATTTTTATGGTTTGAGTACACAAATTTTGAATTCTTTGACTTTTACTCTTTTCGTGTACGGATTCTGCGACAGACAGACTGAGGGCAGAGACTAATAGGGCTTTCGTCAACGGAGCGAAATCCTAAAAACATTTCTTGTTCACAGAATAATAATATTTCATTCGATATAAACAGAGAAGGATGCGTTAATAAAGGGAACATTTTTTAATTAAAAAAAAAAACTGTAAAAGAATAAACCTTAAAGCTGCAGACAATCACCTCATTGAGTTCATGGAAGACATTTAAGATTAATTTTATCTGGATTCGCACACTAAAATTTAATTGGCTACCAAGTCATATCTTGGTGAAAAACACCTCAAATTCCAATTTTAGTGGTTGGCTCACATGTTTGCTGTTGCGTTTTCCTTCATCGAACGGTATGAAAACATGGAGGCAGGAAACCATAGTGGTAAACCTACGAATTGACCAGTAAAATTGGGTTTTAGGTGTTTTGATTAGGTTATGTATTATGAAGATCTGAATGGTGCTACTAGAAATCAAGTCGTTAAATTGTCCTCGATAGTTGATTTGGAGCTGGCCATTGACCAGTTGCAACACGCCATTCTCCAGTCGTATTATAAAAATTGTAAGGCTGCTGTTACTCACTCTTCAAGGTTCGTTCCTTCGTGATCTGAAGAGCTCAAGTATTTTACGAAGCGAATACAGAAAGATTTTTAACAGAGCTAAAAAGAATTGGGAAACTTATAAAATTTTTCTCACCAAATACAATAAAGCTATTAGATATACCTAAAAAAATTCTTGGAGGAATATTTGTAGTGGCGTTAATTATGCTTCTACTGTGGCAAAAATTGTGAAGATTATAGTCAAAGATAGGAAATGCAGCTTAAATACTTTTAAGCTTTTAAATGACAACTTTACTAATTCTGGAAAAGAAACATTGTTGAAATGCTAAGAGTTCCTTTTACAGGTTCTAGTGCTGTCACTGACTCCCTTTTTTTCTATTTCAACAAATAGTTGTGGGAGGAGTAAATGGGACAACCACAATTAAGTTCTTAACTTAAGTTCTTATATTCTGTTCTTTAATCTTACGCCAATATATGTACTGCTTTTATCTAAAGATCTTATAGACAATAGTTCTAATAACAATACTAAAGATCCCAATAGCTGATTCGGAACCAACAAGAGGGTTCATAGATCCCTTCCTTGCCAATTCAACAACCAGCTCATTACCACTAACACCTCGGTGCCCAGGTACTCAATAGAGAGTAACTGTTCTGTAAACAATCAAAACTTATTTGGGTTCAAAAATTTTCTAAATATTCTTGAATTTTCTTTTTTTTAAATTTTATTACATACTTAGAATTATAGAATAAAGAAATATTGAATTCAAATTATTTACATACTATGTACAAAATGTATAATATGTACAAAATATAAATGCTTTTACCTTGATAATTTTTGATCATCATACTAAAAACTGGAAAGATGATCCTTTATGCATTTCTGCGTGCCTTTTCATAAAATTAACATAATTCTTCAATAAAACTCAAGACACGCACGACAAACAAAAAATATAAACATTCTCTCTAAAAAAATTCTTTTACATTCCATCAAAAATTGATGCCAACTTTTTTATCTAAACTTTTAACTCATCTCGTAAGATAAAAAATATAAAAGCAAAGCAGACGAAAAAAGCTTCGCTTCCATAGCAACGAGTTGCGTCTTATAAATAAATTAAATATCACAATTGCAAATATGCAAACGATTTTCTGTGAATAAACTGGAATAACTTAATTTATCAATTTCTAACATACTCCCACCTTTAATTTAGGCGGAAGCCAAATTAAACTTAAGATCACTTTTGATCAAATTAAGCCCTAATTCAAAATAAAAAATATATAAATAAATAAAGATAATAACTAAACAATAATAAAATAATAATGAAACGTTTAGAGTTCTAGAAAAGTTATTTCAGAGTTCTAGAAAAAGTCATTTCACAGGTCTATTATTTACTGTTGCTTCGACATCAGATAGGACAGTCGAAAGGTTTCAAAAGTTAGAACTGAAGCACCGAGTGTTCTGATCAAGGGAATTCTTAACACATATAAACAGATGCTCCCACCATCCACCAAGCTGATGCTCGAGGGATGAACTTCCATTTAAGAGGAGCCAGTTCTTTCGAAGAAACTATCGCCTTCCAATCCTGCATATAAATCTTCGAAAGGATTGAATGAATCCTTCTGTTGAGAGACTGGATACAAGTTCCAAATGTATTGCCCTATACTATTCTGCACATGTAAAAAGTACAACCCAAACTTTGGATCTTTGCTTTACGAAAAGAGGGCCAAAAAGATCAGCTCCAACAACTTCAAAAACTTTGGAATCTCTGACTCGATCTAGAGGTAGGTGGATTGGAGGTGTAGTATATGGTTTTGCAGAGTATCTTTTGCATTTGTAACACTTAGACAATTGACTTCTAATGCTGCGTCTAGAAGAAATTATCCAATATTTTTCTCTTAAAATGGATCCACCTGTTTGAAGTCCAGCATGACAATTCTTTAAATGACATTCTTGAATCAGACAATTCACTACATGATGTTTCGATGGTAATAAAATTGGATATCTGAAAGAAAACTCGTCATCCCGCTCTAATATCTTTGTTTTTACTCTCAACAATCCTTCTTGATCTTTCATAACCTTTAATCCTTTTATTGCATCAGTAGTATTACCAAAACTTTCAGATTGTATTATTGACCAGAGCGACCTTTCCGCATCTTCTTTTTCTTCAATTGACAATTCTGATGGAAAACAGATATTTCGGTTTCTGCACTTCATTATGAATCTCTTCACCCAACATACGACATTAATAAATCTACCAAATTTTGAAATTCTACTATATATCATAAATTCATGTGAATTAGAACATAAAAGAGTAGGTACTGAAGTTTTCTTCTTTTCCATCATTACTAATTCTTCGTTGGGGCTTGTTTCTGAATGTGGCCAATTTTCTTCTGATAACTTCAACCATTCTGGTCCCTCCCACCATCTCATCTTCAGCAGCTGTTTAGGACTACATCCGCGAGAAGGTAGATCAGCAGGGTTGAGATGACCAGGTACGAAGTTCCATTGTTGAGATTCGGAAAATTTACAAATTTCTCTAACTCTATTGCCTACAAACGTTCCCCATTGATCATTTCTTCGAATCCAAGCGAGAACAGTCGAAGAGTCGGTCCAATACTTTACTGGTATGGAAATACAATTAAAGGCTTTCAAAACAAATTTAGTCAACCTTATTCCTAAAATACAAGCAAGAAGCTCTAAACGTGGTATGGTTACATTTTTCTTTGGTGCAAGACGAGACTTAGCTCCTAAAAGTTGTACAAAGACTGCGTCTTTATCTTCACAACGTAAGAAAACTGCTGTTGCATAAGCTCTGGTACTTGCATCACAAAATGTATGAATAGACCATTTTTCTTTACAACCATAGCCTACACGTCTATTTATCTTCACGTCATTTAAATACTTGAGTTCGCTATACCATTTTTGAAAATTATTCCGGATTTCTTCTGGAAGTGGAGCATCCCAATCTAATTTCGTCGACCAGGCGTCTTGAATTATCAGTTTGGCTGGCAACAATGCTGGGGCTAAAAATCCTATTGGATCGAAGATCCCTTGGGTTACAGCTAATATCTTTCTTTTCGACAGATTTTCTATCTCATCACTAAATTTATAAGCGATCTTCAAACTATCTTCCATTGTGTCCCACTTCAACCCTAAAACCGGAACTATCGTTGTTACATTTTTGCTGAGCACCTTCTTTTCGTTAAGGAAACTGCTGTCTTCACTTTTAATTGGTCCGAATTCCCACATTCTTAATTCCATTTTCGCATCAGCCATGATTTCTGTAGATTTTGAAATAAAATTTTCTAGTTCAGGCACATTGTCGACTGAAGTAACGCAGTTATCTATATAGTATGATTTCATAAGCTTCTCAGCTATCTGTTTGTTTTCTTCATCAACATTACTCAAATGATATCTTATAACTGCACCTAGCAAAAATGGGCTACAAGTTGCTCCAAAAACTACTCTATTGTGTTGATAAACTTGAAATTCGTCAGGACTCTTCCACCATAAAAATCGCAAGAAATGCCGATCTGATTCTTTGACTTCAATTTGAAGAAATGCTCTTCTTATATCGGCTACTACCCCAATAGCTTTCTCACGAAATCTTATTAACACTGCAGGAATTTGTTCGATGAGGTTTGGTCCTTTAAAGAGGCAATCATTTAAAGAAGGAGACCTCCCTACCTTACACGATGCATCAAAAACTGGTCGAACACTTGTAGTAAGACTATCTGGTTTGATGACGGGATGATGAGGTAAAAAATGTCCTGGAATCTTGAGTGCTTCATCTGGTACTTTACTTATAACGCCTTCTTCTTCCCATTCATAGAAAACTTTAGCATATTCTTCAAACATTTTCATTGATTTTAATTTCTTTGTTGAATTTATCAATCTTCGTTCAGCTATGTGTCTATTTGAGGGAATCTCACGTTTGCCGTTAATCCAAGGAAGACCTACAATATAGCGACCTTCTATATTTCTATCAACTTCTTTTATAAAATTATCATGAGCGAGTTCTTCTTCTTCTGCTTTAGACAAAGTTTGACAGGGATCTGTTATACCAATTGTCTCTAACTTCCATAATTCTGGAATCTTCATATCTTTTAAAGCTAGGTTCGTGATAAACATATTTCCATAATTTAGGCAAGACTGTGATGTACTTTCTAAACGACCACAAAGTGTCCATCCAAACTTTGTCTCTATTGCTGTAAGACCGCTCTTTAACTGTTTTACTCGACCTGTAAGAAGTTGTCCGTAGTAATCGCTTCCAATCAAAATTTCAATTTTTGGACTTCCTGCTCCTAAATCTGTGATCCATAGTTTATTTTGTTTAAGCTCTTTAATTACTGATTCTTTTGGTATCCGAGGAATATAGTTACAAATTATATCTTGATCCAAAAGTTCTAAGACTTCTTTCGTTTGTTTCTGTCTATCAGAAGAACTTAACTCAACTTGGAATTTATTGTGAGATTTAGCTTCTGTTTGCGTACCACCAAACAAAGTGTGTACAATAGCTTCAGAAGAAATGGGATGTAAACCTAACTCTTCAGCTGTACCTTTTAAAATATAGCTCTTTTGCGACCCACAATCAAGTAACGCTCGTACTTTCTTTGTTATTCGACCTTTAATAACTATTTCTAAAGTCATAAGGGCTACTTCAGCAGAACACTGCTTACTTGCTATGGTGCTTTGAATAACTTCTGGGGTCTTAACTGTATTTTCTGGTTCTTTACACATTGAAATTTCAGGGCATAATAACTCGGTATGGGGTTTAGAACAAACGTGGCAACGAATAAAAACCTTGCAAACTTTAGCGTGATGACCAAAACGAAGACATTTTAAACAGCAATTCTTATTCTTAATTTTGGCCTTCCGTTCATTAAAGGAAAGAGATCTAGCCCTAACACAGTCCTTGCTTTCATGAGATTTACTGCAAAATAAACAAAGGCGTTCTTTTGCGCTAAATAGCCCTGCCGCAGTAGGTATTTTACTTTCTGCTTTTCTTAACTTTTCTTTAGGTTTGTCTTTAAAGCCCAGCTCTATAAAACTCGATTTGGCTAATTTGAATCTTTCCTCGTTTGCAACTTCTTGTTTCAGAAATTCCATCAAACTTACTATATTTGCTTTTGTTGACAATGCATTATTATTACTAACAGTGTTTGATGTGATTGAAATATTATATCGCTGCCATGCTTTTAATACATCTTCCGATAAGCTAGATTCTATCATGGGATAGAGCCACGCCGAATTGCTTTCTAAACTTAAACCCATTGATTCTAACGATCTTAAATATGCCTCGACTTTCGTGAATAAATCTGATAAGGGAAGTTTATCTTTGCCGTGCGCCTGTACATTAGCTACAATCAATTTTAGGAATTCTCTAACGTACACTTCTATTAGTAAATCTTTATTTCCAAAACGCTCTTGAAATGCCTCGACAGCTTTGGAGTAATTAACTGCGGTCATTGGATAGCTCTCTAACAAACGCCTGGCACTGGTTCCAGGTTCTACCGATTGGATAAGATACTGAAATTTGTCACTATTATCCAAATCTATGTCTTCATGAATTTTCTGAAACTGGGACCAAAATGAAAGATAATTTATTAACTGCGAATCGAATGGCTTAATATTCAATTTAGGTAATTTATAATGCTTTGATTTGGAATAACCGTGATCTGTGCTTTTTTCACTATCATCTTGATTACGTTTATTTGTACCCAATGCTTCGCTAACTTTACGCTTAATGGTAATAAATTGATCTGAATAACTTTCATTTTCCACTACTTCATTTTCAATAGCCTCTTCATCGCATTTATCATCATCTAACATGAGTTCAATTATAGCTTCATCAATAGCTTTAATTTCATGAATCAAATTTTCTAATTTACTAAAACCGTCTAAAATTTTGTCCTTATCTAATGACTCGCTGTTAATTTCTTCATTCAAAACATTTAAAGTTCTGGTAAATGACGAACGTAGTGGTGTACGCTTTTTCTTTAGCTTATTCATCTTAGAAAAATTAAGTAGTAATGCACAGCTTATGAAAACACTATACGCTATAAAAACAATTCAATATCTCAACAGTATTATTCAAATGTCCCTGTTCGGGCGCCAGATTTGTTCTGTAAACAATCAAAACTTATTTGGGTTCAAAAATCTTCTAAATATTCTTGAATTTTCTTTTTTTAAATTTTATTACATACTTAGAATTATAGAATAAAGAAATATTGAATTCAAATTATTTACATACTATGTACAAAATGTATAATATGTACAAAATATAAATGCTTTTACCTTGATAATTTTTGATCATCATACTAAAAACTGGAAAGATGATCCTTTATGCATTTCTGCGTGCCTTTTCATAAAATTAACATAATTCTTCAATAAAACTCAAGACACGCACGACAAACAAAAAATATAAACATTCTCTCTAAAAAAATTCTTTTACATTCCATCAAAAATTGATGCCAACTTTTTTATCTAAACTTTTAACTCATCTCGTAAGATAAAAAATATAAAAGCAAAGCAGACGAAAAAAGCTTCGCTTCCATAGCAACGAGTTGCGTCTTATAAATAAATTAAATATCACAATTGCAAATATGCAAACGATTTTCTGTGAATAAACTGGAATAACTTAATTTATCAATTTCTAACAGTAACCCTGTTTGCAGTTACCAGTTTGAAGAGTTAAGTATAACAATCCCAAACTATGTGGGAGGTTATAACATGCTTACTTAAAGCAAGCAACGCTGCTTGACGATCAGAACAAACGTGTACGCATGTATTATTGTAACTAATGTTTAAATAGACTCGTCAGCAAATAAGTATGGCAAAAACCTCAACTTAAAAAACTATAGAGAAACATCCCAAGGGATATGAGTACTTAATGCTATCATCAAGACGACAGATACCAGCACTAGCCCCAATTACAAAATTATATGCTTTATCAAAGACATATTTCACAGACATTCAATCACTAGGCATGCCAAAGACAGAATATACAATAAACTCTCCATCAAAGTTTTTCCAAGTCAAATAGTCTGAATAAGCTTTCCAATTACCTAAGTATTTAAGCCTCCTCATGCATATTATAGCTTCAGCCTCTATACACATAAAGAGTTGATGCATACCAATGAAAAGCTCAAGAGAAACCGTAAAAGTGTTTCTGATATAGCCTGTCATAATATTACAAACCTTTCGTTGAAGTTTGTTTAGTTATGTTTCAGCTGAATCCAGCCTAGACCTAAACCACAACACAATATAACCATACGTAGCAATAGAACGAATGATCATCCTATAGATTCAAAGGATAGTCTTGAGACTTCATCCTCAGTTTCTGCCAATTGACATTCTTCAATTCCAAAAGATTTTGTTTTTTGCCTTGTTTAGACAGATCTCAAAATGCCTCTTTCAGTTAAGTTTAGAGTCAAAATAGATGCCATGGTACCCGATATCTTCAGAGCACGTGAGTGCCTGACCGAAGAATGTTAGTGTTCGGCCTAGTGCTAGGCATAAGGAGCTTCTAATGCTCAATAGAAATGGCACTAGAGAAGCCATTGGTCTTTTAACTTAGTATTTCCCTTTAAAGAGGGAGCTTACTATTATTGGTGTAAGGAATGACCCAATAAGTAGGGGTGCCTTTATAAGGAAAGAACAGCTATGCATGTTCTTTGTGAGTGCGAAAATTTTTCTTCCCAAATGTTTGAACACCTTGTTCGCCATTTAATTTAGCCCTGGGAACTTTATGACATTCTTTGAGTTATCTGCTGAATTTTCCTTCAGCTACTGGCTTTTAGGACTATTTTATTATTACAATAGACCTCTGGCCGCAGTGTTTGGTCCTTTAAACATCCCCATTTTTAAATTCAAAGTCTATGAAGAAATTTTTCAAAAGTGGTACCATGGAACGACTGAAATATGTATTATTTCTTACAATATCTACCTAAAAATAAAACAAAAATTGAACAGCGTACATTGCAATACAGTTCCCATACGGTTGCAAAAGATTATTAAATCAGCAAAAAATTACAATAATGAGAAAAACAACTTTAATAAGAGAAATAAGTACATAAATTCATTAAAAAAGTATTCAAGAAAGTATATCAATTTACTTGACAAATCTTTTTAATCGTTTGAAGGCACGCACTCAACTGTAATGCTGGAGAATGCGTGGGGTGACTGGATCACATCAATCAGTTTTGATTAAAAAATATAATATATATTAGAAAATCATCATTAAATGATAAGAATTACGTGGATTTGTTCATTAAGAAAAACTCGCAAAACAATCGATGCATTTCAGAACAGAAAACTACACTGCTTAGAATGAGAAATTTTAAAACAATAACTGTCGCATGGGTAGACTGATTCAAAGCGTTACCACAAATACTACAACACGAGATTGTTCAATGCTAATAAAGGAATAGCAAGTAAAAATAACACTACTTCTTCAAAGGGGAGTGTCAGACACAAAGATGCTGAAAGCATGACTGATACAGATAAACATTTCAATCGATTTTGGTGTTTTTCAAAAAATGGGGTGATTCAGTGCCTCATGCGATTTCTATTGGATTAAATGCAATTGGGAGGTTGGATTAGTTTACAGAGCAAACAAAAGTGTAAAAATTGTCACCCAACATTTCTTTTTATTGTTGTTGCTGTTGTTTCTTATTTACTTTTAATATTATGGCCATTACAAAGTGAAATAAAGAAATAAAATATAAATTGAGTTATATTTGTAAAATAATTGATTTATTGCACGTTTTCGTACTACGACACAATTGGGATGAAAATAATAATGCAATTTTTTTTATGTTGCGTTGAGAAACATCATACCTTTGTAATTAAATTTTATTCACTTTTTTCAATGTGAAACTGTAGACACATGAAAAGTTTTTTAATTAAATTATTTAATACATCTCATATTTTTTGATGCTCTACTTTTAGTATATTTTAATCAGTTTTGATGAAAATTCTAATATAAAGTTTTAAAGATACATTTTATAATATTTTTGTTCTCTATGATGATATATTTATGAGAAAAAAAGTTAATAGAAATTCGTATATGGAAATACATATAATGATTTGTTTTTAGGTCCGTCCATTATTAGAAAAATTTATATTACCTACATACGTTGACTAATGTGTCCGTTTGTCTGGACGTCTGTCCAAAAAAAAAATACCCGATGCAGAATTTTATCGAGTCTTTTCAAATTTTATGAAAATCGAAACAAAACTTAATGAGATATCCATAAAATCTTTCTTCTTCTATTAAATCCTATCATATATAATTAATTCAATGATACTTCATGATAGGTAATGATGATGCTTCACGTGTTGATTATTATTTTAGATTCTCTCATGCGTAATTAATCCAGTGGTATTTCATGATAGGTTATTTTCTACATTGACGTGATAAGTATTACATTAAATTCTATCATAAATATCTAATTCAGTGGATATCTCAGGATAAATAATGATTCTAGAATACAATGAAGATTACGCCAAATTAAAAGTGACTTAATATTAGTTTCTAATTGCTGAATTTAATATGCATAATCGCAATAATTTTGGTATTCATGCATTTTTGCATAAAAGTGCACCACATATTGCACCAAGTTATATTAATCAACAATAGTTATAAATAAAATTAATTACTTTACAAAATCCCCTGATTTGTCATATTTGATGCACAGTTTCCGACTTGAATAATTTTTAAATAAGTAAAAAAATACTTTTGAAGAAAATATGATTTGAAATACATGAAATGTAGAAGAATAAAAATTTCAATAAAACATCTAAAAGATTTCATCCGTATCTTATACAAAGATCTCATTTTATACAAAATGTTTCACTTCAGTCTATTCAAATATATGTACTCAAAGTTGTTTTTTTCTCCTTGTCGAACAAGTTTTTCAATATTTTACGAATAATATATTGAAAGAAAAAGCATTATGCTTCTGGAATCATATGTGTGCAGCATATGTAGGACATATCAAAAGAAAGACAGTTTAATCTAAAATATTTTCCCCCCAAAAATATTATGTATATAATAAAACTTTTCAATTTTATGAAAAAAATTTTTATTTTTTTTTCTTTTCGGTAACTGATTTTGTTTTGTTTTCAAAATCTTATATATGATACTACATGCATCAATAAAAAAATGTTTTAAAATATACTATTTCAAAATCTGAATCATTGTAAAATATTAGTATGTAACCAGTTTATAGCTGAAATTTTTGAGCTTTTTTCACAGTTCTAAAATGTATTACAAAATTTTGCCTTCTTTAAGCGCAGTTTTTGAATATTAAATAACACAAAAATTACTGTTAAGTTATAGCGGGAAGAAAGAAGCGTATTAGTTGGCAGCTATGCAGGGCTGGTACAGGCGACTATTTTTTTAATCTTTTTTTTGTTTAATAGGCTACGTTTATGTGTATTTAACACCAGTATTTTTAAGGTAAGCATTTTGCAGTATTTATTCTCAAATTGCTGGTATTGAAAAAAGATAATATTTTAAGATAAAATAAGATAACATAGTTAAAACGTCATAAAGATTTAAATATTATAGAAAGTAAAATAAACAAGTAATAAAAATCATGCGTTAAATATAGATTATGAAGAACTTTCCAACACTTCTTGAAATCTTTAACAAAACTTCGTTATCCAGGGATATAACGTATTATTGTCCATATCCAAATATGTATTCCAATACTTTTGAAAAAATTTATATTTGAACTGTCGGTTAATATATAGACTATATAATGGTAAAATTTAATTTAGCAAGAAAACGCCTTACTGGTTGAAATTTTCCTTTCAGAAATTTATACTAATAGATAGAAACATACTTGAAACTTTTGTTTAGCCCCGTAAAATACATAGTACCTTTAATACACGAAAGTATTTTACTAAAGTTTAGTTTAAAACTAAATTCTCTTTAAACCACTTAAATCAAATTTCCAAAAATTAATATCCAAAGGCGACCATTTATCCAGTTATTTGAGTGACCCTGTATATCATTTTATCTATATTTTACAAACATTTCTTAGTAAAACTAATGCAGTTCATCGTAAAAAGACACAAAATATTTAAAAAACACCTTTAAGTAGATTACGCTCATATTCAGTAACCTTTCCGAGATTTTTTGTGTAACCCGGCTTACAGAATTGTGTAAAAATTAGCATTTTTATTACCCATATAATACGCATACATAACTTAAAAGCATATATCGTAATTAAAAATGCATTTCATCCATCTAATAGCCATCTTTTATAATATACAGGACGTCGGATAGAACATACTGTTTGAAATATTTTATGTGTCTCTGTAACTGCGCATTTTGCATGAAAAGACTCATAATAATCCTCAGCAATGTATATCAATTTGATTTTATATGAAATCGTTTACCATAATTAAAATATGTCGCAAACAATTCCCGTTTTATTATTATGCATTGGAATTCTTTTGTGTGGCCGTGTAAATGCATAATAACAGTTCATTTTTTGCATACTTTACAAAATGCGTATTTTAGTGCACTTTGTAGATGCATATGAATTTGAAGATGTTTGACAGGGTGTAACATCTTTAAAATTCATTTGAAACGATTTTTCCCCATGGGCCGCAATGTAATCGACAACTTTTGACTGTCCCTGTTATTAAACTAATCATGGCAGAAACTTCACTTTCAATACGGTTCGTGCTCGGTTAAACGTCATTAACGTCCAAAAATTTTATGATAATCCGAGTATATTTACGAGAGTTAATGAGTGGTCAGACGACCAGACGGCCACCACTTTTCAACTTTGCTGGATATTTATTATTTATTAAGGTATAACGGTAAGGTATAGCTGAAGTTTGATTAAAATTCGTGCATTATTTCTTATATCAAAACAATTGCGGGAATCGTGGATAAGTAATCATGCCAGCGCTACCAGTTGCGCAAATTACATCAAAATGTAAACAACACCAAGTCATATCAAGGAATAACCTAATCTGAAAATACGTGCATTATATCTTAATATAGAGCTATCGCGGTAATCGAAAATAACGCTGCATAGCAGTGGCACCTGTTGGGCAATTTATATTAAAAATTAATCATCACTAATTTATATTAGGTATTAACCAAGTATAAATTTAAAACACACACACACACATAAAAGTACGGCAGTTGGCCGTTTATGTGAAAAAAGTGCCATATTCCGTAAATTTACTGGTTAATTTACGTTAAAGTACCGTCAATTTACATTTTTTACAATCTAGTTCATTTGTAAGTAAAGTTAACAAAATTACCACAGCATTTTTAATTGTTATGGAATTTATTTCGCCAATGAGCATTTGCCAATTCGTAGTTAACTATTGGTCAGAACAGCTCATACTTTTTTTAAAAAGTACATGAAATGTTATTTAAAATCTTTATCTGAAATTATTCATTTTTTTTTATTTAACGCATTCATTATTAAAGAATAAATTATAATCTTATTGTTATTTAAATTCCACTGACACAGAATGCACTTTAAATTCAAACATACAAACTTAATTTAATGTTTGTATCTTTATTAATTGATGACGAAAGTAATATTTATCTCGATTGTCTTTTGTTCATATTTTTCTATAGTTATTAAAGTAGATATTTGTGCTTACACAAACAATAATTTTGTTTATTAATGATGAATTTAACATTGATATTTCGCACTTGCGCTGTTTCATGACAACATCTATCGAGCAAAATTACTTTGAAGTCTATTAAAGTTGTGCTTTAACTGCATGGAAAATTATATTTTGTATTGGCGTTTAATTTAAATTTTGTGTATTCTGTTGGCGTTAACGACAGCAACCGTTCTCGATTATGTATGAATGGAACGATATCGTAGCAGACATTAGTCAGCCTAAACTTCTGCGTAGGAGAAATCAGTAATCAGTTACAGACATGGACATTCCACATTAAGCAATATTTATGAGTTTTCTAATAATTTTTTTAGCTAAAATATATGCTAATTTAATGTTTTTTTTTACTTATTTACGGTTATCTCACACTCCTTTTTTATAATCGGCTAAAAATGTCTCATATCATGCCCTGTAACATGTGATTTAATACATGGAACAATATTTCTCCAGTTGAAGGTAGTTCTGGCCCAAATTTAAAAAAAACACTTTTTTACTTAAAATAAATGACAAATATATGATATTTATGCGGATTTATTAGTTTCTAGAAAAAAAAAATTTACAGGATATCCATTTTTTAAATAAACTAAACAAATGCTGAGCATAGTGAACATGGATGTTGAACATGTCATAAAACAAAGAAATTCGAGACAAAGTAAACCCAATTGGTGGTACCTAAAAGTTCTAAAAATACACATTTGCTTTAATGTTTCGAAATATATCGAATTGTGAAAAAGAAAAATAACTTTAACTTTATAAATTTAAATTTTTTACTTTTCAAAATCTATTATTAAAATAATCCTTATTACTGATGAAATTTTGTTAAAAATTACCCAAAATATTTATATGTTTTAAAGATACTTGACCCATTTGAATGAACATATTGTTAAATTAAAAATACACGTGCACACACACACACACACACGTATATCTTTTATATTTTTTAATATTTAAAATGCGACATAATAAGTGTTCACACAAATATTATTCTTAAGCAACAACTCCAACAATTTATAAAATAATTTATGAAAAAAATATAAATATAAATATCCGTGAAACTGAAAACGTGCTGACATCTGCATTCTTCAAACAACTGTTGACATACTTTCACAAACGACTAACAAAATGTTTTTAATTAAAAGTTGTTTTCTTCCAAACACGCTGTTATCTTTCTGGAAAGAAAAAAAAAATATGGGATATATAACATATAATAAATGTTTAAACACAAGTATTTACATTTATTTTGATTGATATATTTATACAATATGATAAAACATTGTAAAATGGGGAAAATGACACTAAAAAGTAAAAATTAAAAGATATATATAAAATGGAAATTGTTCTATTCTTAAGTAAGATTAAGTTTAGAAACATTAGTCGTTTTAAGAGTTACAAATCCTTCAAAAAATTTATCCTTTCATAATTGCTGGGATGAAAATTTAAGATCTATACCTATTTTTACAATATATATTCTTTTATTAAATCTTAGTTGCATCATATGATGCTATTTTTTTAATTCTAAATTAACATCGAAACATTTCCTAGTGGTTAAGAAAAATGTCATTACATTATTATTTAACAATAACTGAAAAATAATGCTAAAAAATCTAAAATTTACTTTATTTGTTTGTCAGGATACGTTATTTATATCAAATCTACAATCATAATTACAGCTCTTACTGTAATTACATAAATTTTCACATAATTTTCATTTTATTGGATTGCTTTAATTTGGAATGTATAATATCAGCAAAAAGATATCTTGACACTCATTGAAAAATGTGAAGTTTTTGCCAGATGGTCCTCATTGACGCATTCATTAATAATGTTTCTTTTTTATTTCTGCATTTTTTATAGTTGGTATTAACAGTACGTGATGTTATAAATAATTATCAGATCTGGGTTAAGTCTTTCTCGATCTGTTTGAACCGATTTATTATTTTAGTGTATTGATATAGGATGAATCGGCCTTTCCCTTTTTTAGGACATATATAGGATGCCTTGATACTTGTAAATGTAAGAAATTATCAAAGTTAAAGTATGAGGTTGTTTGACAATCTTGAGTTTTTTAATGCCGATTACATGCACCAGAAGAGTTTTTTGTGAAAATTATTTAAAAAATCCAACGCTTCAAATCACTTTCGGAACTAAAAATAATAAAAATAAACTCTAAATCATATTCGGCTGCAAAAACCACTACTCTACGTAATCAATGCATGATAGAAACTGTCACCGCTTCTTCGATTTAAAATTGGTGAAAATAAGAGAAAACACTTTTTTTTTTGTCTGGCATTATATTTTTTGAATTTGTGGGTTACTTTGAAAAGTTAAATACACTTTTAAGTATATTTTTATTATTAATCTAAAAGTCCATGTGTATATTCTTCAAACTTAAAATATGTAATAATAATGTTTACTTTTAGAAAATAAGCAACTAGACTTTAACGACCATAGCATATGGAGCGATATCTAAAAATTGATTCAACACAATATATAGAAGATTATTGTTGTAACTGCAGAAACGCTGCATGTGAAATTTTAATACATGCATTATTAAATTTTAACGCACGTATTGAGTAGATAAATAAATAACAAAAGTGTTAAATTTGAAAGACAATGCGCTGTACTAATTGTCTATTCTTTTTTTTTCATAAGGAATAATAAATATTTCTAAGTGAAAGATCTAAAAATTTTCGCATTTAAAGTATTACATGCACATATATATATATGTATACACATATATATAAGATAAAAAACGAACATTAATGGTTTGTTTAAAAAACTGATGACTCAACATCCCTTTTCTTATTTTACAAACTTTAGCAAAGTGACAAGAGTTACATTTTATGTATGTTTCACTTTTTCTACTGCAGAATTTTAAAACAGGTTTAAAACTTACTCTTTTCGGGACAATTTGTTTTGATGAGTTCCCCTTTTTTCACAATCTATATAACAAAATAATTCAATTCTACATGTTTATATCTTACTTTCCGTGTCAATCTTCATAAAATTATAGTTGTTCAACTGGACAGAAGATAAAATAGTGCCCTCACATGCTTATTATTGCATCGCGAATTGTGTAAGCGAATGTTTCAAATAAAAATAGCAAAATAAAATTTAGAAAATGTACAATGAAATGTATAATATATATTTTTATATTATTTCTCTTGCTGCTGTCTTTTGCTATTTAAATTTTCATTTTAAAAAGGCCAGTTTTTTTAATATCTTTTTAGGGATGTGAAGTTTTATTTACAAATTGTTTTTCAATCTATTAGCTTATATTAGTTTTAATGCTAATTTTTAGGTTAATTTTTAAGAAAATAAAGGAATCCAAAAAGATAGTTACTTTACATTTTTACAAAAAATTATATAATCAAAGAATACAGAAAGTTTAAATTACACCTAGTGTTGCGTTCTCTTATTCTTTTAACTAATGGATTCACGAGAATTTTGACCTTCCAGTTTGCGAAGGATTTGTGTTTTTTAAAAGGTCAAAAATAATGCGCCAAATTTTGAGAAAAAAAATATGAGCTCGAACATTTTAACGTAAAATTACATGGGATTTTTTTTAAATAAGAAGATCGTTAAGAAAAATTAAAAATTAGAATTTTTATTAAATAGAATGTAAAGTTGCGATTTTATTAAATTATATTTTCAGATGAGGGCTTCATTTATTGGACTCTATTTCTTATCATTATACTATGAATATAGCTGCAAACTAAAATTCTAGGACTTATGACTCATATCTTGACACATGTTCTGAAACATTGTTTAAACTTATATATAAAAAAAGTCTACATGGTCTTGATTTATGAACACATTTTCGTGCATTTAGGATGAAAAATGAAATAAGCATAGCATTGCTACATTCATTTGCTCGTTTAGACTAAAGAGTTAGACCACAGCACATAGAATAGATGAATGAATCTGAATGTATTCATATAGAATTTCATGTAAAGTATTCATTTATATAGCAACCATTCATAAAAATCCCTATCTTATAAATACTGTAATATTTTAACTCACTTTTTGGCATAGGCTAAATGGCTTGGATTAAGAGTGCTGTATACCTGTAACTGATATCGTTACTGAGTTTTCAGATGAAATGATTTTCAATGAAGAGAATTTTTTTTTTAGCGATTATAAAATAAATAAGAACAGAATAGCACAATAATGGAAGATAGATTGACTAACAGCAAATTATTGGATGAGTTCAGGCCTCATGTGACCTTATAAGTTGGTGCCACTTATCAGCGATATCGAAAAACATATTTTTACAAAAGACTATCTGCGAGTCTTTGAGTCTGTCCGTCTGTATGTGACACAAATTTCGTGACCGCTGTATCTTAAGAACGAAATTTGACAACCGGCGAAACTCGTTAATGTAATGTCAAAGTCAGTAAATATAGAAATAAAGTCTGTTTTTTTTTTATGGATATTGTCTGGAATCCCTGATGCTGCTATTTTATAGTATATCGATTTCTTTTTCTCAAACACGCCTCTGAAGTTTTAATTTATCGCAACATTAAAAAAAAAAATTCTCTTATTTTTAAGATAGCATGTGGAAAAGATAAAACATATTTGGATCGCTAATTATATCTATGAAACATGATAAAAAATACAAAATTAATTTAAATAATTTAAAATTATATTTATTTTATAACATTCTGTATAAAAATTCATATTTTGTAATTTGTTTGTGGGGAAAATGTTGTAGATTATGGACACAACTGTTTTTTTAAATCAAATTTATGTATTTTTTATAAATTAGACAATATTGTTTCTTTAAATAAATTTATTTCAAATAAAGGCAGGTGTATATATTTATTGGTATTATCTATCTAGTGGTGTGTAAATTTTAATGTCAGTGTGCGCTTTTTTTAATTGAGCTGGTTTACCTTAAAAATGGTCAAAAATTTGATTTTTTTGTATTAAATGTAAGCTTGTTTGAATGTGATTATTTTGCCATCTCATTATTAACCATTCGGAAATCTTACCGCTAGAAATGTAAATGTCATTTTCTCCATGTTCACATCTTCGTAAATTTTGTCGTTTAAAAATTCTAAATTTTATGTGTTTAGTTTTTTTCATTAAGTTAGAGACAAAATTTGTTTGTTCTTCTTTGCATGTGTGTTATGTGTAAGCATGGAATTAACTTTCAAGTTTTTTGGCATTAAAAAAATTGTTTAAGGTGATGTGTTCTATTTCACCGTTTTTCACTATATCAGGAGAAAAATTATATTAAAGTTATATTTGGGGAATTTTAAAATCGGTGAGCAATTACGCTAGAAAAACGACAGTTTTATTTTCAGATTGATAAATTTTTCAATATTTCAAATAAAAACTCTAAAATCTTAAAAGACTTTTGGCAGACATGTTAATTTTAAAATAAGTAATTGGATTTTTAAAAATTTAAATTTTATTTTCTTTTAAGTTTTAATTAAATTTACTGTTAAATAATTTTATTTTGAAAATTTGCAGTTAATTGTATATTGAAAGGCAACAAAATAACTATTTTAACAGTATTTTCATAAAATATGTTTTTTTATAGTAAACTGTCTGCTTAAACGGCCACTCGACTTGTTCAAAAAGACCCGGATGATAACGGTAAGGTTATGATTTTTTTATAGGGTAGCTCAGAACAATCTACAACCGGGATAGTTTTTTTTTTTTTTTTTTTTTTACTTTTTTACTTTTTCGATTTTAGATTCGGATTTCTAAAAAAAAGTACTTTAAATTTCGGAAACGAATGAAGCCGGTTCTAAAAATCATAATATTAATAAATGTATTACAAAAATCGAAAAGGGATAGCGAATTGATATACATATCATACTCAGCTATCTTTTGCATAAACAATCACGTAAAAATATTAAGATTTGAGCAATGAATTTGAAAAAAAAAACTCCCCCATAGACTTAATACTATCATCTGGGACTTTTTCAGTTAGGCGAAAGGCCTCTTAAGCAAAAAATGAATAATATTGAAATACATTGGCGCAAAATATAAAAATAATCTTACTTTAAAATGCAATTTAAGACTAACGTTATTTTTAAAAACAACTATCAAATTGTTAAATAGTTATACGAGGGTTGTAAATTAAATAGTGGCAACTTAACCTTGAAACTTGCGGAAGGGACTTGCGAAACTTGCGCAAATAGGATATGGGAGAGGCGAGGTGTCACTGTTGTTGATGTGTAGACAGCAAAAAAAACAGTCGATCTGCTTAGATGGTTGCTTGTTGTGTGGCGTTAAAGTGAGAAGTTCCGTTATCATCGCTCTAAAGCATGTTTTTAAAGGGTGATCAGCGGTCGTGGCTTAAAATCGAGGTTGTCCGTGATCAAAATGCAACAGAATGCTGTCGAGGATTAGTGGAAGCCAGTGGTACAAATGATTTACTGTATAGGACAGTAACAGGATGGGTTTAAGAATTTCGTTCGGATCAGAATGAGACTGCAGATTTGCAACACACAGGTCAGCCCTCCAATCCTCAAGAGCAGATTGGCATCATGAGCAATCTCCTTATCATAGACCGTCGATGGAATGTCCGAGAATTATCCTTGGTCTGAATCATGACGTTCCATCTGTACCCCATACAATTGGGCGCTCGGTCGCTCACATCAATAATCAACACCTTGCCACTGGTTTATCATGGCTTTTCGATATTTGTCAAAAGGTTATAAGCTTTGCTGGTGATTAAATAGAAGGAAAGTAATGCAACTTTTTTTGTAAGTTCATTAAAAATGATTTATACCTAAGTTTCCATTATTTAATTTGTATTTCAGCAGTACATCTCATAAATATAAAAAGAGTAACCTTTGGTTTTCTTACTTCTGTAAATTTTGATGTATATCGCAACTGTTCCAACAATCAAGTACAATTATTTGAGCCTTTTTTTAAATGTGGAAGATATTTTCTAACCTTGTTCGACTGTTAAAATTTTATTTGTAAGGTAAAATAGAAAATGAGACGTATAATGATACTTATACATGTGATAATTCTTTTTTGAGAAACATAATTTAATTCATTTTTTTACATTATAATTCTTTTACAGCAAATGTTGAAAATGCTCCTTAACATTTTATATGCAAATATGAACAAATGGAACTAAGTTTTGTGACGCGTTTCACACAGTTATGATACGCTTTTATTAATCAATGTTTGCCTGACTTCTGTTTAAAACCCAATTTTTGAGACAATCACAAATAAAAGGATCTAGCGAGTGTAGATCTGGTGACTTTGCTGGCCAGAGTTCTAATGAAATTAGACGGTCATAAAAGAATTCCTTAAGGACTTTATCAGTTTGTCAGTTTTGACGTTGTGAAGGGGCTCCAACATGCTGAAATCATCAGTAATGGTCTTATATGTCCAGTGAAGCAATAATAGATTCAATTATATCCAATTATCAGGTACACATCTAAGTTAATAGTTAAGGTTAAAAAAATCTCATCATTTTACGCTTTGAGAGTACACCAATGTTCTCTTGGCTCGATATCGTCATTAGCGATTTTAGGAATAAGAAATAATAACAGTAGCCAAACTAAAAGAAATGTTAGTAAAATAAATTCTGCGTGAAATACTGAAAAATATATATTTAATCCCTTGTTGTATCCTTTTTTTCTAAATCGTCTAAAATAATCTGATTTTTTGCAGTTGCTAATGAAATAATGATATCCAGTATATGAAGTATTTACAATAAGTATATTCTAAATGTCTCCTAAATGTGTAAATTTTGCGTAATTACGGGTTAGGTTCCCTTGGAAAGACCCCCACAGAGGGCATCCCACTCCTTTGGGGACTATATCCCATGTGTAGATAAACGGCCGACATAAAATAAACCAAACCAAACCTAAATGTGTAAACAAATTTTTTAGCAGCTTCAATTAAAAAAGACTTTTATTTTCCGCTATGAAAACATACACTAAAAATTACTATGAGATTTCGAATCTTAACCATTCGATAAAATTCACCGGTCAATGATACTTTGTATACAGTTTCTAAAAGATGCACAAACACACATGATACACAGAGAGCATTTAGTTTTTTTATTAGCATACATATCTATATACTATTTCATATTTGGAATGATTTAGTCACTCCCAAACCCAGCTCTGCAAGAAAATATATGAATATATAAAAAAAGAGGGATCGAAAAGTATCCCGCCGAGCTGAAGCCACTGCTGTTAACAACCAATATATATCTGCTGTTCTTACATATGACTTGAAATATACGATGTGGCATACCATTTACTATTTTCTGTAAGACAGTAGCATCACCATTATCGAAAACTTAAATGATGCCGGACTTCAATTCTGTCTTTGACTTACACTGTCTGCTGCTGGTATACACAGCTCTACTGAGGATAACGCACACATTTTCTAAGAGATTGAGTTGAGGGAAACTGGACAGGCCATACCATGACAATTATCCTAAAATAATTTTATTAGGATTTTGCATAGGTCATGGAGGCGTTGTCTTGTTGAAGATTAACATTCTCTTCCTCTTTTTTTCGACATTCATTTTTTTCTTTTGCAAGTGGGGAAGGGAGGAAGTTACTGAATGTAAATATGTATTTGTATATAGACTTTCTTAATATGCCTGTTTCATTCACATTTGTTGGTCAGTTCGCGTCAAATTACGGAATAAAACCAAGGTGACCTTCTTTTGATAGGAAACATCTTAATAAATGCTTTCCAACCCATATTCTAAACAAATTCTCTGTGGTGCATTTCATAAATGTACATCAGTTACATTCGTTTAAAAAATTTCCTTTTATTGAAATGTATTATAAGCAAGTTTTCTCTTTAAAAGAAGTATTAATTACTACGTACTTTATTTTGAAAAGCGGCATTGCTTTAATAAAGGCTAACGTGAAAAATAAAGTATATTTAAGTTTGTTAGAACCCGGACAGTCGGACAAACAAATTGTAGTCATAAATATTTTCCAACTTCGTTGAAATGTGTAAGAAACATTTTTTTACATTTTTTAAAAATATAACTGTTACACATATAATAATAATAATTAGTATTGACATAATACATAAATGCACAAATATACGGAGCTTTTTGTATTTTGTGAATTTAAATATTTTACAAAGTGTAATTTTGTTACACACATTATAACATTGATTTTCTGGAAATATTACTTACGTTATCAACTGAGAATTGATTGTTTAATTCTCTTCTTATTTTTGCGAAGTCACTTTTGCTTTCACAGAAAAACGCTGTAATTCTGTTGTTTTTTCTCTTTTAATAAATGGAAGAAATAAATTTGTTTAAGAGATGTTTCTAAGATTAATAAAAAAAAGTCATAGATATGATGAATCGGCTAAAAATAATATTATTCTTAGATATTTGCTATGTTCAGCTGTTTTTCTTATCGTAAAATAAATCTAATTTTTGAAATAAAAGCTGTTTAATCTTGTTATTTTTCATTTTATTATCTCGGGAGTATTTTTTTTGCAGAATTATGAGTATATTTTTGCATACAAGGAACAAATTTAAATACTTTTATTTAAAATATATTTATAACAAACTGTATTTTATTCAATCTCACTATTAAGAATAATATTATTTTGTAAATGTTAGAAATGAAGCCGATGTTTCTTTAGATTGAATTAACGGCATTTGTATATTTGAATAAATAAATATCTTAATTCCTTTTACACTTTAGGGAAGAATTGAATACCTTGGTATGTTTGTATCTTGGGACACTGACAATTTCTAATAACCTAATGACAACAGGGATCTTTTGTTTATTTTTAATAGTGACTTATAACAAATATATTTTATCACTGTAACATACAATATCGGAAGCATTGATGACTTTGTGGGGAAAAAATTAAACTCCAATGTAAATATTTTGCTCATTTTATTTTAATTTCTATCATTGTTTATTTATTTAAATCTACCTTTGTATTCTAACAAGTGAGCTGCATTATATTTCTTCATAAAAGAGAAGACTTTTAAATGTTTTGGTTATGATAAAATAATGATAGTACATTTAGTGCATTACTACCACTTGAATTTTATTGAGCCATGTGGTTATTGCACCTTGGGGCAGGAAAATACGTTGTGGCTCGGCACATATCCCAAGAAACAACAAATGCTTGGTTCTGATTAATTTTGATGATGGAAAAGAAAAATATTATTTATTTTTAGGACAATTCTATGAAACACGTGAAATTCAATAAATTAAACAATGAAATTTGTTTTGGATATCTATATTACAAAGGCAAACGTATCAGTGCGTAATGCATACGTCATTTTGCGAATGGCAAGACACTGAAATTTAAAATGATATTTCGGTTTCGCAAGTTTTACTACAATATTTTTTTTAAATTTTAAACATCGCACATTTTCAATTTTTACACCACCGTATAGGGAAAAAATGTACTTTTAAGTGCAATTTGTTTGAAAAAATGTATCTTTATTCGTTATTGAGTTAATTTTTTTGTAGTTTTTTTATACCGTTTTTGCAATTGTGGCAACAGACATACTCCATTTCTACTAAAAGTAAGGGGGAAAATATTATTGTATCTTTTTGATGCCATTTTTTCATAAAAAGTGAAAGAATTTGAAATCAAAATACGTGCGGATAATCCGGTAAATTTTGGTTTTATTTAGTATTTATTTATGAATTAAAGGATTTTTAATTTATTAAAAACTTACTTTAAACATTATACAACACATTCTTTTTACATTCTGACGTCACAGGAATATTGTCTATCGTATTCATTGCATGCAGATTATTTCAGAAAATTTCATTTATACTTAAGTGATTATAAATTGTTTAGTATCTATTTACAGCTAATGACAATCGAGAATTAAAGTTTTGAATTAAAATGATTTTTTAGTGATCACATTAAAATACCAGTTTAAAAAAAATTGATGAGAGATGCATATGTAAATTTTGAGATAGTAAAAATAATGTCAGGTTTATATTTCACGGGCCAAAAATTCCATGATTGAGTCAAAGTGGACTAAATTTTGCTACTTTTCATTTTGGAATTCCTAGCCGTAATTTATAACTTTATCATAATAAAAGATGTTTATATTTTACTGTTTAGACATACGATTAAAGTCTGATCTTAGTAATTTTTACAACAGAGTTTTATAGAAATAGTATTCTGCTAGCTTTAATTTAAATATCATTTGTTTAATAGTTATAGACTTAACAATATAAAATGCATTTTTTATTGTAACTAATTTTGTAGGTTTATTATAAATCAATGAAGCAGTTCCTTCTTAAACATTTTATTTCGTCGAAATTCGACGGGTTCTACCTTCTATTTTTTAATAATTGAAGAATCAAATAAGAATTCAGTGATAAACTTTCAAGAGATTAGTTTCATGTTTAGATAAGAATCAGTTGGAACTTGGCCTAAATTACTGCTCATTAGATTTTCATACAAATAACTGAAGCGGTGACATTGCCAACTTCATTTTACTGAAACTATTAACATGTATGAGGTAGAAGGAAGTTTTGGGATTGCCAATCCTAATCGTAATTTATTTATTTATACTTTCTTCTATCTCTACAAAAATAAAGTGTATGGATTCGTTAAAAGTCCGAACTTCGGTTTTTGGCAAATTTACGTATTTTATAGGTCAAATATTTCCAAATATGTATTTTTACAAAATGTCTGCCTGTGAGTTTGTGACTTAGTCTGTCTGTATGTGACGTAAATGTTGTGAGCACTCTATCGCAAGAACTAATGTACGAAATTCAATTTAAAATGTATCCAAGTATTCCTGGATCACCTCCGTGCTGATTTGTATTTAGTGTAAATCACACAACAGATGCTACTGTTATATTCCATTTTTTTACATGCAAATGCTATATCTAAATAACATATGTACGTATTTCTATTGAACTTTATATTCACTTATTTCTTATAATGAATTGGTGTTAATTACATTTCGGTGTTAATATCCTAATAGATGGCACTTCTATGTTGCGTTTTTCACATTTTTTTAATAGCTCTGCCTCAAAAACTAGTGTACGAAATTTGATAAGAAATTTATATTCAGGTTGTCCTTGGTGTAGATTGAAGTTGATTAATTTTTGGTGTAAATCGCTAAACAGATGAGTCTGATATGCTTGAATTTTTACGATTTACGCAACAGCTCTATCTAAATAACTAATGAACTGATACTCCAAAAATTTCGGAGTCAGTTAGTCCTTGACTTAAGTTGATGGTCTTTGAATCTGGGTGTAAATCGCTCAATCGATGGCATTGATACGCTGATTTTTTCAAGATTTCCGCAATAGCTCTATTTCAAGAATTAATGCACTGATTGTGATCAAACTTCAGATACGGGAAATACGTGATATGAACTAGTTCTAATTACGGTTTGGGGTCAATCACCCAACAAGTACTTCAGATATGTTAAATTTTCTCCATTAGTGCAATAGTTCTATTTTAAAAATTAATGCACAATTTTTTCATTGAATTCAGGTATAGCTTGATGAATATAATGCGTTAATTTTATTTGGTATAAATCATTCAATAATCGCGATGTCCGTAACAGTCCTACTTCAAGAATTAATACACGGTTCATATATTTAGAATCCTCACAATGAGCAAAGAATGATATTTAATTTTGGCACTGTTGAGGACTTTTGAAATACTGATATGCATGAAATAAAATAATTTTTTGTGAGTGATGCCTAGTGAAAGAGTAGTGTATTGGGTTTACAACATATTATTTTTTGTTTACGTAACTTTTTATTCAAATCCATTCATATATTCCGGTGCCCCAAAGGTAGACGGAAATTCGTCTTTTTAAAGAAAATACATTAAAAATTTTTTTAAACTTCGCAAAGTCTTTAGTTAAAAAAGTATATATTTAAAAATAACAATATTTGCTAAATATTACATGACGATTAAATTTAAAAATCAAACCATTAAGTCATAAAAATCATAAAAATTGGACCTTCAAAGAAATTTTTTATCTTTTTTGTTTAAAAAATACATATTTTGAAAGTTTTTAATCTATTTAAAAAAATGTATAATATTGTCTATAAGTGACCCTTGCCTGATGTTTCCAAGTGCTATTTGTGTTTAGCTAAATTTCTGCTTAGTAAGTTGTATGTATATGCCGAGTTGATCGTATGCATGCCTACGCAAAAGAAATCTTAAATATTATTGTCTATGGATGTGAGTTTTTTAAAGATAATTTTTGGCTGTGTTCCAACCTTTCCTCATATGTTCTTGTGCGCTTTTTGTGTATTAAAAGAAATTTGTGGAATATTAATAAAGTTTTATACATAATTCTCGGTATACTTTTCTGTTTATGTTTGGTAATTCCTGTAAATGGGTATAAAGTTTTATTGAGAATTTTACACAATAATTATACATTTAGCTTAATATGTTGCAACGAAAAGTCTTTGGAAAATATAATGAGCTGTACAAAGAAAAAAAATAAGACAAAACTAAAATTTAGCATGCTATGTAGTATATGTGCAGACGTATTGATCGTATACAGGAATGGTACATAATAAATAATTCAATTACTTTTATCATTATGGACTGCAACCGCTAAAAGTATATTTTTAAATGTGTTGTGAATTTTCTAAAATGTTTACTTGTATATCGTCTTCCATTTTAATTAGCAGTGAAGTTTTCTAACCGTTTTCAGGTGGTTTAGAAAGCGTGTTATAAACTTATGCTTGCGGTACTATTTTTCATTCTTGTTTTATTTTCCAAGCAATACTGTGTTATGTGTGATTACAAACAAAAAAACAAATTATAGAAATTGCAGTAATCGCAACAAAATTCCTACTAAATGTTATATAATGCAATATTTTTATGCATTCTAATAAAAAAAGTATTTAGAAGTATTTTCAAGAGACTTTACATTTCCTCTAACATAATTAAGGCAATTAAAATCCTTAGAATGTCGGATAGGTCTTTCCCTGGCACGTCACATTGTAATATGTTCTAAGTAAAAGGCCTTCTGCTATACTGTATACATATCTTTTCTAGTTGTTTTTGAATTTCTGATTACACTTTGTACCCTATAAAACAAATATATGAAGATGGTAACAAACTCTGTATTTTTCAATATATTTTTACAAGTAAAATATGTCTATCATTGAAAATAAATGTCACTTTCCTGGCCTGTATTTTCGTTGTTTATTGGTATAAATATAGTGTTTCAGAGTAATTCTTCTTATTTTGGGCATAGTTCAAGTCAGAAGAAATAAAATCTAACAAGATCATTTGATCATATTTCTTTGAAAATAATGTGATTAAAGCCTTTCTGAAAATTGAGTGGACTTTTATTGTATCATTTTCCTGTCCTCTTTAAATTTACAAATTTAACTGAACATTGCATAGAATTTGAGCTGCTATATTGATAACATCACCTTTTAAACAAAATTAAATTGCAAGACATAAAAAAAAGAATGTAAAAATATTTTAGACTAAAATTTATATTATCCTGGCATACATATGTCAAGAAACGACACATAATTACCTGAAATTACCTTATTATTTAAATTCTTGAACATAGAAAGTCCTTTATTCGCTATTAAAAATTAAACTTACCTTTTGAAAATTTCAATTGTTTTAAATGGATATTTTTCATATCTCAGATGATCAATATCCAACGTTTTCTGATATGCATTCTTATATTGCAGGTAACGCATTTCATTCAAACGAATTAGTTGCTACCCAAAGTTGCACACACTTACTGAATTTACATTTTTCGACTCAAAATAATTTGAAATGGAAACTTTTGTAATGTTTGTCATGTGTCAAACCTGACATCAATGAGCGTGATTAAAATACTGTATTGTAAATACACTCATGTCAATAAATTAAGGATAATGCCTGTTCCAGTAAATAAAGGTACGGAAACAAAACAAAAGTGATTTATTCGTCAAGCCCATTTGTTAAACAAAAGAAAAAGAACAAAATCTATGGCATATATATATATATGATAACATTCATAAAATCTACAATTGTTGCTCCCTAGAGCGATTACAAAAATTACCCCCCTTAAAAAAACTTAACATTATTTTATTGGTATGATGGTTAATAAATTGTAGTCTCCCAGATGATGCCCACGAATGTTGAGTATCAAATTATCAAGCTGATCTTGGGAAAGATTACTCCATTCAGCAAGCAATGCTCTTCGAAGTTCCGTCACACTTATAGGAGGGGGTTGACGAGCTGCAACCCGTCGACCAAGCATATCCCATATATACTCTGTCGGATTCAAGTCACGCGAAAATGCTCTCCAATCTATACGGCTGATATCTTCAGCTTGAAGGTATTCATATAAGATGTTTGCTCGGTGAAGACGGGCGTTATCATCCATAAACATAATTCTGAGTCCATGACACCCCTAAACAACCGTACATGTTGTTCCAAAATGAAGTCCCGATAAATTTGTTCTATCATGGTTCCGGTTTGAACATGTAGATCAGTTCCAGAGCCCAGTATAATTTCACCCCAAATGAGATATCCTGCACAACCATAAAGATGTCGTTCAATGATGTTGTCTTGAAAGAAACGGGTGCCTGACGTTCTTCATATGAATGTCCGACATGAATCAGTCTGCAAGCTAAACCTGGACTTGTCAGAAAACATTACACAAGCTCACTGTGACGATGTCCCCATTGCATGTTCTCTACTCCAGGCTAATCACAGGTGACCATGAGTTGCCGTGAGTGGAACACATCTAATAGGTCTATGAGCATATAGACCAATATTTACCAAACGTCTGTACAAGGTTTGCCTTGAAACAGTCGTACCCCTGGCTGAAGATAGCTGACGAGACTAGTCTGATGCTGTGCTCCGTTTGTTTCTTTTGGCAGTTACTGCCAAATAACGGTCTTCACTTGTGGTTGTAACACGGGGAAGACATGTACTGTAATGTCTACTGACATTTCCATCGTTTCCAAAGTCTAGAGAGTGCACTTTGGGCAATTCCAAGTTCCTCGGATACTTTTATCTGAGTACACCCACATTCCAGACGGCGATAATTCTACTACGTTAAATATCATCTACATGTGTCCACCATGTCATAACTGTTCGGTTTTGGCACTGAGAGGCTTAGAAAATGCTTGTTATCAGTTTTACTTCTTTGCCACCATTCCTCATATACGCCTCTCTCACGCTTTCCTCATTGTGACGTACTATCGACGCCATCTTGTGGCTTTCTGAAGTTTGCATATTAGTCTTGAAGATATGTGTGATAATTCTGCAAGTGAAATTTTTACTTTAGAGTTTGATTTCTATGTAATTTTGAAATATCCTTAAATTATGGACATGAGTGTAAATAAAAATCTTTGACATAAATATCTCAGATTTTATACGCATAGGAATTATATTAGGCATTATATTTCTATTTCTGGATCATTTTATATCAAGTTGTTTCTGGGGAAATACCTTCAAATTTTATGCAATCTACACAGGTTATATAAATAGAAGATAGATATTTAAAAACTAAAACAGAATAGTGTAGTTCTAGGCGACAGAGCGAGCTTCAGGCAAAATCACTACTTATCACATGAAGAAAAATTCTCCGAATACATAAGTGTAGTCTATTGCTACACATAAGACATAAAATCATGCTACTCATGATATCGCAATCTTATGATTTAATTGAACAATTTGTGCTCAAAAGCAAAAAGTTTGAATTAAATACGAAAAAGTGATGCATTAGTCATTTCTTGTCCTCAAATTTGACCATAAAACCTCTTGCGATGAAAATTTAACTCAATCTAGAATAGCGTTATTAACAAGATTATTTGAATCACCTATTGACAATTCTTCAATTATATATAGAATGTAGAAAGTGCCAGGACTTCAAAACTATCTTTTAAAAATCCCTTTTTGTTCATTCAAATATCTACTAATTTATTCATATTTAATTATCTTTAAATATTTTATTCCTAAACTTAAACCTATTCTCTTAACCTTAAAATATTAGAAACATTTCAATTATAATAATTATTTTTAACGGATAAATTGTTGCAAATATAGTTATATCATTCTTAAAGCTTATGTTGTTTACATTCGAAAAGTTCGTGCTAACTCGATATTGTAAGGATTATTTTCTATGTTAATTACATTTTCTGTCTCTGTTGGATGCTTTATTACATGTTTGAGAAAGTGAAGTTAATGAAGTTAACACTTCTTATTTGAATTCTAAATTCATTTACCGCTCTTATTATCTAAGAATACTTTGTTTCGCCAAGTTCTGTTCGATCACTGCATATGCACACAGAAGAATATTTTTCCATATAAATTGACAATATTGTTTTAAAGAAAGTTATTTGGATCATATATGTAGATAATTTAAAAAAAATCACAAAAAATGTAATGAAATTTATATTAAAAGTTTTATAAGTAAATAAAATCAATTTGTAATATACAATGAATTTCAATCGATGTTAGGAAATATACTTAAAAAAATAATAATAAATCAGATTATTTCAAAAACGACGCCACGTCTGTATAGCAACAGGAATTTCAAAATACTGGCAATCGTTTGTATAGCTTTGATAAATAGCACGATACAAATGTTCATCTACCTAAACATTCTAAAATTTAAAATTTATCTCGTACTATTATTATTTTACGTCGTCTGAAATCAGTATAGCCATTTATATGTCATCCTAAAGACTAAAATAACATTTTAATTTTTAAAGCACAATATCTTATTTAACGAATCACAATTTTCGATTTACAATTTTTAACAGCTAAAATCAATAAATATTTGTTTTGTGGAAGGTAGTTTTATAATGTTGTTTTGCAAAATTCAATGAATGAGATTCAATGAATGAGATATTTATTAATCCCCTGACCGCAGACCAAAAGGAGCAGAGTTGTAATGTTTTTTATGTTTTTTTTCTAAAAAAAATATTATTTTTGATTTTATTAGTTATTATGATATAAAAAAATCATTACGTATTGGAGTGTAAGCCCACTGAGTATTAATCATATCAAAATACCTTAAAATTGCATTATACTTTCAGAATCACATTAATTTAAACAATGCTTTTACTGCAGAGAAACCTACAGCTTATTGAAAGGACAAATCAGTTCGTATCGGTGAGAATGTTAACAATTTGATAAAATAAAATACACAGCATATTTAAATGAATAATAATTATTATTTTAAAAAATCAAGTTTGTTTGCGACTACCAAACGTGTTTTTTATTTTAATTTCTTTTTTCACACACTGCTTTTAAATAACTACACTGCTCAAAACAATTAAAGGATATTGCAGTTTTAGGTGGATTTTGTATCTAGGAAACTTTTTAGATGATTGATACATGGTCGACAGACATAGTAGGTTATATGAGAATAAATTACACATGTTTGGCAGAAAAAAATGCATTTTATTGCGCATTTGTGTACAAAAGGAAAAAAACACAATTTGTGCATATGAGAAAAAAAGAATAAGGAAAGGTGTTTTCTTCAAAGAAAATCATTTTCAGTAGGGGGTATGGTTTCCACGGGCGGCGAGCAACGTTGAACACCTATGAGGCATGGACTCAATGAGGCTGTTAATGACGAGTTGGGGTATTCTGCCCCACTCTTCCAGACGAGCTCTTTCCAGCTCTTGGAGAGTTTGTGGGGGTTGTTGGCGGCCAGAAACTCGTCTTCCTAGAGCGTCCCAAACGTGCTCGATTGGATTCATGTCTGGAGAACACGCTGGTCATTCCATTCGAACGATTCCTTCCTCGAAAAGGAAATCCTCCACCAGGTTTGCACGATGTGGCCTGCAGTTATCGTCCATTAAAATGAAGTTATCTGCGATTGCTGCAGCGTAAGGGACTACAATAGGTCTGAGGATCTCATACCTATATCGGCGACCAGTCAGAGCTCCATCTCGAATGATGTAGAGGTCAGTGCGCCCGTCAATGGAGATGCCACCATACACCAACACTCCTCCACCGCCAGATCTGACACTTTCGTGCACGAACGCAGGATTATTCCTACTGCCACGGTCCCTCTAGATGAAAATACGCCTATTATCCGGATGCCCAAAAAACGGGACTCGTCAGAAAACAGAATATAGCTCCATTCATTTCTCCTCTAGTTGACATGCTCGGTTGTCCACTCCCTGCGGTCGCTAAGATGCCTTGATGTTAATCTAACACATACCATCGGTCAGCGAGCATAGAGACCTACAGCATGGAGCCGGCTTCGGACAGTCTGGGTTGAAATCGTGGTGCCTGTAGCCGAGCGAAGGTGTTGTTGGAGAAGATTAGCGTTCATGTTCGGTGTCTACGAGCTGTTAACGCTAAATACCGATCTTCATTGGGCGTTGTTGCCCATCTAAGACCTTGCGGTGTTCTTCGGCCTGCACATCCACTCTCCAAAAAAAGGTTCCAGATCCTGGAAATGACACTTGTGACACTCCAATGGCTTGCGCTACTTCGGCTTGAGTTTGGCCCCCTTCTAACCTACCAACAATTCTCCAAGCTTCGAGAATCTGTCCACTGACTTCACTGAAACATCGTACTCATCGAAACAAAGCAACCACTGAATGCCGATCATCCTTGTCTTCATTCTCTTTTATCCAGTTGAAAGACAAATGCCGCTGAAGCTACGTTTTTGACGTCGAACTCAAAATTTGCATACTCCACAGTTTGAAAACCAGAAAAATTTGCATTTGTGATTCTCTTCTTCTATTTTCGGCAAAAAAAATTCGTTTATATCTTTATTTTATATAAAACTTTAAATATCCTTTAATTGTTTTGAGCAGTGTATTTGATAGCAAGTATTTTCATAAATATAAGCAGACTTTTAAAAGCAATTTTCATTGTTAAAGATTGCATCTTATTGGATATTTTTTGAAAAAGAAAACATAAATATCCACGTGGAAGTATTTTGTAGTCTATTATAGAATTTCTTTTAAGGATTACTAATGAATGCATTTTCATCTATCGCTGAAAGGTGCAAAGATGAACTTTTAATGGAACAAAATTTTAACATGAGATGTAGTATGTATGGAGATTTATTGATTATAAACAAAAGCGTAGAAAATAACTAAAGTTATTTTAATAGACTCTAAATTCTATTAAATTCGTATTTAGCAAAATTTATATAGATGTCAAACATTAATAAATTCATTTAAATGTGAATTATACACTATATTGCCATTGATTATGGGACACTTGCGATTTTAGACATTTTACTAAATATCTAGAAAAATACATTAGGAATCATCTCGAAACTCTTAGTGTATAAATATAATAGTATACGTCATACATCTTCGTGAAGATTTTTTACCGAAACTCCATAGGGGACCGTCAACAAATTAAAAAAGAATGAATATCTTTTGAATAACCCTGTCAAAACTAATGTAGCAAAAGCGCTCAAACTCTAGATTATGATTGAATGCCTTATTGTAATACACTGTGTTCATTTTTATGCAAATAGCATGCATACTCGCAGAGTAATTAAGGTTTTTATAAAAATTGCCCCAAATTTTTCTAAGTTTTTCCCTTATAATTTTCAGAGTTCTTAATATAAAATAATATTTTTTTCAGAAAATATGACAAACAACATTGCACATAGTACCCTGTAATCAGAATTAAAAAATAATAAAAATTGTATGAAAAATGAGTAGGTTTACTAAATAATTTTTTACTGCGCATGCGTCAAAGATATCAAAATTTCATTTGCATATTATGTTAGCTAAATGTATAGAGCAGCTTTTGTAAAAGTCTCAAAATTATAGCTTGAAAATTCTGAAAGTAATCGTCTATAGAAAAAGGACAAAATCCGTTGTTTCCAAAATGAAGCAAAAAAATGAGGGATTTTATCCAAAAGTAGTCGTAACATCCCGTATTGTGTATTCTATATTGACACTAATCAATGAATATATGGATACAACCCCTCTTGTTTTTGCTTCATTTTGAGAATAACGGATTTTCAACTTATTCAATTGACGATTATTTTCAGAATTTTCAAGTTATGATTTTGTGACTTTCACAGTAGTTGCTCTATACATTTAGCTAACATAATATGCAAATGAAATTTTGATATCGTTGACGCATGCGCAGTAAAAAATTATTTAGTAAACCAACTCATTTTGTATACAATTTTCATTATTTTTTAATTCTGATTACAGGGTACTGTGTGCAATGTTGTTTGTCATATTTTCTGAAAAAAATATTATTTTATATTAAGAACTCTGAAAATTATAAGGGAAAAACTTTAAAAAATTTGGGGCAATTTTTATAAAAACCTTAATTACTCTGCCAGTATGCATGCTATTTGCATAAAAATGAACACAGTGTATTACAATAATGCATTCAATCATAATCTGGAGTTTGAGCGCTTTTGCTACATTAGTTTTGACAGGGTTATTCAAAAGATATTCATTCTTTTTTAATTTGTTGACGGTCCCCTATGGAATTTCGGTAAAAAATCTTCACGGAGATGTATGACGTATACTATTATATTTATACAATAAGAGTTTCGAGATGATTCCTAATGTATTTTTCTAGATATTTAGTAAAATGTCTAAAATCTCAAGTGTCCCATAATCAATGGCAATATAGTGTATTTGCTCATAGTCATTCGCAAAATTTCAAAGTATCAACTATTCTCTATAAACTAATACGAATAAGCTTCTTATAAAACTATACTTTGAAACACGAATAACTCAAATAACAAAACTCAAATAATAAACTCAAATTTAGATAATATGTTTATTTGTTCATTGATGTAAATATCTCTAGATGAAATCGGCTACTTATGAGTTCCATCATGAACAAGAATTTAAAATGTGCATGTTGCTTTACTTATTGACAGGTGCATATAAAATTTCAAAGAGTAGTTTAAATCTCATATCATATCGTGTAAACGAATCAGTTCATCACATTTGTCATTGTAGTTGCATAATCATCGAATTCCTTAGACAAATTGTGTTAATAAATTTTTATTCATATTGATTTCTAAAAGTTTTAAAACATTCACATTCGATTTCTAAATCTTTTAACGGAGTCCGTAATACAGAACTATTATAATTTAAGTGTAACAATATATTCAAAGAGCACTGTAAATAAAGTACCTACACATTAGTTATGTCAAAGATGAATCCGTGAGTCTCGACTTAAAGAAAATATTGTTACTTTGTGAAAATAATATTTGGAACTAATTAAAAAAAATCTACTAAAAAAAGTCTACTAAATTTTATTACATTTAATATTTCTTATATTACGCACTAGCAACACAAAAAAGTATTTTATATGAAAGATATTTACTATTCCGTGCAATAAATCTTTCCCGTTTATAAAAATTGTAAATTCATTACGGCCTGCAAATAAAATAGAAAATTTTTATTTTACATTTTTTAAGTTATTTCAAGATTTACTTTCAAATTTACATTTAAATGATTACATATATATAGATGCATACTTCATTTCGATAGCTAAGCAATCTAACCTTTATAATGTTCATATATATATATATTAATTTAGAAGCTGATTGTAAATAAAATATGAGTTGATGTTGTTATCCAAGTATGGGGTTACCCAAGTTAAGGCTAGTGTTGTTGTTATTAACAACAACAACACTAGCCTTAACAAAAATGCTATTGAACTTCTAGAAACCAGCACCATAGTTTTTTTCTTTATTTATTAGACATAATTAACTACACAGCAAAAATACTAGTTAACGTCTAAACAGCAAAACATCACAGATTTGAGCAAAAAATTTACGTCAATGAATTTTAATTTGTTACTATGGTATATTACAGATTGTATTGACAATTAGAAGGATTATAGTTACAGGGATAAATTTACAGAGAGATGTTTCTCGTGTTCCCCAAAATGGGGGAAAAGATCTCACAGACTTGAATAAAATAAAAATTGGTATTTTTTTACATAAAATTATATAATTTAAATAAATTATATTAACATGTAATACCAAATAATAAATGGTTTTTATATAGCATCAAATTACGTTAATAGCGTTTATATATTATATGGTTAGAATTTCTTAAGGAATGTTTTTGAGAGTTCATAGTTTTTTTATTGTAAAATTTAAATTAAAATGAATGTTCTTGGGTGAAATGGATAACATTATCAACAGTATTCTTACGCCTATAATGTTTCTTCAAACGTAAAAAAATATTCTTAATCCATAATCAATTTGAACTATCTAAAACGAAATTTATTGACAAAAAACTGCATAAATTAATTTTAGTTTTATCAGAAAGGTCCTTAAAAAGAAGTCTTAATTAAAATTTATTTACATAATGTATCATTTGAATCTTCTAAAATTTGATAATTTAAAATTCACATTATGATACTTAATGATAAGAAATTAATTTAGTTATACTTGAAGTAATAGCATTAAATGCAAATGTACTTGTAAATTAATGAAACAGAAAAATGTTATTTTATAATTATAATTAAATATTAAACATTATCGTTTCTCAAATTATTTTATTCTTTATAAATCTCATTAATGTATTTACATTTATGATATTTTTCATCGTCCGACAATCTTCAGAATTTGGTTAAATTTGCATTTTTTATCTTCATTATAACTCTAATTTTCACTAAGGATATATGATATCACAAAATACAGATAGTTTATCTATGTGTATTATTAGTTAAAGATTCCAAAATAAGAAAAGTAAATGTTTATAATTATTTAAAAATCACAATGCGTTTATCAGTGTGTATATGGATTTTACCAATAAGGTAATGTACCTACAATTTTATTAAATAATTTAATTTCTTATTTCTTTTCTGTATTTTAAACTTCATTTTGGATAAAATGTAGGAAAACAAAGTATTAAATAACATCTTTTAAATTTTACACGTAGATAGAAATAGAAGTAAACAATAGAAGTAGACAAAAATTTAAATGTTAATATTTATACTTTGAATAAAAGTGACCTAAATTAATATAATTGAGGTATAATCTTATTTTTTCAGATTATAAAACTATTTTTCAATATTATATGTAGGGAAAATAAAAACATTTTTCATTACATAAAAAATGGACACATTTATTGTATTTTAAGTAGTACAAAAATAAACATAACTGTAGATACTAATAAAAATTTTTCGAGTTATTTTTAAAGTGTCCATATTAAAAACCATTTAATGTGAGTTACTTAATATTTTCTATTAAAACATCACATACTTAATCATATTTTAGTGATTTGAAAAGATTTGAACTGCGACCTTAGAGACAAGGAAATGTCCTCTTAAAGCACAAAAAATGATAAGAAAAATTTAAAAACTGTAGAATGACCTTTCTTTTCGAACATTTCTATATGTATCTGCATAGAAAAGTAGAATCTCACCAATGAAAAGCAACTGAGCTGGATTCGGCGAAAAGACTCGCAACCGATTAAGATGCGATTTCGATCCTTCAAAAGTGATAAAACATGGAAAACACTACTGAATCATAACAGAGCCCTTTGAAGGATATGTTCAAACTGATTCCCTCCTTAATATCTGTGCGATGCCTGTGTCGTCCAATTTCTCTTATTTAAACACATCTTGTGTATGAAATGTAATTATTTATTAATAATTTTGCTTGCATTCAGTAGTACGTGTATAATTTACAATGCATAATTTCTAAAATTTTACATTAAGAAATACTTCGGATAAATATTCAGTTTAAATTTAATATAACAAAGAATTAAAATTAAGCTAAAAAATTATTATGCATAAAAAATTACAAGATAAATATTAGATCATATTTACAGTGTAGGTTATTCTTACCTTAAACTACTTTATGACATTAAAATAATTGCAAATAAAATCTATGCAATAATTTATAATTTGAATGAAAGTATCTATGAAACTATCTATGCAAATAAAACCCAGATGAGAATTATTTACAGCAGCACAATTATTATTATTATTATTATTGTTTTGTATTTATGTCTTCTTTAGATAACATGAAAAAAAAATGACAATTTTGCGTTTTATTTCAAGAGTTATGAGTTGAGTACCATTACAATATAGCTAATTTAGGAATCTAAAATGATTGATATATTCTATTCTGACATCATTTCTAAGCTTTATTTCTCATGAAAATAAGAAAGAAAAGGGTAGTAAGAACAGAAATTTATCACAGTCTCATGACAGACTATACAATTGGTATACATGCAATTATTACGCAAGCTGTACTAATCCATTAGATTATATAAGGAAATGCAGAAAGGCACAGATGTTTATTTTAAAGTAAGTTTTCCGTCTGAAGTTTAAAGTATCTTTAATCAGAAAGTTATAAATAATATACCTTAGGTACATCATTAACATTTTAACACTTATAAACACATTTGTAAATATATCTAGCGAATAAATATTGTTCCACTTAAGATAAAATGTGTATAAGTTTTGTCTGAAATTCAGGCCTCCGTTTTTCTACTACAATTCTCTTACGTAGAGGTATTTTGAAGATGTGATACATTTCAGTCAAAGAACTATATTTTAATAAAATTAGGTCTGTTATTTTAGGCATAAAAAAGCGCATGTAAAGGGATTTACCTAAATGATAAATACTTAATAATACTTTTAATATTTCAACACAATAAAATTAATTGGTAAATAAATAAATCGATTTGTAAATTAACCAACTTAATGAAAATTTATCAAAGCCAGGATATTAATGCAGACCTTTGGTTTCTATTGATAATAATATTCTAAACATTTGGTGTCGAGATTTGGACTGAACACATATTTACCCAGTTAAAAAATATTGCAACTCGTATGGTTTAATTACAAATCTGTCAAATTGTGATATAATATATATAAAAAAAAATGTATGTGTGTGTCTATCATATCTTTTTATTTTCTAATCTATGGTTTATCTATCGAGTTGTTTAAACTAAAAGACAAAATTACATTATCAACTGGATTGTGTCAATTTGTTTTGTTGTAGAATACTTGCCTTGAATAATTCAACTCAGTTAGAAAATTTGCAAAACTTATTGCATGCATTCGTTGACAGGTAATATTATGAATTTAAGGAACATATATTCTAAAATTAGTTCAAGCAAAGAAAGTTTCAATGCTAGAAGTAGATGGTCTGTGAAGTAAGAAATTTAGATAGTTACAGCGCGTACAAGTTTAAATTTTCACTTCAATATTGACGAAAATCAAAACAAAGATTTCAGTTTCCATTACAAAAAATTAGTGAGTAAACAAAAACAAGTCAATGAAGTTTTTTAATGATGTATTATAATTTTTTGTATATTTTGTATATTATTTTAATATTCATATTTATCATTAATTATCAATTTTTTTTCTAAATTACTTTTACCTTTATGCAGATTTATTTTAATATGTTTCACTAACAGCAATAATAATTGAAAGAGAATTCAAAATATATTTTATTATAAACAAAAAATATTTAAAATGTGATTTTAGTGTATATTAAGTTATTATTTCAAAATAAAATACTTTTTAAGTTTTTTGGTGCTACCATCTATTGGGAAACATGCAATGTATAAAAAGGTTATATGTAAAGAAAAATTGCTTAGTTAAATACGAATATAATTGTTCATTTATTTATGCAAGATTTTAATTGTTATAAATTGTCCCTTTTTATTGATCAACTTAATGATAAAATACATTTTTTAAATGTTTAACGAAATATTTAGTGCTAATTGTGACCACACTTACCAATATTTTTTTTTTAAATAACAGATCTTTCAGTTCGTTCATTATATTATAACACTTTTGTTAGAAGAATGTTTTTGTTCAATTTTATTATATTATATTTTATGATTTATTTTATCATGTATTTCTTCATCATAGTTATTATGTTGTTTAATCCAGATAAAAATACACAAAACCTGCTTTATAAAAGATATTTATAATATGAACCAAATTATTTCTGTTCTATATAGTGTATCCTTACATTTGTACTGTTAACAATAAGAGAATATAATTGCACTCCTGAGATTCAAATCTGAAATATAAACTACCGATACCATTCTTTTGTATTTTGTGTGAAAAGGGGTTATTAGCAGAACAAAGGCTTTTGTGACAAATAAGCACACATTAAACCGGATTACAAATATGAATGTCTTGTTTACCTTGCCATATTCTAAATGCATTGTTAAGAGACTTAGATTGGGCTTTTTACACTTGTTAATCGAATTATTCAATAGCATTTGAACAATTCAATTAGCGAGATCATTTAGCGTCATATCATATCCCAAAAGCCGTTATTAACTCACAAAAGATTTTATAATATGGATTTATTACAAAAACTGTTTTATTTATCCGATTTTATTTAACAATTGTAGGAAAGATTTTTAATACAAATTTGTAAGTAATATGTATTTTAGTTAAAACATCTACTTAATTAGCTTAGGGAATACATTAATTTGATTTTTGGGTCACAAAAAGATTTTTCAAATTTGAATTTACTCATTAAGCATTAATTAGAATGTGTATTTTTAAAAACAAACAATCAATAATTTTGTACTTCATTATTATAATTTTTTAGTATGCTTCGTTAGTACTTATTCAGAAAAGATTAAAAAAATAAATTTATCAATCATGGTTAAAATGGTTTACTCAAGTGTACCTTAATAATCATTTGATATAACAAATGAATTATAAAAATCCTCAATGTAATTAAAGAAATCATATTTTGAATATGAATATTTGAGAATAAATATGTTTGTCCGTTATGTATTTTCTTTGTACTTGTAACTTGCCACAATATACTCTTGAAAATATATCCTTTTTAATGGTAAAAATTATACATTATTTCATTGAAAATTATTTGTGAATTGAATACTACACAAAAAATGTAACTCTTTCATATCTTCTAGTACATTTTAGGAGGGACTAGGAAAGGTTGATCCACATTTTACAAAATGACTTTATTTCTTAAATATTGAACCTAGAATAAATTTTATGTATCATTTTATTTGCAATGGAATCAGTTCTCAAAACAAAATTACTACATAAGCGTATTATATAAAAGAATTGAAAAAAATAATCTTAAGCATGGGGAAATAATTCGTTAAAGCTTCCCCCATATGCAAGGGTTTATCCACTGTATAGACAACTTAACCACTTTGATTTAAACTGAAATATTTTATAAGAAAGAAATAAGTTTAAAAATAATAAAATAACTTAATGCTACATGCTTTAAGTTTTGAAAAAAGACTGTATGATGCTAAAAAAACTTGTTTAGACTGATTCGCATGTCACAGGAGAAAAATTATGTTTTAAACAAGATGTTGTTTGAGCAAGTATAATTGTTCTGGGATGACAGTGATGACCATCTCGGGAATTCGGGATTGACAGGACTACCCCAAATGGCACATACATCCTCTAACTGCTCGTGTTACAAAAGGCTTTTACAATGCTTATAGTACAGTTTTACTTTTCCACATTAGAATATCAACATCTGTTGTCTGTTACAAAATTTGACAAGCTTATAGTTAGGTTAGGTTATAATTGTATTATTATATATATACAGTATTACTCAATCAAATGATATGGGTGAAAATCAGCCAATTTTAAACTGGATTGATAATTAATTACGTATCCTAGCAACGTATAATCATACAAAACACAATACTGTAAAGACAACGTGAAGTTCCGATACTATATACTTATATAACGTATTGCATTTACTACAATAGAAACACTTCTGGAGCGGGCAATTAATATTACATAATTTAAAAATAAAAAATAAAGAATTGTTAAGAATATTATATTGAATAGTTTAATCACCTGATCACTGAGCAAAAGGGCAAAATTGTAATGCTGATTTTTATTTATTTATTTATTTATTTATTTATTTCTATATTTTTTATGTTTCAAAAATATCTTTTCCCAAACATGATACATATATATTTATTAAGTATTGTCATATAAAGCTGAAGAGTACTAATCATAATTTAATATTTCAAAACTAAATTACATTTTTAAAGTAGAATTTCATTTAAAATAAAAATGCTTCTAATCCAGTGTAAATTACAGCATAGTAAACGGATATATAAGTTTTCAGCATAACGAAAGTTAAAAGTAATTGAAGCAATATTATATTAAAATGAGTTATATTGAATCAATTTATTAATGTCTGAAATTACATTAATATATAATACAGCAATTTTCTATTTTTCTATTATTTCTAAAATATACCGTGTGCGCCATAAATTCGTGCAAATTTAAAAATTCATAATAAAAGAAGTAATGATAAAAAAATCGGTTTGTGCGAGTGTGATCAGACGGTTTTTGTATTTTTTCCATATATGTTAAAAAATGATTTTAAAGTAATCGATAGAGGGCGCTCTCAGATCATACTGAGACGTTTTATGCAAATAGGCTAGAAATAAAATGCCTGGTTAGAAACGGATTCGTCATTTGATCTCAGCAGCGTGCTATCGTTGCAAATAGATCTTTCATAGTTAAACTTTTCAACAAGAATACTGAATCCACAATTATTGCATTACGAAAGTTTCGAACGAAGAAAGAACTTACGTTGTAAATAAGCTCTATTTTATTGAATGGGATACTATGGGTGGAACTGAAAGATGCCATTCGATGGAGCATCGGTGACATCGATGCCGACTTGCTACATTCAACCGTAACAGGCGTATTAATGCGCCTAATACCTGGTGGTAGTGGTCATGTTGAGCATCTTTTACTACGTTAAATTAAACGCACAGTGTCATGTTATTTTTATTTGTTTCATTATCTGTTTGTGTTTGCTTGAATTCATAAAACGTCTCAATATTTAGTGTAACTGACACCTATCGGCTATTTTTGAAATAATTTTTTATTATATATGGAAAAAAATCCAACACTAATTCTGAACGTACCCGCGCAAACCGAAAATTTTTCCGAGCATTATTTCTTTTGCTATGGATTTTTAAACTTTGCACGAATTTATGACGCACTCTGTACATTGATTTGAGAATATATTTTTTATCAAATGTCACGAATTTATAGATGAATAAATAAACAATTTTTCATATTTTTTAAAGATAAAATACTTCAAATAATATTAATTTTTAAATAGTGAAATATATATTATCTTCGCACTTATTTATATTTATTTTGTTCTCTGTTATACAGATACATACATACGTAAACTCTCTGTAATTTATATTTTAAGCCTTTATTTTTCGTCCACAATCAGGTAAGAAAAAATAAAAAAATGTATTGATAAGAGATCTCTTTTATAGTTCTTGTTGTTTCTTTTAGAATAAGAAATTCCTATAGCACAATTATTGCGTTTTCTGCCTACATCTATGAGGTAAGTTATGTCAATATTATATTTGAGACATAAAATACAATGTATATGTAAGTATATACATCTATATATATAAGAAATTTTAAGAGTATTTCCAGATTTTGGGAACTTCTGTTGACGAAAAAAGAATGTGTAAAATGTAATTCTCACTTTAAAAATTATTAATAAAATGCGAACATTTTTAATCACAAAAAACTATTTTAAATTTAGAAAATATTATCCTTTTTTCTACAAAAAGATAATGATAGTAAAATGTAACATCACTTAAAATTTTTTTCATTTTATGTGTCAATTCAAAAAAAGTAATAAAAAAAAAATAACGCGCATGCTTTACTTTAATTTTGTTTATGATGGCCAATTATCATCACAAGGAATATAGGCCCAAAGAGGATGATGAGTTCCGTGGAGTACTTTCTAAGGAACCTAAGCAGTATTTACGCAAAGAAATCCAAAGCTCGAAGAAAACAACGTAAAGTTCCGAACAAATCGACCTATGGGCGCAGTTAGTTTCGGACTCTCCCATCGACCATCTTCCAGAGCACAACCTCATAGCCACTGGTGAAGTTACTGCATGCTTTGGTATTTTAGATCAATTTCTAAAGAATTCCTACCTGCTACATTCTCAACGATGTATAGATATGATAAAATGATATTATATGATAAAATAATGAAAAAAAAGGCTTAGGCACATTTCAAGGTATTGAAAAAAACTATTTTAAACAGACACTTTTTGTGAAACTGTCGGAAAACTCTTAATCTCGTTGTATTCATATTGTTTAAATTTATCTACATATCTATCTAAAGCCTTGAAAGGGGTCTGGGACATACAAATCTTCAAATTCTCTAAAAATGTTTTTTATTTAAGAGGCTCTTGTTTTTTAATGTTTAAAATAGCATTTAAATAATGTTTCTATCTTATTTAAAAAAATAAATAATATTTTTTTGCGTTTTGGTTTGTTTCCAAAATCTAGCTTTCAAGCAATGATTATCGTGTAAATGACTTTTTGTGAAAATGCACTTTTCTTCATGAGGGTTTTTTCACAATTTTTCGGATTTAAATTGTCATAATTCAAGAACCGTTAAAGATAAATTTTTCAAATTTAGAACATGTTTTTTTTATTGTTCTACTTTAACTCTGATTCTGCATATTTGAAAAAAAAAATTCTTTTGAAAAAAAAAATAATAAACATGACTTTTTTTATTAAAATTTAAATAATTTTTTTTCAATTTTTTAATTAAAATATTTTTAATTATTTTAATGAATATTTTAAAAAATGCTAAATCGAAATGAAAACATAAATATTTCTGTTTCTTTCTGTAAGTTCTACAAAATACATTTTGAGCTATAACGATTTTAAATTATTCTACTTTTCTAATACATTTTAAATTGAAATAAAAAAAAACATACTTATCAGAAAATTTAACACGTGATTTTGTTTACAAATGATACGTTTAACCATCACAAAAAAGATAATTTTAACTCAATAAATGTAATTATTTTAAAATCTGTCCCGGACCCCCTTAAATGATTGTTATGCCATTTTACTGAGGAATGAGCGCATTTCTTAAGTCTGCTACTTTCATACTGTCTGATCTTTTCAATTATTTTTATTTACTTACAATGTGCATTTTTAAAATTATATAACAGTTGTTTTTCCAATTATCTTTCTAATTTATATTTCATTTCATGTTTTATAGCGTTTATAGCAATTTTTTTAAATCTTCTGTTAAATTTTTAGATTTGACAGAAGTTAACTTTTTTAGATTTGTTTTATCACACCATTTTACTGTAGCTTTACAGAATAAGTTTACATTATTTTAAAAATATCGTCACTAGCCCTTCATTGAATGAAGTGTGTAACAAGAAAATTTTATAAAACACTTTATTAATCAAGGTTTGGCCATGATTAATCCTTTCTGACATTGATTGGGTCAAACCTCTTTACATACCATTTTTAACCCCTTGAAGGACACCGGTATATTATATATAACCACTTAATTTTAATTCCCTTAAGCCACATTGGCATGGAATTTTAGTATTAAGTTTTGTTTTTTACAATGTAAATAACAAAACAGCTTTTACTTACTACACAGGCCTACAAAAAAAAGTTTTTTTTTTTGGTGCCTGAGATTTTACAACTGATTTTGGATATTTTTGGGACGCTGATTCCAAATATGCAATCAGTTTTTCTCTATCAGCTCTACTTTTTTAGATATGCAAAGCGAACTTAAGATTTTTTAGAACTAAAGTGACCATGAACACTTAAACTGACCTTATGATACATAGCCCTATAACGACGCTCAAGGCGATTAGAAGGACGTTGAAATACCACAAGATCTTGAAAAAAAGAAATGTGCAAGCAAAACTGAAGATCTGCGCATCCTTATGATTGCGCGCAGCTCATCCATAAAGCCAAATGTAAAAGCCTCCAAGAGATAAGGTTAGTTTCAGAGTTCGCTCCATGGAAACAAAACTGGCTTTCTTTGACTTTCTAAAGTTTTTGAACTTCCATGATATTTGTGTTTAAGGTAGAATTCGTATCAATTTAACGTAAAACTCATAGTGTTGTAGATTGTTGTGTTTGCGGTGTAGAATGGAATTTAAATGAATTCAAGTAGAAAAAGTTGTATAAATCATCCAGATAAGTTTTGCTACATATGCGGAGAATAAAAGTTGAAAGAACACAGAAAATATGTCACTGACTTTGTAAAGAGAGCTTATCTTGGATACTTTGGGGTTAGACTTGGTAATCAGGATAAAATCTGCGCACCGCAACAGGTCTGTAAAACTTGTACAGAGCATTTATGACAGCGAGCTGACGGAAGAGAATAAGTCTCGAATTCGGTTTACCAATGGTTTGGAGAGAACTCCAAAACCATTTCTATGACTATTATTTCTACCTAGCACTGGGATACTATTTGAATTAATTGAAACAATTGTAATAAGAAAACTTATTCTGATTTAGTGTCTTCAAGACCCCACTTCCTCATTCAGAGGAACTACCGATCCCAACGTTTCATCAGCTACCAGAGCTTAGTGAGGATGAATATTGTCCTTCTGATCATATTTTAGATAGCTGTGAAGGTAACAGTGATTATGAGGAGACGTCATCAATGCCAAAATTTTTCAACCATGTTGATTTAAATGATTTCAAAAGAGATTTCAATGTTTTAAATGAAGCTTCTGAATTACTGGTTGGTTTCAAGATTAAAAGACAAAAATTTATTAGAACAAAGAGCCAAATTTACATTTTATCACACAAGACAAAATTGTCTACTATCCTACTTCTCTTAAAAAAACAATCTTGTATTTTGTCATGAATTTAGAGGACTGTTAGAAAAATTGGTTCTTCCTAAATATTCTCCAGATGATTGTCCTTGGACAGCAAAGACGTTACACAAAATACTATTGTTTTTCTATTTTTGGGATAGCAGGGATAAAACACACCACTAGATTAGAAAAGAGAGGACTAAGAAAGAAAACATGGATGTTGGAGAAAGGAATGCCATTAATAACACTTTAGTTGGGCGAAAGAAAATCATACTTTCTGCACTGCATATCAAGCTCTGTCCTATGAAGCAGTTTGTGTAAATTCTCCATAAGAACGGGTCATGATTTGCATATATAAGGTAAAAACACCCGAATTGAGTTATGAAGATATTAAAGCAGGAATGTTTAACGGACAACAAATAAGACAACTGATTAAGGATCCAACTTTCGTAAATTCAACGAATGAGGCTGAATAAAAAGCCTGGACTTTTTTTGTGGCAGTTCACATAAACATTCCGGGTAAATGCTAAGGAGAAATCTATGTAGAACTGGTAAATGAAAAGCATAATAGTTTTAAATCTCTTGGGTGTACTAGAAGCATTAAAGTGCACTATTTACATTGACACTCAGAGCATTTTCTTGAAAATAAAGAAGGCACAAGTGATAAACATCCCGAAAGATTTCACCACAATATTAAGACTATGGAGGACCGCTACCAAAAAAGATGAGATATGCAAAGGGTTTCAGATTACAGTTTGAGTTTAAAAAGACACTGTTCTAAAATATATTCCAGAATGTCACGGAAAAGAAGCTTCCGAAGCATTCAATGAGTATCAGTTTCATCAGTGACGTTTTTCTCTTTTTTTGTGAGTAAAAATATTTGTACAATATAATAAAAAAAATTATTATTTCAATATGTGTATATCATAATAATAAAAACTAACATTTGTGTATTATAAAAAATAAAAATCCTGTATTTATTTTATTTTTACATACATTTTTTAATACATGGATTTACATTAAAATAATGAAACATATATTTCACAAAAAGTTATTTATCTTAAAAAACTGAGCTGATAGAGAAAAACTAATGCCATATTTGAATTCAGGACATCAAATTCATATAAAATCAGCTAAAAATACCCCGGCACCAAAACAGCTGTTGACCAGTGCTATCATATAAATTTGTTTATGAATTTCGGTGTCAATCAATCATTTGAACATTTTAGGAACGGAAGTGCTTTGCCTCTCAAGGGGTTAAAGAATGTATTGAGCACTTGTTATGTTTAGCCTAACTTATTGTACAATCTTTGTAGTTGGAATAGAAGCTAAATATTTCCTCAATACTTAAAACTTCCAAACTTAAATTTCTTTTCTAATATTTATCTCTGAAAATTTTACTGAACGTTTTTAAAGCTGAAAACATTTCATAATTAACTTTTCCACATCTGTTTCAAATGAAAAATGAAAAAAAAAGACATTACTTGACCATTTTAAGTACCTTTGATTGCCAACTATCGGCAAAACTCTAAAATAATCTAAGTATAAAAACTGAAGTGCGGATCAAACCAGCCCTATGACAAGGCTCCCTATTGCACTCTATAACTTTTTTTATGGACATAAGAACTCCCATACGTTTAAACAAATATCTTCCAAACTGAAATACAATATAAAGAGGCAAAGAATTTCTTGTTTAGTTTGTAAATGTGCAAAATCGGGCAAAAATGATGAAAATAGGGAAGAGATATGTCAAATCACCAAAAAATAAAACAAAATCTTAAAATCTAATTTATAACATATATCAAATTAATTTAGTCATTATTACTTCAAGAAAAATTGGCTGAAATTTATGTATTACAGATTTTTGATAAAGCTAAACATAAGGACAAGGAGAGAAAAAAATGCGGTTTTAGAAAGAAAAAATTCCATAACTTCGCTAATTCTTAAGATATTCAATCCTATTAAATGCATTATAAATCTTCTCCAATCTATCTACAACTTTTATTTTGAAAGTTTTTATAAGATCACCCCTTACTTCAATAAATATTGAAAACCAAAACAAAATGGTGGAGTTGAAGATGTAAAAACTCTAAATTTCATGAATTCAGAAGAAATCAAACCTGGATAAATTTATTGAAGTTATTCTTAGCATTATCAACAACATTATCTTTAGAAGTTTTTGATAAAACTAACTATTACTGCAAAAAAATAATAATATAAAAAAATAAAATAAAATAAAATAAATAAAATAAAATAAATCAAAATAAATTAAAATAAATTAAAAAAAGTAAAAATGCATCGTTTGAAGAAAATATCGTATGGATATGATTCTGACAATATTAGCCCTTACAGAAAAATGAAATTAAAAAGTCAACAAAAGAGGCCACGTAAAACTGTTAAACAATCTTTATTTCTAATCTTGATTTAGTTTAGTTGGTAAAATTAGTACTTAAGTTCAAAATCTATCTGTGCTTGTATTCTGGATCGGCAGGGATTTTCCAGCGAAGTGAAACAAATAATTTGAGTACGTAAAAATGACAAAAGTTTGCAGAGCATGTTGAATCAGTGGAAAATGGTTGAGTATGTACAAAACGGTACAATTAAATGGCAATTAAATGCCTCAAAATTATATTACAGTCAAAATAATGGGTTGAGTACATTAAAGTGGGTAGTATTTGCTCAGTACGTTGAATATATATAAATGGTTTAAGTATATACAAAACTATACTAATAGATGGAGTTCAAATATTCTAAAATGACTTTCCTCCGAAGTCAAACTACCCAGACGACAATCTTAGTATGATGGAAGAACGAAAATAGTGAGATGGTTTTATTTAATTCAGGAGGTGACTTCTTCTAAAACATTGTTTCAAAAATAATTAATCCAGACTACTTTTTTTGCAATATTATATGTACACTTATTCTGTAACATAGAGCATAGGGGAAACCGGGGCACGTTTGCCATGGGGGTAGGTTGGCCAATTTGCTTTAATTCTGAAACTAGTAACCAGATGTCGCCACAAGTCCAGAATTATGTTAGAAAACCTGTTCCCCAACCCATCCACGAGTTTTCGTTCTCTTTACAAAAACAAACTATGAACAACGTTGATTTTTCACTTTTGTCGATCTCGAAGCAAATTTTCGTTAGATTGCAGAAAGCTATAATGCTCTGAAGAGATACTTCACAAGAACAAAGATGAGTAATATTTTGAAAGTTCAATTTGTAACGATTCTTTTGATGTAAAAATAAATATTAAATGTTGTTAAGATATGTGTAGAATAGCAAAAGTATTTCAAACATGGCGAGGAGGCAAGTTGGCCAATTCAAACAATATGTTAATTCAGCCTATGATGATTGGATGAAAACTAATGGACGCTCTATGACCATCTACGATATTCCGGAGATTGTGAAAACTGCCCATTCCAATACAATAAATCCAGTTAACATGAAATCAGGTTTTCAGAAAACTGGAATATGCCCTATCAGTAGGAATGTTTTTACTGACCCTGATTTCATGCCTTCGTATGTCAGTAATAGATCAAAGCCTTCAAGCACGCACGACAAAGCAATTAGTGAAGATTCTTATGAAACCCAGGTAATTATGGGTAGGCCTATTTTCATAGATGTGCCTACCGTATCTTCTTCGGCTCCATGTAAGATAACTCCAACACCTGATTACATTAGACCATTCGAAAAGGAAGCGCCAAGGAAGACAAATGCTTTGAATAGAATGAAGAGAACTTCTACAGTTCTCACAGACACCCCTGTAAAATTACTTTTGAACAACAACAAAAGACAACAGAAGAAAGAAATAGTGCCAAAATTAAAAGTGATATTAAAAGAAGAAATCAGACCAAAAAACGAAAGGAAAGCAATCTGTAAAATAGATTTTGTTTCTTTTTGATCTCTAACAGCTGGATGTAATGGTCTGAATCGTCAAAAGAAAAAAAAGGAATCTTTTAAAGAAATTGACGATGATGAAGACGAAGACAATATCTGCATACACTGTCTGAAGGAGTTTATTCAAAGTATGCCTGGGGAAGAATGGATACAGTTCGTGAGTTGCAAACGATGGGCTCATGTGAAATGTATTCGAAAAGAGGTTAATGGATTATATTTTGAATGCATTCACTGCAATGATCCCTCTGATTTGTAAACTTAATTTGCAAATAAATTTTCTTTATAGAATCATTAAAGTTCCTAAATAGTTCTAATAAAGAAGTGTTATAAATTTTATTTAACCTCCAAATAAACACAAAAAAGAGCATAGCAGGCATACGTGACCCACTCAATGGGGAATCAGTCAACGTACCCCGTGCACGGGTTACGTTGACCCACATGATATCAAACCATAACTAAATTCAAAAAGTTCTTAAAATTTTATATTAACTAAAATTAAGCGTTTTCCTCACTAGTTAAATGTACTAGGTATTGTAAAAAATACTACATCTGAAAATATACTAAATTTAGGCATTGAAAAAAATAAAATAATAAAAAAAACTGGTCCAACGTGCCCCGGTCTCCCCTAATTGAGTTATTCTAAAAATAGAATTATTAGTTTTTTTCTTGGAAAGAAATTGCACAATATTAAGAATAAATAGAAAGGAATCACGCTAGATAATACGCGAAATGTACAAATAGAATAAAACTCACAACAACTTAAATTGTTTTTATATATTCCTAAGAGAGGCATAATTATTTAGATGATAAATTGAACTTACTGTATTATTGAACTTACTGTAGACAATTTTTGCATAAAATATTTTAAAATGCAAGTATATTATATTGGAATTTTATTCATTCTTGAAAACACCCACGTTTTAATATGTAAAGCCCCATCTGTTGCTGATAATATTAAAAAGAATTTTATAAAGCGATATTTTCAGAAATTCCCTGTTGAAAACAGTTTAATGATGAGTGAAGAAAAAATATTAAAAAAAAATATATTTACAGCAAAGCTAAATATATATAAATAACTTACAGCTGGAAATTTTATAAGTTTTTTAATTGAATATTCTTTTAAAATAGATTATTGTTCATTTAACTATATGAACTTTTAAATTACAGAAAAAAAAAACTGGTAAAAAAAATAAAATCTAGCATGGGATGCAAAGTCCTTTAAAATGGTAATTATATTCCCATAATACAATTTTTACATGTGAAAGATTTATATTAAATATTTATTTAAATAATTTAAATAACATTTGTGGGGAATTATAGTTATTTCGAAATCATAAATAAAATTTTGATTATGATTATTTTTTTCTGAAGGTAAAAAAACATAGATTTTTCTTTATTTGTTAAGCATTATACTTATTTTAATTTGTTTGTAATATAATTTTTTTGTATTTTTTTTCCTCCTAACTTTGTAAGAAAAAAATATTGGATTCGTAAAACTTTTTGAATTACGGTTTTCTTCGGATTTACACGTTTTAGGAGTCAGAGAACCCCCAAATCATGCTTTTACAAAATGTCTGTCTGTCACTCTGTCACTCTGTATGTGGCAAAAATATTGTAGGCACTCTATCTCAAGACCTAATGTACGGAATTTTACATAACTTTAGATTATGTTAGACATTATATAAAATGATTTTAATTTGAATTTGGTGTATACCGCCCACCAGGTGGCGCTGTTATGATGACTTTTTCACGATTTCTGCAATGGTTTTATCTCAAGAACTAATGAACAGATTTTTATAATTATTTAGATTCTGCTAGTCCTTGATATATATGGTGCGAATTATTGCTATGCGGCATTATTCACAATTATTGCACTAGTTCTAACTCAAGAACTGCTGCATGAATTATTAACAAACTTCAGATTCAGTTAGTCTATGATATAAAGAATTATCCTATAATTTTTGGAATAAGTGGCTCAACAGATTGTGCTTATATACATATTTTTTTACGATTTCTTCAATTGTTTTAGCACAAACACTAACACACAGATTTTCATCAAACTTTAGATTCAGTTAGATTCTTACTTAAATTATTGCTGATTAGATTCTTTTGTATTTAACCTAAGCGGTGACGCTACTATGCTTCATTTTTTGGCATAATTAACATGTATGAAACATAAGAAAGTTTTGGGATTGACTCGTCGTACCTGCGATATAGTTATATGTTTTTTTTTTTTTTTTTCTAATTTAAATGGGCGAAAACATCAGACAGTTTTACAATGAGACGAAATACAAGATTCGCCTTCCATACCAAAGCTTTCATTCTAACATGCATTAAGGTGTAGTTTCTCCATTTAACACTACATTCATCTTTTAATCACGGTATTACAGAAATCGACAGTTAAAAACAAATATTGATATAAAAAATAATGTTCTCGTGACTGACATTGCCATGAATATTTCATAAAACATTATGGGAAATATGCTGTATTTCAAAACTTTTTGGATATCTGAATATTTTTCAATTATTGCCGAAGTCAATAAAAATATCACACTTTCTTTAAGTATGTTTATTTGATGCGGTGAACAGAATAATTATTATTCATTTACAGGGCCACACAAAGTTATTCCATTACATAGTAGTAAAGGGCAGGATATTTTTTGGGACATAATATTATCATTTTCGTTTTTTTTTTCACTTATAATAAAATTTATATATGTCACTGAGACTAAATATAAGTTATTTCATGCACAATACGATATGCCTTTATAAGCACACGCAAAAGATTCCAAGCAGTGTATTCTATACGAAATACACTACATTATTGATGGTATCTGATGAATGCATGAAATGCATTTTTAACTATGAAACAAACTATTTTCAACTTTAACTAAATTTATGCATGTTATTTGTTTTGAGTAAATGCTATAGTTAATATACAGGGCTACACAAAAAAGACCTCATAAAGAATCCTGAATATGAGAGTAAATTACTTAAAGTTATTTTTCAGATATTTATGCATTTTTAAGTTGAAATTTATTCAGTTTACTAAGAAACGTTTGTAAAATATAGATAAAATCAGATACAGGCAAAGCAAAGCATTGGATCACTTTGCTGATCACAGCGATGTATCCAAGTCTCATCCGCTGTCAAAAATCATGCTCCTTAAGCTCCAATATAGCTGTTCAATCTTATCCCAACCTTTAAAATTTCTATAAGTTTATATCTTTAAAACTTCATTCATCCTTTGATAAATATATTCGTATCGCAGCTACGGTTCTAAAATTGAGCAAATAGGCACATAATACACTAGGCGTCGATCATCAATCGTTCCAGTGCAAATATTTTATATGCACTCCGGAGAGTAAATGTTGATACATCCTCGTAATACATTAACACATTTTAAATGTACGTAGAAGCTGTATTTTATATTTTTTTATCGTTTGGTTTATTTCAAAGCAGTCTACAATAGTCATGTCTTAATTTTTCTGTTTTAACAAATAGAACGATCTTTACTCTTTACATTATATTTTATCTCTTTAAACTTATTTCAATTTAACGATACATCTCTTTTGGTTACTTTCTTTTGCCACTTTAAAGTATTATTTATAAATATTGTATGAATGAAAAGAGCCCAATTATACTTAGGCACACTTTGTATAATATTACTTCAAATTCTATCTATCTCCAAAGTTTGTCGACTGAACCTTTTCCTGCTCCGTGTGTTACATCTGGCACAAACTTAAAAATGCTATAATTCTCATTATTTGTCATGAATATGACCAATATGTTATTTATATCTGATAAAAAACACTACAAAGAATGAAATAACACTTGTTTTGCTCACGTGAGATGGCTGTATTTAATAAATTTGGAATTTGTTCTTTTGAAACAACAACTTCTTCGATCAAGCTATTAACAACCTCAGTCCTGATGTTGCCTGGAGGCGACACTAAAAGCACCATTTATATTATTTTAAATGATCATAGAATTGATAAAATTACATCTAGACTTTTTACTAAATGTGTGCATATTAGAAACATCTATTTATAGAATGATGCATCTTTGAAGATGATTTATAATAATTTTAAACTGATTTTTGTAGTACCATGTAAAATCTCTCTCAGGACTGAGGCGATCAAGACAAAATAATTTTATTATTTTTGCTATACACTAAAAAATATGAACATTAAAAAATTGCAGAATATTAAGAAGATAAAATTAATTGATTTAGGCCAATTTAACTGCAAAATATCTTAACAAATATTGAAAAACTCACACATACCATAAAGTATTAAATTTTTTGCCAAAATTGGAATTTATTTTATTTATTTACTTATCTTCAATTATAAGAGTGATACATTGATTTCAAATAAATATTTTCATAAAAATAGAAAAAAATCGTTCAGTGAAGAGTTTAAAAAGTATAAGATTAACACAGTTCTTTTCTGTGAAGGTTATGAGCACACATACAACTTGAAAGATAAAAAACCTTTGGTGGCAGATAATATACAGCGAAAAATGCTATAATTCTCATTATTTGTCATGAATATGACCAATATGTTATTTATATCTGATAAAAAACACTACAAATGATTAATAAATGATTTTGAAAAAAAAAGTCATGCAATATGTATTTATTGCTTCATCATATTACAAATAGAGAGAGTGAGAAGTCGATTAGCAGATATACAGAGAGACATGCAAATAATCATGCATTGACATGCCTTACAATATAATATTACACCTATTAGCATTTTTAGAACAGAGGAAATTCCTATAAAAATTTCTCATACACTACTTTATTACTATTTCTTCTCCCATTTGATTCTGAAATAAATATTATGAAAATGATTTCATTTTTTATGTGAAACATACATACATATATACTTATATATATATTCATACATATATATATTCATATATATATATATATGCGCACATATTGTCTTCAAGAACTGTTATGAAATTAAAATCCTGAAAAAATTGAAATGGGTCAATTCTATGAGGATTCTTACGTTTTCTTTTAAATAAAAAAATGCTTCTAGCATAATTTTCTTTTCTTAAAAATTTTGTTTTCAAGCTTCATTCCCTTGAGAGAAGCAGAAAGAGATTTGTACAGCTTCACATATTACTGTGAAAGTGTTTTATTTTACCATATGTTCTGTGAAGACTTTTTTGTGCATTCTTTCGAAACATTTGCCGAATTCTTTTGAAATAATCTCCGACATATCAGGCCTTTCTTGTTTGACATTTCCAAAAACTTTTTTATGACGATTTTTATATCTATGCAAAGTGGGGTGTAAAAAAATATTTTCTTTAGTTTAGAATAGTGAAACAGATAAAAATCGAAATAGTTTTCGTCAGTTTGCAACAAACACTTATTCGTAACAATTAAAAAAGTCGACTTTAACTCTTCCCAATATAGTTAGAAAGTGTTCATGAATTCAGTTTGTATGCCTATCTGCGTGTCTGCTGGTCTGACAGTGCTGTATCCACAATTTAGTCGGGTTGCAATGAAATATCTATATGATATTGAGACTTACTATTGCATGCTCTGTTTGAATTTGAAGTGCGTAGTATTAAACACTTCCGTAAGATAACACTACTCTAAAAAATCATTTGCTTTTTTTTAAAATGATGTTTCAAAATTTCAATCCAAATCAAATATATATATATATATATACAGGTTGTCCCAGAAATAATAGGAAATGGGACAAATTTTAAATGGAATTAGGGAACATAACAACGAATCAGATTTGTATAGCAACCCATGGTCGAAAACTTTTTCCTGGTGCGGTAGTGAAGCCAGAAAACACAAGAAAGAAAGGACATGAACAGGGAGAGAAAACATGTTTATTATTTATAGTTATGCAAAAATTCAGACACAGCGAAGGAAAGTATTGAGGAACTTTTTGCATGAGTCGTGATAGCTACTAGGGAAGTTCAAAACATTCGCAGTATTTTCTAGAGAAGACTAGATCTTTCATGCACCGGACATACGCCTTCATGTATCACAATTCAGGATCGTAATTTCGAACACCTACTTTGATGACGATCATTGTCTCTTTAATGTTCATTTTTCTTAGTTTTCCAGTTCGTGCTTTATTGGTATACTTTATTGGATCGAACAAGTACAGTTCTTTGGACATTTTTTATACATTCCCAACGAGGAATCTATCTATGCAGAGTTTAAGCGCCATTTTTGGGACACTTTGCATATCTGATTAATGTAATACTGTAACACTCGTACTTATGAATAAATTTGAATATGACTAAGCATGTGTAAAGGAGTTACGAATATTTCATATGGGATTATTAGTTGCCACATAAATATTTCCAATTCAAATATTTGGAAAATGTGGGGTATTTGGGTTTCATACAAAAATGTACGAGCCTTTTTCTTATTTCTTCGATATACTAAATATAAGTGGTGTGTAACAATTTGATAATTTAAGGGGAATTACATTATAAACATGTTCACAGGACTCTTTCATCAAAGGAATCAATCATTTTTTTTTCCGTTTTTGTAAAACTCTTACACGGTTAACACCATCTAAAAGGGCGTGAATTTATCGCCAAAATAGACATGTTTGTAGCTACAAAATTCAACATGTTTGTAGCTACAAATTTATATGAAAAAATCCCCATGTGGATTTAATATTCAGAAGTAAAGGGATTAATAATCTGTATTTATGTTCCACTTTTTTTACCTCTGAGTTTATAGAAGAAATAGCTAAAATGTTAAGAATAAATAATAGGAAATATAGTGTTTTTTTACGTTACATGTCAAAAAGTGGAATTTTGAAACAGCATCTACGACTCAAAATTATTCAAAGAAAAAAAGTGACTAAAACACGCATTGTGATCTTACGGAAATACATAAAGCAGAAAAAGAATGTGCATTCAGTTTATCTACATCTGTTAGTGCATTCAATATAGGTTTAGTGAGATCACTAAACCTATATTTACCAATGAATGATTTTTTTCATTTAAATAAATGGCAAATGTTCAGTAGTGCATGCAAAATATATATTTTTGTACTGTTAATTCCAGGTGATGGAAGCGTCGAAGAAGAGAAAAACTTTCATCTTGAGAAGATTTTTTATAAAACACATCCCAAATGTCTCCTGCAAATGCCGTAACCTAAATTAAAGCTCTTCAAAAATTTTCAACAATACCACTTGTTTTGTACTCACTAGACAGACTGAAATATACCTATAGCAACCATTATTAGTTTTTTGTTTCCAAATATATTTTTTTCTGTAATTGTTTTACAAAATATATTTATGCTTATTTCTCTCTTCTAAGTACATTTGGTTACTTTGTGCATATTGATAGCAAAATAATTCTTTTAAAGTTCATATACAAATTTTAAAAGTATTATTTTATTTAATGTTAATTACATGCCTAAAATGTCTATAAGCTATATGTAACAATATTTATTTAAATCCGTACAGTAACGTTAAAAAATATATATATACTGTATCGTTAAAATTAAAAAGATGCAAATCTGTATTGTAAATTCATAGATGCAAATCTATGATCAATCTGTATGTAAAAAATGCAAATATCTAATGTGTAAATTCATTAACTTTTACCTTTTAGTTGTTAATTCAGCAAAATCCTTCTTTGAAAACAAATATATGCAATTATTTTCAAATTATCTCCAACATTGCATAATTATTTTGCAAAAAGTTCAATTTGATTGAAATTCAAAGTATTTATCTTACTTTTTTGCAATTTAAAACTAAATTCAGTTTATTTAACTTTGTTTCAATTGCCCAAGTGTCCTGATAAAGCTTATGTTCGTGTAAAAGAAAATACAATTTGAAATGAAATTGGAACTTTTTATTTTTTATTAGTTATATAGAAATCCTTTTCCGGAAAACATAAAACCTTAAACTAAATCTCTTTTTTAAAATATTAGGCATTTTTGTTATTTGGTGAGATGTGTTTAAAATTTATTTACTGAAAAAGAGTTAAAAAAAGGCAAAGAAAAAAATATTTTGCAAGAAATTCTTTTTTTTTTTTTCCTTTTTTTACTGCTCCACTTTTTGACAACTCGATTTGTTTAGATCAATATCATCTTCTACGAGTGGAATAATTATACAGGATAGATTTTACTGAAATGATATGATTTGACTACCTTTTTCTGTATTTCAATATTTTTCATAAATATGTGTAATGGTGTATGAATGATGAGCTTCATTACAATAGTTAACAAAATTAAACTTTTTGTCTGTTGCCGCAAATTCTGTGATTGATAATGTTCACTTATGACTTGCTTTTGTCAAATCTAACCGGAAAATCTTTTGATCAGCTCGAGTTACTTTGTTTTTTATTTTTATCATTTAAGCATATATATAAATCGATAACAGGCGTATTTTACAGTGTTGAGGAGATATGAGCGAAGAGCAGGGAGAGCGTATGCATCAGGTCTTACGCGTCATGGAAGAGCGCTATCAGGGCTTTTGAGATAGGAATATGTTGTCTGACTATTGTTTGTCTCTGATACGTCATTTTCCAAAGTCTACATATCGGAGAAAAGATTTAAAACAAAGTTTTTTAGAACTCAATGATTAATTATTTTTCTAATTAAAGATTTTCTGATTAAATACATTTTTTGTTTAATACCTACATAGCTAAAACTCAGAAACTAGAGCTGATTAAAATATTCTAATTATATTTTTGTAAATAGTATATCATATGTAGTTAGCAACAGCTAAAAATTTTTCGGCAACAGATATACTTTAAACTAGTGTTCGCGAGTAGTCGCGACTTTTTTTGCAACATCATTAGTCGCGCTCGGTCTTTTCGCCGCTGGTCCCCTGCATACCAAATATGTAAAATTAGAAATACTTTTCACCTAATATCCGAAAATAACATGACAACGAAGATGTAAATTCTCAGTTTTCTTAAATTATGCGTTTTATTCATGAGATTTGGAGTAGTTGGAAAAAGTAAAAATGAACTGACATTAGTGATTTTTACGTAGACGTTTTCGCCAATTTCAACTTTGTTTCTAAAAATGTACCTTAAAGAAATGCAGAGGTGTCCTGTTACTTCACTAAAGTGGTCGAGGAAGCTTCAAAGTCAGCTACGTGGTAGATCTCCATTGTATTTGTAATGTGATATAAGTTAGGAAAAGATAAGTTATACGGGTGGCGAAAAGACCGACACGCGACTACTGACGGGTTAATAAGTTTTCTTTCTCTTACATGATGTTAATAATGAATAAGACATTTGTATTTAATTTAATTAAAAAATATTTTTCTGTTTAAGATCATTGCTTGTATTTTCTCATTTGTAAATATAATGCAACTATATATATATATATATTATTAAACTTTAAAAAAAGCAGCTACAATATACAAAAATGGAAATTTAACTAAAGAAATCTAAAATATTATATCTAGCGTTACTCTTAAAATGTTTTTTATCTCTCGCTTTTTTTAGGAATGTACTTGAAGATGCTATGAACATTATTGTCAAAATGTTTTTCTCAATATCTTCTAGATGGCAATGTTGAAATAAAAGAAAAAGCTTTTCACTTTCTGGAATCAAACCAGACCAGGATAAGTAGAAAATATCTAAATAATGGCAAAATATTTCTGGATAGAATATTCTTTGGCTAGAGTAAATTCTATGAAAAAAGCATATCATTTTTATTAAAGGATATTTGTAGCTTATCGATTTACATTCCATTTTTGATTTTTGAGAAAGATTGAATTCTCAAATGAATTCAGATATAAGATTTTTTTAAATAAATGGGATTCAAATATTTTAAAAAAAGGATTGAATTTACAATCTTCAGAAGTTGTTTTTAACATTTTAAACCGTTACATACACAGAATCGCAAGAAAAAACGTACATCAAGGCACGTTCAAATAAATGCTAATTATACCGGGTGATTCATAATGAATGGGCCAAAAAGAATTGAGTAGTGTAACTGTAGTAATAGATTTATTTAGCCGAAACAAGTTTATTCTTCAACTACCATTATACAAGTTTTATTTGGCAACAGGGAAAAATAATCGAATGACGAATTCGCCACTACAGGTGCTGTCAAACAAAATGTCGTCCATGCAGGAGAAAGCGTACTGCGTTTTCGAATGTGCCCAAAACCTCATCGGTAACTGGTTTTCAAAGCTATTTTCGCACGAAATTTCGTAAACAGCCACCGCATCGGCAAACATAAGCAGGTGGGTGAAGCAGCTCCAGGATACCGGCCATACTGGGCCACAGGATTTGATATGTCTTTATTGGCCGCCGAGATTACCAGGTCTAACGCCCCGTGAATTGTTTCTCATGGATTTCGATAAAGACAAAGTGTTTGTGTCTCCACTTCTTCAGGACTTAGAGGAACTGAAACAGCGGGTAACTGCAGTGTTGAACTTCATCATAGTGGATATGCTATCACGAGTGTGGCAGGAGATTGATTACCGTGTAGAGATGTGTCGTGTTAGCGAAGGGACACATTTTGAACACCTGGAGAAACTTGAATAAACGTAGTTTTGAGGTGAATTAAAATTTTCTAAATACATTAATTACAACGGTTACAATCATGTTTTCTTTTTGTCCCATTCATTATGAATCATCCTGCATTTTAGGAATTATTTTAATTTTAACTTATGAAATTATAAATGCCTAATAAATGCTTTACATTTACATCAAACACTTATCTAAAATTAAAATAAATAATTTAAGTAATATACCTAGTGTGTACCGAAAAAATATCATATATATCAATCACATAAAAATCCATACAGTGACAAAGAAAGAAAACATATCAGGTCATTGTGACTAAATGAGGTGTAATTCCCCATAGTTTTGTCGAATTTAGGGCATATTTAGCACTCATTACATAAATATTTTATTAAGCAGCTAATTAATAAATACTGCACCATTAGTTCAAACCTAAATTGTTTTATATAAATTTAATATTTTTCCGTAGTATAAAACCACGATATACTATTGTCCTATTTATCCAATTTTTGTCGCATATACGGAATTTAAAACCTAAATTACATGACCATAGTCAAATGTGATAATGCATTTTTTACATGACAATTCATTTAAAAAAAATCGCGTGCTGCGGAACCATTTGATTGAAAGATGAATAAAAGGCACGATTAACTCATAATATACTGCTTTTGAGCTATACTGTTAGTACAATATATTATCCAAAAAAATTAGTTTTTTTTTTTGATTAATTTAAACAATAGTACTAGGATTCAAACTGAAGTAAGATTTCCCTGTATTGGTAGTTAATTGGAAAAACAAAAAATTAGTAGAAAAAAAGTACTATCAGCAGTTATTGACGTTTATCCTGGCACGAATCTTATTTGAAATAAAGTTTCCAGTATGATTATTTTATTGACTGTGCCATTCAAAAATTTTTCGTTACGTTACGGTCTATGGAAAGAAATCGTTTTAGGTGAATTTTAAAGATGTTTTACACAAAGAAACAAATGAATATATGTATATATGCCTTTATGAAGTGCATTATAATATTTATAAGTATAATTATTATTCATTTACAGGATCACAGAAAATAATACCATTACATAATAGTAAAGGAATTGGAATTGTTTGCGATATATTTAAGTTACATTCGACTATATCTTGTATAATTAAACTCATGTACAGAGATGAGGCTTAATATAAGTTTTTTGACGCATAATACAAAATGTCATTACTGGGACAAACAAAAGATTTCAAGTAGTATATTCTATCCAAAATACTGTATGTTATAGATGATGGTTGATGGATGGATGAAATGCAGTTTTATTTATGATATGCATTTTTAAGTATCACTAAATTTATGCATATTATATGATGTATATAAATGCTATAGTTGATATACAGGGCTACACAAACGCGATCGTAAAGTTTACTGAATGTAAGCGTAAAATAGCTAAAAGTCGATTTTAAATAATTTATGCGTTTTTACGTTGAATTTTATTCAGTTTACTCAGAAATATTTGTAGAATAAAAATAAAACTATATGCAGGCCAGACATATCTTTGGATCTCTTTGCTGATCATAGTCATATATCCACTTCTCATCCACTGACTCAAATCAGGCTCCATAAGCTCCGAACTACCATTTCATCCTCACCGCCCCTTTAAAAATCCCTTAACATTTGGTCTTTAAAACTTCACGCATGCCTCAAAAAATATGTTTCTACAGCAACTATGGCTCTGAAACTGAGCATATAGGCAATTAAGACATTAGGCTTAGATCATCAACCATTCCAGGAAAAATATATTCCATACACTCGGGAGAATAAATTTTGATGTATCCTCTTAACACAATAATATATTTTAAAATTTATCCAGAAGCTATATTTTATGTATCTTCATCGTTTGGTGTCTTTCAAAGCAGTCTTCAATATTCAGGCTTTTTTTTGCTTTAATATGCTGAACGATCATTATTCTTTACATTATATTTTAGCTTTTTAAACATCAATCAATTTAACTATACATCTCTTTCGGTTACTTTCTTTTTGACATTTTATAGTATAATTTTTTATATAAATTTTTATATAGTATTATATAAAAATTTATTTTAAGATGCAAAAATATCTAATTACAATAAAATAAACTTTTTAAATTATTATTTCAAAATCTATGTATCTCCAATGTTTGTCGGCTTAACCCTTCACTGCGCAATGTGCCACACCTTACACACAAGTAAAAATACAACAATTCTCATTATGTGGCAAGAATGTAACGAATACGATCGCTGTAACTGATCAAAGCAATCTATAGAATTAAATAGCTCTTATTTTGTTCATATTAGATGGTAGTATTTGACAAAAAATAGGATTTGTTCTTTGGAAACAACAAAATTTTCGATCCATCTATTAAGGGAAAAAATACTTTTATTAATTTTACTGAATATATAAAATTATATATATATATAATTGCAGGATGTTAAGAAGATAAAATTAATTGATTTAGGCCAATTTAATTGCAAAATACCCGGTAATCCAAAAGTTAAGACGAACTTTAAAAGTGAATAATTCGAAAACGAATCAAGATACAAATATAAAGTTTGCACAGAACGGATGGAGAAGAAACCGGGTTTTGTGTAACAACGAAAAAAAATTGTTTTGTTGGCGACCAAAAAATGGCACTATAGTGTTTCATATTGCATCAAAAGATGATTTACAAATGAAAAAATTTTGGCAACTTACAAGTCAGCTTAATTACAGTTAATTAGTACTACAATAAATGTTCAATGTGCTGTCCATCATTCATAAGTGCAGCTGTGACACTAGGCAGTACACCATTCACAGCATTTAATAACATTTCTAGCGTTATGGCAGACACATTTTGGCGGATTGCATCTTTCAGTGCTGCTGGTGATGCCGTTGTCGTCAACAGGACTTTATTTTTCCGTTGACACATAAAACCCGGTTTCTTTTAAATTCTTTTGGTGCAAACAGTACCTTCTATACTGATTAGTTTTCAAATTATTCATTTTTAATGTTCGTCCTGATTTTTGGATTACCCGGTATATCAACTATATTTAAAAATTCATATGTATATACAGTGAAACCTCCAAATAAAGCACATCCGTGGGACCGCAACTTTCGTCCCTTAAATAGGGGTGTCCCTTATTCGGAGTTCCTTACATAGTGAAACCTTCAAATAAGGGACATTTTTGGGACTCCAACTTTTGTCCTTTAAACAGAGGTGTCCCTTATTTGGAGGTTTCACTGTATATAGCACACGCCATAAAATATAAACTTTTTGCTGAAAATTTTAAAATAATTTTATTTTTTTACAAATTTTACCATTATAAGATCGATACATAGATTTCAAATAAATGTTTTCAGAAAAATAGAAAAAATCATGCAGCGAATGGTTAAAATAATGTGTGATTAACATAGTCCTTTTCTATGATTTCTGAGAGCAGACATATTATTTTAAAGTTTAAAAAGCTTTTGTGTCTGAGAATATGCAGCAAACATAAATGATTAATAAATGCTTTTGAAAAATAATGTCATGTATTGTGAATTTACTGCCTCAGTGTCATAAAGAATGATATTTTAATCTTAAAAACAGATAAAGAGATGTGAAAGATACACAGGTTTGCAGAAAGACAGACAAGTAACCATACATTTATATTTCTCACAATATAATATTTAAAATATCAATATTTTTAGTACTGACAAAATTCCTACAAATTATTATCTGTATATGACATTTTAATGATTTCTTCTTCCATTTGATTCTAAAAGAAATATTTCAAGAAGTTTATTTTACATACATACATGCATACATATACATACATATAAACTGCCTACAAAAGCTGTTAGAAAAAAAATAAAAGCATCAGATTTATGGGGATCCTTATATTTTCTTTTAAATAAAAAAAAAAATATTCCTAGTATAATTTTCTTTTCTTTTCAAAAATTTTTCAAACTTAATTCCTTTGAGAGCAGCAGAAAGAGATTTGTGCAGCTTCACATATTACTGTGAGATAGTTTTATTTTACCATATGTTCTGTGAAGACCTTTTGTGCATTCTTTCGAAACATTTGCCGAACTCTTTTGAAATAATCTCCGACATATCTGGCCTTTCTTGTTTGACATTTCCAAAAAACTTTTTTATGAAATTTTGTATATCGAAGCTAAGTGGGTTGTAAAAAAAAGAAAATTCTTTAATTTAGAATAGTGCAGTAGATAAAAATCTAAATATTTTTCGCCTGATTGCCACAAATACGTATTTAAAATAATTTAAAAAATCGATTTTAACACTTTTCAACGTAGTTAGAAAATGTTTATGAATTCGGTTTGTATGCTATCTGTTTATCAGGTGGTCTGGCATTTCTGTATCGCAAGTAAAGACATTCAGATTACAACGAAATGGATATTTGATAGAGAGTTACTATGGCATGCTATGTTATGAAACTGAAGTGTGCAACATTATATTTTGATTAGATAACGGACTATCCGGAAAAGCCATTTGCGTTTATTTTTAATGATTATTTAAAAGTTCAGACCTGATGAAATTTATAAATATACATAGAATAAGGAATGCATAACTTTGTCGTTCATTTACAGGGTCATAGAAAATCCTTTACACTACTGTCTCGAGGGAAAATCGTTTGCGGTACTTTTTATTCATTTTACGTTGTTTAAAACATATTGAAATTGAAACATTTTTCTGAGTATACTGTCAGATGCTTGGTATACAATACAGTGTTTTTAACCTTGATCATTTCAAGAACAATAAAAGGACATACAATATATTTTGGTTACATTACTATTAATATGAAAAATAATTGCTAGCAGTTCGTTTTCCGTTGCGGAATCAGTTTATTTATATATAATATTTCTTACATGTTACTTAATATGAATAAATTCATATGATCATAGACAAAACTTCAAAAAACATATCAAATATATTTTTGTTTTATGTTGGAAATTTGCTTAGGGGCATATCCAGTTGTTCTGTGTTTTTCCTACTTACACTAAGCTGCTTTAGTACTGTGTGATTTATAGAATTAATTTATAGTTCCTGTATAGGCTGCACACATTGCTAAAAATATTCCGATATTATTCCATTATTGACTGTAGTTGTTGGGAATGCATTTTCAAACATGTTGTATATTTTACAAATTATTTATTTTGATATACTTTTAAGAATATTAAACTGTAGAGTTTTATAATTATATATATATATGATTGCCTGGCTGTGTTGAAAAATCTTTTCACAATCTAAGCCTGGCGCATGATTTTACATTCTTGTTTATTTTAATAATGAAATCATTGTCTAATAGTTTTAATCCATTTTAAACGTTTCTAAATACACATTCAAACTCCGTCCTATAGCAAATGCACATTCATTTGGAAATTGCATTTGATTATGTATATTTGCGTGGCAACAGAATTTAGTCACAAGGTAGACAGATTTTTTAATGAGGCTGCCGAAGGGTAACGCGAACTACTGAATAATAATTTTTGATGAGTTGCATAATTTTATTGTGAGAACAAGAGGAAAAGCTTTCCAGATTTCAACTTGTTGAGACAGATTAATTAAGAAATGCTGAAAATTTTAGATTGGAGACCATGCTGCATTAAGGTTTTAATTATTATTATTATTATTATTATTTGCAAATGGGAATATGATCAACATATATATATATATATATATATATATATATATATATATATATATATATATATATATATATATAAATTTGACTATTTTTTCATAATTTTAATATAGTTTTATCCTCCTACAACAAAATTACATTAAATATATCACTTATTAAAGTAAAGCATATAATGAAAACCTCCATAGACGCCATACAGTGTAAGATTTTACAAATCCAGCTAGAAAAAGTCAAAAAATTCACTTGCAATAGTATCCCTTTTGGACTTTTGAAATGATAGCTAACGCACTAGAGTAAAAAAAAACGTAAAATGATAACAACATAATTTTATAACATCAGAATCAAAAATGGGGTCAAAAACTAAATGCTTTAAAACTTTTTTTAGAATAGGAAGTGCTTTGATAATTTTGATTGAAAAAATACTTTTATTATGATTAAATATAATATTAAATATATATTTTATGATAGAATGGAAACTACAATAATGGAATTAACAATAGTTGTTTAGAAATGTTATATTTGAGAATTAATATTTTAAAACAATACAAACTTATTTGAAAAATAAATCCATAAAATAAATTTTAAAAATCTGCCCCAAAAAATTGTTCACGCCGGTACATTGTAATATATATATATATATATATATATATATATATTGTAATTGTTACGGCATGCTGATATAAATTACACCAATTTCAGCTGAAACTCTTTGAAACTCATGAATATAACATTTTTTTCAGATATGAAAGTGTAAATTTCAAAAATAAAATTGTATGGGGTTTTATAAAATAATATTACTGAATAGGAATTATTTTTTGAGAATTGTAAAAATACTCGAATAGACCATTTTTTGCGCAAGTTTTACATAACAATTAGCATTTTATACAGATTTTATTAATAGTTTTACTGACAGTTTAAACCCCTATAGAGTAATGAAAAGAATAGATACTTGAAAATGTGTTCAAAGGATCATTTTACTCTCGGCAAAGGACAATAGGATCCTCTATTTTAAAAAGTTGTTAATTGTTTTTTTAACGGCAAAATAAAGTATCTAAAAGTAATTATGATAGTACATAATGAAGTAAAATAAATTTTACAATCAAATAGCGTACATAAATTATTTTATGTATACTATGAAATAAAAAAGTTTCACAATTAATTTTGAAAAAAAAAAAAAACTTGAAAATTATGATCCAAATGAAATCCATAATCATGTTTCAAAAGTAATAATCCATAATAAATAAAGAAATAAGTTCAATAATGCTTAAGTCCGCCCCATTCGTTAATTCGGAACATTTGAGTGCATATCACTAATATACACATCATCCCCATTTTAATCTATTTCTGTGCATGCATCATGAGCCCATTTACGGCACTTGTAACATTGGATCAAACTTTTATCTACTGCAGAGGAGGCGAATATTTCAACGTAATAAATATTCTTGTATTCGTCCTCTAAATATGTTTCACTATATTTCAAATAGTTTTTAGGCACTTTATTCTTATTTATGGGACTACGTCTTTGCTTTGACTTCATGTACTTCTTTTTGCTTATTCGGGCTATGTCGTTTTTATATTTAGCAATTTTTGTATTAGGTTTTCTTTATAGTGTATTTTATCTTCTCTTTCAGCTCTCTGATTTTCGTTTCCAAGCTTAGATTCTTATAAAGACTGATTGTTCAAATGGCACCTCCTATCGATTTTCTTTTTTCTCAAAGTGCTTGATTACATTATCTTTGGAAACGGTAGCGTAACACGTGAACCCAAACAGAAAGATATGGGGCAGTCACATATTTGGCTCCCATCATAACTAAGACCCGGTACTTGTATTTTTTGAGCTAAAGAAATGCTTATTAAACGATCCACGTAATAGAACACTTTACCTGGAAACATATCCGCACACTTTATGTCATATAACTAGATGACGCCGAGAAACATAACAAATTTTGCGAGTGTCATTAACATCTAAAGGTATACTTTGTTAAGTAAACCAATCCATATTTCTGTATAAGAAACACTGTTCATCTAAATAAATAGGAAAGTCAGTGCTTATCTTATAACAGATGTTGTAGAAACAACTTTTCCAGGAATTCTAATCAGTCGCATCATACTGAGATCGTTTGGATACCATTATACTTCTTCACTTAAGGCCCCACACTAGTCGCTGAAAAAGACCCGGATGATAATGTTAAGTCTATGGGGGCATCCTTTTCAAATATATCGTTCAATTTTTTTTAATAGAATAGTTGAGGAAGATCTACAACTAGTCTAGTTTTTACTTTTTTAATTTTGGTTTAAGATTTAAAAAAATCTTTAACTTTGGTAACTGGTTAAAACCGGTTCTAAAATAGAAACTATTATAACATAAAACATATGTAAACAAAAAAAAGTGAAAACGAGCCCGGTTGTAAATCATTCTCAGCTATTCTATGCAAAACATCATGTAAAATTATTGAATTATTGAGCGATATATTTAAAAAGAACGCTCCCATAGAGTTAACATTATTATCCAATTCTTTTTCTGTGACTAGTGTTGTGTCCTACTTAGTTTATGTGTTGCGTTGTAGATAGCGCGACATGTCTGGAAGAAAACACAAATGGATCCTTTTGCCTGCTAAAATCATTCTATGTTCCCTTGCCGTGTGTATTGGTGTAAAAGATCGAAATGGAGAATGTCAACTTTCATTGTAGAATGTCGACTTTCATTGTAGAATGTCAACATTTACGTATTCGCTTGGTATATATTCCAAATACTTGTGAAATATTAATTTGCTTCGAAGGTACTCCGGCAATTGTAGAAAAACACCATGCTGTAATAGTCCAAGAGCCGACAGCACAGACACCTATGTTAACGAGCACAAAAAAAAAAAATCTTTGTTTTATGGAAGGGTTGTGATAGAGGAACCTAATGATCCATGTCTGCCGGAAGTGAAATGTTGCATAAGCAAAAAATTAGCATCAATAGCGGTTTACTTGTAGGTTTAACATTGTATTTGCTATACAATCAAAGTCACGAAAACATGGAAAACTGAGAGCAGGAAAACATAATCATAGACCTGCGAGTGTCTCACTATTGGTATCAATTTTTCGCTTACTTCGGAAGACATGCATCATTTATTACTACTATTCCATAAAATAAAGGTTTTCGTCTTGTGCTGCATAATATAGGTTTTTTGTGTTGTCGATTCTTGGACTATATTGGTCAGTGTTGAATGTATCAACGATTTGTATTCTTCTCTGCATTTCAGTGCTATAAAACATCACAAGAGTGACGTCACTGTTTTAGCTCACTTGCACAGATGAATGACCATTCAACAATCACGGTGAAAAGTGTAGTTAGTCACTGCGTAAAGGAGTTTTCCCATCGAATAAAAGGTTACCGTAGATTGTTCTTTTACAAGTAGCTATAGTTTCTAGCCAGCGAAGAAGTAGGCATTCTTGATATTACTTAATTTTTTTATAGTGATAGGAGTTATACAAGGATAAATGTTAAGCATTAAAATTTTAGCTTTAACTTAAACCAACAACGAACTTGCCATTTATAGAGAAACTGAGCTTTTGTATTGTATAATATACTTTATAAATGAAATACATCACGATACATGTCAAAATAGGAGAAAACTTAGGTAACAGCACATGTAAATTTAGTTTAACCTTTGAATAAGGATTTCCCGCGTGTCGGGTTAAAAATGAACGGTCTTGAGAGGTTTGTGTTATTCAGAAGATATATATATATATATATATATATTTATTATAGAAATCTAAATTCCATAAATTTTAATAGAAAAACGGGCAATCATTTTAATTAATCTTCATTCTTTTTTTACAAATAAATGAAAAAATAAGTGATTTTAAGTCGTCGTGCAAATATCTTTTTTCAAGGAAAAATTACAAGTCGACTTGCTATACAACTCATCATTATTATGATTTAATGGAAAATATTGGATGCCACGAATACTCATCAAATATTCAGTATGTGTGTTAATACTGAAAACTTTGAGTGATTGTATAATATATTACATCTTTATCTCTTCTATTTTCTACCTTTTACTGCATGGAAACAAATTTGACAGTAACTGCTAAATTTTTAACCAGACATACAAACAACCTAGCCTTTGTGTTACTTATGCATGTCGTTATAAAAATATTATATAAAATTTTCTCATTCTTGTTAATGTCTTCATTTGGTATTTGTTGACACATCAAAGTAATTTTGCTTGATTTGCTACACATTTCGGTTTGAAAATAAATTTGAAACTGTACCAGAAACTATACTTTTTTTCGTGACTTTTGAGGAGCCATTGTTCAGCATTCCTTATTGAGAGGTTCGTAATACTGTTAATAGTACATAGAGAGATTGGTTTTCATTAACATGTTGCCGGTATTTGGAGGTTTTTGTTACTTAGAACTGGCCGTTTAAGGAGCCTTCACTGTAAATTACTGAACTTAAAACAAACAATGCATTCTAAATCAAAAAAAAAAAAAAAAAAAAAAAAAAAAAAAAAAAAGAAAGAAAAAGAAAAACTAACTGAAAACTACTTAATTATGTGATTGAAATCTTAATTATTGCAACAACTGAAACTTTTATAACACTTAGAACTGTATAACAGTCCCTTGATTTTAGAATTGCATTTATTAGTGGAATAAATCATTTTGCATACGCGTCGTGTATAATCTTACGTACAACTTCTCGAATTAGTTGCAGCTGCTTCTTTTAGCGATATTTCTTGTGAATAAATCTTATCTATAGAATGAAACTATTACATAGAAATTACAAACGGATTACGGGTATAAAGTTGCTACAGGGCCATTTTTATTTGCTAGGTAATATAAGTCGAAATCTTTTATTCAAAAGCAACTGCCAACACATTTTGGCATTGTGTATGATCACAGACAATATCAGGGACTTTTATTCGAATGTTATAATAAATTTAAGCAGGAGAAAATCGTATTTTGTTTGAGGTTCGTAAATTTTGCTCTCCTTGCAGTCGAAATTAATCTTTTATGTCCGCTCTTTTTATAGAAATAAACTTTAGTTATTTAGTCAGGGCTTGGTATAAGGAAATGATTTATTACAGGTCACCTTCTATATTTTACTTTGGAATATAATTTTTGGTATGACCACTGCTCTAATTTTCATCAAAATAATTAACAATTTATTCAAGCTGTTCTTCGGTTTAAAAAATATTGACAATTTCTACAAGATGTTCTTCGAATTATATA